>JAMXBB010000011.1:68144748-68785884 GCA_024138015.1 Lumnitzera littorea | reverse complement strand
TTACCCTTGGACGTGAAATGTTGTATAATTACTGTTGTAGTACTAAACTACAGATTGTATAGAACAAGTATTTTGTTAAAGCTCTACCACAGGTTTGGATATTAACAGATGTCAGAACAGACGTTTCAAGCTGGTTGAGTTGTGTGCCTTGTGTAAACTGCGTCTACGATAGCAGCTGTGAGGTCAGCTTCTATCTTAGATTAGTTTACACGGCGGGACTGTTATGACTCTTCTTGTTCGGGGCGTGACATAGTGTGTCATATTCATGTGAATAATTTATCAACATAGCTAATAAAGTCAAATATTAACTAAATTGCTATCAACGATCACCTAATGAACCAAGGTTACATATCATCCAAATCGACCCCTACATCATAGATAAATTTCAAGAATCATTTTACCTTAGATTAACAAATAATTCGTTGGAAAAATTCAATAAATCCTCTACTTTAAAAATAGGGTTGACGTAAAGAAAATTTTATATATATATATATATATATATATATTGTGCCAAAAACTTAAGTTCTTAACATCTAGGTTTAATATAATGTAGATAAGAGTCCACATACAAAAATTTAGGCTAAAACTATGCCATTAAGGTTTTTGAATTTAGTTCTAAACGATACCGTTTCTTAAAAACGTAATATACACACTTCAAGTTTTATGCATGAAATTTCACCACCTAAACCTACACTTAAATTTATTTCAAAATACAATTTTTTTTACTATTTTTAATAAATTTTGTAAAATTAGGTAAAAGAAGCTATTCACTGGAAACTAAAGCATTGTACACTGCCGACTACCCCATCCTTAACAAATTGACTAGTCACTTTTAAGGTTATAAAACTTGCAATTTTACCTAAAATCACTAAAAAGTCGATAGAATTGGAACGTAAAATCGAAAAAAAAAAAAACATAAGTTTTTATAACCTATGTAAAATAACTTTAGAAAACAATAGATATGCTTATATTAAATATTGAAAACCTGAAATATATGATGAAAATAAAAAAAAAATGAGTTCTTTTTTAATAAAAAATTTTCGATAATATATAATTTAACACATAGGGAAAAAGGACAAGTAAAAATGAAACTAAATCTTTTCCCTTTTTTTCTTTAAAAAAAAAAAAGCAATGAATTAAAGAGAATTAAATATTTTAATTCATTTTAAATTATTGATAATATAAAGCGGAGTATATAATTTTCCTTATAATTTTTACTATTTGAGCTAAAACCTAAATGAAAGGTATAAATATAAAATAAAAGACTTAGAGAGAGAAAAATAGAAAAAAAAATAAAAATGAGATAACATGCTATTCTATGGGAATGGTCTCTTTGTTTAATTTAAATAACATGCTATTTGCATACATGTGTTAGTGTTTGTGTGTATAAGGGTGAATGTGTGTGAGTGTGTGTATGTTGCATCTAGTATGCACACGAGTAGATTCTAAATTCTATAGTCATATTTTCTTTAAAAATTAATTGTGTACTCCATCCAATCTAATTTATCTTTAACATCCTACTACAATTCTAAACTCGTTACTCGAGTTGTTGGTGAAAATATCATTACTTTAACCTTTTACTCCTAACCATAGCATGTTAGTTTGTTTCTAACTTGCACAAAAGGAGCACATGCCTTACTGTCATGAATCTTCTAAATTGGTTGTGGTCCTCTACATCTATACCTAGAAGGGTAACTCAGAATATAGGTGTTATACCTATAGTGAACTAAAGTGCCAAGTTGAAGAAAGAATGATGAGGAGCTAAAAGAAATGCGTACAAAGACTAAAAGGCAACCTTGAAACCAATTTGCCGAGGAAACTTCTAAAGCTGCTCAGAGAGAGCATGTAGTTCATGTACTAGATGAAGAGCAACAAAGGTCTAATCCCTCTAGCTAATTGGTGTTTAGAAAGAAGGATGAACTTAGAAAGACCAAGCTGAAAGATTAGTGTTCTCTGGATATTGTTGCTTTGAGGACCTCATTCCACGGATACTGCCTTTCTAACCCTAAGCATGGGATCATAAATTTGACCATAATTGGGACAAATGTGTCTACCGACAACCCTATAAGCCTGATGCATGATTTGACATCAGTGTTAATGGAAATTTAAAAAATAATAACAAAAGTATATATTTGAATTATGTTTTTCAAAACAACAAACATATATATATGTATGCATATGTATATATCTAGTCCAAATGCAACCGGCAACTACCACAATCAGTAAACCATATTTCCCCATCATAGAAGCTAAATGCTTCATCTTAACTATAACTAGAAAACCCAAATCCCAAGCATTAAATGGTGACCAGAACATGTTCCGTTTAGACATGTTTAAAATCACAACTGCTAATAGTCCAATAAAAAGAGCGGAATATGGCCAGAAAATTCTCGCTATAGAAATACTGGTTAAACACTTAAAAAGAGGTTTGGATTAATTAAGAAAGTTTGGCAAATTTACATTCCTCAGTGGCTAGTTGTGATTTTAAGGATACCGTTTCCATTTTGGATACTCCATTTTGAATTCTTAAATATTATATCAATATTTTAATAGTTTTAACTTGTAAGAAACTTCTCATTTTATTCTTAAAATTCTTAAATCAATTTTTTAAGATGTTTTATATTATTTATGGGAGGTGCATAAATAAGTATTTTAAGAAATTAAAGGAATAGGTTGTTGGATTATAATGGAAAATGGCTGTAATCTTATGATAATTAAAAGAAAAAAAAAAAGTTTAAACCAAAAGTCCGGGTGCTCTGACAAGCACCGGACAAAGTTTAAGCACCTCACGTCAATTCTGAAGAACCCGGTCCGAGTTGTTTGCATTCTGAAAAGTTGCGCCGGGCAACTTGCAATGCGGATGGCCTGAGAAAACCTTGTTAAACAAGTAACTATAAATAAATGTAATATCTACTCCTCTCTTTTTCCTCATCCCAACATCCCAAAAGGTAAACTATTTAGTCGGCAAATAGTCGCAAAAAGAGAAATTCATTCTTTAAGATCATAAAGAGTCGTCGTCCGTGATTCAAAAGAACACACAATTTTTACATATCGGATCTTGTGTTAACTAACTTAACTATATATGTCTTCTTTCCATATTATTTCCATTTTCGACTCTAACGAACTTACATGGAATGTCCAACAAGTCTATGTGTAGGCCATGTGGAAAAGGGTTCTAGCACTTTTGACCGCACTTTTAGGACGTGCATGCATCATAACCATCTCTCTCGGTCTTTGGAACAAAGAATAATAATCCACTCACAAATCCAATATAATATTTTTATAACTTGGTGACATAAAAAGCAACATGCAAAGCCAACTGAAATTTTTTTTTCCCTCGAGGGTACTGTAAATTTAGAAGTACTCCGCCTGAGGAGTATACATATTTTCATTAAAAATTAAAGTACACCAAATGACAAAAAGATTATGCAAGATAGAAGAATTCAGTGTAAAGGAATTCTTTTTTTATCTTAGTAGATTCCGAATATTCAAGCTGATAAAGCTGGAAATGAGAAC
Organism: Lumnitzera littorea; assembly: GCA_024138015.1. NCBI lineage: Eukaryota > Viridiplantae > Streptophyta > Magnoliopsida > Myrtales > Combretaceae > Lumnitzera > Lumnitzera littorea. The sequence goes on along the minus strand of JAMXBB010000011.1, from coordinate 68,782,368 downwards.
TTAGGTGCTAGGCATATCTATAGATCTTGGAGTCAGATCTTCTCCTTATCATCTTTCTTTATTTTCACCTTCTAGTTATACTTGCTTAAGTTGTGTTATGATTTTCGATTTAAATTCGAGAAATTCAAGTAAAAAAAAAAAAAGCAAACAAAAGGAGAGAGTTTGAAGCGTTAAATCAAACTCTAGGATTTGAGATCCCAAATACTGACTAGGTGCATTTATTTCGCAAAAGATATTTTTTTGAAAGTCTTTTGAGATTTATTATAACGGTAGTCTTTATAGTATCAAATATTATTATAATAATTTTAAAGAGGTTACGGTTAACAAATGATGATAGAAGACCAATGGCACAGCGATATTGATTATAGTATTTAATCATCACGGAGAATATCATAAAAAATGGAAAAAGTGATCTCGGCATTAAAAAATGCTAAGTCATTTGTAACTTTTCATTTGTATTCGTTATGATGATTATTAAAATTATCACTACTAATAGTTATTATTAGGGGTGAGAAGATAATCTTATCATATAAGATATTCATTTAAACCCTACTTTACTCTGAGTGGATAATAAGAGTCTCAAAATCAGTTTCGAATAATAGTTTCTTAGAACCTATTCTTACAAAATAAGATACGAGTATAAAATTAGAATATCATATCCCACCCTAGAATATGTACTTCAATGTATACGGAGTAAAGGTTTTATGGTACCCCATATTTATATTGTAACAATAATTAAATAATATTAATAAATAAAAAAGTAATACTATTACTTTTTCGATTTCAGTTTTAAAGAAAATAACAATAAAAACCAAACTGATAATAAAAACCCTTAAGCTATAACATAATTTATATCTAATATTTAGTCCCTCTTCTTCTTCTTCTTCTTCTAATAAAAACTTCTCTCTTCTTTTATTATCTTTTTTTTTTCATCTTTATTCCTTTTTTACTAATTTTAATCTAGTGAAATATTAAAAATATCTTAATTCTTAACTTATTATTCGATATATTATATTAGAATTACTCGCATGTAGTTTTTATATACTATGTATAATAATCTTATAATGTGTAAAAAAATTATTTTGATAATTTAACAAAAAAAATTTAAACACAACTCAATTAAGAGTTTTAACATTTCCAGCAACGAAAACATTTTCTATTTTTCCTATCAAAGTTCTATATTATCTTCCCTCAAGATATGTTGCAACCTATACATATTATTGTTGGTGGATCTACCAATAGTATAGTTATGATTTTAATATCAATTATGTATCTAATACAAAGTTTTGAAGGAAGATAAAGAAAAAAATTATAGGTTCCACAGAATATCCTATATCTTGTAGAATTTGTAGAGTAAGGTATAGAGTAATTCTAAAATATCACATAATATGTTTCAAGTATAAAAATTTAGAAAACTATAGCTATATGATAAGATATAGATAAAATCTTGTATATTCTATTCACTATATACTTACTCACCTTTAATAATTATTCAAAAAGTAAAAGTTATTCTTAAATTTTCATTCGTATTTCTTATTATTATTAAAATTAATAGCTATTATCTCTTCACCGTCACTTGCAACAAATAATTGTAAGAAAGCATCTCCTCCAGAATATTTACAACATGGTATCAAATATTGACGGTCTCATCATACTTGTCTAATCACCGCGTAAAATTTCCTCCTGAAAAGCTTGATAAATCAGGACCATTGAATCAGAGCATTGCATAATTTCTTTCTTCACATCATCACAATCTTATGTGGCCTATGGACTGGACGTCGGACGTCATAATATTTTTGACTCCGACTATCTGATATTGATAGTATGGAGGAAAAAAAAAAAAAAAACAAAACAAAACAAAAGAAAAAACGATAAGAGTGTTCCCACAGAAAAGAGCACGTGCATTTATTATTTACAAAAAAGCAAGAATACTCATAATTTTCAAAATTTCTTTAGCATAATCACGGGCTTCGGAGTTTTGGAACATGGATTAGTTGTGATGATAGTCGTGCTATGATGGCAAAAGTAACCTAGAAAGATCTCAAGAATGTGTCTTGTGTTTTTAATTTCAACCTAAAAGCTCTCTTTGAACGAAACAAAATATAGAGGATAGTTGTGTTGTTGACCATTTTGTGCGTTCCCACCTCCCGGGGCCCCCAAAGATGAATATAAAATGCAGGCAGGAGCAAGGACAATTAGGATGGGAATTAATAGCGATTACGGTGCCTAGACCTATATATAAACTATTTAAGTTAGGTTTGATTTGATTTGATAATAATCTATTTAAGTCTCAATTATTCGAATAATTTATTAAGTTAAGTATAAACTTTATAATATATACTTCAATTAGTTTGTAAATCTAATTGAGCTCAAGAAGAGTTTGAGTATAAATGCTATTCTAATTAATTTTTCTTTTTGGTTTTATAGATAAATCAACATAACTAAATCGAGTTTGAGTTCCCTAAAATGATATCATTATAAACTTAACTTAAACTTAAAATTAGAAGCTCAATTGACTACTTACTTAAATTATATCATTTTGATTCAATTCGTGCTAATATAGGGAAAAGGTTTATATTTATAGTGTTGATGAAATAATAATCAATCATATTTATGAGAGGATTCCCATTATATGCTGACAACAGCAAATTATTTTACTATAATAACTAGACTAAAACCGTTCATATCAAATTAAAATTTATGTCGTAAATCATCTTTTTCCCTTCTTATTTACTGTATTTAGAAAGTTAAAATTAAAAAGGCAAAAGAATACATATCAATGTTATACATGTTACTGTGAGCTGTTGCAGGTGTGAAGTGTGAACAAAATGAAAGTTTGGTCTCAGAGTCTTATGTGTCCTTTTTGTAATCAATTCTCTTGCTAATTATCATTTATTTCTTCTTAAAGTTTCTGCTTTTCCTGCTTCAGACAGCATCGTTATCATATCTTTCAACTGTTTATATGTAAAGTGTGAGCTGTATATAGGTAAATCTTGACTTCACTTTCTCTTGAAAAGTTTTTAATTCACTGTGTTTTTAGTTTGTTCCTGTGATCCTTTCCCCTGGGACTTTTTTCTTTTCGCTTTTTTTTTTTTTTCCCATCAATCCGCTGTTTAATATTTTCTTGGTGATTATAGCGGAGCAACAGGATTTAAAATTGTATCATTTTTCATTGAATACTATTCGAAATTTAGAAGAATTACCCAGGGGTGGTTTCATTAAACAACTTGAAAAAGCTCAAGCCTATTTATGTAAAGTGGAAATAGAAGCAGAGCAATTTCAAGTGAATAGATACTCTGAGATAAACCAAGAAAAGTTGAATCCTATTAATTCAACTTGGAACAATTAGAAAATTATCATTCTCTCAAAAAGATAATATTTATACTAACTGTCACATATTTTGATGAGTATTAAATAAATACAAATAAAACTTTGATACTTAAAAATATAAACCGGTTATTATTAATATGTATTTAAATATTATTAATATTTATTTACCTCTCTTTAAAACACTTAAATGTATTGAAACTAATCAATCTTTTCTCACTTAAATGATCATTTGTATAATATCACCTAGTAGTATGAAATCCCTACCACTAGGCGATCCGGTATTGTCATATAGTTGATTAATTGGTGGGAGATTTATTTTGTTTACTTTTTTCATATGAAAAATTATACATATTAGGAATGTATGCGCAGACAATTGAAGGAGAAGTGCTCTCCTTTAATCTGAACCTCCTTTCCTCACAATTGATCAACTTTTATGTCCTTGTCTGAAATAGTTTTGTTTTCACACAATTGATCAACTTTTATGCCCTTGTCTGAAATAGTTTTTTTACACATAGATGCCTAGTGATCTCGTAGGATCCTTTAGCAGGTTTGTTTTCTCTTTAAGAGGGTACACGCACGTTCATGCACAGGATATTTTGTACATGTTCGAGGAGCATGAATGGACTTCACCTCTTTCTGCCCCTTCTTTCTCATCGAAATCTTGTGAAGGCATATATCATATTCACTCGCATAAAAATCAAATTAAGTTTTAGATAATTCAATTAATGATATCTGAAATTTGTTTTTAATTTACTACCTAAACCTTCTTTTCTAGCTACCTTAATTTTCAATTTGCTCTTGATGCCACAATGTTTATTGTTAACATATGTAACATAAATTTGGAATTGTTGCCATTATAATTATCATTTCCTGAGTTTAGAGGACATGGAAATCCACTAGGTATCATTCATCACAAGTAAGGAATTATAAGATTCCATAGCATCCCCCACATTCAACTTCCTAGCTTTCTCTTAGATTGTCAATACCTGAAAAACAAAAGGTTTTGAAACACAAAAAAAAAAAAAAATTGTCTACCTAACCTAGTCAGCAACAACAACACCTAAGACTCTTGTCACATGTAATGACATGACTGAATTACATAAATTCACCTATCAAAACAACATCTAAATTCCACCTTACAAGTCCATTATTCTTATGCGTTCATACTAATTAAACGTAAGCTACTTCCTTTGGTTTCTCGATCAAATCCACCCTATACTAGGTAAACCATAACCATGCACCTTACCTCTCATGAGGGTGTGTATGTAACTCCTTTATGGGCTTTAATACATATGCAACTCTTTGTCAGGTTTCTTATAGCTTGATCCCATGGGCAAGTCTATTGCACATACAAGCTTATTGAAAAAGGTTAAGAATAGGAATCCATCAAATCAAATCTCCCTAGAGCGTCCTAAATACATAAGCCTAACTCCCTAAACCTTACCATTAGCCTAAAGAATTTGTCCATGAAATATATTTGGGTTAAGTCTATACCAAATAAGCACTTTACATACTTGAAGCTATTTAACATGACTTCTTACTTTTGAACTACAACATTGTTGGGGGGCAAATGCAAAAATAGGGAGACGTTTAATCATACGATTGGCACATACTCCTTTGTATGTCATATGCCAAAAAATATATATATTAGTTCTTATTTATGTTAAAGCGATAAGTACTTAAAATGGTCTTAGTATTTTGTTGTTTTTCTAAAATTTCTCAAATGTTAACACACTCTATTGCACATATCATATGAGGAAGGGAGAAAGTTCCACACAGTGGATCGACCCAATTACCCATAATGCTTATATAAGAAACATCTAGTTATAATTTTGGATTAATGTTACAAATAGACCTAAATTTTACTAAAATATGCAATTTACTATTTCTACTTTGAAAAGATCAATTTGGTATCTAATTGAAGTTTTCATGGCTATTTCTTATTGCCTGAACAAACTTTATTAAGCCTATTTGTTGATGCAAATATAAAGACAAATTAAGAATTAACCCATAACTACTAGTGGCTCAAATAACTCACTTTTTAAAATAGATAATGACCTATTTTACCTTAAGCAACCATTCCAGCCACCCTATCATTAGGAAGCAATTAGTGACCACATGATAAGCGGTTACATAATTTCCTACAAATGGCTATGGCCACCTATTGACCGTGAGGTGACCATAGTGTTTGATTAATAGTTCGTCTTTATGTCCATATCAACAAACAGATTTAATGAAGTTAGTTCAAATAGGAAAATTGACCAAAAAAACTTTCATTAAGTAGTAAGTTGAATGTTTTAAAGTATAAGTAATAGACTGCACATTTAATCAAAGTTTGGATACTATTTATGACATTAACCCTATAATTTTCTTAAATCTTTTATGAACTTTAAATCTTAGTATAATTAATGAAGTACATACACAACGTTGATGTTGTAAAAGTGGGTTGAGGATAAAGCTTGTAAATTAGAGACTAAGGTTGAGCTCAAGGGTGATATGATTATCATGGAGGAGGTTCTTAGATATAGATTTAAGTATTCTCAAGAGTGGGGTATGAAGGATTGATCGTATCATTGACACAAAGATCATGCTATGATGAGATGCTACAACAAGTCAATAGTAATGTTACAACAAATGCAATGAATCAAAAGTTTAACAAACAAACCTAACATGGAAGTATGGTGAATTCTAGTGGCAAATGAATGCCTAACGCCCTCATATTTGTGATTATCTTCCGGTCTACCCTTAGTGGTCAATATGCACAACTTCCATAAGTGGCTATTCATCCTAATAACCATTACAATGCCCATACTATGCTTATTGGGTTTGTATTTTTACTCGTCCATTTATTTTAGTACCCATTCCTAGGTATAAAGCCATAACATCAATTAGGGTGGAGATCATAAGACATTTTTAGGCTAGAGGTATGCAAGTGAATCAAATGGGCAAACCCGACTTATCCCATTTTGGCTTGCCAGTTAAACGGGTCAGCTCAATTAGGTTCGCTTTTTTAATAAGCCAAAAAACTTCAGCCCAAACCTATTTAAAAATAAGTTAAACGAGCTGGCCTATGAGTCAAAGGTATAAATACACTAAACGGGCCCACTTAAACTGATCTCACTTTGGCTCACGGGTTAAATGGGTCCAATTTATTTTGCTTACTTTTTTAACAAGTCAAAAAACTCGACCTAAACCCATTTAAAAAATGGGCTAAATGGGATGACCAAAGCCCACTTGTACACTTTTATGAGACTACCATTAGATACATCATCTAGATTATCTAGATAGATTTTTTTTCTCCTACAATCTACTTACTAATGACTATAGATTATGATCACGATGTTGGCCTCCATTTAATTTGTAAATATGCTAATTGTATTGTATGATCTTGACTATATTTTGAAATATGTACTTGAGCTCACGATTTAAAATTTGATTCATATTAATTTCTTCTATAACTACATAACGACAATAATGTGAGTTATCATTATTATGTTTATATGATATAAACACAAATAGTTTATCTCATTTATTAATAATTTTAATTTCATTATTAAAATGTTAATAATTTCGATATAACCAAATAAAGCAGGTAAAAAATAGGCTGCCCCATGCAACAAATACTTGGTGATTTTAATCTACAGAACTTTTAGCTAGTTTATGTCTAAGGAAAAATTTTAGCCTTAACTAGCCTATTTACTTTGCTGGTTATTTCGAATCGATTTTAAGTGATCAGTGGAGTTATAGCTAACTATGAGGTTTCAAACAAGGAAAGCTATCGTATCCTACTGTAGCTGCACCCTCAAAGCGTGGCTGTATTTTATACATTGTAAAGCTTAGGGTTTCATTTATTTTTTTAATCGGATTTCATATATGAAGGCCATTTTTTCAAATTTAAGGCTTTAGTTTTAGGAATTAGCCATATGGCACGCCACAAAAGCATTTTTTTTTTAGGGAGAATGTTAAGATTACTGCCTAAATTTTGAGTAAAAAAAAGTTTGAAGTTACTAAAACCCACACCTAATTAAACTTTTACCTTTTTCAAATTACTACCTTATCTACACTTATACTCTATTTTCACCAATGATTGTTTACCATGTCATCCTTTTAATGATAATAACAATAGCAAATTTAACAAACAAAAATTTAATTGAGTATGAAATATGACAATTTCAAACTTCCAGTGTTAAATTTATCAAGTTAAAATTTGATTGAGTATGATATTTGATAATTATAAGCTTTAGGTGTGAAATTAAAAAGGCACGTAAAGTTAATATAGTGATTTTGAGATTATACTTTTCTTTTTATTGTAGTCTCCAAGGCACTCACTTCATTTCATGTGATAATAATAATTTCATTAAATTCTTTTTTTGAAGTTCTCAAAAGTGGTGGTATTATCGAAATTCTATATTGAGTAACATGTTTATATTTATGCCATATATATATATATATAAACATGTGTGTACGTGCGCATATTGTATATAAAGTTGTTGTAATTGGCCAATCACATATAAGAAGTCTATCAATCAATTAAGAGAGTCCTTGATCTGATGACATGTGTATAGATATTTGTAAGAAAACTTATGGGATAAAGAATAGACAAACTCAATGTCTTATATACATGTATGATGCCAAATTATACTTTGTATTCTTAAATACTCTTGATTCATTCTACACAAAATAGATGATTTTTTTTTTTTTTGTAGTAGTAGCATTTCGATAGAGCTTCTACATTATTCTCAAACCTTACAAAATGTACAATGTGTCTAAATGAAGCAAATTAGCCTCTTATTTTAGATTTTCAATGTTGATCTCATCCATAGAATAGATTCGAGATGAATGGATAAAACTTGATATATCGTCGACAACTAAATCTTTCTTCATGATCCAACAACAATATCAATCCCTTTTTTTTATTATTATTATGGATATAGATTCTAGACATGGGCTTGAATAAGTTCAATGACTTATAATAAAAAAAGAAGAAAGCCCACCTTTAAATAAAATAAGCTAAAGTTTTTCATTTTACTTCATATAAACTTGATCACGGCTAAACGAAGCTTAAATGAGTTGAAAAAGACCCTTTTAAGTCCTCATCTTTGCACGCAAGATAATCGAGATATGTTAAGAGCCAAAAAAGTCAGTTTAGTAGTCCCTATTTCGAGTTTATCAAGTCATATCTTCATAAAATTTGATTGAACCTAGCTCCTCATACTCTATTACTAACTCACTAAATCAGCCCATAATATTAATTTAAATTACAAATCCAATTCTCCAAATGACCCTACAGTATATATATATATATATATATATATATATGAATATATACATATATATGTTTGATTTCATCTTCAAATAAAAATTTCCATATTTTATAATGCATTTAAACCCTAAAAAGATAGGTTTCTTTCAAATTTATTCATTGACAATGTTTCATGATAGGATCAACTAGAGAGATCATAGGGTGGTCCTCCAAAAGTTAAAGTGAATGGCTAGTTTTATTGTAAAAGAAAAGAAAGAGAAAATAACAAGAATAGTAATTCAAGAGTAGGGGAACAATTCCACTTAACATGCAAAGATTCCACACGTCTCTTCTTCCCATGCAATATTAGTAGAATATAACATTAACACAAGACCTTAGAATAAAGAACCACAGCAAACGACATAAAAGGGGAACAACATAGCTGGTAGCAACCTCATAGTAACCGAAAGGAAAACTCGATTGATCAGAGCAAAGTGCTGGAAAATGATATTTGAAAGTTACACGAGCATTGAAAAGTCCATGTCAAATATTCAATACTATGAATCTCCAGGTCAAGGTCATGGCCGTGCCTATTGGGGATTTAATCCGATAATGGGCCACCACAAACCGCCCATAGATCAAGTGGACCCATAAAGGTAAAGAGAAGGCCCCTTCTAATGTTGCAATTGCTCTTTTTGATTGATTGACTTCTGACTACACCAACAATAACAATGTTGAAGCGCAGCCAACAGCACATGCTTATTGTACAGGGACTTGAATGACTCTTAATTTACATTTAACACTTGACAAGAAAGCCAATAATAGATTACTAAAAAAGCAGGATGCTTTTTATAGCATGCATTCTCTCTCTCTCCTTCCTTCCTTCCTTTTTTTTTTTTCTTTCTTTCTTTCTTTCTTTCTCTTTTTTAATTAGTGTACGTAAGAATTAAAAATTAAAAAAAAAATACTTGTAAAGATACCATCTATATTTTTGTCTTTTTTCAATTCATTTACCGGTAGATACATAACCTATGTTTGCGATATCCAAGTGATTAAAGTCCCATTGAATTGTATAAAGAAATAATAGTGACTTATAAGGTTAATATAATAAATACCAAATTGATACTAATTAAAAGTTTCTGGATAAAGTGAATAAAAATATAAATCGATCACATATTGGTTTAACTAATGATGAAGTAATAATGGCTTATAATGTAATAAAATACCAAGTTAATATTTAATCCCAATTGGAAGCTCTTGGGGTAAATAGTAAAAAATGATCAGTATTCACCTGTTGGTTAAACTCGAAACCATCGATGATATGGGGGAGCATTGTGTTAAATTCAAGTTACCGAGGATATTTTAATAAAATACTTAATATTTATATAGCTAGGGAAAATATATATATATAAATTTTCTAATATTTCCAGAAATTAGCACATAGTCGTCATTTGTCCTGTATGAAGAGAGTGAATTATGGTCTCGATCGTGAAGGAAAAGTAGGCCTCTCATACCCCCATTTTCAACCTCCCCCACTAACCACGAATGAAAGATAATGCAAATATACCTAGTGTTCCGGAACTAATTTAAGAAACTAGCAATTAACTATGTGGACACGGAAAAGATTAATAAATGTTATTTGATAAAAAAGATTTATTGATAGTAACACATTACACGATTTAATTAATAACATACAAATATCAATAAAATTTCAATATGTAAAACTATAAATGATAATTTTTTAAAAATTAGGCATTGCCATCGGTATATTTTTTTTTTCATCAAAAGTGAGTATTATTAATACTCAATCATTGCCAAGAGATACACTAGAGGATGAACTAGTAGGAACATCAACTAAGGGTAGCTTCAAGAAAGAGAATGGGGTATAAATCCACCAATCCAATAGACACATTCTCTTCCTCGTGAATGAAGTTACCTAACCTACAGCATGATTCACATTTATTTTAACAAAAACAAACTTAAAAACCTAGCTATCTAAACTAGAAAGCTTATAATAAGCTTCTTCAAAGTAAGGTTTCAACTGGTCACCAATGGATTGCCTCAACTTTCCTTGAAAATGTACAATAAAGATTTTGGAAATTAATCTTAAAAATAATTTTCTTCTAACCTATACAACTCACTAGCTTCACCTTAAGCCTAAAGGCTTCACATCCAATTGCTTTTATAGTAGGTACATAAGTTTAGTCTAAGGAGTCATCAAAAGCTCTCCAAAGAAAATGCCTTATCTTTGGGGGCATCTTTAGATTCTATAGATTCTTCTACACTTGGGGTGATATTGTGAAAGAAGAGCTCGTCGTATTCCTAATAGAAGACAAGTGGCTATTAATTCTATAGTATGTAGATTTTGTAGCCTAAACCCACTCTTATCATAAGGCCAAAGTAGGGAGTCCTATCTTCCATGAGTACTTAAAGGTGTGTTTCTAATTGTTAAGATTTCCTCATATGTGATCCATTGCCTTAACCAACTAAGATTCCAACGGCCTACTTCTTCATCTATCAATGCCAATACCTTCATTTTTTTAATCTCGTTTGGTAAAACAGAATGCAAAGTGTTATCCGATAGAGTAGATTCCAACTTATCATCTCCAATCATTACCCTCTCTTTAACCCCGACTTGCTAAATAGTGTTAGAAAAAAATGAATATCTTTCCCTTCCAGTTTGCTAAATCACCCCCATGGATCTCTATTACCTCTCCTGGCATCTCTAAAATCTATCTCTAGGAAATATAACCCCATAAGAACTCTAGCCTACAATGTATTTAGATTCTTCTCCAGCCTCCAAACCATCTTTGTAAGAAGACCAATGTTAAAAGGATTTAAATCCTTAAAACCTATATCTCCCTTTATCTCGCTTCTTGTCAACTTATCCTAACTCATACAGTGAACTTTCCCTTCCTTTCTCCTCTGTCCCTACTATAATTTAGCCATAAGCATGTTAACTTCTTTGTATCACTTCAAAGGAAATTTAAAATAGCCTATTAAGTAAGTTGGAATAGCTAATGTCATTGCTTTAATTAGTGCTTCCCTACCCATTTCATTTAACAACTTCTGCTTCTACCCTTGGAGTTTCTGTACAATCTTGTTTCTTACAAAACTAAAGCCTCCAACTTCCAACTGGTTGGCAAACCCAAATACTTCCCAAGACTAAAGTCCATTAGAACACCTAATGCATTTGCCATTTGGTCCTTGATTTTCATTGGCATGTTCACACTGAAAAATAAGCTTGATTTACCATAGTTAATAGATTGTCCAAATTCATAAAATAGTTCTTAGATAGAAAAACTCTTAAGTTTTAGCATTTCCTCCATTTTAGCTTCAATAAAGGAAAATATGATCTACAAACAGAAGATGTGTTAGTACAAGGCAATGATTCTTCATCTTGATCCCTTTCAAAACACCTCTATCCATCAACCCATTAAGACTAGTAGACAAAACATCCACCATAAGGATAAGGAGATAAGATGACAATAGATCACTTTGCCAAATGCTTTTAGTAGGATTCACATGACCCACTGTCTTACCATTTAAAACAATATTAAAAGAGACAATTTTGGTACATTTCATACCCTAGCTAACCTAAACTTGACCAAATCCCATCTTGAGACGAATAGCCTTTAGGAAATCCCATTTAACTTTACCAGACACTTTGTTCGTGTCAATCTTAACTGCACAAAAATGCATTTTCCCTTCTTTCTTATTTCGTAAAAGATGAAACATTTCTTGTGCAATTATGATATTATCTTATATTAATCATCCTAAAAGAAAAGCACTTTGGTTATCTGACATAAAATTCCTTAGAAAAGGTTTTAACCTATTCACTAAGATTTTTGAAATAATCTTATACAAAACATTGCAAAGGCTTATAGGGCAAAACTAAGCAACAATTTCTATGTTAAGGATCTTAGGAATCAAGCTTAGATTAATTTGATTAAGATGAGAGGGAAAGTTACCTAAGAGGAAGAAGGATCTGACAGCCTTGGTGATAAAATCCCTAATGATGTCGTAAAAGTGTTGATAAAACACATCAGGGTAACCATCAAGACTTGGTGCCTTGAGAGGACCCAAATGAAAAGTTGCTTTTTTATCTTCTCATCACTCATTATGCCACATAGCATACTATTAACATCATCAAACACTAATTTTCTCTACCTAATGAAGGCATTGGAACCAACTCTTAGATTCTTCTGAAGAGAATAAGCTTTGAAAATAATCCATTACCTCCTTGCTAATATCATCTTCCTCATTTAGCATTTAACTCGTCCTACTATGAATGGCTATAATTTAATTCTTCTATCTTTTATTGAGAGTTGATTGATGGAAGAAAGATGCATTTCGATCTCTATATTTTAGCCAATTCACTAGTGACATATGACACCAAAACATCTTCTCTTTCTTCCTAAAATTATAGAACTCTCCTAGAAGAGAGTCTTCATTATCCATCTCATCTATCTCAGCTCTTACCTCCCTCCCTTGAATCTAGGCCAATTTCTCTAAAATCTTGTCCACTTCTTCTTTATTATTTGGGAAGGCACTCTTTGATACAAATCAACTTACGACCATTTCCAAGCCGAGGTCGACTAGTCCCAAGCCGAGGCTAATCAACTCTTACTAAGACTAAGCTGAAGCTAGAAGGGCGAGAGGTAGAAAAAGAACCACTCGGCAACAAGTTTGTCATCAATCGAGTTGCTAAAAGATCACGTTGCTGAGAGTTGGATCCACTCAACACGGTACGAAGAGACTAGTGCTAACTAACTTTAGAACTCGGCAATTATGAGCCAACCTTTCTAGTGTTTCGGCCAAGCAATGCAGGACTTCAAGGACTCCTTGCCGAACCCATACATCTAACTACCAACCTTATCTAGTTCGGATCTTGCTCCTTCCAAGACATGCCAAATGACTGCATGCCAACTTCCTCTATTAAACACATAATTTTGTATTGTTATACATCTTTCTTTTATTTTATTTATGGGCCTAATTCTTTAAGGTTTAAAGCCTTGTATATTATTTATAGTTTTTCCAGTAGGGTTTAAGACTTGTTATAAATAGCAACATTTGTAATAATATATCAGACGGAAATATATACAAATGAGGACCATCATTTTACAATGAAACTTTCCTCTTTCAAGCAAGATCACACTTGAGCTCTTAGAGCTTGCATTTGTCAGATTACTAAGTGTTAAATAACTCTTTAATCATTCTTGCATTCTTGTCGATCTTGTTCTCAAGATTATGGTAAACCCTTCATTTGAACCGGTTAGTGAGTTGTATCTAACCTTCATTTGAGTCTTAAGTGACATTTAGTGTTTATGAGTCATATCAAACCCTATTTCGAGCTTAAACCCCTGATTGTGTTTGTCTTGGTGCATGATATCCATACACATTTACTGTCAAAACTCCTATTTTACTTCCTATTCTTCATACTCCTCTTAAACCTCAAATACCCATTCTAGGTTTCTGAGATCTGAGATCCGCTACCTGCTATACGCATCATCTTAGTATCAAAGCTTTGGGGAGACATGTATGCTAGTGTTCTTCAAAGTTTGTTTAGCCACCTGAACATCTGTTCGTCATCATTCTATAGTGTAATGTGTTCGTATTTTTAGTAGTTCTAGTATTGTGCTGTAGTTGAGTCCAGTAATACTCATTTCAATAGGTAATTCAAGTGTTTGTTATTAGTAGTAGCTACAAGAAGCCAAGTAGTGGTTGTTTCTGGGTTACTATGATTTTATTTTGTTGTTTGTTCAATTTTCCCTAAAAATTGCTATATGAACGAAAATGTCGGAAGATAGTGTTAACAACAGTAGTGATAGTCCTCTCAGAAGCTTGAGGAGATGTGTTGATAACTTGAAATATCAAATTCGGAATCTCACTGGTTTCGTCAGAGACTATAGACGTGATGGTCGAGAAGAAAGAAGGGAACGAACACCCACCATTAGAAATGGTTCCAATGAACTTAACAATGATGAGTAACAGCCGAGAAGAGCTGCTAAGCCAAGAAGGAGAGAAAACCAACTTGTGTCGAGAAGAAGAAATGAAAGGAGTTTGACTCCGAAGCCAATCAAGAAGCTCAAAGAAGAGAGCCAAAGCTGAGAAGGGACATGGCCGAGCAAAGCTCCAACAAAAATAGCTGATCTGAGGTGAACTAATCAGCTCAGAATGCAAGAGATGAAACCTAAACACCTAGTCAAAGACTTGATAATATCAAGCTTAAATTACCGACCTTTAGTAGAAATAGCCAACCTGAAGAATTCATTGACTAGGTTCCTCGAGTCGAAAAGTTGTTCGAGTACTACAAGTGTGATGATCGAACAAAGGTTAAGCTGGCTTCATTTTCCCTTGTTGAATATGCAAGCCTTTGGTAGGATAAGTTGGTTGCCAAGCAAGATATTGAAGGAGAAGAGCCAATCAGAACTTAGACGCTTATGAAGCAATTAATGAATCAACGCTTTGCACTGACTTACTTTAAGCAAGAGATGCTCCATGCCTTCCAACACCTAAGGCAAGGTCGAAACATTGTTAAAGAGTACTTACATGAGTTCGAAACTCTAATGACGAGATGCGAGATTGCCAAGCCACGGGACCGCACCATTGTTAGGTTCCTGAGTGGACTCCAAGACAACATTGCTGACATAGTCAAACTCCAGCCATTCAACTTACTAGATGAGCTAATCAATTTACCATTAAAGGTGGAGAGATAGGAAAAGAAGGCATCAAAGGCCGATTAGCTAACCTCAACAAGGTAGCCTTAAGCTTGAGAGGTATGCTGAGAGAAAAGGGCTAAAGAAGAAGATGGAGAAAGGAGAGCCTAGCGTACCAATTCATGCTGAGAAAAAGATTGTCAAGAAAGAAAAATCACCCAGCAACAAGGCCCGAGATGTAAAGTGCTTCAAATACTTAAGCTACAAACATATTTTGTCCCAATGGCCGGATAAGAGGATCATGGTCTTGAAAGGCGAAAGACTGAATGCTCAAGTAAAGAGTTAGAGTGACAAGAGTTCGAAAGACAAGTTAACAGAAGAAGATGTCTATATCGAAAATCTAGATGAACTCTTAGCCACGGCAACACGAGCCAACCTAAAGGCAGATCCTGGACAAAGGGAAAATTTATTTCATATGCGATGTCTGGTGAATGGGAAGACGTGTTCCTTAGTTGTTGATGGAGGTAAGTCTGCCAAGTTAATGGAGAAGATGAAATCGCCAACCTACCTACATCCTTAACCTTATGGATTAAAATGGTCTAATGATAAGGGTATAGTCCATGTGCAGAAAAAAGCTTGAATAACATTCGCGGCAGGGTAGTATGAGGATGAGATTGAATTCAATGTGATCCCTATAAATGCCACAAATTTACTTCTTGACCGACCATGGGAGTATGATTGGAAAGTAATCCATGATGGCTTCCTCAACACTTATATTGTTTGGAAGGATGAGAAAGGCTATTACTTGACCCCCATGAGCATTCAGAAAATGTAGAGACACTCGGCACCCATGGTGAAGCAAAAAGGGAAGAGAAGCTTGTTTGGCATCCCGGCCCATACTCAATATTTAACGTCGATAACGACTTTCTTTCAGACTCGCGGTAATGATAGGATTCAACCTACAACCATCTCCAAGCCGAAGCTGACTAGTCCCAAACCAAGGTTAATTGTAAGCCCTAAATGTAAGCTTTATAACTATAGGATCAAGCTTAGTACATAAAGTTTAAGGTGATCAATTAAATAATTCAATCAAGCCTAAATTATAAATTAAAACTAGAAATATTAATAAAAATGACTCCCCCGTAAGTTTGAATTTAAGAAAATAAGTAATAAAATAAGAGAATATAAAATTTTCAAATTTTAAGTATATTACTCATTATTTATCAGAAATGCGTAAAATATGTTCCGATAAATAACGAATCAGTAGAAATAAATTATATGTATGCTAAAAATCATAGAATGACCTAAATAATATTTAGGAGTATTTACTGATACTCCATATATATTTATGTGTAAGTAGAAATACGTGAAATTACCTAAATTACCTAAAAATTGCGAGAAAATTGTTAAATAATTAAATAAAATTATAAAAAATTAAAGAAAAATAAAAAAAATTAGGGAAATAGGGAATGATCCAAATCAAGTCATGGAAACTAGGGGAAGGAGAAAAAAATTTGACTAATAAAAATCAAGCAACAAAAAAGGTAAAAAGATTGGAAGAAGATAGGTTTGTCTTGTTTAATTAATGCATAGAATTTGCTTTACACCTCTATAAATAGCAAAGAAATTCTAGAAGCTAAATTGTTTAGTTTGCAACTTCAGAAAATTAGCAAGAGTTGAAAATAAGAAGAAAATTAAGGTTTACAAAAAATTTCCCAAATCTGTACAGTAGGAGCTAGTGAACCGAACCCACACATCACCACCACTTTGGACTGAACCACCACCACCACCCCACTCCAAAACGACCACTTGGACGGGTTGATACACCCTAAATCAGTGTTGGTGGCCAAAAGCTCAAAAACTAAGTGAGTCCCAATATTCATCCGATTTTACAAAATTTATTAAAATTATTGATTTTGCTTAGAAAATTATGAATTTTGTTATTCTGATGTTCTATTGTATGTAGATTTAGGGAAAACTAGTAATTAATTTTAATTATGTCTGCAAATATAGGATGCTTAAGAAATTGAGCAAAACTGAGTATATTTAGAATAAGAAATAAATAGGTTTATAGGTGTAATTTTGAGCTTGATTTTTTTTTCTGTAGACTACTTAAGTGATATTGAACAATGCCACAAAGTCTTTTTTTCAAAAATTAATTTTAAAAATATTTAAGTAATTTTTTAGCCCTAAAATGATGAGAAAAATGAAAATTTTGAGACTAATTAAGTAATTAAATGACTAATTATTGATTTAGAAGGTATTTAAATGTTTAAGAATGTTAATCTCCGATGAGGTAACATAATCCTAGTATTTGGAGTATAAATTGTAATTAATATGGGAATTATATAGTAAATGTGAGTAATTTAGTAATATGTGAAGTTAGAATTTTAATAAATATAAAATAATATGTTAAATTGGACAATATAATAATAATATCAGTACCTATTAAATCCGGTACAAAAATTAATTTTAGGTAATTATACTAAAAATATAAAATTTTCTCACATCGAGAGTAAATTCGGTACATTAATTAGGATTAAAGTGTACCGAATAGGTTAAAATATTAAATTAAGACCTAGTAAGATATTAAAATACTTGAGCTCAATGTAATTAATTTTACATTAGGATTCGAAACGTATTTTAGGATTACTTGTAGTTGAAATCGAATTAGAGCTTAAACCGAAATCTAATTCAGAAACTAAGCCTTAAACTATCGTAGAATTAATCGTTAATAAATAATAGGTATATAAGGAGAATTTAGTTAAATCATAACCTAAAATATATATCATCAAAGTATAAATACTAAAAAAACATATTTATATTATAGGATGCATGGAGACGAGCCAACCTGCAATTAAGCAACCAAGAATTTCAAGCAAGTTGGGTTTAATACTTCATCGTATTTTGGAGTACTATTTTAGAGTACTCAGAGACTTGGGTTTGTAAATGATTGTGATTATAAATAGTTTTACGCATGTGCATGTGTATCTGATTTCATGTGAAATCTATGTTATGTTTGATGACTATTGTAATTGGAATGGTGTGAAATTATCCGATCACCTTAAACCGAACTTAATCCTAATCGGCCTAAATACCCTAAAAAGACATGCATTGCAACCCTATAGGAGATCATTAGGATTTTCCAACCAAACACCTACACCTTAAAAAAGGATAGTATTAGATAGCAAAATGGTCTTTTCCTCATCCTTAGCCAAACTAAGTGACAAGAGCGAAGGTCACGGTAAGGATGAGGGCATTGGCTCAAAGGATAATCTTAAGGGGAGCAGTGTTTCTATTGCACAAACCTAAGTTTGGTTGTAAGCTATTACATTAATGGAAACTCTTCAACCCTAATTAGAGTGGGTGAAATTACTCTGATTTTACAACAAACTAGACTACGTTGTGTAACGGCACTTATTTATTGCATTTCATGAAAATAATTGCTTAATAACCTTGATTATGCTTGTATACATTCATGAGTCTCTAATTCAACTTACTAAGTTATAGTCACTCATACTCATATAGACTTTGATTATTTTGATTATTTTGATTTGCAAGTCCTGACTTCTGATTATTTTGACTATTATGCTGCGTTACAACTATCTGGAGGTTAGTTCTCTTTTGAAGCTCTAGGAAGTGAGAATCAATCAGTCATTGATCAAGTTTTATTTAAGGTCTTACTAGTTACTTTAGGATGAATAATTGATATATGATATGTAAATTAGCTTGTTGTTATATTATGATGTAGAATCTCCTAAGAATTCTACAGTAATGTACATGTAATTATATATTTTTAAAATTTTAGCTAAATTCTTAATTGAACTATTTACTTTAAAGTGATAAGTCGTCAACGCCTTGTGTAGATCATATAGGCATTGTAAGGCTAATTACTGTTATAGGTTAGTTTACACGGCAAGACTACTACAACTATGCAACTTTAGGGCATAATAGTTCTCGGTTAGTATCGTTCTAGTAAACTCGCTTTGAAGCGTCATAATTTAAAAGAAATAGATACCATAGGAATACTGAGAGTGGGTAGTAATAAGTAGACGATAAAAGATTGTATTAAGTGTATTAAAACAAAAGTAAGTATAATGTTTAGTATAGTAAATGTTAATTAATTCCAACTGTAATTACAGGGTCAAAGGGTAGAGCTAATACTTAGTTGGATACAGTTTAGTTGGAATGGACAGGAGACCCCTATCTATTATAGAATTAAGTTAGAGCGGTTACTAATGGAATTGGATGATTGGAATATATTTAATACGATCGATGAGATTATTGATAAATTCCATGATGGGATGTGTTATAGCTGAAAGGATAAATGGGCATGGATGGAGTTGAGTTTAGGGCTTCAGTATGACAGATATACTACTATAACAACTGTAAGCCCTAAAGCCAAGCCAAGTAACCATAAGTTTGAGCTTAAAACCCAAGGTTTGAGGCAATCGGCTAAAAGATCCGATCAAACCCAAATTATAAACTATTTAGCAAAATACCAGTAAAAATGACCTTGTAAACTTAAATTTAAGAAAATAAGTAGTAAAATAGGAGACTATAAAATTTTCAAATTTTAAGCATAATAACTGCTAATTACCGAAAAGGCGAAAAGTGTAATATAATAACTAATAAATTATTAGAGATAGATTATATGTATACTAAAAATTTTAGAATGACCAAAATAATATTTAGGAATGTTCACGTGTACCCTACATGTATTTACATGTAGATAAAAATACGCGTAATTACTAAAATTGGCCGAAAACTAAGTAAATAATTAAAGAAAAATACAAAATAATTATAAAAAAATCAAAAAAAAATCAGAAGAGAATAACTGCAACAAGATCAGGTCGTGGACTAAAAAGAAAAAAAATAACCAATAAGAATTTGACAAACAAAAAGCCAAAAATCAAGGAAATGGGGCAAAATCCCATCAAATTAATGCACATTAATTACTACATTTGTCTATAAATAAGGAAAAAATTCTCAGAAGTCATTTGGCTAGTTTGTCATCTGAGAAAAATCAAAACACAAAAAAAATCGAGAGAAATTCCAGAAAATAAAAAAAAAAAAAAGAAAACTGTGCAGATTAGCAAAGTGAACTAAAACCACCACCCACCACCACCTGGGACCGAACCACCACCACTACCCTACACTAGAACCACCGCCTGGACCGGCCGACAGCCTTGGACCGGGTTTGGGCGGCCAGAAAGCTTCGAACCGGTTAGTCATTTATTCACCCCGATTTTTGTATAATTTTGTAAAATTAGTTATTTTGCCTAGAAAATTATGAAACTTGTTATTCTGAGTTTTTATTGTATGTAGATTTAGGGAAAAATATTGATTTAGTTTAATTATGTCTGGAAATATATGGTCCTTAACAAATTGTTCAAAACCGAGTATGATTAAACCGGAAATTAAATAGGCTTAGGGATGTAGTTTGGGGCTCAAAATTTTTCTGTAGGATTCTCATATGATGTAAAACAGTGCTATGAAGCCATTTTTTTTTAAATTAATTTTCGAAAATTTTAAGTTAATTTTTAGCCCTAAAATGATGGTAAAATTGGGTGATTTAGGATTAATTAGGTGATTAAGGATTAATTAGGTGATTAGGATGTTAATTACTGATTTGGATCTTAATTAGATGTTTAAGGAAGTTAATCTCTGCAGTGGAACCTTAATCCTAGCCTTTAGGTACTAAGTATGGTTAATTAGGGAAATTAGGTAAAGAATATAAGAAATTAGGAATATGTGAAAATGTAAATTAATAAATCTAAAAAAATAAAGTTATTTAGATAATATTATAATTGAAATCAGAAAAATAATAAATCTGAAATAATATTTAATTTTAAGTAAATATCTTAAAATGTAAAATTTTTACACATCGGGAATAAATCCGATACCTCAATTAGGGTTAGCGTGTACCGAATAGTTTAGAATACCAAAATTACGATCCAATAGGATATTTGAATACCCGAGCATAAGGTGATTAATATTACATTGGGATTCGAGCCTAATTACAACTTAGGAATAAAAACTAAAATCTAGTTTAGGAGCCGAACCCCGAAATAGAATACAACAAATTATTAATACGTTGGTATACATGAGGAAAATGAGTTACATTATAAATTAGAATGAGAATCCATAAAATATAAGTACTAAAAGAACCTATTTGTATTATAGGACACCTAGAAACAAATCAACTCGCAACTAGAGGATCGAGCGATTGAGCAAATTCAAGTAAGTTGGGTTATTGCTTATTGTAATAGAGTACTAGTTTTGTAGTACTCGGAAACTTAGGCTTGTATATGATTGTGATTGTAAATAGTTTGCGCATGTGCTTGATGTATCTGAATTCGTGCTGGAATTTATACTGTGAATGATTTTGTGACTGATTGACTTGGTATGAACTTGTTGAACACCCTAACCGGAATTTAATCTTAATCGACCCTAATAACCGAAAATGTCATGCATTGCAACCCGTTAGGGGATCATAGGACTCTCCAACCAAATACCGACCCCTTCGAAAGGGATAGCGTAGGATTGCAAAATGGTCCCTTCTTCATCCTCAGTCGAACTAAGTGACAGGAGAGGAGGTCGCGGCAGGGGTGAAGTCAATGGTTCGAAGGTAGTCGCGGGAGGAGCGAGGTCTCCATTGCACAAGCCTGGGTTTGGTTGTGAGCTGCTGCATAACATGGAACTCCTCAACCCGGATTGGAGCGGGTGAAATTTCTCTGATTTCACAACGGACCGGACTACGTTGTGTGATGACACTTGATTGTTGCATTGCATGAAAATAATTGTTTGATAACCCTGTTTGTACTTGTATGCATTCATGAGTCTCCAATTTAACTTACTGAGCTGTAGTTGCTCATACCCTTATAGATCCTTTTGCAGGTTCTAATTTGTAATCTCTTCAAGTACTATGCCGCCCTACAATTATCTAGAGGTTAGTCCTTTTGAAGCCAGGGGTGTGAGGATCAAGTTATTTAGTATAATGTGTAACTAGACTGACCTTGTAGTTAAAGGTTGAAGACAGTTAGTTATTCTGTAAATTAGTAAACTGTAGTTATTATGTAAAACTTCCTGGGAAGCTTTGTGGACTTATTTATAATTATCTATGTTTTATAGAACTTTGTGATAATTATCATAATTGTTGTATAATCATTAATCGAACTGTTTACTTCAAAGCGAGGAGTCGTCGACGCCTTGTGTAGATTATCTCTATGGTAGGCACTGTGAGGCCAGTTACTATCATAGAATGGTTTACACGGCGGGACTGTTGCGACTTTGCGACTTCGAGGCGTAACAACAACTTTTGAGCAGAGATGGTTGGAGAGAGAGGGGATTATATCCTTGATGATGCATTTAAGATATTTTCCTACTAGGTTACAAGAAGGGAAACCTTACCCAGCCAGTATCACTCATATCCCTGTCGACATTCTATATATTCCTAGGCAGTATCCACTAGGAATCATTAATTGGTTTCCTCAATTTCTAAAACCCACTAAAGCAGGCATAAAGATACCTTTAGACCCTAACCTTGAACCTAAGCCTGAGATATAAGAACAGCCTCAAGGAAATCCACCACCACTTGTAGAACCTCAAGAGAATGAAGTTCATGTTAAGGAAAATCCTGAAGAAGAAGACCTTAAAGAAGATCCAGAATAAGATCTTAAAGAGGAACAAGAGGTAGAGAATGAAAATTAACCCGGTGTAGATATTCAGGCATTAGTTATGTAGGTGATAGTAAACACCAAGATAGCTGGAGTAGGGACTAGTAATGCAATTAAGTCGGATGATGATGATGACGTACAGGAAGTGATTATGATTCCTGAGACTCTAAAGATAATACCTATAAATTCTGAGTCGGATAATGAGCATGAGGATCACTTGGTAGGAAGTCATATGGATCATGATCCCTTTGATGAGGCAGCTACCACAGACTATTCAGATAAGGATTAGCTCAGTTAGGCAATTGACTTGTTTTGGTTAGTTAGATCTTTAGATATGATTCAATAGCAATTTTGATGAAAACTGATGTATTTTGGGATCTTTTGATGTATTTGTAGCTTTAAATTAAGTTAAACATATGTTGTAAAAGAATCTATTGTAATCAGGTCTAATGTAACCAAATATGTATGTAAGGTTATAAGTTATAAAATACTAAGTGACTATGGTTGAAGCTGAAAATGGGAGTCGTAATGGAGGAACTGAAGGAAATCAAAACCCTCCACCACGAGCACCATCACCCCCACAAGAACAAAATAAACAAGATTTATCCCCACCACCTTTACAAGAGAATATACCTATTGGACAAATACTTGCCAGTATGCATACGATGATGAAGCAGCAAGGAATGTTGATTCAACATTTTATGACTGGCGATAATGTGGGAAACACGAGACCCCAAGAGGCTGAACAAAGGATGGAGCGACCTCAAGAGGTAAATAAACTCCTTAAGTTTTTAAAGGCCAACTATTATTTTAAAAGAGAGATGGGTAAGCCAGATGTAACTAATAATTGGTTAGCCCAAATTGAATGGAGTTTTGAGGCTTTTAGAGTCCCTGAATCTTAAAAATTATCTTATCACACTTTTGTGTTAAAGTTAGCTGCTAGAGTATGGTGGGACTCAAGAGTAAGGCAATTGGGGAATAATATTGATTAGCAAAAGTTTAAAGAGGAATTCAAGAAAGAGTATTTTCCTCATAGTGTTCAAAACAAGATGCTGTGAGATTTGTTTGAGTTGAAAAAGGGAGGTATGAGTGTAACCCAATATGAAACTGAGTTTAATAGATTATTACAATATGTACCTGGCTCATATCGAGATAACATTAAGTTAAAGAAGGATTTATTTCTTACCAAATTTAACCCCACAATGTGTTGCAAGCTGTTAGATTATAGTTTCACGATTTATAATGAAGTGGTAGATAAGGCAAGACAATTAGAAGATAATTGTGTTAAAATGCAAGCAATGTGGAGTCAAAAGATCAACAAAGGTTATCAACCTAGTCCATCATTTAAGAGATCATATCCTGGTGCCATTAACGGTTCTGGACAAAAGAGAAGGAAATCAGCAACTCTGGTTAGTAGCCCTGCATAGTTAGTGTCTGGTTTAAGTTTTTATGACAAGGATGGTAATGCCAAGTACTGAAAGTGCGGTGCAAATCATTTTCTGAGAAATTGTGCCCACCTCAAGGGAAAATATTTTATATGTAGAGATCTGAACCATATGATGCGGGCATATCTTAGAATGAAATTGGTAAAGTGTAATAAATGTGGTAGAAGTGGATATTTCTCCAGATATTATCCATAGTTTGGATAAGGAGCTAAGAGGATAGAAGGTTCTAATAACACAACCACAGCTACTCGTGTCTTTGCCTTGGAGGATATGGGAGTTGAGGAGGATAAGGATTTCTCAGATTGGATGGAGGACAATGTTGAGGAGATTATGGGAGTTGAAGAGGAAAACAATGAAGGACTTGTGACGGGTACGTACTTAGACTATTTATTTGAGGATATTTAAGTGTGAATTAAATTGAAGTGTTTGCATTTTAAGATTTATGAATGCAAGTTTAGTTAATAATCATAATATTAGTATATTCCAGGGAATGTGTTGATAAATGGATAGCCTACTTTTGTGTTATTTGATACCAGTACATCTCATTCTTTTGTAAGTCAGAAATTTGTAAATGAACAAGAGATTAGTATGTTTACCATTAATATAACTTACAGAGTTAGAACTCCAACTAGAGAGAAGATAACGACTCAAGAAGTAATAGTTGATGGTAGAATTAAGATTTAAGAAAAGGAATACCCTATAAGTCTTGTAATATTACCTTTGCAGGGTTATGATATAATAGTGGGAATAGATTGGTTATTTAAGAATAAAACAATTGTGGAGTGTAGAAGCAAAACTATTACTCTTAACAATGGAGAACTAGTATTCCAAGGAAAGGCTGGTGGAAATAAATTGAATTTATCTGTGATGGAGATATGTGATGAATTGTATGAGACAAAGGTAAAGGAAAATTATTGGAAATTTTGCTGGATTTTTTGCCATGGATGTAAAGAAAGAGGCACCCAAGGTAGTGGACATACGAGTAGTGTGTGAATTTTCAGATATATTTCCAGAGGATTTACTAGGTTTAGCCTCACATCGAGTGTTAAATTTCACTATAAAGTTAGTTCCTAGAACTAAGCTTATTTCTAAAGCTCCATATTGGATGTCACCTATGGAATTCCAGGAACTAAAGAAACAACTTCAATAGTTATAGGATAAGAGTTTTATTTGTCTAAGTGTTTCACCATGGGGAGCAACGGTATTGTTTATGAAGAAGAATAATGGTATTATGAGATTGTGCATAGACTATTGGGAACTAAATAAGGTTACCATTAAGAATAGGTATTCATTACCCCGCATTGATGATCTATTTGATCAACTACAAGCTACAACTATGTTTTCTAGAATTGACTTAAAATCAAGATATCATCAATTACGAGTTAAGCTGGAGGATGTACATAAGACTGCATTTAAAACTCGACATAGTCATTATGAATTTTTGGTGATGCCATTTGGTTTAACAAATGCTCTAATTGTATTCATGGACCTGATGAATCATATATATCAACCATATTTAGATAAGTTTGTCGTAGTGTTTATTGATGATATTTTAATCTATTCAAAAACCAAGAAAGAGCATGCAGAGCATTTACAATTAGCGTTACAGAAGTTGAGAGAGAATAAATTGTATGCTAAGTTAAGTAAGTGTGATTTTTGGTTGGATAGAATTTCTTTTTTGGGTCATATTGTATTTAGTGAAGGAATCTCTATAGACCTTAATAAGATGAACACGATAATGGATTGGAAGCAACCAACTACAGTTACAAAGATGAGGAGTTTTCTAGGTATAGCTGGATATTGTCGACGATTCATAAGGGATTTTTCCAAAATTACCAAGCCATTGACTCAACTGACTCAAAAAGATGTAAAATTTGAATGGAGTGAAGATTGTGAATTGAGTTTTCAGGAGTTGAAGAAACGACTGGTTATAGCATCAATATTAACATTACTTGATCCAGATAAGCCTTATAGTATGTATAAGTATGTATAACGATGCTTCTTGGAATGGATTGAGTTGTATATTAATGCAAAACAAAAAAGTTATTGCATATGCATTAAGATAGTTAAGGCCACACAAAAAGAATTATCCAACCTATGACTTAGAGTAAGCAACCGTAGTGTTTGCTTTAAAGATTTAGAGACATTATCTACATGGACAATGGTACAAGATGTACAATAATCATAAGAGTTTGAAGTATTTCTTTACTCAAAAGGTGTTGAACTTAAAGTAGAGGAGATGGTTAAAATTGATCAAAGATTATGATCTAAATATAAATTACCACCCCAAAAAGGCCAATTTGGTGGCAAATGCACTAAGTCAAAAGAATTATGAACAGATTGCATTACTGTTAACACTCCAATGTGAATTAGTGCATAAATTTGAAAAGTTGTGAATTAGGTTTGACTGGTGTGAATCTAATAGTCAAATGATGAACCTAGAATTGCAACCTACTTTATTGGAAAGAATAAAGTAGAAGCAAGAGGAAGATAAGGCTTTGATGGAGATAAAAGAGAAATTAAGTAAAGGAAATTATTCTGACTTTGAAGTAGATGGAAAAGGTATATTAAAGTTTAGAGAAAGAATATGTGTGCCACAAGATCCCGACATAAGGAAAGAAATTTTGCATAAAGCATACATTATGGGTTATATTGTGTACCTTGAAGGAAATAAGATGTATCAAGATTTGAAACTTATGTTTTGGTGGAATGGAATGAGAAGAGATGTGGCACAGTATGTAGCAAAATGCATTATGTATCAATAAGTTAAAGCAAAACACTAGAGACCAGGTGGACCATTATAACCTTTAGAAGTACCAAGATGAAAGTGGAATCATATTACTATAGATTTTGTAATAGCACTACCAAAGACTCAAGCTGGATACAATTCCATCTAGGTAATCATGGATAGATTAACAAAGAGTGCTCATTTCTTATCCTATTAGATTAGCGATTCAATGGAAAAGATGGCTATGTTGTATATCCAAGAAATAGTAAGATTACATGGTGTGCTAGAAAGTATTGTTTCTGATCAAGATAGTCGGTTTGTATCCAAATTCTGGGAGAGTTTATATAGAGCTTTAGGTACAAAGTTACAATTTAGTACAACTTACCACCCTCAAACAGATGGGCAGTTTAAGCGAACAATTCAAACCCTAGAGGATATGTTGCGGGCTTACATGTTAGATTTTAGAGGTGATTAGAATAAATATTTGCCGTTGATAGAATTTACCTACAATAATAGTTATCGTGCGACTATACGGATGGCACCTTATAAAGCATTATATGGAGAAAATGTAGATCGCTACTGTATTAAGATCATGAAGAGTATGCTATGATTGGACCAGACATGATCAATTAGGCAAGTGAGAAAATTAAGATTAGTTGGCAACAAATGAAGGAAGCTCAAGATCGTTATAAGAGTTAGATAGATTTGAAAAGAAGGCCATTGGAGTTTGAAGTTGGTGATCATGTTTATGTTAAGATAAGCCCTTTTAAAGGACTTAGACGGTTTGGCTCTAAAGGGGAACCAAGCCTACGATATATTGGTCCGTTTGAAGTATTAAAGAAGGTCAGTAATGTATCCTACAAAGTAGCATTACCTCCAAGTTTATCAAGTTACCATAATATATTCCATGTTTCCATACTATGTTTGTTAAGAACCCGAATGCAATCGTGGAAATAGAGCCAGTATAGTTAAAGAGAAATTTTCAATTTATAAGACAACCCATAAAAATACTGGATAATCAGGTTCAGAAGTTAAGGAATCGAGACATGGAGTACATAAAAGTCCAATGGAACGAAAGTCCTGACTTTTGATTATTCTAACTATTATGTCGCATTACAACTATTTGGAGGTTAGTTCTCTTTTGAAGCTCTAAGGAGTGAAGATCAACCGATCAATGATCAAGTTTTATTTAAGGTCTTACAAGTATCTTTAGGATAAAGAACCGATATATGATATGTAAATTAGTTGGCTATTATATTATGATGTAGAATCTCTTGGGAATTCTACGGTAATGTACTTGTAATTATATATTTTTATCTTAAGATTTTAATCGTTACTGTAAATTTTAGCTAAATTCTTAATTGAACTGTTTACTTCAAAGCGAGGAATCGTCGATACCTTATGTAGATTATATCTATGATAAGCATTGCGAAGCCTGTTATTGTCTTAGGTTGGTTTACATAGCAAGACTATTATGACTCTGTGACTTCGGGGCGTAACACTGATCAACTCTTGCTAAGACCAAACTAAAGCTAGAAGCCACTCGGCTCGTCAACCGAGTTGCTGAGAGACTAATGTCAACTAACTTTAGAACTTAGCAATTATGGGTCGACCTTTCTAGTGTCTTGGCCAAGCAATACAAGACTTTAAGGACTCTTTGCCGAACCCGTACATCCAATTGCTGACCCCATCCGGTTTGGATTCTACTCCTTCCAAGACATGCCGATGACCGCATGCCGACTTCCTCTATTAAACGCACAGTTTTGTATCGTTGTACATCTTTCCTTTATTTTATTTATGGCCTCAATTATTTAAGGTTTGAGGCTTTGTACATTATTTACAGTTTTGCCACTAGGGTTTACGACTTACTATAACTAGCAATATTTATAATAACATATCAAATAGAAATATATATGAACAAAGATCATCATTTTACAATGAAACTTTCCTCTTTCGAGAAAGGTCATACTTGAGCTCTTAAAGCTCACATTTGCCGGAATATTGAGTGCTGAATAACTCTTTAATCACTATTGCATTCTTATCGATCTTATTCTCAATATTATGGTGAACCTTTAATTTAAATTGTGCTCACAGTTTGCTTTAGTTTATGACCAATTAGTGAGTTGCATTTAACCCTCATTTAAGTCCTAAGTAATATTTGTAAGCCCTAAAAATAAGCCAAGTAACCATAGGATCGAATTTAGTATACAAAATTTAGGGCGATCGGTTAAAGGATCCAATCAAACCTAAATTATAAACTAAAGCAAGAAATATTAGTAAAAGTGGCCCTGTAAGTTTAAATTTAAGAAAATAAGTAATAAAATAAGAGAATATAAAATTTTCAAATTTAAGGTATATTACTTGTTATTTATCGAAAGTACGTAAAATACATTTTGATAACTAATAAATCTCTAAAGATAAATTATATGTATACTAAAAATCATAAAATGACCTAAATAATATTTAGGAGTATTTACTTGTACCCCACATGTATTTACGTATAAGTAAGAATACGTGAAATTATCTAAATTGCCCGAAATTAGCTAAAAATTTCCTAAATAATTAAAGAAAATTATAAAAAAAATTAAGGAAAAATCAGAAAAAAAATCAAGGAAAAGGGGAATGAACCAAGACAAGTCGTGGCAGTAAGGGAAGTAAGAAACTAAAATTAACCAATAAAAAACAAGTAACACAAAAGGCAAAATGGAAGAGATATGGGCATTGTCTTGTCTTAATTAATGCATAATAATTCCTATAAGACCCTATATATAGCAAGAAAATTTACAAAGCTCATTTAGTCAGTTGGGAATTGGGAAAAATTGAGAGAACTGAAATTAAGAGAAAAAAATTAGGGTTTTAGAAAATTTATCTCAAATCTATGTAAATAGAGCATGAAGGCTGAACCTACGCACCACCACCACCTAGAATCGAACCACCACCACCACCCCACTCCAAACCCACCGCCTCAACCGGCCGACACACCTGAACCTGTGTTGGAGGCCAAAAAGCCTTCAAACCAAATGAGTCTCACATCTTCTCCAATTTTGTAAAATTCTTTAAAATTGTTTATTTTACCTAGAAAATTATAAAATTTATTATTCTAAGGTTTTATTGTATGTAGATTTAGGGGAAAATAGTGATTAAGTTTAATCACGTCTGTAAATTTAGGGTTCTTAATAAATTAGACAAAACCAAACATGATCAGAATTAGAAA
This sequence comes from Lumnitzera littorea, assembly GCA_024138015.1. Lineage (NCBI taxonomy): Eukaryota > Viridiplantae > Streptophyta > Magnoliopsida > Myrtales > Combretaceae > Lumnitzera > Lumnitzera littorea. The sequence continues at coordinate 68,752,071 of JAMXBB010000011.1, read as the reverse complement.
TAAATAAGCTTAAGAATATAGTTTGGAGCTTAATTTTTTTCTATAGAATGCTTAAGTGATATAGAATAGTGCTATGAAGCCATTTTTTTTTTAAATTAATTTTTCAAAATTTTTAAGTAAATTTTTAGCCCTAAAATGATTTAAAAAATGGCTAATTTTAGCTTAATTAGGTAATTAAATGATTAATTACTGATTTAGAAAGTGATTAGATGTTTAAGAATGTTAATCTCTGATGTGGAAACCTAATCCTAGTCTTTGGAGTGTTAAGTGTAATTAATATGGGAATTATGTGATAATTGTAGGAAAATTAGGAATATATGAAATTAGGATTTTAATAAATATGAAAAAATAGGTTAAATTGGATAATATAATAATAATATCGATACAAAATAAATCTAATACAAAAATTAATTTTAGGTAATTGGATAAAAAATATAAAATTTTCTTACCTCGGGAGTAAATCCAATACCCCAATTAGGATTAGAGTGTACCGAATAGGTTAGAACACTAAATTAAGACTCGGTATGATATTAGAATACTCGAGCTTAATGTGATTAATTTCATATTAAGATTCGAGCGTATTTAGGATTCCTTATGGTTAAAAACAATTTAGAACCAAAACTGGAATCTAATTCAGAAACTAAACCCCAACTTAATATAGAGTGAATCATTAGTAAATAATATGTATATATGGAGAAGTAAGTTAAATTATAACTTAGGATATGTATCATCAAAGTATAAACACTAAAAAGACGTATTTGTATTGTAAGATACTCAAAGACGAACCAACTTGCAATTTAGTGACTGAGCAACTGAGAATTCCAAGTAAGTTAGGTTTATTACTTCACCGTATTTGAAGTACTATTTCAGGGTACTCAGAGACTTAAGATTGTGTTTGATTGTAATTGTAAGTAGTTTTATGCATGTGTTTGCATATCTAACTTCGTATTGGAATTCGCATTATGATTAATGATTATAATGACTGTAATGACTGGATTGGTGTAAAATTGTCTAAACACCTTAAATTGAATCTAATCTTATTCAATCCTTAAACCCTAAATTGTCATGCATTGCAACCCTTTAAGGGACCATTAGAATTCTCTAACCAAACACCAACACCTTTGAAAAAGATGACGCTAGATAGTAAATTGGTCTTTTCCTCATCCTTAGCCAAACTAAGTGATAGGAGAGGAGGTTGAGGTGAAGATGAGGGCATTAGTTCGAAGGATAATCTTAAGAGGAGCAGTGTCTCCATTACACAAACTTAAGTTTGGTTGTGAGCTATTGCATAATATGAAAACTCCTCAACTTAGATTAAAACGGGTGAAATTACTCTGATTTCACAACAGACCACACTATGTTGTGTGATGACACTTGTTTGTTGCATTGCATGAAAATAATTGCTTGATAATCTTGTTTGTGTTTGTATATATCCATGAGTCTCCGATTCAACTTACTGAGCTGTAGTTACTCAAACCCATATAGATCCTTTTGCAGGTCCTGATCTCTGAATACTCCGAGAAATATGCCACCCTACAACTATCCAGAAGTTAGTTCTTTTGAAGCTTGAAGGTATGAGGATCAATTCGCCCCGTAGTTAATGTATATCTAGAGTCTCACTAGTAGCTTTAAGACTAAACGATTGATATTTGATATGTAAATTAGCTGACGTTATGATATGATGTAGAATCACTTGGGAATTCTACAGTAATGTACATATAATTATATATACATGTTGACTTGAGGCTTTAATATTTACTGTAACTTTAGTTAAATTTTTAATTGAACTATTAACTTCAAAGTGAGAAGTTATCGACACCTTGTGTAGATCGTGTCTATGATAGGCACTGTGAGGCCAGTTACTATCATAAGATGGTTTATATGGCGGGACTGTTGTAACTCTACGACTTCAGGGCGTAACAACATTTAGTGTTCATGAGTCATATCGAACCCTATTTCAAGCTTAAACCCCTAATTGTGTTTATATCTTGGTGCGTGATATTCATAAACATTCATCATCAAAACTCCTATTTTACTCCCTGTTCTTCATACTCCTCTTGAACCTCGAATACCCATTTTGGGTTTTCGAGATCCGCTACCCACTATACGCATCATGCTTACTCCATTGTTAAAGGGCATTGTGGCATTAGCATACCCAATATCTTTACCTTCAATTTCCCAATTATCTTTAATCATTTGTTTACAACTCTTCTCAACTAACCACATATTCTCAAATTTAATTGTTTTGCCTCCCTTGCTCTCTTGAAAATGTAGATAAATCATGATAAGAGAGTAGTCCGAACCAATAACTAAGAGGTGAATTATTTGTATATTAGAAAAGTGCACAAACCAATCATAAGAACCTAAAGCTCTATCAATGCTTTCCTTTACTTTAATTCCATCATGTCTCTATTAGAACATGTGTATTTTAACCTTTAAAACCATGATCTTGCATATTTGCATAAAAAACAAACTCTCCAAAGCCAATAATTTGTCTAGCATCTCTTCTATTTCCACTACTCTTTTCATGATCCTCTACAATCTCATTAAAGTTACATGTACACAACCATGGAGTATCTACCAATTGAACACCAACTTTTAAGCTATTCCACAGCCTCTGATTACCCAAGAAATCAGAAGGCAAATACACCCAAGTAATGTAGACTAACTCGCCATCGGCTTAATTAATCAACACATATATGAAAAACTGATATGTATTATCGAGCCTGATTTTTTTCTGATTTTTATTTGTTTCCTTAACCGATTAGTATTAAACCTTAACACATTTAGTACTAATCATCAACTAAAAGTTAAGAAAAACTTGATTTTTAAATGTATGTTGAAAATTCTTTAGAGTCACTACCCAACCGAAGTCAGGAAAAAAAGGGTTAAGTTAAATAGATTGGGAGAACCAATTTAACCTAGCCACTAGTTCACCTGAAAAAACCAATTTCTAAAAGTGGTTTTGAAAACCAAAAAATTGAGTCCATAGGCTATTTTTTTAAAACCTTTATGGGTACCGCTACTAACTTTCCAAATTTAGATTCATCTTTCGAAATGAAATTCAATCACTAGTTAATGAATTAGATTTTATTTTACTAAATTGAATAAATTAAACTAAATTGGAAAAAAAAACTCAAGTTTTTTCATTTTTTAAGTTGCCCTAGAGGTGCTTACATACCCGTTGTTCGGGATCAGACATACATAATTTTTTTCCTAAAAACGTTAGTGAGCAAATCTCTTTTATTTTAGAAAAGAGTCGGATTTAAGTTTCTTAACTTTTCAATTTATTTTGAAAATTTTCTAAAGGGGTCCTAAAGTTTGGTTTTATTTTTGAAAATTCTAAAATAGTCCTAATTTTGGAAAAAAGTTTATTCATTTTTATTTTTGTAGAAAATAAAATTTTCTAAATTACAAAACTATTCTCTTATTTTTCTTTATTTTATTTCATTTTATCTAATTTTTGTTCTTTATCATGTCAATTTTTTTATTCATTTAAGTTTTAACTAAGAAAATAAAAAATTTAAATCTAAGCTACTCTATTTTTCTCTTTTTCTGCACTAATCGAAGCATCAAATCCGATTTGAGTTGAGTTAGAGTAGATCAGTTTGCTTAGACCCAAGTTAGGTCCCAAGCTTTCTTCAACAACAGCAATGGCAAGTGCACGCTTCAGCTAGTTATGGTCACTAAAACAAGTGGGGGAGAAGATTTTCATGTGTTTCTTATTAGATTTTAAGAGAAAGTGAGGGGCAGGGGGGAGGTGGGTAGGGGTATAGGAGAAGTGCCACTAAGTTTAGTCTCCATCTAAGTAGTTGAGATAAGTGGCTAGTGACGGTAGTGGTAGCTGGTGTGAACGGTGGTTGTTTAGCGTGATCGTTACATTAGGTTAAGGGATCTTGAAGACGAGGAAGTGGATAGTAGTGGTGTTTTTTGTTAAAAACCATCATGGAGGGTGATACCGTAGGGAGAGAAAGCAATTGTGCTAAAGAGAAAGTGTAGTATGTGTGCTTTTTTGAGTTGATTTCCAGTAATTGTATGTGTTAGAAATGAAGAAAAAACCCTTATTTATACTAAACTGAAGTCGAAAAATATTATGGAGGATTTGAACATTTTGAATTTCAAGCTTAGAGTAATTTCATAGCTAAATTTGACTCTTGAATTGGATGAACTTGGATGAGAAATGAGTATTGACTAGTAATATCTTGAGTCTTTTTTGAGTTTTTGTATTTAATTCGATGAGATTTAGTCAAAAGATCAATTTAATTAGGTCAAAAAGAGAGGGAATCGCATGAGGTTTAATTTTCTTTTCATTACTACAAGTGGAATCTCATTCTGGGAAGATGATGGGCACACGGTCATGTATTGGGTACATGCTACACGCCCCTACTTAAGTGGGCATTGCACGCGTGTATTGTAAAATGAATGGGCATGCAACAATGCAGCCACCCCCCCACCCCGCAGCACTCTTGGTTTGATTAAGGCCAAGCCCAGTTTCCCAATTGTTGTAGACTAAGTTAACCTAGTCTAATCTAAACACTTTTCCTTTTTTTTTTATGATTTTCTATAAAAAAAATAAGAATAAAATAAACTAAACACTAAAATTAAATAATAATTAACCAAGTGGCATATATACCTAAATAAATAAAGTCCCATTTTAATTGCACACTAAAAATCTATTTTCCTAAAAATTTTATTTCTATTTTTTATATATATTTTTTTCAAAACGAAGACCCCTTAACCTATTTTAAAAAATCCTAAAATTAAGAAAGAGCAAAAATAAGATGTCTACAACTATCCCTCTTTGTGTTGAAGTTTGAGTAAAACTTTACCATAAAGACAAATGAGACACTATTTTTACTCTAAGGGGTAAACTTGTCCTTAAGAAGTGGTAAAACTAACTAGTTATCCCAGGCTTGGTCCATTGGGGATTTGGTGAACTATAAAGAATGAAAGAGAGAGAGAGAGAGCGCCTAAAGGATGGCCTTGAGGACTAACAGCCCTAAATTAGAAATCGATTTGAAAAACCTAGTTGTGCTTCTTTGAGCTCGCTAACCTAGGAGAATGAGTGAAGCGCTCCTTGAGCTAGCTAAAACCCTAAATGAGAAATTAAAGCCTAGTCATACCCCTATGAGTTGACTAACTTAGGAAAATGGGTAAAGTGCTCCCTCAGCTAACTAAGACCCTAAAGAATTTAAAAGCTTGGTCGTGTTCTAACTTAAGTAGGAGCATCTTTCAAGGACTAGCAACCTTAAATTAAAAATTGATTTGAAAAACCCGATCATGCTCTTTTGAGCTCATTAACCTAAGCGGAAGTGTCTCTTAGGGACTAGCAGCACTAAATTAGAATTGATTTGGAAAACCTAGCTGTATTCTTTTGAGCTCACTAACTTGGGTGGGAGCATCTCTTGGGGACTAGCAATCTTAATTTGGAATCGATTTGAAAAAAACTTGATTGTGCTCTTTTGAGCTTACTAACTTAGGTAAGAGCGTCTCTTAGGGACTAGCAATCCTAAATTGGAATCGATTTGGAAAACCTAATCGTGATCTTTTGAGCTCACTAATCCAAGCAGAAGCATCTCTCGGAGACTAACAACCTTAAATTGGAATTGATTTGGAAAACCTAATAATGCTCTTTTAAGCTCACTAAGCAAAGTAAGAGCGTAGCAACCCTAAATGAGAATCGATGGAGAGAGGCAACCTATAGGTTCACTAAAAGAAATTGGTGAAAGGAAGCGCTCTATAGGCTCACTAAAAGAAATTGGTGTAGAGAAGTGCCCTATAGGCTTGCTAAAAGAAATTAGTAATGAGAAGTACCCTAAAGGCTCGCTAAAAGAAATTGGTAATTATTTGTTTTCATCCCGTTTCCATACATTCCAAGCCATTTTAGTAAATTAGTATTTGTTAATTTTTTAGGTATTTTATTAAATAAATTGTAATTTCTATACTTTTGTTTCTCATAGTTATATATTCGAGGTCAATTCAGTGTCTATCTAGTATTCCGGACTTGACTTTATTTCACGAGTTGATTCAATTCCATTTTTCGATATCGTGTGAGTATAACATTACTTCTATTTTCCAATATCATTATGAAAAGTAATTATATGTTAGTACTTGATCCCTATTATAAATTGATTTATTTGTCGTAATCGTCGTTTTAGTTTATATAAAAATTTGTTATTGTACTTTATGTCATAATATCGAATTATGTGTATATGTAAATTTATAGCATTGGATTTCAATTCCCTGATATATTTGATGTCAGGACACTGTTTTCTGACTTGATGTACAGTTATGTTAATACCTGTATTATATATGTATTTCAAGTATCGATTTGGTTTACGACGATACTATTTTACTATTGTTATGTCTTATTATTAATATTAATAGCATTATGATCTAAGTATTTCTATTATTGTTGTTATTATGATTACGTAGTATGTGACATTAATTGTAAAGTATGTCCGTTTTAAATTCCGATTATTAATATGTTCTTCTTTACGTATTTCTACAAATTATAATATTATCCGATTAAAGTATGTATTCTTTTATTACTATATCAATTAACAAAATTATATATTTTGACACCCTCATCATGTGTCCACTTTATATTTTCTTTTATATATATATGTATATCATACTTTATGATTTAAAGTAATTAAACGATATTATATAAATATATCAACTTTTTTCTTTATCGTATTACATATTTATATTATCTTCAATTTCTATTGTTAATTTATTATTAGATTCTATTATTTTCTTTTGGAACCTATGATTGGATAATTTATAGGTTTACAGGTAATTTTAGGTAAAACTTAGTTATTAAGCATCTAAGAGTTAATGTATATGTTTGTTATCAAATAGATATGTGATGGTTATTAGGTTCCTTCCTTATTGAGGCCAAAGCTATCGATTTGGGATTGGTGAGTTCAAGTTCTTTTAACTGTTGTGGAGCAATTCTAAGTACATGATGCTTGTTTAAATGGTTATGCTTGCTAAGTTAGAAAGGATCTTATCAGACTAATCCATATTCGGCCTGAATCAATGGTTTGCTAGTTTTGCTTGACCCGCTCACTCTAAAGGGTCATAGTGGCAGTTCTCTAGAGGAGCAACTACTGATCATATATGGGGATTCCCTAGTGAATTTTCATATAAGACAATGCAACTAGAATATTAGGTTTATGAACTCTAAACTCTAAGTGTAAAGGAGTTAAAGGAAAACTTTTATTTGCATCCACCTATATATGTGGACCAAGATTATGGTATGGCAAGTCATGAGTACCCCTTTGTCGGTTGTTGACTTAAATCAAAGATAATTAAACTATTGTTTACTTATATGTTGTTACAGTTACATTATACGCTATTCGCACATATATGTTTTAAGCTTGAGTATCTGTATGTATTTGTGCACTCATATTGAGCTTCGATTCATTCTTCTATTCTTGTAGGTTGTTTTGACATGTTGCTATCTATGACGAGATAAAAATTGCTATCATTAGTTGAGAAAGAGAGGCGGCTATTAGAAGATCAAAATCTAGTTATTTTGTATGTTGTGACTATAGTGACTCGCTTATAAGTCACTCAAATTGATGTACTTAGAAAATTGTTGTTTTGTATTTAATAAGCAGTTATTACAAGTGATTTTGGAGAATGTAGTTGGTTTTAGAGTTTTAATGTGTTCCTGATCAACAAAGACACATGGCGGGTTATAACACCCTCCAGTTTTGGGGTGTTACAAATATTATGAGTTTATAGTCAAAGATTTCTTATAGGATTAAATACCTTTTCATTTTTTACTATAAATCACTTTAATGTTATTGTTACCACTTCCATTATCTTATCATTATTATTATGTATGTAACCGTTAAAGTAATGAATATTATTTAAAACAAGACAATTGTCAAATGTTTTTTTTAATTTACTATAGTGATGAAATACTAAAAGCTTATGTGTAATTTTTAAATATTGCTAAATGATGTTAGTGGCTTTTGTAATCATAATAATGGCTTTAATGTAATAAAGATAATAAATATATATATATTTAGTTAATGATGCTACAGGTTCTTAGTCAAATATTACATTAAGGATATAATGTTTTTCACATTTTATTTTCTTACTCTCAGTCACCATTATGTTTTTGTTCATACTTCTATTATGTTATCATATTTATTATGGAAGTAACCATTAAAGTGAACAAATATCATTTAAAACATAATATTTGTCAAATGTAGTTTTGATTGAATGTTGTAATAAGATAATAAAAGCTAATATGCAACTTCTAAGTACTATCCATTGATATTAATTGTTTTCATGGCTAATGGTTTGATTGCAATAAAGAGAGTATATATATGTACACACATACGCAAAAACACAAACGTATTTAACCAAATTAAAGTAGTACTAGATAAAGCTACTCCTATAATGTGTGTGTAAATTTAAGAATATCAAGTTCGTAAAGCATTCATTTTGACAAATTTATATATTTAATTACATGTAAAATTAATGTTTAGAAATATAGGGAAAAAAAAAAACCTTCAACATAAAAGTTAGGTTTTCGATGTATTATAAAAAATACTATGATAAGATAAATATATATAAGAAAATGAGTACACATACACCTTTGCATTTTCTAATAATATATTAAGAGTTACGAAGACCAAAAAAATAAAGGAAAAAAAAAAGAACTTAGAAAGGTAATAAAAATATTATATTATAAAATATCATTTTAGAAGCCCTTTCCTTTTTTGTATACCTTCTTTTTTATCTCATCATTAATGTATTGACTTTTTTATTTTTTAAATCATATTATAACATAAAGTTTCAAAAGCTCTTTCCTTTTTTAATCTCATCACTAACGTATTGGCTTTTTATTTTTCAAATTTTATATAATTTCATTTTTAGAACCTCATATTGTTTAAATAATTTTTTATAATACATCAAAATTATTAGGTTATATTTATATTTTTTGTTTGAAAAAAGATCATAATTATTATTTAAATTTTTATTTACGCATTGCGCAGGCTCTTCAAGTAGTTTATATGTATTTTCAATAATTATTTAATGCTTTAAATCTAATTGTATTGCGGTTGCATATCCACTAGACTTTCTAAAGCACCAAAAAAGGGTATGTCACATCTCCTAAAATTCTTAGAAAAATGAAAAGCGAGTGATTAAAACTTGTGTGTCATTTACTAAAATCTCTAATTTTAAGCTAGTTAGATCCAAATAGATAGTCTCATATTCATTTTTCCTTCCATTGGTATTATGGTTTCTATAATCAATCATTTTGCTCAATTAAACATGTTTTGCCTATATAAAGATCGGCAAAGATTTCTAGCTTAAAGATTTTCTTAAACTTTCGCAATTAACTATTAGTAACCTTATTTAGTTTACTTCCATGCAAGTTATATTCGTACGGTTATCCTATTTAGGATTTTAAAAAGAAAGTAGATTCATGACATAAAAATTCTAGAGGGTGATTTTTATTTAGGAAAATCTTAATTATTCAAGTTCCACTTATATAAGACAACAAAATAAAATGGAGCTTAAATAATATAGATAATAAGCTCCTCGTTGCAACATGATTGGTTTCATTTGCTTCATGATGATCATTGCATAATGGTGGCTAGTGAATTTAACTCCCTATGAAACATTGTAGTTACAGACACAAGGATGCATGCTTGCTAACAAATTGGACCATGATGTTGATTTCGGTTTCCTTTTTAGTTTATTTTTGCACTTGAAGCAATTTATATATATATATATATATTTATATATATTGATTATGTATATATTTTTTATTAAAAGTATAAGGATATACATTAAAATGGCTTATAATAAATATAAAAGTATGTAAATATAAGTCATTTAAACCCGAATTTTGGTTTTTCTTTCTCATTAATTGTGTAGTTAATCTAACAACCTATAATTTATTCTTTTGAAATCTTATCAATAAAAGTATCATAAATTGCATGTGAATGTAGAATTCAAGCAGAAATAATACCTCTGTTTGAGTTAAGTTTTTAGCATGGGCTAAATTTGTATATAATACCTCTAACTATTAGGGAGCTTATACAACCCTTTTAGTTAATATTTTACAATTACAACCTATGTTTCATGGTGCCTCTAATTTGGAAGAGATGGACATTAAGTTCGCTTGTAGAGGTGAAGTTTTCAAGATTAGAGGACAATTTACTTCCAAATGCAAACTCGTACGAAGTTGTATGATGATAGACACCATGGCGATGCTCAATTTGATCCTAGGTACTTAGTTTTGATGTGCTTACAACCCCATAAGCAACTTTTTAATGCTTAAAGTGAGTTGCAAAAGCTATCATGACGTTTTATGGGCTCTCTCGATGGTAAAAAGAGTGGGTAAATGTGCTTATAAATTAGATTTACCTCATCATTATAAAATACATAATGTTTTGTGTATGTCAGCACTAAAAATGATATATGGTTCTCAAATACCCCCTTTATGATCAATAACCACCCCTTCTAAAATCTATGAGTATATTGGACACTAGAGTAATTTCTCATTAGGCAATAGGGTACCTCTAGTTCTAGTATAATGGTTTGGAGCTACACCGAGGGACACTAGTTGGAAAGATTAGGATATTTTTCATTAGATTTACTCAAATTTCAACCTTAATGATAAGGTTGTTTTCAAAGAGGGAAAGAATCTATTACAACTCAATTAAAGAGGGACACTAATGTGCCTATTTAACAAAGATTAATTCAACCAATATATAACTTCCTAGAGTGAGATAAACACAAATACATAAGAGGGAAGGAGGAAAAAAAAACACAAGTAACATAAGATGAGGTTAACGTTTCATAGGCACTACCTACAAAAAGGCACTAAAGAGAGAGAGAGAACATTTTGTTCATAATAATAATTATCAAAATCGTAATTATATCTATACGATTTTACAAGTTTGGATACTCTTCCTAATTAATTCGTATATAAAATCGTTTTTTCTTTAAACTTACGTTTTTAATCAATTTTACATGTCAAATTAATAAAAACTTACGTTCTTAACTGATTTTACAATTCTATGTAAGTTAAATTAGCTAAAAATAAAATGATATAACTAAGTTTCTACTATCCTATTAACTATTAAGGCATTAAATCATCTTTCTTATCCTATTATTTTTTTTCTTCCTCTCTTATTCCCTTCTTCAATATTTATAATCTTCATCTAGGTTGCAACTCCAATAAAAAAAGTTTATAAGAAAAACCATGTATTTAAATTCATACCATTAATAACTCAAAATTTGTTGAAACATTTGATCTTCTTCAATTCATTACTTTTTTCGATCAAAATAATGGAAAAAACTTAGTTTCAACCATGCTTATCTTCATTTTGTGAATGTTAAATTATAAATTAAGAATTTTTTATAAAAAAAAAAGCTAAATTTCTTCACTTCTTTATTTTTATCATATATTTTAAGTTTTTATAACTATTATAAGTATATCTATAATTTTTTAAAAACTATTTTATACAAACTCTTTAATAATTTTAGATAGAATCGCGAGTTTAATAATCTTATTTCGTATAGTTATGTCTAGATTTCCAATTTTAGGTTGTGTTTTGTCAAAGTTGGGGCCAAAATCGATTAGGCTTTGTTAGTGGAGCCAATGTTTAAATAAGGGCCCTAACTTCGCGTTTGAGTCATGTTATTCAATCATGCAGGAATTAACCTCTACTCGATACTACTGTAGATCGAAAAGAAGCCCACTCGATAGTAGATAGGTCTTCGCAAGCTATTTAGCTAGCTTTTGAGAGTTTTAAGGGGGCTAAAATCAATTTTAGGTTGCTTAATAATTTTTCGATATTCCTATGTCATTTTTATTTTTAAAAGAGCTTACCCTAACAAAATGTTCAGGTCTGGAATGAAAATGCAAAAAATATATGAACCTTTGAAAAATCGTGCTTATTCAATCCTAGCTAGTTGATAACATGGCAATGTTTTTTTGTCCTTTTAATCGTAACTATAATGGGCGTACTAATTTAGCACTTATTAATATTTTGGAAGAGCATCTCCAAAATATGAACACACTGAAAAGGCTCAAAGTACTACAGGTTGTATTAGTGGGCTGAAGATGAGGTTTTGGATTCGCTCTTGTAAATTCCAAGCCCAAATTATTTAGGCTTCTTTTTATTTTTTGTTTCAACTCTTATGGTATTATACTCGATTAAAATTATGTACGCTAAAGTTATTGTTAGCATTACCATTATCTCTTTTAATTGCTACCATCTTTTATTTGATAAATAATATCTATCGTCTCACGAGGAAATTTCCGATGGATTGTGGCACAACACATCAACAAAATTTAAATATAATAAAAGGACCAATATATATATATATGTGTGTGTGTGCACATCACTGTGTCCAATATGTCATAAAGTGAAAAAAAAAAAAAAAAACAGTGATTCAACAATATAAAACTCCATCTGGGGGCAGTACAAACCTTCTAAATTGGGGACTGCCATAAGCCACCATTATAAGAATTGAAACGAGAACCTTTTTTTTTTTTGTTTTACTGTATCAAGTCATGTCAATCAACCTAATACACTTTTTCTCTACCTTTCATTTTCCAACTTTTTTGGTTTAAACTGGCCACTCTATGGTTGGGTTGTAGAAATCCCCATGTTTTTTTTTTTTTACTGTATCAAGTCACGTCAATCAACCTAATACACTTTTTCTTTACCTTTTATTTTCCAACTTTTTTGGTTTAAACTGGCCACACTATGGTTAGGTTGTAGAAGCCCCCTGTGTAGGCAAAGCAGCAGACTAAGGTGCTGGAAAATGGCTGCTTTAAAGTTTTTTCTATCCTTAAAATTTCTTAAAGTTATACATTAATAATTATTATTGTCCAAATATTTTAAAAATCAAATGATATTATTATAATATCATCCTTTTTAAAAAATCTAAATAATAACATCCATCAATTTAAAATTTTAAAAACTAAAAAAAAAGTTTCAAATCCAAAAGTATTAAGTTGTGCCAGCCCTCCATGTTCTTCTATTTAACATAAAGGAACCATGATTGTTGCTGTCTAAATTTAATAATAATAATAATAATAATAATAGTTAAATATAGTTCAATTATTATTTTATATTTTTAGTAATGATTTATATTACATTGCATATGGGACCTACATGTGCTTTAACAAAATTTTAAAACTTCATTATATTTAAGACTTCTCATTTATTCTACTTTCATTTAACAATTACTTATAGTTTAATAATTACAATACATATTTTTATGAAAAATTGCATGTTCAGTTACCGCTTGATTATGCGAGTTTGAGAACTTTTAAAACTTATGCTAAAATTGAGAGTTCCATGATATAATTGTGGAATAAAACCTATAGAAGTACTTGAATTTTTAAAATTTTTGTTTTAATACTTGAATTTTTCATTTAAGTCCTTGAAATAATTAAATTGCATCACTTTGAGACATTCATTAGTTTCAACAATAACATACATTAAATTTTGCTGATGATGTGAAATAAACAAAATAGAAAAGAAACATAAAGAATTAATTGATTATGTGATTAAAGGCAACTACAAATATAACAGGCCATCACTCTCATCCCAACCAAAATATTTAAGCATCCACCAACCTATTCATGTTTATTTGAAACAAAGAAAAGAGGACTTAAATTCCCCTCACCGACCCAATCTTTTATAAAATCCCTTTCGATCACTCATCACATTGAATTGGTCATAGTCGTTGTTATTGAGGTTGGTAGAGGAAATCATATGGAAGGTAGATTTGCACATGAAGCATTAAATGGGAAGATCCACTATAAGTGTATAAAACTACATGCAAAGGAGATCAAAAGATGTATGCAAAGTAGAAGGTATGTTGTCCTTAATAAGAGGTTGTTTACTTCTATTTTTTCATGGGATGAAATACCGATTTTACATTGTTTCGAAGGATTAGTAATTATCTGCTTGTTTTGGTGACATGTTGTTCTTAACAATGTGGATCGTTTTATTTTATTTTTAATTTTTGTGGGATGCAAGATTGGCTGGCTTAGTGTTTTGCAATTTTGCTAGAGACATTAGCATATCAGTTTTTATACATGTAAATCAATCTTTGAAAATTTCTAGTGTAACTTTACCTTCCATTATATCTTGTGAAAATATGCTCATATGTACTAACTGAATGGACAAAAAATATATACCGGAGAGAGAGGTCATACACGTAGATGCCCAGTTATCACAAGACATGTTGCGTATCATTGATGGTCTACTTCTATTACATACTGCAACACCCTCTCAAGGCTTAAAAAGTAAGGCTTGTAGTTTTTTAAGACTAAGATCCTAAAAATGATAATATCAAGCCAAGCTTGTGAGTGCAGTAACAAGTTTTAGGGTGACTTCTTTCTTGTTTTTCTATATTTAAGTGCATCTAAGTATAGTTTCTTATGACTTTTACCTGCTAAAGAACAGAGTTCATGTATTTTTGTTTTCCACTTCAAAACATGTTATCACTAAAATACTTTTCCTTTCATGTTTTCATGGTGTTAATTCTTATGACTTCTATCCAAGTTTAAGATCCATTAAATCCTCCTCTTCTACGGTCATGAAAGTTATGCCCTCTTCCATGACATAAAAGCCATGTCTTAAACCACATCATCAATTCTTTATGTTTGTTTTCTATTTCATTTATTGCACATCAGCAACATTGACGTTTGTTACTACTGAAACTAATCGATGTCTCAAGGTGACACTTCTATCTCGAAATGCTAGCCTGTCTAATGAATGTAACCATGGTAATGTGAAAGTTCAATTAATTAGGTATAAAGCAAAAAAATGTTAACTAGTGGTTGATTTGACAGGTGTAAATTTTAGGTGCAACATAGTAAAATAAAACAAAGTTAACCATTGTCTACTTCTATTTAGACAATTGTTTGCATTCATTATGATGTCATTAAGATCCTATGAAGAGCCTATCTTTTTATGATTTTTGATAATATAGACAATCAATCTCCAAGAATATCATGCATCAAGAGAATTGAACTAAGATAGTACCACTTTGATATTATACATTGATCAATAATCCCCGATATTCAACATAATCTAAAGATCGATAAGAATAGCTTATGAACAAAAAGTCTATTTAGGTCATTTATACCAAAGTTGTAATTATTAATAAAATAAGACCACCTTTCAAAACTAATATAGGATCATTCAGGCAAAAAATTGTAATAAATAAAATATTTTATGACAAGTAAACCTATAAAAATTGGGGACTTTATCAAGTGCTACTCGATACGTTTACATAAAATGAGGGTTCAACTAAATGAGATAAGAGACCATTCTAACCAGCCAAAGCAATTGCTACATTCATGTCAGGACTTTGTTTTCAAGGCATTCAAATGAAGTCTAATAGTAGATAATTTCCAGTATTAGGGCACTACTTCATTCGAACACCCAAAAGAAATGTTTAGATGAAGCGGTTTAGTAACAACTTCGTCACTCTTTCATTAAACTTTGTCCAAATGTCATGGGATAAGCATTTGAATGAAGTACCTTTAACAATTTATTCTTTATAATAAAATGGTCTAGATCTACGTAAATGAAGCTTAAACTCTGGTACCATGGAATGCCATTGAGCTTAATCTTCCTTTGACAGTGACTCGAAGATTATTCTTTGAACAAGATTAGTTGATCCTTAGACTTAACTGTAGTCATTGGACTAATGGACAGCGGGTACTTATTATTACACTTGAATTCATAAGAGTTACCTTCAGATCTAGCTCGTCTTTGTAAGTGATATACAGTAAGGATCTGACAATATTGAATATAATTGAAACTTCTTTATCTTTTAATAGATCAATCTTGTAGCCATTGTCATCATTAACCTACTTAAAGTACTTAAATGGATCATCTACTTTTGGTACTAACTTAGAAGCTTGCTAACCAAGAAAACTTTCTTACACAAATGAGTCTAAACCAAATATTCTAGCTACGAAGTAACCCATCTTCTACCTCTACTTCCCTATTCTTGGTTGAGAACTAGTTAAAGAAGGGCAATGAGATAATGCGATCTAACTGTAGGTAGTGAAGTATTATAGCCAATACGATGGGACTAGCTAGCAAGTAAGACTATATAGTAGGTATTTGCATGAACTTTTCGATGGTGAAATAATATTTAATGCCTTATTGAAATCAATTGAATCTTTGTATCTACAAGAGGTTTAATAATAGTAGACCTATGTTTATTGTAAACCCTACTACTATAAGGGACATAAAATTAACTAAGAATACTTCTCGATCATTTCTAAAGATCAGTTAAACTTAGAATTAAAGTCTACATTTAGAAAATGAACCTAATCTTTTAAAATCTCATTGTCGATAAAAACTCGAACATAAGAATAATGGACCTTAAGTCATCTAAAACCTTAAACCCTAGAATAATTAAGGATTTATGACCTTAAGTAAATAATTAAAAACTTAATTGGAATAATTTTATTCAACTTTAGAAAGCCATAAATTTCTATAGGAAGCAAATCATAACTTATGAATTAAATTAAGAACCAAACCCTAAAAGAATCATTTATAAGACAACTTCCTTATTTTTCCTTGTAAGCTACTTCACTTATAGATAGGCAAACCAATTAATCACATTAAATAACTTATCACTTAAAAGTTGGAATCACATATCACTTGATAACCTATTAAAAGTTGGTAATAAGACCATTTCTGTATTCTACCATAACTTATACTATATATGGATAAGCTATATAACTCCATTATCAATTTGATTTTAAAACATATAAAGTGAGAAGGACCATGCCCCTAAAACACTTACATGGCCAGTTGGAAAAGAAAGGAAATGAGAGGCCATACTTTGTCATTCAACCATCAACTCATTGTTTTTTACAAGCACTATTTGCCCTTTTATGTTTACGTCATCCAATCATTACAAAGTAAGGCTTATGTACTAAGTTAGATACAACAAAAAGGGCTTGTTTAAGATACATAAACACACACAACACAATTGGGATACACTCTCTAATCCTCTCATTTTCACTCTCTTTTCTTGCACCTTAAACACACAAACACAGAAGCAAACCAAGCCCCCCAAATCTACACCCAACCGCCACACATTTACACATACATTCATGACACAAAAGTGCCATCTTACTACTCCATCTTAATCCACCAAAAAGACCATCCTAGGAAACTTTAGGATACCTAAAAACTTACTTCAAACACTGAAGTTGTGACATCATAAGGAGCTTACACAAAAGGAAGGAAAACAAGTACCAAAAGAGGATTCTAAGTGCACAACCACTATTTATGCTCATCTAATACAAGTAAATTTTTCTTTTGTTAAGCACCTTAGTATGCCATGCTTAGGAGCTTATATGTATTTTCATGAAGATAATGACATACATATAAGGTGATATCATAGCTAGTTTATTTTAGGTCTTAAGTTTATAAATCCTTTACATGAAAGTTAGACTATGAGTATACTAGGTTTAGAATTAGGTAGGATACGTGTCTAGCACTTAGAATGAAAAGTTGTGACTTGAGAAAATCATGAAATATGTACATGGATGGTAGAATAACATGCTGAACGTGAACTATTTGTAGGGTATTTAGAAGTTATTTTTATTTTTATTTGGTTACATATGCTTAAATCTAACTTTAGTTGAAGGGAAAATCCATTACATGATGTTTTTATGAGGAAATTAACTCTTTGAGATGTAAACTAAGGTTTAACACTTATGATAAGTATGTGATCTGTAATTTTTACTTAGTACTTAAGCTAAATAATCTTCTTATAGAGAAGTTGAGTTGAAGTTAGAATAAAGTAATGTAGGTTCTTGATTTACCACTTAAATTTAAGGAAATGATGAAACAATTTGAAAAACTAAGTTGGAAGCCCATAAACCAAATTGACTAGATCTAGAACCACAAAAAAAACCCACTTAAAAATACAATAAAACAAAGTCAACAAAGTAAAAAGACCAATCAAAACAAATATAATAAGTGTTTAAAGCCTAAAACTCAAAACTGAGCCCAAAAACATTCAAAACCAACTCGGAACTTTTAATTGGACCGTCAAGAAAATTCTAACCAGCACTTTAATTGATCAAGAAAAGATGTTTTGAAGCCCATAAGGAGCCCATACAAAACTTATCCAGGCCAACAAAGCCAATAACTTTAGGTTGAACAAAAAACAAACTCAGTTGACCACGTAAGCCTACTTAAGAGTCCAAGAAAATCTTGAGAGCACTAAGGTCATGAGAGAAGGATAGAAATCTGATCTTGAAAGGTGTTTTAAGCTTAGAATAAAGTCCTAAGCCCAAGCCCAAAAGAATTCCTAAGATAACAAAAAGCTCAACAACCAAACTAAGCCCAAAAGAGCACCAAACCTTGAAGACCAATACTATTCTGGTCCATGACCAAAATTGTGGGTCTCCTCTAAAAAATATAACCACACTATGTTAAAATACGCTCAAAAATGATGGAAATCAACTATAAGATCATAAAAATTAGATTAAAAACGAGAAAGTTATAAGCGATTGAAATTTTAAGTACAACCTAGAAGAATACGAAAATTAAGTTAAAAATGTAACTTAAAAGATTTTAAGATGGCCTTCTAATTTTATTTCAATTTCTTATAATATCATATTTGCGATGTTCAAGAGACCCTACTGTTGGAGACGACTTACCCCTAGACTATTACGATTGATTAGCTATGGCTGAGTGTGTGATTTCCCAATGAACTCATGCTTGGTATTGTTTATAATACAGATACACTTAAATTTATATGATGAACTTAAATACTTGTGGGATATGGGAAATGCATGTGTATGATTTATGATTGAATTCCATGATTTGCTAATCAAATAATAATTGGAATTATTTGTGATGATAGTTATGCATAATTGTATGAAATGAAATTATTTGATCACAATGAAAATTAAATTAAATAATTATTCGATTAAGGAATTCAATGAATCATGCATTTTTCATATTTGCATTATAGTTATACCGATTGTCACTTCATGCGGAAGATGTAAAAGGATTCACAGGAGGGGGGCTTCCTGCTAAGATTAAGCAACGCTTATGCTATTTATGTATTATTGAGTCTTTGTTCTAACTATTAGGCTTATTAGGCGCCAGAGAATGCTAACCATTAACAAAGGACTGTATCTTATGACTTCCGTTTAGGGCGTATGATGTGGATTATGGAGGCCATTACACTGCTAGACCTAAGAATTTTAACTTAAAATTTTTTTTGAAAAGGAAAGTGTATTTTCCATATGAAAAGTAAAGTTGTTTATATTATGTATATGTTTGAGTTGTTTCGAGCATGTTGAATAAAAACCTAGGTGCTAGGACTCGGTTGATGATTTGTGTCGATTAATTATCTCCAACCCCTACTATATAGCGTGCATTCTAAGTTTCATGTGGTTTCTATGTCTCTACATGTATTGTTTAGTATTTGAAGTGTTCATACATTTATATGTTTGTACATTTAATAAAATTGTTAAGTGGTATAACAAGAGGATTAACTCACTAAGCATAAACTTATACCTTAATAGATTTCTTTTAATGTAGGACCATCTCTTTGTTTATTCAGGCTAAGAATTGTGTAAGGTGAGTCTTGTGCAAGGACTGGGCTATGTGATTAAGAGAGTGAAGAAAGAAGTTTATAGTATGGTCAATAGTTGTTTACATCTTTTAGTAGCTAAATTTTTGTAAATAAACAGAATTATGATAGACTTTGATGGACTTTTGATGTACTGTAATATTTTGTCATGGAATTCTAAGTTCCATGCCTTATTTTTGTTAATTTAAGAAGTTAGTTAGTAAATTCAGTTAATATGCCTGAAATTACTTATCTATATACCCAATAGTAACATTGAGTAAAAGTAGCCTTATGTGTCGTAGGAAGGCCTATGATCAATGAAGGGGTTGATTATAGATCTTTGTACAGTATATGGTGATTTACTATGACAATGATACTATTCGGGTCGTGATATTTATGGTTTTACATATTGATGATATCTTCCTCAAACTAAAGATTTAGACATGTTGTAAGAGACCAAAGAAATGCTATTATGACTTTTCAATATGGACAATCTTATTAAAGCATCTGTTCTGGAGATTGAGATATATGAGGATAAATTTCATTAAGCTTTTAGGACTCTTCAAAGATCATAGCTTAGTCATATACTCAAGAGATTTGAGAAGGAAGGTTTCAAACTCATTATTACATCTATATAGACGAGTCATCATCCCAAGAGTGATTAGAGAGAAAGTTTATTAAGGATATGCTTCATGCTAAAATTCTTGGTAGCTTATTATACTTGTACAATTGTGTTAGACGTAGTTTTAAATTTTCTAGTAAATATTTTAAACATATATTATTCTAATCTTGGTTCAAATCATTGGACAACATCCATAAGAGTTTGCAAGGTACTTAGAAGAAGATGTAAAATCACATGTTTATGTATAAACAAACTGATATATAATTATGGTATAGTTGTTATTTTGATTTTCATTTTTTATCGTGCTTAAATGGCATAAGATCTACTTTTAAATCTTTAAGTTAGTTAGAGGCACTATTTTGGTAAAGAGTGTAAAGTAGAGTCTTACTTCTGCCACTATGTAGGTTGAGTTTGTTGTATATTGGAAGTTATAACACAAAATATCGATAGTGAATTTTATTTTAAGGCTAATGTTGGATAATGCCAACAACATTACATTGTTTTTCTAAGATATAAATAAGTATCTAGTTGTGAAGGCTTTGAGAAGGAAGGGGATTTTACGATCAAGATCTTATCGAAGGTTTACCACTTGAAGTTTTTCCTTAGATTCATATCACTTATGCAATATGACAAATTTCTTTGATGCATTTGGTTAATAGAAGAGGATACATATTTATTAATTGTTTTTTTTTCTTTTCAACTACTTATTATTTACATAATTTGGATTGTCATTTGAACCATGTGATATTAAATGGTATAAAAGTCTTTCAATCCGTTGGTTAAAAGAGAAACATCCTACTTCCCAAGAACTTTGCTTAACCTATACTAAGACTTCAGTACTTAGGAGAAGGTATCATTTTGACATCTCTAAATTGGGGATAAGGTTTATTTGGATCTAAGAAAGTAACTAAATTCCATGAAATATTAACAATACTTAATAAATAACAAAAACGTATAGTGTAACATTAATTTAAGTGTCAAAATATACTTTTTTTAAGTTCATATCTTATACTTATACATCTAGTTTATGTTTCACATAATAGAACACGAAGCCTTCTCCATAGTTGCATCAAAACCTTTGAACCAAAAGCATGCAACTAATCACACTCATTTCCCCATCCCATACCTCAAACTTTCTTTAATTTTGATCCTTGTAATATGAGATTAAACAAACTAACTCCTCAACTCATATTCAATCTAAATAAGCATATAACAAATAATAATACAAACACATGCAAATACACTTCTAATAAATTATTGTATCATTAAATACTTATGCATGTGACATGTACCATGTTAATGCACATGGCATGTACTAGTACTAACATCCTAAATAAGAGAATGGTGCTAAAGGCTCAAAACCAAGAAATTCAAGCATCCAAAACCAAGAACGAAAAGGATCAAAATTCATAGCTGAGTTAAACCAAAAGATTCATAAGAATTCAAACTCGAGAGTTTAATTTATATGCTACAAAATCAAGTTGTTAAAATCAAGAATTCCCGTTACAAAAAACAAAATTTCTAAAAATATGGCACTTAAGTACTTTTATCCCATACCTTAATATCAATACCTAGCCTTTAGGCTCAACCTTAATATCAAGGATTTTTAAATCATCAATGAAAGACATGAAATGGCAAATATGTTGTGTTGATTGCGTTCTTTGCTCTATTGTGCGATCACCTGCAAAATAGAAGATGGTTATTGGGTGGTACTGAAGGGCGTTATCAAAGGGTGCTCGAGTGCAACCACTTCAATGCCTAAGTTAGCATGGAGTATTATTTGGTTGTTATAATTTCATGGCACTAAACTTAATAAAACTTTTTGTCCTTTATTTGATTTGCATAAATCTCTACGATATTAGACAAAAAAGTTATACAATATTGGACAAAAACTAAAAAATTTGAATCGTATATTTGATTTTATAAAAATTTATTTCATATAATATAAAATAAATATATTTTTAAATAAAAAATAACCCCGAACTAAATTCTCAATCACAATATTGAACTTTATTATAATTTTTACCATGTATAATTAAAATTTCTAGTTTATTTTTTTAATTTTTCAATCATGAAAATTTGTATCCAACATTACGTATACCAAACATCGTACAATAAGGTTATACTGTTCTATTCTTATTATACAATGTTGTCTAATTCTCCTCTTATTCAATTCTAACAACCAAATGCTATTTAAGTGATGAAAAGTGAAGCAAAAAGGAGAGAGAAAGAGAATCCCTTTACTTAGGGCTATCGTCCCTTATTTATAGTGGATAAGGCCAAGATATTTTAGGAAAGATTCCTACTATCATACATGAAGTTGAATCTTTTAAGTAGGCAAATGTATCTAATTAAGTAGATATGTATCTTCTAAAAGCTAAAGTATGTCTTTATCAAAGATTTACCCTAAATACGAGTGCCTTCATATCTACTTTGACTAGGGCTATTGAAGCTTATCTTTAAGTCTTAGACCAATTGATTTAAGCTTAAGGCTCTATCCCAAAAATTCCTATCAATATGTTGTTTTATCAATGACTCGTTATTCATTTGGAGTGAATGTAATGTTTTGTTGAATACTAATAAATCAACAAAGACTTAGAGTGCTCCTCTAATTTCTTCAATGATCTTGTATTTATCTTCTCTACTAATGCCTCATGCAAGAGATTATTCATCAACCTTAGATGGATCACCTTAAAGTCATTTTCATCAAGTTCTACCTGTAAGCTTCCAAAATTGAGTTTAGGATAACCGAGCTCAGATTTAGGTCTTTTAGGGTAACTTATCCAATTGAGCCCAAACTTTGCAACTAGAATGAAAAAGTTAGTTGAGATATTACAGTGAAGTTAGATTTTAGTAATAATGATCCGAAATCCCAATTTTGCCCTTAGAAATTGGAGTATTTACTAAAGTCCTAAAATGTTCAAAACTCCTAAAATTGAACTTAGATTGCAATGAGAACTTAGAGATAAGTTAATTGAGCTATAAAATGAGATAATGTAGTATAATTTACTATAAAAAAATACACGTAATTTTTTAGTATACTCGGTACAAATAATAATTATACTCGTAAATTAACTTAAAATTGAGTAATTATATATATATTGTGTTGAATTCATGAAATTAACCTTAGAATGTATCCTAAAAATAAAAGATATGCTAGAAACTTAATTATATGAGTAAAGTTATATATTTCACATGTTATTACATAGGATATAACCTTGTATATTAATTAAAATAATTAATTCTAACATATAATATCTATATTTAAGTAATTATTTAATAAAAGAAAAAGAAAAATTAATTAAATAACATTGAGATTGTTGGAAGGAGGCGTGGCAGGAGAATAGGAACTTGCATTACTGATTCAAAAAGCAAATTTATCACATTAAGACACCACATGCTTAGCTAAAATAGGAAAAAACAAAAGAAAAAAATAAAGAAAAATCATAGGCGGTGAAAGAGCTCTATAAAAATTATCCCAGCAACAGAATAACAACATTTGACAGTTTGGAACCAAAAACAATAGAAAGAAAAATCAAGAAAAAATCGTAGAAAAAAAAAAAACAGAACAATCACCGAGCAAGGCTAGTTCTTAGGGTTCCCTTTGATCTGCTGTTACGCCACTCCACCACTAAGGAGTACCCCCAGCATCTAGGCGTTCTGACAACCGCCCAGCCGCCGCCGGCCACCGGAGCACTCAAGAACACCAAGGTCAAATTTCTGCCCTGTTTTTCAATAATTTCTAAAAAATAGTAAATCCGCCCAGAAAATTATGAAAAAAATTACACTTAGGTTATTTTAGACATGCTTTCATGTGATATTTTTATTTTTGAAAAATTCGTAATATTTAATATACTTTATTAAGAAATCTGTAATTCATCCGAATATATATTAGTGAAATAAATGCACTATATGATGTTGTTTCTAGCTGAAAATTTTTGTGTAAGATGTGTATGATATATGGGTAATTACTACGTAGCCCAAATTTTTATTTGAATAATTTTAATATTTATTGAATTTTTAGGCCTGAAATTGGTTCGAAAATAGGCTAAAATTATGAATTTAATAGGAAACTATAAAATTAATTGATGAAATGGACATGTACTAATCTATAATAAATAATAATGGTATTGAGTCAGATTGAAATTAATTGGATGCTAAAAGAATTATAATTGGTTAATTTATCAAATTTAGGGGTAAAATCGTCAATACGAAAATATAGGCAATAGATCGAAAACTTGAAACCAAGTGATAATTGAATTCCCTATATTTTTGGAAGTTCATAGAAATTTTCGGGGAATTATTGGGTAATCCGAACTATTTATTACAAATTTATTAAGTAAAATAGCTTAAATTACAAGTCGGGGTGTATTTGTAATATTAATAGACTAAAATGAGTTAAATAGTTAAATAAAAACTATATTTAGGATTGCTGATCGAATTGGGTTAAATAGAGATTTTTATTATAATTATTAATATTTTCTGATCGGGATGTACTTTAGGTGTATTAAAATTGAATAATACTTATATTATTACAATATAAGGACAAATTGGATAAAATATAATTTAAAACTGTAAATTTCGCATAATACGATCGTTTTTATATAATTATGTACAATTGTATTAAAAATTCAAACTACCCGTTAAAATCCATCTCTAGGAACAGGACTCATAAGATGTGTAGTTAAGTCTATACGAACTCAATGACACTAGTTTTGTTGAAATCGGATAACCTTAAGCAATTTATCTTATATCTATAACATATTCAAGAATATACACATTTCGGTAACTTTACCGGAATCAAAACATGAATTAATAAATAAAAAGTACGTTTTGATATGATCAAAACGATATATAATACGTAATAGTATATATGATGTACAATGTCAATAATTAATAATTTAATTCAATATATAGTAATAACATGACTGCATATTATGGAAATAATATATATATATATAACCATTTTAGATTAAACCCTAATGTTTTCGTAATTATTACGAAAACTAAATTTAGACTTTTTGTATAATTAGGACCTTCCAAAGACGGCTGACAATTCAAGTCAGAAATAGCGAACATTTGAACAAATAAGTTGGGATGGTAGCTTCGCCGCTGTTTGGGTACTATTTAAAAGTATCCGGAGACCCAAGAGTACTTCTGGTTGTGTTTGTAGTTAGATGATTATGCGCATGTTATGTGTGTGAATGATACTCTGTTGTGACAGGAGTTCGACTCTTTGGTGTGCTGTTCTACATATTTACATGGATTCTATATTGTGTGAACTTATTGGTCACCCCTGATTATCACTAATGATTATTCGACTAAAGTGTAATTGGTCATGCATAATCACCCGTTAGGGGAAACGATTAAGAGTGTTAAGCTAAACACCGACTTCCTTCGATGAGGATAGCTGAAATGGTCCTTTCCCCATCCTTAGTCGAACTAAGTGATAGGCAAAGAGGTCGCGGCAAGGTCGGGGGCTGCAGTTCGAAGGCGGTTTTGGGAGGGGGGTGTTCTCCATTGCATAAGCCCGGGTTTGGTCTAACTTGAGTCGCGATGAAACTCCTCAATCCGGGTTGGAGCGGATGAAATTTCTCTAACCTCACAGTAGACCGGTTAACACTGTGCGATGTTTTCATTTGAGTGATTGCATTGCATTTCATCATAATTATTAACCTTATTTGTGATTGTATAGTACTCTTCTGACTCTGCCCCACTTACTGAGCTAGTTGTGCTCACACCCCTACAGACTCTTTTGCAGGTGCTGAGTAAAGGCAAAGATGTTCAGGTACCACCGTTCTCAGGTTAGTGTGCTGCTGTGTGGGAAAGTGAGGATCAAGGAATTTAACTGAACCTGAGCTTTTGTTCTGTCTTCAAGTTTTGAAGAAAACTAAATGGGAATTCCCTGGGAGCCCACTAGTTTTCTAACTTATTGTATATAAATCGTATAACCTGTGGTTTTTAAAAGACTCTGATTGTAATCTTTACCCTTGGACGTGAAATGTTTGTATAATTACTGTTGTAGTACTAAACAACAGATTATATAGAACAAGTATTTTGTAAAAGCTTTACTTCAGGTTTGGATATTAACAGATGTCAGAACAGACATTTCAAGCTGGTTGAGTTGTACGCCTTGTGTAAAATGCGTCTACGATAGCAGCTGTGAGGTCAGCTTTTATCTTAGATTAGTTTACACGGCGGGACTGTTATGACTCTTCTTGTTCGGGGCGTGACACTACCAACTCGTCATCTTTCATGAACTCCAACTATTAGTCTAATGCCTTCTATAAGTTAGATTGCTCATGGACCCCTTGCATTTGCACTTACTAAATCCCAAAATTCATGGAACCTTCAAACTTCTTAAGTATTCATCTAAATAAAGATTAAATTCAATGAATCGAATTAGGTTAATGTCCTTCCAATGAATTGATTAGGACTTAAGGTTCAAATTAAATAATGAAAGGAATTTTATGGGTTTTAGTATATATGTATAGGAAATAAAAAGGATATGGATGAATTGCTATTTAGACATGATACACTAAATAACAAAAGAAATCGAGGATGATTAATTCAATAGTTAATATGACTTTGTAGAGGTTTATTTTGGTAATTAGGTTTTTAGCCTAATTTAATGTTATGGATCAATTTATAGGTCAGTGGTAGGGTCTAGGAAATTAGGCCTAATTAAGGATTTCTTAGAGAGATCTAGCCTAATGAGCTTGGAACAAGGATTGTTGAATCGGTTTTTATACTCTTGGCCTTACTTAGTTATCTTGTGCATGAAAAATAAACTCAAAAAAAGGTCTTTTTAAGTCCATTTAGACCTTATTTGGCTTTCACAGGCCTTTTAGAAGGTTTAAATAAGCCTTTCGCTTATTTTATGAGCTTAAGGACTCATTTTGTAAGCTAGTAAGCCTGACTTAGCCCAAGCCTAAGTTTAAGGCCTATCCATTACCTAAGAATTAGAGGCTTCAATCTAAACCGTTGATGACCAAGAATTAATCCAACGGCTCTCATTAATGACTCATCTAGTCTATCCATCTTAGCTTATCCATTAGTTGAGATCAAAGGCTAAAATCTATGTAAAGGAGCTTCCTCCTCTCATTTAGAATATTTGAAGCATTAGTAAGCTTTGGAAAAACATTGTTACTTTGTTGAAATGACTCTATAGAAGATCAAACACCAAAATTATCAAGAACGAATCATGAATACATCAGATCATCATATTCAATCAACTATTGCATACATGTGTCATAAGACATTAAACTTGTTTGTTCCTCCTCCTACATCTCTCTTTAAGATCATCATTCTAGGTGTTATCGCATTAAGACTTTTCTAAGATCAACTACTTGTGCATCACACACGATTGATCATCAATAACAAGCCCCATACATTATATGGTAACTCCACCATGGACGAGAAGTTCTTGAATAGAATGATAAATGAGGGAAGATCTCAAGATTAAAGCTTAGACCTTGATATGATTGAGTAATTCAAGTTGAGAGGAGAACACCGTATCTGTAACTGCAACAAATACGAACTTCTCTTAATGCTTCATATCGCAATACAAGCTACATAAGAGAACACTTCTTCTAATCTTAATTCTTTCACAGAATGCTCATTTGGACTAGCAACTATTATTGTTATTGTCACGCCCTGAAGCGGCAGAATCATAACAGTTTTATTGTGCAAACCATTCTAGGATAGAAGCTAATATTACAATCGCTATCTTAGACCTAATTTATACAAAGTGTCCACAACAAACCTACTTTGAAGTAAACAGTTCGTAAATTAAATATGTTATTTAACTATGTAATTATTAAAAAAATACATATTTACATTAAATAATTTGAGTTTGTTTATAAGATTTAGTAGCCTAATCATAATTTACTTGAGTAATACATAAATTAATACTAAAAGCTTTAAAGATAAAATATAAACTTAAGAGTGTTTTTGATCCTCGGTTTTATATCCTCACTCCGTAAGATCCAGTAATTGCTAGCTTTAGGGTAGTTATATGACCGCTTTTTAGCTAACACCTGCAACAACATCTATAGGGATGTAAGAACCAACTGCTCGGTAATTTGGGACAGAGACTTAAAACTATAATGTAATACATGTATAAGCAAATACCATCGCATGAGGTTATCCAGTCCGTCATGAGATTAGAGAAATTACACCTGTTCTAATTTGAGTTGAAAAGTTTCCATTTATATGCAACAGCTCATAACCAAACCTAGGCTTATACAATGGAGACACCGCTCTTCTTGCAACTACCTTTGAACCATTGACTTCACCTTGGCCGCGATCTCCTCACTTGTCACTTAATTCAACTAAGAATGAAGAAGGGACCCATTATACTATCCAATACTATTCCTTTCAAAAGGGTCGATATTTAGTCGGATTACCCTAATGTTTCTCCTAATGGGTTGCTATATAGGTCTGATTTAGAATTATAAGTTATGTATTTAATTAGATCTAATTCAAAGTATTTAAACATTTCAACAAATCACATAAATACAACCTAGAGTAGTAAACCAAAATCATACCATTAAATTCAGAAATAAGCACATATAAACATATGCTTAGTTAACTGTCTAGTAAACATAACCAAATACGATTTCAAGGCTCCAAGTACTACAAATTAATACTCTGAAATATAGTAACATATTAATCCCAACTTATCTGGACTTTCCGTTTACTCACTCAATATGCGATTCACACAACCATCGTTGATAATCCCTATAATACAAATGTTGTTTCAGTTTCCATATAACTACCATATCCATGTTTTGTTTTGAAATTCTTATTGTTATCTTCAGTTTATGATTTTATTATACCTAATTATTCGGGTTTTTAAGTATTTTACAATTATTCTTAATTTAGGTTAGGTTCTGATTTGGTTTTCAAATCCGTTTATGATGTAAGTTCTAGTTCAATTTTCGATTACAGTATTATATGTGAACCTTAAGAACTCATTCTAACTCATAATGTGAAATTAATCACATTATTTTTCGGGTATCCTAAATATCGCTTTTAGTCCTTAGCTAGTATTCTAATCTATGCAATACATTATAATCCTAATTTAATTACCGAATTTACTCCCGATGTAAGAAAATTTATATTTTTCATATAATTACCCTAATTTAAGTTTCTTACTAGATTTATTACATAATTCTATTATTATATTATAATTTTTATCCTAGCATTTTCTTTTTATTATAATTTCAATTCCACATATTACTAAAATTACATATATTTACTACATAATACTCATGATAATTGCATCTAATACTCCAAGTGCTACAATTATCATACCACATCCAATATGAACATCTTAAAATAGCTAATTATACACTAAATCAATAATTATTCAATTAACCATTAATTAACCCAAAAATCAGTAATTATATATATATTTTAAAGGCCTAAAAATTACTTAAAATTTTCAAAAATTCATTTCTAAAAAAGAGCTTCATAATATTGTTCTAAACTCTTTAAGTAGTCTATACAAAAATTTTAAACTTAAAATTACACTCCTAAGACTATTTATTTCTAAACCAAAATATGCTCGAGTTTATATGATTTCTTAAGCACTATGTATTTTCAAATATAATTAAATCAAACCAATATTTTTCCTTAAATCTACATATATAAAAACATTAGAAGACTAAATTTCATAATTTTCTAAATAAAACTAATAATTTTAATAAATTAAATAAAATTAGGTTGAAATTGGACTCATTAGGCTATTGGACTTCCGACCACCATTGGTGGTCCTAAGGTTGTCGGTCAGCCTAGGTGATGGTGGTAAAGTGTGTTGGTGGCGGCGATTCAGTTCCAATTAACCATGGGTCATGGGTTTGGTCTAAAAATCTTAATTGCACAATTTTTTCCTAAATTTCGAAAAAAAAAACTCTAACTCTCTCTTTTTCAGTTCTTTCTAATTTTATGAGACTCTAAATAAACCAAATGAGCTTCTGATAAGGTTTGGGTATTTATAGAGCTGCATGGGAATTTTTTCATTAATTTTGAGTTGATATTTGTCTTATCTTCTTCTCATTTTGACTTTCTAGTTGGTTTAAATTGATTGGTTGAATTTTTCCTTCTTAATCCTAGCATGCCACAACCTTGATCTAGACAATTCTTCACTACCCTGATTTTTTTTTTTGTAATTTTCTTTAATCATTTGGTATTTTTCTAGCATTTTTCAGGCAATTTAAGTAATTTCATATATTTTTACTTATATGTAAATACATATAAAGTACAAGTAAATACTCTTAAATATTATTTATGTTATTATATGATTTTTAGTATGTATATAATTTATTTTTAGCAACTTATTAGTTATCGGAACTCATTTTATATGTTTCCAATAAATAACGGATAATATGCTTATAATTTGATATTATAATATTTAATTATTTTATTATTTATTTCCCTAAATCCAAACCCACGAAATCACTTTTACTAATATTCGTAACTTTGTCGTAAAATTTGGGTTTGATCGGACAGTTTACTCGATCACCCTAAATCTTACGAATCGAACTTCGAACACCAAATTACAAGACTGATAACTACTGCCATAAGCACACAACTTAATAATGCTCTACTTGACTGAGATTACAAAATATTCACATCAACTGTTATTGCATTAAAAGATGCAACATATTAATAAATATACCTTGTCCTAGTAGAAGATAAAGGGGTACAACACGATTAGTGATTACAACAATAAATTGTAGCCATTGTTGCCTTAACTCCAATTGATTCAACATTTGATGTAGTAGAGAAGGTAAAGACTCAATCTTAAGGATCTCATTCTTCTAAGTGCAATATGTAAAAATTTTAGTAAAGAAGTTATTCCTAAAGATGGCTAGCAAATGAAAAAGAAATATATATGACGTTGAAACCCTTAAAGATGCTGAACCAAATTCAAGCAAATGTTGATATACATGTCATACCAACTTCTTGATACAAGTTGAGATATGCTAATAAAAGGTCACTATCTATTGTTTTTACATATGAAATCCATTATTGCTAACTTGTCACAAATTGCAATGACTTAACTTATAAAGCCATCTTAGTTGCTCTTCAACTAAATGTGGCATAATAAAAGTCTAGAGTAATCTTTGATGTTTGCTTACATTTTCTATAGCATAGCTATAATCGCTATTATGGACCTTTACATAAGTCTAGGTGTAGCAAACATCGCCAGCTGACATTTCTTACCAATAGTCTTCATGAAAAAAGTTTGGTATACTTAACATTGCTACTACAACCTATGAGCATACAAACATAGCTAGTCATGTTGTCCTATGTTCTTCACTCACGAGATCGAAGTGATTCCACAGTAGGCTTAACAACTGTGACACCTATCTTGGAGTTAAGGTTGAAGCAACCTCATCCATGAATGATTAAAGCAATCACATCATTGTAGCTATAGTCACATGGTAGAAGCATTTGCTCTTAAGCACGCAATGAGTATAAAAGCTATTCCTATGACAATCATTCATGAGATCAAAGTAATCTTGGTTGTAATAAGTCAAAGTGACTCCGCAATAGGCTTGGCAACTGCAACACCTACCTATAGAGTCAAGGTCGAATTGATCATATCATGGCAATCGTAGTAGCTTAGTAAAAGCATTTACCCCTAGGTACCTAGTAGGTAATGTCCATTTCTACAACATCATGCTTGAGATTGAAGTAATCTTAACCGTAATGAGTCGAAGCAACTCTATTACAAGCTTAGCAATCGTAATGCCATTATGCAAAGTTGAGGTCGAAGTGACCTCATCCATGAATGATTGAAGCGATCATAGCATAATAGCTATTCTTCTCGATAAAAGCATTCACTCTTAAGCACATAGCAAATGTAACCCATTTCTGCGAAAACCATTAATAAGATCAAAGAGATCTCAGTTGTGATGGGTTGAAGTGACTCTACAGCAAAGTTGACAACCGTAATGCCTTCTCGTACAATTGAGAGCAAAGCGATCTCATTTGTGAATGATCGAAGCAATTGTACTACGATAGCTATTGCCATTTAGTTTAAGAATTCGCTCCTAAGTATACTATGAGCAATACCCATTTCTACAACATCATTCATGAGACAAAGCAATATTGGCTGTAATGGGTCAATGATTCGGAGTTTTGTATATGCTCAACATCTCGTGTTTGTAAACATTTTCTCCTTAAGAGAAATTATGAAAGTTATGACTCAATGTCTTATATATGCTCTACAATAGTTGAAGTGACTAACTCAATAAAATGTCCAAAACCCCCTTAGGCTTTGTTAAAGGAACTTTTAGTAAAGGGAAAAATGTAGAAGGCTATTTTAGTAATTCGACCTTTAGCCTAATTTAATGTTGTGAATCAGTTTAATGGGTTAGTGACAGAGTTTAGGAAATTAAGTCCAATTAGAGATATCTTAAGGAGATCTAGCTTAGTAAGCTCAAAATAGGAATCGTTAGACCAGTTTTTATGCTGTAGACCATGCTTGATTGTCTCATGCATAACAAGAAGACTTGGAATAGGTCTTTCTAAGTCCATTTAGGTTTTGTTTAGCCTTTATAGGCCTTTTATAAGGCTTAAATAAGCCTTAAGCTCATTTTAAAGGGATATGAGCTCATTTTGTAAGCCATTAGGCTTGACTTGGCCCAAATCCAAGCCTAAGGGCTATCGATTATATAACAATTAAAGGCTTGAAACTAGATCATTGATCCCCAATAATTGATTCAACAGCTCTCATCAATGGCCCATATGGTCCATCTATCTAAGTTTCATCCACCAATTGAGATTAAGTGCTAAAATCCATGTAAAAGAGCCCTTATCTCGCCATTTAGAATATTTGAAGCATTAGTAAGCTTTGTAAATACACTAGATCTCTGTCAAAAAGACTATAGAAGATCAAGCACTAAAATTATCAACAAATCATAAACACATTAGATCATTATATTCAATCAGCTGTCAAGTTCATTGTAATACCTCATGGTTTCGAGCCACTAAATTTAGGCCATCAAGCAATGTTATCAATTTTAGTTTAAACTGTACGGTAAAGTGAAAAAAGTTAAAAGAAGTAACTTGGAAAGGTTAATTTCTCAAAATAAAGTATATATAAAAGGTTTAATTTGATAAAAATGTTAGTTTATTGGTAAACAAATATTTACCAAAAACTTGAAATTCGAGTTCGAGCTTTGAGCTATGAAATATAACAAGATTTTGGAGATAAGTTGTTTAGCTTATAAAAATAATAAAATGAGGTGAAATTATTTATAATATGGTTTTACATAAATTGAATATGCATAATATGTATATAATATGCACATATATTAATATGAAATTATAAAAATATAGATAAATTAATATAAAATGGTCAAAATTATTTAAAAATCAAGTGATAAGTCATCAAACTCATCCATTGTAGGCATAGCAACAAGGAAATGAATTAAAAAGGATGAGTCATCAACCGAATTACAAGAAAATGACACTAAGTACCTAGTTACAATGTGAAAAAATGAGAAATTAACACATGGTATTAACTTTTTTCCCATGCAACCACCCTCAGATCTATAAATAGGTCAACTACACTTCATTTATAATATTTTACAAACTTAGAAACACATGAAAATAGCTTAGGAAAAATTAAGAAGAATGTAGACAAAATAAGAAAAAATGGGGGAAAAACAAGGCACAATCTAGTTGTAGGCAATTCAGGGGGTTGTCCAGGTTCTACTATGGTGGCTATTTAGGGTTAGAAATTTGGTGGCCGAAGGAGCTTTTTCAACAAGGTACGATGGCCAAAGGGTAGTTGGAGGCCAATGGTTCAACTTGCTCTATTTTTCACCAGTAAATTGTTTTATTTTCTAAAAATATCGAATCTAATTAATTAATTATGAAAAAAAAAATGCTTTCTAAGGTTATTTCAAGTTTAAATTAATGTAACAATTTTATTTTGACAAAATCATTAGTTAAAATATAAGGTCCTTAAGAACATGCTTTGTTTGAACGAAAATTTTAGTAAATTTTAAAAATATTAAATGTTGTTGTTTCAAGCTGAATTTTTATATATAATATACTTAATATATGTATTTAATTATGATAGCAAGAATTTTTTAAAATAAACATGTTTACTATTTATTATATTTATTTTGAATAAAACTAGTAACTTTACCAATTTGTTGAAATGATTAGTTTTTAAATAAATTAATTGATAAGCCCAACATATTTTGACTTATGAAAGTTTATAATGATATTTGGAACACTTAGTTTTTATCTTACCCATAAATTTGCTTATTTTCATAATTTTAAGCTAAAAATGTTATTTTTGCAATAATAGGTGATGAACTAATTAAGTATAATTGATGGTCACTATTAAAACTATACATTTTATGAGTTTATATTTTTTTTTCGAATTAATTGGGCTCATATACTATTTATTACATATTTCCTTAGTATAAACCTATATGTTAGCCTAAATTGTCAAATAAGAAGTAATACTATTAATACATTTATGAAATTCATGTAGGAATTAGCCTTTTTGTTCCATGATGAATATTGATTAGTCTTAGGAAATATTATTTTAATTGAAGCTTATTCGAATTAATTTTAAAGTTATGATAATATACGATCGAGTTGGTAGCGAAAAAAGGACATTTTCAAACTTATAATAATGTTGATCAGTTTTACTCCTTAAGAAGCTTTAATAGTACTCAAAATAACGACCATGATGATATAAAGATGAAGAAGATACGATCAATTGAAGTTTAGAAACGTGATAATGGAAGGATAAGCAAATGCAAGTTTATAAGGGTTTGGTTTCGACTTGTAGTTAAGTTAGGAACTGTATGTATTTTCCAAAGTGTGATAAGTGGAGAAGGACCACAACGTCAAGTATAAGATTTGCACTACCATCAACCCCTGGTAAGTGGATATCTTTGTTTTTGAACAAGTAGACTTATGTCTACTTGACTCGGAGTCAATTATGTAGTAAACTACAATTGTGTGATTGATTGTGTATGTGATTTCATTGAATGTGTATTGATTGAGTGAAATGTTTCTTCATGTCTGAATGATTTGCTAAGGCGTCTTATTGCTTGGAAGACTTAGAAATTGAACTATCATTCTAGGTGTTCACTTAAGTTAACCTTGTATAAATGGTTGAACTATAAAGCTTGAAAACAAAGTTAGAATTACGGTAATTAAGTTGTTCTTGATATGGAACTTAAGATATGTGCCTAATACTAGATCGTTATATTGCTTGCTATATTCATGGCATAGCATGAAAGGACCTGCAGGTCAAGTTTTTAAGAAACTGGAATATTATTAGGATGTATTTTGAGCATATAGATTTGCATTATTCAATCAATTCTTGCCACTTCGTGTGGTTTTAGCTAAGTTGGGTATGGTAACTCCTTGTTGCCCTAGGTTCCTAGACTTTGTATTAAGATGTCTAGGAGTGTCGACTAATAAGATGAGATCTAGGTCGGATTAAGATATCGGTATTGATGCATGTTATGTACATAAGCATAGCACATATTCCTTGTGTAGACCTCTTGTTTTGGTAATTCTCAATATGAAATTGAATACCTATGGTAAAGATGTTTGTAAATATATGTTATGCTTGTGGTATATTTTATTTTAACCACTCTCATTTAGCTTATAGAGAGTTGAGGGGATGCTTGTACATCCTTAAGTTAAGAAGACATTTAAGTAGGCACTACAATCATCTAAGGGAAGACTTTTGAGAGTGTGTAAGATAGAGTCAATTACTTTTGGAAAGAAGTCTTGTTGTATTTTGATCGTAGTCCCAAGAAGGATTTGTACATAAATAGTATCTTTATTTAGTGTAAGCAAGTATTCTTGCATAATGGCACATTCTGTGTTATGCCAAGATATGATACGCGTATCACGAGACATCGAAATTATCTATTCCTCTTCCCATGCCTCTTTCTAAGATCATCCCTCTATATGTTATCATACCAAAACTTCTCTAAGATTGAATGTTTATTGCACATGATTGATCATCAATAATAAAACCCCATACGGGCTCATGATCAAATAAATAATAGTTCTATTAAAGGGATTAGTTATGACGTATGGATCTCAATAATAGGAATGTATTCCATAATCTTTAAGAGATTGATAAGTATCAGGTTGTTCTCTAAAATTGATATCAATTCACAAGAATAGAAAAAGTAAAAATGCCCATTTAATATTCATGATAAAAGGTCTAATTGCAAATGCATTACATAGCACTTATTTATAATCAAAGGAAATAACTCTTAACTTTCTATGAACAAAATAAAAAAAAAAGGAAACTAAGCTAAAAAAAGTATGAAATTATTACAAATGGAATAATAGGAAACTAACCTAAATGATAGAAAATAAAACATTGACCCATTTGCTCAACTATCTTAGTATGAAAAGAAGTAGATGAAATCATAAGTGGAGTTCCACCTTAGCCTGCATGAGCCATAGACAATGGCTTAACTTAGGTCAGTCAACCATAGTTTTTTATACTAGTTGATCATGGTTTTTGTTTTGCAAGTCAACTCCAATGGTCTTGGCCCTTATCCACTTTAGACTAAATCTTGAGTTGTGAATTCTACTAGATAAAAAATTAACCTACAAAATATAAGCATAAAAGTTCTATAATAGCTTAGCTAAATTTCTAAAACCAACAATCCTTCCTCTCATCAGGTGCTCCATTTATGATATTCATCAATAAAAGGTAGATGATAACATCATTATAATAGCTTACCAAAGTAGGCATTATTCATGGCATGTATCAATGTTTCTTTAATTGGATTGCAAAACAATTCAATATGGACAACATTGAGTTAGCTCTTAAGCATAAGATTGGCTTTATCAATCTCAGCAACTAATGACTCTTAAATTTCTTGGAGTTCCTTATTCTCATTATTACCAATAAATACCATGTCCACACTTTGAATCTTAATTGTTGTTTTTAGGTTTTCAACAATCTTATTTTCAAGTTCCACAACTTTAAAATTTTTACTTTT
The DNA here is from genome assembly GCA_024138015.1 of Lumnitzera littorea. NCBI lineage: Eukaryota > Viridiplantae > Streptophyta > Magnoliopsida > Myrtales > Combretaceae > Lumnitzera > Lumnitzera littorea. The sequence continues at coordinate 68,714,796 of JAMXBB010000011.1, read as the reverse complement.
AATCTCAATAACCCTTTATCTAAAATTTCTACATCATCGGATTTCATTCACCTCTCAGATCTTAGACTCAACCTCAATGGCCTCCTCGAGAGTCCTTACAAATAACTCTTTTCCCACTAAATTTGTTGTGTATTCCTTAATTATACAATCATGATTTCTTATTTAGGCCTTAACCACCTCTACGACCTTCTTTTATTTTTCCTTAACTATTGGGATTAATAGATTTGTTTTCGACTGTTGCACTACATCTTACATAATGACGTTGAGTTTTTGGCTTTCATAGTTCCTTCGCAAAACTACTAAGTGGCTTCTCACAATTATGCACTCTTGACCCCACGTACTTCCTCTCCCAACATCTCCCTTAACATCATTTCAGATGTAGACTCTATTAGTAGCATAAGTATTCAATAATCTAATTTCAATGGCAATTTTCTCTGATAAAATCAACAGTAATCTAAACCCCCAATTGATATGATTTAAAGTACGTAGTAGACATAACTACGAGTGGGTATTCAAAGTTTAATGGAAATGAGAAATCACTAAGTAGAATGGGGTTTTGGGATGTGAAAGTGTGTGGATATTACATACCAAGTCACAAACACAATCGGATTTGAGCTTGAAATAAGGTTTGATATGACTCACGAACACTAAATTAACACTCGGGTTTCAAATGAGGGTAAGATACGACTCGCTAATTTGCTTAAATGAGGGGTTCACTACAATCTCAAGAAAAAGATTGATAGGAATACAAGAAAGATTAAAGAGTAAAATAGCACTCAATAATTTGAGGCACAAGCTTGAACAACTCATGAAGATATTAAGTATATTCTTACTTTCAAAAATGTTAAACCATGTGCTCTATTAATTACAAATGTTACTATTTATAGTAAGTCCTAAAACCTTATGGCAAAAATTGTAAATAATATACAAAGCCTTAAACCCTAAAGATTAGGCCTACGACTTAAAAGTAAAGAAAATATTTACAAGTGTATAAAACAATGTTAAATAGTGCATTTAACAGGAGAGTAGGCATACAGGGTATCCAAACTGTCCTGGAGTAGATCGGGTCTGAGCAGGATCAAGTCAATAGCTAGCTATCCGAGCTAGAGTTGGATTCCTCGAAGTCTTATTGTAATTAGCCGAGCTCTTAGTAAGGTTAACCTATTTTTATTGAACTCGTAATTGCTTGGCATTAGATTCCTTGTGTCGTGCTAAGTTGGTGTATGGACTTAGGGCTTCGGTTGTTTGGTCCCTGGTCTTCTCGGCAGCTAACAAAGTAGTTGTCGAATTATCTTGCTTTCCTTTCTCAACCTTCAAATATCAGCTCGGCCTTAAGTGAGGCAAGTTAGCCTCAGCCAGGAACAGGTCAGCCATAGCTTAGAGATGGTCATAGGCCGATTCCTATCATCATCGCAGGGTTAAAAAGAAGCTATCATTGACTTTAAGTAATGAGTACAAGCTTGGATACCAAACAAGCTCCTCTTACCTTTTCTCTTCACCATAGGTGCTAAGTTGCTCTGAATCTCATCAATGCTCATAGGGGCAAGCAATAGCTCTTACCATCCTTTTGAACTATGTAAGTGTTGAAAAAACCATCATAGATCACTCTCCTATTATACTCCTAACGTTGGCTAAGAATTAAATTTGTTGCATTCATTCGCACTATATCAAAGTTAAGCTTATCCCTATACTGTCCTACCTTAAATACTACCCAAGCTCTCTTATGCACATGGACCATGCCCTTGTCATTAAACCACTTCAGTCCATAAGGTCGATGATGCGGGTAGGTTGACAATTTCATCCTTATAATCAACTCTGTGGAAATGATGTTGGTGCAACTACCTCCATCAACAACCAGGGAATAGGTCTCCCATTCACTAAACATCGGATCTAGAATAAGTTCTCCCTTTAACTTAGGTCTTCTTACAAGTTAGCTCGTCATGGCTAAGAGTCCATCCATATCTAGATAGACATTCACCTCTCCCATGTCACTTCCCAAGCTCTTGTCACTCTAACTCTATACTTGAGTGTCAAGTCCTTCACCTGTCAAAATCATCCCCCTCTTGTTCGAACATTGGAAGGTAATATATCCGTAACTTAGGCACTTAAAGCACTTAACTTCTTGGGTCTTGGTATCGAGCACTCTCTCCTTCTTTACCTTCTTTGTCTCAGCTCGGTTAAGCCAGCTAGACTCTCCTTTCTCCATCTTATTCTCGGGCTTTTTCTTCTCCTCATAACTTTCAGGCTTAGGGCCACCATGTTGAGGTTGTCTGGTTGGCTTATGGTGCCTTCTTCTCTTCTATCTCTCTCTACCCTTAATGCTAAATTGATTGGCTTGTCCAATGAGTTGAATGACTACAACTTGACTACATCAGCAATGTCAGCTCAGAGTCCACTCGAAAACTTAGCAATAGAGTGATCCTATGGCTCGAAAATCTCACATCTGGTCATCAAGGTTTCAAACTCTTATAAGTACTCTTTAACAGTGTTTCAACCTTGCTCAAGTGCTGGAAAGCATGGAGCATCTCTTACTTGAAGTGGGTCGGCACAAATCGCCGATTCATCAAACATTTCATAAGCCTCTAAGTTCTAATCGGCTCTTTTCCCTCAATGTCTCACTTAGCAATTAACTTGTCCTACCATAGACTTATACATTCAACAAAAGACAATGAAGCTAACTTAACTTTTGTCCGATCATCATTCTCATAACATTTAAATAACTTCTCTACTCAGGGAACCCAATCAAGGTACTCTTTAGATTTGTTACTACCATTGAAGGTTGGTAACTTAAACTTAATGTTGTCAAGTCCTCGATTATATGTTTAGGGCTCATCCTTTGCATTCCGAGTTGGTTGGTTCATCATAGATTGGCCCCTTCTGTTAGAGCTCTACTTAGCCAAATCTCTTCTCAGCTTAGGCTCTCTTCTTAGGGCTCCTTGGTTCACCTCAGAATTAATACTCCTGTCATTGCTTCTCCTTAGCTTAGGTTGGTCTCTTCTTCTCCTCGGCTTGACAACTCTTCTGAGATGTTGTTCATCATTAACAAGCTTGTTAGAGTCACTTCTACTGGTTGCTACTCGGTCTCTTCTTTTACCTCGGCCAACATATCTACGACCTCTAACTAAACCAGTAAGCTCCCCAATAGAATCAGTAAGATTCTAAATTTAATACTCCATGTCATCAATACATCGCCTCAAGCTACCACAAGGATTATCACCATCGATATTCACATTATCTTTAGACATTCTTGTTTGTATAGTAATTCCCACTGAGAGATTTTAACAAATACGTAATACACTCAACTCGACTCAAAGTCACCATAACTTCAATTTCTACAACTACCCACAGCTTCCAAATACTACTTCAACTACTATAACACTACTAGGGACAAATTACAACCAGAAACAGTAGCTAAATCATTACTACTAACCAAAATATAGCTAACAGCAACTCAAAAACTATCACTGCTCAACACATTATATTTTGAGAACTTAAGTACCATTACTACTGTTATGTACAATATAGTAAACCACAACTTAAATAGCAATTCACAGAAGAGTAAGAACCCGTGAATCAAACTTTGAAGAACACTAATACGTGTGTCTCTAAAAAGCTTTGATACTAAGATGATATGATTCAGAGTACGCAGTAGACACAAACTACAAATGGGTATGCAAAGTTTAATGGAAATGAGAAATCAGTAAGTGGAATGGGGTTTTAGGATATGAACATGTATGGATGTTATGTACTAAGTCACAAACACAATCGGATTTGAGCTCAAAATAGGGTTTAATACGACTTACAAACGCTAAATCAACTCTAGAGTTTCAAATGAGAGTTAGATACGACTCATTAACTCACTCAAATAAGGAGTTCACTATAATCTTAAGAAGAAGATTGATAAGAATACAAGAAAGATTAAAGAGTAAAACAGTACTCAATAATTTAAGGCAGGAGCTTGAACAACTCACAAAAATATTAAGTATATTCTTACTTCCAAAAATGTTCAACTATATGCTTTATTAATTACAAATGTAGCTATTTATAGTAAATCCTAAAACCTTGGTGGCAAAAACTATAAATAATATACAAAATCTTAAACCTTAAAGATTAGGCCCACGACTTAAAAATAAAGAAAATATTTGCAAGTGTATAAAACAGTGCGTTTAAAAGAAAAGTAGGTGTGTAAGGTATTCAAGCTGTCTTAGAGTAGATTGAGTCAAAATAGCATTAGGTCAGCAGCTGGCTGTCCAAGTTGGAGTTGGATTCCTCGAAGTCTTATTGTGATTAGTCGAGCTCCTAGTGAGATCAACCCATAGTTGCTAAACTCGTGGATTGTTTGGCATTAGATTCCTCGTACCTGCTAAGCTAGTCTATGGACTTAGGTCCTTAGCTTTTTGGTCCCCAATCTTCTCGACAGTTGATAAAGCTATTGCCGAGCTGTCTTTCTTTCCTTTCTCAGCCTTTTGGTATTAGCTTAACCTTAAGTGGGGTAGCTTGGCCTCGCCCAGGAACAGGTTAGCTGTAGCTTAGAGATGGTCGTAAGCCAATTCCTATCACCAACACTAAACACTAATACTACACAAAATCAATCGCCTATAACCAAATTCATTCACAATTTATTAACAATTTCTTTCTTTCTTTATCACAACCCTAATCCTGATTTCAAATATGATAAATCAATAAGTAATACTTACTATCGATCTCTTTAATGGATAGCATGTTACTCTAGAGCTTTTGATACTAAAATGATAAAAGATGTAGTTTGATATCGAACAACTTAGGACTTGCTCTTAATATGTGCTTGTACTTTTAAGGTTTTCAATTTAATATTGAATGCATATAAACAATCCTCTTAGATATCTTGCACCTCAAAAATTGTACTATATCTAATTAATTTGGTATTATGTACAGATTAAAGAGATGGTTTGATTCATCATAAGTAATGGGAATAAAAAAACTAGACCCTTGACCCGAGCTTGAGCTAGAAGGCTTAAAGGATTAACAAAGTAGATTCTATTGTTCCAGCTAACTTAAGTTGAAGCTTAACTGATCCTTACTATTGAACAACTTCACATGCCAAGCCGAGCTGCTTCAGCTTTATCAGCCATTGCATGTCGACCTTATTCATATTCCCCTGACTACTCAACTAGTCCTGCTATTTGCTCTACTTTGCCTATACTGACCATTGGCTCAATAGTACTTGTGCTGAGAACGCTATAACATATCCGAGCCAACATCTCCTTCGATAAACCCCCAAGTCTGCTCAGCAACCTCCAACCTGACTGTATAACTTTGTTTGTTTCTACTAGAAGCACCCTAATGACTAACCGCCTTGTATCCAGCCTCCACATGAAGAGATTTGCTGCACCAATCACTAATTTCTTTGATTTGTTATTTGTACCCTTTATTATTCCTTGTATATTATTTCTTTTAGATAATACCCTTTTGTCTTTTCCATTTTAGGTATAAGTACCCTCGTAATATATAGCTACAACAATTAGAATCCAGATATTAAATATACCACACTGTTCTTTTCATGAGCTACTATGCTTATTACTTTCCCTACTCTTATCCTACCTGTTAAACAAGGCCAGATGGCAAATAAGCTCACCAAGCTACTCATGTATCATGTTGAGCTAGTTTTATGAGTCCGTGGATTTTTCCTCAATGTGTCATATCCTTGGAAAGCGTTCGTGGGTTTTGCTTGTTTTTCCAATTTTCTCGCATTTCTTCACCTTCTACTTCGAACTTTCTACAAGCTTGGAACCAACTTAATACTGTTACCTTAATTTGCTCTTGGCATGGCTTATAATCTTGGTATCAAAGTGGATGTTCATTTAGGTAAGTTGTACTTAAACTTACTGTTATTATGTTGTGAGTGGTATTGGTTATAGTAGTGTGTAATGGTTGTGTAAGGTTTAGTCGTGGGTATTTGAGTTAGTAGAAGGTGTATTGTTTTGCTATTGTATATACCTTATGATACTTTATTTTGAGCTATGAAAACAAAGTAAGTAGTCACTGCATATTTTATGTGAAATAGTGAGTTAAGAGTTTAGAAATCGTACGTGTGTTGTTTCATGAGAAGTATTAGTGTTGAGTAAAGGACAACCGATTCTAATGTAAACACTGGTGTTGAAGATGACAAAAGTGGCATTGTCTACAATAGCTAGCAACCCCAAAATACTCCTAAAAGCACTAACAAGCAATTTGATGAAATGGCCAACGTGATAGCCGACTTAACCAGAGTTGTTCATGAATTAGTCTTTTAGCCTACTAATGCCATTCAGAACACTCCCCAAGCTGCTCAGCCCATGAGAAGACAAATCCTACCTTGACAAAATCGAGGTAGTAGAGTGGGAGAACATGTACTAAGGAGGATTGACTTAGGTGAAATAGATGAAGAAGATGAAGAAGAAGAGTATGTTGAGTTAGAAGAACGAGCTAAGTACATTGAGCTACTGACCTAGTGAAGCCTCAAATCCTAAGCTTCAATGCATCTGCAAATGTTGATAATTATCTCGACTAAGAAGAGAAGGTAAAACAAATCTTTGACTACTATTGGTATAAGGATTGTAAGAAAATGAAAGCTACTGCTATAGAGTCCTTAAGGTATGTTAAGATGTAGTGGTGAAACTTCTAGCCCTGGAGAAGGAGAGAAGGATACAAAGAGGTAGCACTTGGCCCAAGATGAAAAGAGTCCTCAGAAATAGATTTGTGCCAAACACTTACTTGTAAGATACTTTCGCTCGACTATAAGAGCTGAGACAAGGAAGCTAAACTGTTAATGAGTATGTTCAAGAATTCTAAATACTTATGATCCAATGTGAAGTAGATGAACCTTCAACCTGAACAGTTTCCAGATTCCTTACTGGATTGAGATATGATATAAAAGACGTAATGGAATTACAGCATCTTACCACATTAGATGAGGCAATCAAAATTGCCTAGCGAGTAGAGAGATAGAGGAGGAATAGGCCGAGTCGAACTGGCCAATCTTACTGACCTGCTCAGAGCGGTAGTTGATGATGGGAATCAAGCTACTAGCCCTTTAATTTACAACTGAGCCCAAGGACTGGAAGGCTTGATGAGATGTATTCTTATTCTCTAGCCAACTCCTGTCGAGGCCAAGTACTTCCTTGCCAAGTCCCATAGATAGAATGTCGAGAAATGGATGGCTGAGACGACATCTAATCCTCCCTCATGCCTGACCACTTACTTGGCATTACCTTTGCCGCCATGTTGAAAGGGAGACCTCGAACTACATAATCCATCCCTGCTAGGGTAAGCCAATCGGTTGTACTGTTTTGTCTGCATCTTTTAACCTCACCAATACAGCATCCCTCCGTATACAGGACCATATATAATATCTCTCCCACTAATTATTGCTTTTGTGAATATTCATTTTTACCCTTTTGAATTGTTGTACATTACTACTTTAGGAAAAACCCCATTTTGCCTTTTCCCTTTTAGGCAAGTTGCCCTAAATTCTTCGGTATACATACCCTTTATATTTGTAAGCTGCATATAGAGAGATCATCATTAATATACTGGAGTACTTTTCCTCCTTAGTGTAAACACTTTGCTGTTTTACGCCTGGCATCACTTTTATTATTTCCCTTAAGCAAGGTTAGGTGGCGAGTAGCCTCATCGAACCAATTCGTGCGTTATATCAAATTGTGCTATGAGTTCTCAGAAGTTCCATTGGTACGTCATATCCTCTGGAGCTGTTCATGGGTTTTGCTTACTTTTCATTCGTCATTCATTCCTTCGTACATTTCCCCCATTAACTCTTTTGACCTTTCTGTAAGCTTGGTCCTATCTAATGACCGGCCTTATCTATTCTTAGTCACGATTTACAACATCTTGGTATCAGAGCAGAAGTTTTTGTTCGAGTTGAAGTGTGTTTTTGAAGTTCTATTATACTCTATTTTGTGTGTATAAAACAGAGCAAGTTACTGTATTTCATTTGAGCATTGTGTTGTTAACTATTAATTTCCTGAAGTGTTTGTTTAAGTTTGAATTTATGAGGAAGAATGACTAACTCAAATATGAATGTTAGTACTGGCGATGACAGTGGAGTTGTCCACCATGGACAATAATCTTAAGGAACTTCCAGAAACATTGATGAGAGACTTAATGAGGTAGCTAACCTCTTGAAGGACTTAACCTGAGCTGTTCATGCATTGTCTTGCCGACCCACTAAGGCCGTACAAAACATTCTACAAGTTACTCAGCCTATTAGAGACCAAAACCTAGAGGAATAGGTGAATGAGTAAGGAGAAGGATTGATTTGGTAGACATGGGAGATAAGGAAGAAGAGTATTTTAAAGAAGAACGTATAAAATTCCTTAAGGCATCCGACCATGTAAAGCTTCGGATTCTAAGTTTCAATGGATCTAGGAATGCTTATGAATATTTGGAGTGGGAAGAGAAGGTGGAGCGTGTGTTTGATTACTATCAGTACGAAGAGTACAAGAAAGTGAGAATTGCTACTATTGAGTTCTCCGGATATGTCACCATGTGGTGGAAGAATTTTCAGATGATGAGGAGATGAGAAGGCTACCGAGAGATTAATACTTGGCTTGAGATGAAGAGAATACTCAGAAATAGATTCGTATTAGAAACTTATCTTCAAGATGCTTTCACTTGGCTTTAGGAGCTGAGATAAGGAGGCCAGACTATTGACGAGTATGTTCAAGGGTTTTAAATGCTCATGAATCGTTACGAGGTAGAGGAACTACCAGCTCAAACTATGTCGAGATTTGTTACTAGGCTGAGAGGTGATATTCGGGATATTGTAGAGCTTCAATGATTTACCATAATAGATGTAACTGTTAGGATCACCCAACGAGTGGAGAGGCACAGAAAAGGCTAAGTGTTGACCAAAATGCTGATTAGTAGGCCTAGACAAGGAAGTCATCGAACTCTACCGACTATCGAGCTGAGCATAAGGTTGATGTTTGATCCGAGTAGAAAGGCCGATCCAATAATGAAGTGTTAACCCAAACTTATGAGAAGGAGCAAAGGTCTAAAAGGAAGACGAGTCAAATCAAATGTTTCAAGTGCCAAGGGTTCAGACATATGGCTACTCAGTGCCTAAACTAAAGAACAATGGTCATCAAGGGAGAAGTCCCGAAGCTAGAAGTAGAAAGTACGAACGAGGAACCCGAAGAGGAGGAGGTTCTAGCTGAGAAAGAAAATGCAGACAAAGAGCTAATTAAGGAGGGCGTGTTTGTTGAAGATTTGGACAAGTTACTTGTGGTTGTCCGATGTATTATGAATGTAGAACCTTCACAAGAGGAAGAGTAGAGAGAGAACTTATTCCATACCACCTATAAGGTTAATGATCAGGTATGCGCCCTCATCATAGATAGTGGAAGCTGCACCAATGTGGCATCAGCTGCTCTTATTTCAAAAATGAAGTTACCAACTATTGCGCCAAAGCTGTATAAGTTACATTAGCTAAGTGAGAAGGAAGCACTACATGTCACCCAGTAAATATTATTGCCAATCACTATTGAGAACTACTCTGACCAGATTCTTTACGACATACTACCCATGCGTACCTCCTACATATTGCTAGGTTGACCGTGGTTTTTGATAGGAGAGTCATTTACAAAGGCTACAGGAATACCTATATGTTTGAGAAGGATAACCGAAAGATCACACTGAATCCAATGCCTTTGAGAGAAGTCAATAAGTTACAGATAAAACTTGCTCGCAAATCAAAGAAGGCTCTAATGATGAGTAGAGCTGAGCTTCGAGAGGCCATTAATGCTGAAGAGCCAACCATTTAATTGGTCAAGTAACTGTTGGAAATGAAGAAGCAAGGTGAGCTACCTCAGGAAAACAAGAAGTTGCTAAATGAATATGCTGACCTGTTCCCAAAACAATTACTTGAAGGGTTGCTCCCAACTCAAAGCATAAAACACTGCATTGACTTAATACCCAATGCTACACTATCGAATAAGCTAGCTTATCAGATGAATCCTAAGCAGGCTTTTGAGCTCTAATGCCAAGTCAATGAGTTGCTCAAAAGAGGATACGTCAAAGAAAGTCTCAACCCTTATGTTGTATCAGCACTTCTAGTGCCGAAAAAGGATGGAACCTAATGGATGTATATAGATTAGCGAGCCGTCAATAAGATCACAATCAAATATAGGTATTTGATCCCGAACCTAGAAGACATGTTGGATAAACTAAGTGGAGCCAAGGTTTTCAGCAAGATTAATCTTAAATCTAGTTACCATTAAATTTGCATAAGGCTAGGCGATGAGTGGAAAACTGCGTTCAAGACTTGACATAGACTTTACGAGTGGATGGTCATGCTCTTCGACTTATCAAAAGCCTCAAGCACTTTCATGAGACTAATGAACCATGTGCTAAGACATCTTATAGGAAAGTGTGTTGTGGTGTACTTTGACGACATCTTAGTTTACAGTACCGACATGCTAAGTCACTGTAAACATCTCAGAACAGTCCTGGATATTTTCCGTGCCGAAAGACTATTCGACAATTTAAAGAAGTGTTGCCTTTTCTAGGAGAAAGTGGTATTCTTAGGTTATATAATCAGTAGAGGAGACTTGCGAGTTGATGATGAGAAAATTCGAGTAATTGTCAAGTAACCAACTCTTACTACTTGTGCCAACATAAGAAGTTTCCATAGATTGGTTTTGTTTTATAGAAGAGTCATTAGGAATTTCAGCACCTTCGCTGCGCCACTTACTAAACTAACAAAGAAAAAACACCGACTTCCAATAGGGAGAAAGAGAGGAGAAGAGCTTTGCCGAGATTAAAGAAAGATTGATCTCTGCCCCGGTGTTAGTTTTGCCTAACTTCAAGAAAATCTTTGAGTTGGAGTATGACACATCAGGCATCAGAATAGGTGTTATCCTGATGCAGGAAGGCTAACCAATTGCTTTCCATAGTGAGAAGCTCCGAGGACCACAGTTGAATTACTTCGTGTATGATAAAGAACTTTTGGCACTGATCCGAGCACTAAAAGTATGGTAGCACTATTTACCACTATCGAGCTCTATTTCAATTTCTTTAATTTAACATATATCAAGCCCAACCCGCTTAGTATAGATTACTTGATAATAAACTATGGAAATACTTTTCTTAAAAAAAAATTTAAAAATTGAAATTGCCAATCAGTTCAACTAGTAAAAAATAAAATTAGGGTTTTAAGGTGAAAAAACCTTAATTTAACCACTGATCTATGGATTTTCTAAAAAAATAATTTTTAGAAAAAATAAATAAGAGAAAACTAGGTTCGGAGGCTAACCTATTAAGATTAAGTTACCATGTAAAAATTAAAGAAAAAAAAATTGATGAGCTTTATTTTTATAATTTCCTAAAAACACTAAAAATATACCTAAACATACAAGAAATAATTAAAGAGATTTTTAGATGATTTTTTTTTTATTACAAATATCTAAGAAAATAGGGAAATTTTTTTTTTAATTTTTTATGCGGTTATCCCGAAGGTGCCTACATACTTGTTAGTCGGGATCAAACAGATCGTAGTTCTCTTTTTATAAAATATTTAGTGTGTTGATTTCTTTTATTTTTAAAAATCGAGTCAAGTTTACTTTTATTTATCAAATTATTATTTAGAAAAAAACCTAAGAAATCTAATTTTCTCGAATTTAAGAAAACCCTAACTAACTAAATCTTTAAAAAAAACCCGATTAAGGTTTTTTATTTTAAAAATCATTACATGTCAAAATATATTTTCTAAATCCTAATGATAAGATATATTAAAGATACGGTTAGATACATATCTTCGTATGTATCTTTTTCAAATCTTAACTATTAAATACATATCTCGATATGCATCTTTTCTAAATCTTAATCACAAGATATATATTTCAATATGTATCTTTTCCAAATCTCAACTGCAAGATACGTATCTCAATTATAAGATACGTATATCTTCAAAAAAAAAATGATTTTATTAAAAAACACAATTTTTCAATTAACTAAATTTTATGGAAAATTAAGATTATCTAAAAAAATAAAGATGCAATACGAAAATAATAATAAACTTGCACTTAAAAAAATATTTGTAAAAAAAACGATAAAACTAACTAATAAATTAAATAATAATTTTTACCGAATCAAATGGTACTTTGTAATCAAGAAGTGGATCAAAATTTAGCGAGGAGGAGTTGGCTTTCGTGTGTCAAGTGCGTAAAGGAATTGCATTAAATGATGGACTTGAGGGCATTCGTCGGTCAACGTTGGATGTAGACGTTAGTTCAGCAAATTGGATCAACGTTGGTTTCATTTGATTTGTTGGATTACCGGGTTTTGGAAATTTGGATTTCTAGACTTCAGTTTTAGACGTTGGATTTGATCTTCGGCTTCAAACGAACGTTAGATTTAATCTACTTCAGAATTGGACATCAAGCTTTGGACTTCAAACGTTGGACGCTAGATTCGAAATTGGATTTTAGATCGACTTTGGAATTGGACTTTAGATCGGCTTCTGAATTGGACATTGGATCAACTTCGGAATTGGACGTTGGATCGGCTTCGGAATTGTTGGATGTTGGAATTGTGATGGCTGTTGGTGTTAATTGGAGTTCAATCGGGTGAGGGACAGATTGGATGGCGTCAGTGGGTTGCGATCGGTCGATCATGGAATCACGTGGTTAGTGCATGGAATCGAACTTCGACGATTTGTATTGGCTTCGTTGAGGATTAGATTGAGATGGCGTCAAGGGAATTGAAATTAGGATGGTGTTAAAGGGATTGAAATTGGCTTTTGGTTTTTTAGAATTAAGGATGGCATTAGGTGAACTGAAAGATGGCGTCGGCACGTGATGTAGGGACATAAAAGAATTGGGGTTCAGTTAGATTGTAGGAATAAAAAAAAAAACCATCTCTAACATCACGTGCCGACGTGCTATTTATAAATTCCCGATCGTATCTTTCTTATTAAAGATACAAAAGATATGATAACAATTTTTTAGAGATTTAAACTATTTTTTAGAAACCTTACTTAATTCGGGTTTTCTATTTTTCAAGGCCCGATCCAATCTGATCCGATCTGATTTACTTTGATTTAGCCTAATAGCCCACTTAATAAATTACAAATCTAATTTACCCTAATATAATTTAGATAAAAATCTTTTTTAAATCAGATCGGACCAAAACTATTTTAATAAAGCCTAATTTTTTAATGACTTAAGAATTTATTAAATTAATCACACGGCATTAGCCGATTTGATATTAAATGACTCGATGCGACATGACTCGATACGATTTGACATGACTCGATACAATTCGATATGACACAACTCTCTTTTTTATTTTTTTTACTTTCGTTTATAATTTTTTATTATTTTCTTATTTTTTTCAGTTTTTTTTATTTTTTATCTTAGCTCAACGAAAAGGAAAAATAACAAAAATGAGGTGTCTATAACTGCTGAGAGAATTTGTTATATATACTAATCATGAATCACTAAGGTACCTCTAAAGTCAAACCAAGTTGTCAAAGCGGCAAGCGAGATGGGTTGAATTCCTTGATGGATTTAATTTTATAATAAAATACAAGTAGGGAAAGAGTAACATAGTTGCAGATGCTCTTTCGAGAAGAAATGTGCTTTTATCCGAACTACAAACCTAACTGTTTGGGTTTGCAAGTATCAAGGAGCAGTACTCTGAGTATCCACACTTTGGACCCATGTAGAGAATGGTTACTTGTTTTGAAGTGGGAAACTATGTGTACCGACTTGTTCCCTAAGGAAGTTGTTGATCAGGGAAGCTCACAATAGAGGATTCTTTGGACATTTTGGAGAAAGGAAGACCTGTGAACTATTGAATGGTCGATTCTTTTGGCCGAAAATGAGGAGAGATGTGCACCAAGTTGTCGAAAGCTATGCCGTATGCAAAAAGGCTAAATGTTGAGCCGAGCAAGGGAGAACAATGCCCCTACCTGTCCCAATGAAGCCATGGATTGAATTGAGCATAGACTTTATTCTCGGATTGCTATGAATTGCCTAAGGTAAAGATTCTATAATGGTCGTTGTAGATAAGTTCAATAAGATGGCGCACTCCGTGTCCTACACCAAAACTAACGATGCTTTGGCTATTACTTCTCTTTTCTTGCAAGAGATTGTGTAGATACCTGGTGTGTCGAGAAATGTAGTCTCTAACAGAGGCCCAAATTTCTTGAGCCATTTTTGGAAAACCTTGTAGCGTCAGTTAGGAACCAAATTACTCTTCAGTACCTCATGTCACTCCTAAACTGACGACCAAACAGAGGTGGTTAATTGCACTTTGGAATCACTGCTCCGAGCTGCAGTAAACAAAAACTTGGTTGATTGGGACGTCTGCTTGCTAGTAGTCAAGTTTGCCTACAACTAAATAGTACACAACACCACTAAGCAGACTCCTTTTGAGGTTGTGTATAGATTCAATCCCAAGTTGCCCTTCGACTATGCCCTTGTGTTAGTACCCACACAAGAGGACCCTGACGCCTTAGCCATAACACAATCTCTTTAGCACATATACGATAAAGTCACTCGGTACATCGACTAAGCTGCTAGAAGAATGTAAGAGAAAACCAAGGGTAAGACAATTAAGCAATTCCAGGCAAGAGACGTAGTATGGCTGCACCTCAACAAGAAACAGTTCCCGAAGAAGAAGAAGAACAATTTATCCATACCAGCTGAAAGACCCTTTAGAATCTTCTAGAAGATCAATGACAATGCCTACAGGTTAGAGCTACTAGAAGATTATGAGGTTTCCAACACCTTCAATATTGCCGATCTCAGTTCATATCACCCTGACGAAAAATTGACCAAAGACCATCTATATTTGATGCCAAATCCAAATCAACTTGAAGGGAATGATGGGAATTGAGCTACTAGCCCTTTAACTTGCAGTAAAGCTTGAGGACAGGAAAGCTTGACAAGACGTATTCTTATACTCTTGCCGAGGCCGAGTACTTCCTTGTTGAGTCACTTTTTAAGCCGTACCAAATGACTACCAATTTCTCATAGATAGAATGCTGAGAAATGGATGGCTAAGACAACATCTAATCCTCCCTTATGCTTGACCACTTACTTGGCATCAACCTTGCCACCATACCGAAAGGGAGACCTCGGGCTACATAATCCATCCCTGCTTAAGTAAGCTAGCCGATTGTACTATTTTGTCTGCATCTTCTAATAACCTCACCAATACAACATCCTCACGTATAGAATCCCCCCCATTAATTATTACTTCTGTGAATATTCATTTTTACCCTTTTGAATTGTTGTAGACTACTACTTTAGGATAACCCCCATTTTGTCTTTTCCCTTTTAGGCAAGTTGCCCTAAATTCTTAGGTATAGATACCCTTTATATTTGTAAGCTGCATATAGAGAGATCATCATTAATGTACTTAAGTACTTTTTCTTCTTAGTGTAAACACTCTACTGTTTTATGCCAGACATCACTTTTATCATTTCCCTTAAGTAAGGTTAGGTTGCGAGTAACCTCATCGAACCAATTCATGCATCATATCGAATTGTGCTGTGAGTCCTCGGAAGTTCCATTGGTGCGTCATATCCTTTGGAGCTGTTCGTGGATTTTTCTTACTTTTCATTTGTCGTTCATTCCTTTCGTGCATTTCCTTTATTAACTCTTTCGACCTTTCTGCAAGCTTGGTCCCATCTAGTGACCAACCTTATTTATTCTTGGTTATGGTTCGCAATAGCTAAGCTCCTTAGAGTACTGACTTTAGCAAAAGAGTTGAGGTAATGATTTAGCTAAAGGGTCGCCTTATCGACCAAGAGTTGTCGAAGAGAACTTATGAGAAGGAATAAGGATCTGGGTAGAAGATGAGCCAGATTAAGTACTTCAAGTACCAAGGATTTTGGTACATAGCCACCTATTGTCCGAGCAAGCGAACTATGATCATCAAGAGAGATGTCCTAAAGCTTGAAGTGGATAACACTAATGAGGAATCTGATGAAAAGGTTACACTTAAGGAGAATACCACCTAAGAAAACGAGCTTGTTGAAGAGGAGATATTGGTCGAGGATTTGGATAAGTTGACTTTGGTTGTCCAATGTGCGATGAGTATTAAACCGTCTACCGAAGAGGAGCAAAGAGAGAACTTATACCACATCATATGTTAGGTGGATGAGTAAGCATGTGTGCTCATAATGGACAATGGAAGTTGTACTAATGTAGCATCTGTTGACCTAGTTTAGAAGCTCAAACTGTGGACCATTTCACACTTGAAGCCATATACATTGCATTAGCTAAATGAGAAGGGAGCATTTTATGTCACTTAGCAAGTATTGTTGCCTATCTTAATCGGAAATTATTTTGATGAAATTATCTATGATGTGTCGAATGTGTATACATCCCATATGTTGCTAGGCCAACAATGGTTATTTGATTGAAGGTTATTCATGATGGTTTCAAGAACACATGTGTTTGAGAAATATGGGAGGAAAATCACCCTGAACCTAATGACCCCAAGTCAAGTAAGTAAGCTGTAAGCTAAATTAGCCTAAGGATCCAAGAAGGTACCAATTTTAAGCTAATCAAAGCTTTGAGAAGCTATTAAGTCTAATGTGTTAACCTTCCTATTGGTTAGGTGATTATTAGAATTGAAGGTGTTAGTCCTGTATAAGATATCAACGAGGAGGGAGAGGGGGTGGGGGGGGGGGTGGTGTGGAATTGATATTTTTAAATTTTTGAAAAATTTTTCATTAAAAAAATTGAAATTGCCCTCTTAACAACTTATAACGGTAAATAATGATAATTTAATGATTCAATGCACAATAATAAATAAAGCAAATTAAATGAGTGAGGAAAGAGAATATCAGGCAGAGATTTTATAAAGTTTCAGCCTTCTGTCTACTGCTCTCTTCTAGCTCTACTGTTGGGGACTCGTTCTGCTTCACCGATACCATTCTACTTAATCGACTAAATCAAATCATAAAACATTATAAGCACTTGTCACACATGGATTTTGCGACACTCTACTTTACCTATCTAGCCTCTCAACAATTTTGGTTAATACAAATCTACAAAGCACAAACATACTTGTTTCAACACTTAAACAATGAATAAGAATTACAGATTACACATAAGAACAAAAGTATAAAACTCAAACAATTTCGCTCTAAAGAGAAAATAGTGAATGTTGCTTCGTTGGAACTTTCTAAAGAACCTTCTGTGACTTTTTTAGAAAGTATGCTCTGATCACGATTTTTTTTGTGTAACGGAATTTTTTTCTTTAAAGTTGTGTCTCCTGACGTTTTGAATCATTTCTCTTTTTATATTGAGATTTTCCAATGGCTAAAAATTGAAGATTATCTTTCATTTCCATAATTATCTAACAGTTACATATTTAAAATAACTCCTCAGATATTTTTAGAGAAGATCATGGTCATTTCGAATTTAAAAATCTATATTCCTGGATTTGTTTAGATTAGATATACTTAAAATCATAACCATTAGATAGATTTCTTAAACTTAACGAAGAGATAGTCCTTATCAAATATTTCTAGATAAAGTTCATTTTGAATTTCCACAAAATCTTACTCAACTTTATCCTCATCCATATTTGTGTCTATCTTGATTTTTCAAAAATATTTTCACTTAAAATAAATCCCCATGGATCTTAATTCCATCTTAAGTAAAACTGGATTAAATATATTTTCCTAATACACTCAATTTAGTGGAGCTACGCCTTGAATAATTTGAATATGATTTAAAGTTGTTTTCAACATCATACTTCTAGACTTACCTTTTGAACAACCTTCTAAAGAATATCAGCCTTTTGTTTCTAAAATTTCTAAATAAGCTTCTAAAGTGTTATACCAATTCTTTTTATAAAAGCTTCTACAATACCTTTTAAAGACTTTCTAGACTAGTCCTTTTTCAATCAATTCAAAACTTCTGAATGCAACTTAATTTTGTGAAATTAAACTTTCTGAAAATCCTTCTGAATACTTGCAAACTTATTAATTCATTAGTGTTCTTCTCTTTTTGTTATCATCAAAATCCATAACCATGAGAGATATTTAACAAAAGGACAAAGCTAAACAACCCGAGGAGATCTGAGAGCTATTAGATGAATTTGCCAACTTATTTCCTAAGCAATTGCTTGTGGGATTACCCCCCTTTTTAAGGCATTCAATACTCCATTAACTTAATGCCTAGTACTACTTTGCTGAGCAAACCTACTTATCAAATGAATCCTGAGCAAGCTACTGAACTCCAAAGATTAGTCAACGAACTGTTAAAGAAGGGATACGTAAGAGAAAGTCTCAACCCTTGTGATGTTCCTACATTACTAGTATCGAAGAAGGATGTACTTAGCAAATGTATGTAGATAGTAGAGCCGTTAAGAAGATTACAATCAAGTATAAGTACCCCATTCTGAGGCTAGATGACATGCTTAGCGAACTAAATAGAGCTAAAATCTTCAGCAAAATTGACATGAAGTCTAGTTATCATCAAATTCAGATGAGGTAGGGAGATGTGTAGAAAACTACCTTCAAAACTCGACATGATCTTTATGAATGGATGGTAATACCTTTTGGCTTATTAAATGCCCTAAGCACTTTCACGTGATTAATGAATCATGTGTTGAGAAATTTGATCAGAAAGTGTGTTGTGGTTTATTTTGATGATATCCTTGTTTACAGTGCCGACCTACAGAGCCACTTATATCATCTTCAAGCTATATTTGATGTACTTCAAGCTGAGTGACTATTCAGCAACTTGAAAAAGTGTTGTTTTTGCCAGGAGGAAGTGGTTTTCTAAGATATGTAGTTAGTAGGAGAGGCTTACGAGTTGATGATGAGAAAATCTGAGCAATTGTCGTGTGGCCGACCTCAACCATTTGTGCTAAGGTAAGAAGTTTCCATAGATTGGCATCCTTTTACTAACAATTAATTAAATGTTTAACACAATTGTTGTACCCCTTACTAAGCTAACAAAGAACAACATTGACTTTAAGTAGGGATAGAAAGAAGAGAGAAGGTTTTCTAAGGTAAAGGATAGATCAACCTCTGCACTAATGTTAACCTTACTTGACTTTGAGAAGATTTTTGAGCTTAAGTGTGACATATCAAGTGCTGGCATCAGAGCTATGCTAATGCGAAGGTCGACTATTGCTTGTCATGGTAATAAGTTGTGAGGACTTCAATTGAATTATTCTGTATATGACAAGGAACCTCTAACACTTATCTAAGCACTCTAAGTATGGCAACATTATCTATTGTTAAGAGAGTTTGTCATTTATATATCAAAGTGACAAGCACGATGGGTTGAATTCTTGGAAGGTTTCAATTTAGTGATTAAATACAAGCAAGGCAAAAGTAATGTGATTGTCGATACCCTTTTAAGATGACATGTTCTTCTTACTAAGCTATAGATGAGAATCTTAGGATTTACGAGCATTAAAGAGCAATATCCTTAAGACACCCGTTTTGGTTTTATATTTGTATGATGTGGAGAGGGAAGAACTGTGGATGACTATCATGTAGAGGATAGATACCTGTTTCAAGGAGGCAAATTATGCGTGTTAACCCGTTCTTTAAGGGAACTGCTTGTAAGAAAAGCTCATTTTAATGGGGTCTTTGTACAATTTAGAGAGAAGAGGACGTGTGAGTCATTAAATGGGAGGTTCTTTGGCTTAAGATGAGACGAGATGTGCATCAGGTTGTAGAGAATTGCATTACCTGTAAGAGGGCTAAAAGCCAAGCTAAGTAAGGAAAGCGATGCCTTTACTTATCCCGACTAAGCCTTGGTGATAAGAATCAGCCTACGATGATCCCTAGGTTGAGGTCAACCTATTCTAAGCTAAAGCCAATGTATCTTAAACTAAAGTCGATTTGTTCTAGATATAGGACAACCTATCTTTGGCCGAAGCCTACCTGTTACACCTGAGGTCGACCTGATACCAAAAGGCTGAGAAAGGAAAGAAGGACATCTTAATAGCAGCTCTGTCAACTACCAAGAAGGCCAGGAACTTAATAACTGAGGTCCCAAGTCTAAAGATCAGCATGGAATGGTATGGAAAATCTAGTGCTGACCAATACTAGAGCTCGGCAACTATAGACTAACCTCATAAGCAGCTCAACCAAGCATTGTAGGACTTTAGCAACTCTAACCTGAACCAGGACATCCAACTGCTGACCTTACCCTGTTATGATTATACTCATTCCAAGATAGCTCGGATGACTTGCATGCTAACCTCCTTATTAAGCGCACAGTTTTGTATACTTGTAAATATTTTCCTTAACCTTAGTTGTAGGCTTACTTTAAGGTTTAAGGCCTTGTACTCTATTTACATTTTTGTTACTAGGGTTTTAAGATGTACTATAAATAGTAACTTTGTAAGTATATCATTAAAAGTATTATTTTCTCAAAGAAATTCCTTGTGAGCTTGGTATGAGCTTGTCTCCTTTTTGTATGGATATTGAGTATGTTATTCCTCTTTAATCCCTTTGTGCTCTTATCAATCTTCTTATTAAGATTGTGGTGAACTCTTATTTAAATGACTTAGTGAGTTGCATTTAGCCCTTATTTGAAACTTAAGTGTTGATTTAGTGTCTGAGAGTCGTATCAAACCCTATTTTAAGCTCAAACTCGATTGTGTTTATGTCTTAGTGCATGATATCCATCTACATTCACATTCAAAACTCTCACTCTACTTCCTATTCCTCATTTCCACTTAAACTTTGAATACCCATTCGTAGTTCGTGCCTGTTGCGTACTCCAAGTCATACCATCTTGGTATTAGAACTTTAGGGAGACAGGCGTGTTAGTGGTCTTCAAAGTTTGATTCGTGATTTGAATATTTCTTTTGATCATCATTCTATAGTGTAGTGGTATTATGCTCTTTGTATTGGGTTATAGAGTTGAGTAACAGTAATTTCGGTAGCCATCTCTCGTTGTAGAAGTGTTTATCAGTCATGGGTAGCTGTAGAAATTGAGTAGTAGTAATTTCCAGATTACTATAGTTATATTTTGTTAGCAGTAGTGTTTTAGGAATTGTTTTAATGGTGGTTCTAGGTCAAGTTGAGTGTATTACATGTTTGTTGAATTTTCTCTGTATAAATTACTGTATAAACAAGCATGTCTAAAGATAGTGTAAATGTCAATAGTGATAATCCCTATGGAAGTTTGAGGCGACGTGTTGATAATTTGGAATATTAGATTCGAAATCTCACTAATTCTATTCAGGAACTTATTGGCTTAGTTAGAGGTCGTAGACATGTTGACCAAGATGAAAGAAGGAAACAAGCACCTACCAGTAGAAGTAGCTCTAACAAGCTTGATAACGATAAACGACAACTACGAAGAGCTACCGAGCCGAGGAGAAGAGAAGACCAACCTAAGTTGAGGAGAAGCAATGATGGGATTATTGACTCTAAGGTGAATCGAAGAACTCAAAGAAGAGAGCCAAAACTAAGAAGAGATTTGGTTGAGCAAAGCTCCAACAGAAGTAGCCAATTCGAAGTGAACTAACCAATTCGGAATGCAAGGGATGAGCCCCAAACACATAGCCAAAGACTTAACAACGTTATGCTTAAGCTGCCAACCTTTAGCAATAGTAGTTGACTTGAAGAGTTCCTTGACTGGATTCCTCGAGTAGAGAAGTTATTCAAATGCTATGAGTGTGATGACAGAACTAAGGTTAAGCTAACTTCATTATCCCTTATTGAGTATGCTAATCATTGGTGGGATAAATTGGTTGCCAAGTGAGATACCAAAGGAGAAGAACTGATCAAAACTTAGAGGCTTATGAAGAGGTTAATGAACCAACGCTTTGTACTAACTTACTTCAAGTAAGAGATACTCCATACTTTCTAACACCTGAGGCAAGTTTAAAACATATTGAAGAGTACTTGCAAGAGTTTAAGACCTTAATGACTAGATGTAAGATTATTAAGCTACAGGACTGTACTATTGCTAAGTTCTTGAGTGGCTTAAGAGATGACATTGTCGACGTAGTCGAACTATGGTTGTTCAACTTATTGGACGAGCTGATCAATTTGGCATTAAGAATGGAGAGATAGAGGAGAAGAAGGCACTAAAGGCCGACCACCCAACCTTAACATGGCAACCTTGAGCTTAAGAGGTATGAAGAGAAGAAAAAGCTTGAGAAGAGGATAGAGACAGGAGAGTCTAGCTAACTTGACTAGGCTAAGACTAAGAAAGTAAAGAAGGAGAAAGTGCTCAACACCAAGGCCCAAGAAGTTAAGTGCTTCAAGTGTTTGGGCTACAAACATATTACCTCCCAATGTTCGAATAAGTGTCGAATAAGTGGGTTATGATCTTGAAAGGTGAGAGACCCAATGCTTAAGTAGAGAGTCAGAGTGATAAGAGCTCGGAAGGTGAGTTGGAAGAAGAGAATGTCTATACAAATCTAGATGGACTCTTATCCATGACGAATCAACGAGCCACCCTTAGGGAAGACCTAGGTTAGAGTGAAAACTTATTCCAAATCCGATGTTTGGTGAATGAGAAGACCTGTTCCCTAGTAGTTGATGGAGGAAGCTACACCAACATTGTTTTTGCCAAGCTGATTATCAGGATAAAACTACCAACCTACTTACATCCTTGACTTTATGGACTAAAGTGGTTTAATGATAAGGGTATGGTCCATGTACATAAGAGAGCTTGGATAACATTCAAGGCAGGGTAACGTGAGGATGAATTAGATTTTAACATGGTGCCTATGAATGCCACCAATCTAATTCTTAGTTGACCTTGGGAATATGACCAAAGAGTAATCTACGATGGTTTCCTCAACACTTATACAGTTTGGAAGGATGGGTAGAGCTATTGCTTGACTCTTATGACTGTTGAGGAGATTCAAAGCAAACCAGTGCCCATGATGAAAAGAAAAGGGAAGAGGAGTCTATTTGGCATCCAAGCCCATACTCATTGTCTAAAGCCAAGGACGACTTCTTTTCAACCTTGCAGTGATGATAGGAATTAGCTTATGATGATCCCTAGGTTAAGGCTAACCTATCCTAAATTGAGGCTAACTTGTTCCAGACAAAGGCTGACTTACCCCTGACCAAGGCCAACTCGGTACACTTGAGGTTAAGCCGATATTAGAAGGCCGAGAAAGGAAAGAAGGACATCTCGACAACAACTCTGTTAACTATCGAAAAAGCTAGGAACTAAACAACTGAGGTCCCAAGTCTAAAGATCCACATGGCATGGCATGGCATAAAGAATCTCAGTAATAACCAATATTAGAGCTCGGCAACTGTGGGACGACCTCACAGGCAGCTCAGCTAAGCATTATAGGACCTCAGCAACTCTAACCTGAATTAGGACATCCAATGCCAACCTCACCTAGTTTATATTGTACTCATTCTAGGATAACTCGAATAGCCCGCATGTCGACCTTCTTATTAAGCGTACAGTTTTATACACTTGTAAATATTTTCCTTAACCTTAGTTGTAGGCCTACTTTAGGGCTTAAGGCCTTGTACTCTATTTACATTTTCGCCACTAGGGTTTTAGGATATACTATAAATAGTAACTTGCAACAAACAATAGATCATCATCAATCAATAAGAGTATTATTTTCTCAAAGAAACTTCCTCATGAGCTTGCTATGAGCTTGTGTCCTTTTTGTGTGGATATTGAGCATGTCATTCCTCTTTAATCCCTTTGTGTTCTTATCAATCTTCTTATTAAGATTGTGGTGAACTCTCATTTGAGTGAGTTAGTGAGTCGTATTTAACCCTCATTTGAAACTTGAGTGTTGATTTAGTATCTGTAAGTCATATCGAACCCTATTTTGAGCTCAAACTCGATTGTGTTTGTGTCTTAGTGCATGATATCAATCTACATTCACATTCAAAACCCTCACTTTACTTCCTATTCCTCATTTCCACTTGAATTTCGAATACCCATTCATAGTTTGTGCCTACTACGTACTCCGAGTCGTACCACTTAATCTAAGTTGAGCGTAGACTTTATTTTTTAATTACCACGAACTACCAGGAGAAAAGATGCAATAATGATCGTCGTGGATAGGTTTAGCAAAATGGCACACTTTGTGCCTTAGTTAAAAACTTACGATGCTTTAGCTATTGCTTTTCTCTTTTTGCAGGAGATTGTTCATTTGCATGATGTAGACGTATGATATCAGATAGGGACCCAAAGTTTCTAAGCCATTTCTAAAGAGCTCTTTAGTGTCATATGGGGACTAAACTACCCTTCAGCACTTCCTATTATCCCTAGATTGATGGCCAAAAGAAGGTAGTTAACTATACTTTAGGATAACAGCTCCGAGCAACGATAAGGAAGAACTTAATTGATTAGGATGTTTGTTTGCCTGTAGTAGAATTTTCTTACAATCGTACGATATACAGCACCACCAAACAAATACCTTTTGAAGTTGTTTATGGCTTTAACCCAAAGCTATCTCTTGATCATACTTTAACAGTTATACCTGAGCAAGAAGACCATGAAGCAAGAACCTAAGCATAGTCTATTTAGTAGATCTATCAAAAGGTTGCCCAACAAATTGACCAAGCTGCTAAGAAGTTAAGAGAGGAGAAAAGGAAGAAAGATAGTACAATTTCAACCCAATGACTTAGTATGGCTATACTTGAGTAAGGAGAGGTTTCTAAGCAAGAGAAAAAGTAAATTATTCGCCCAAGCCAAAGGTCCTTTCAAAATACTCCAAAGGATTAATGACAATGCCTATCAATTGGAATTACTTAAAGACTCTGAAGTTTCTAATACTTTTAATATTGTTGACTTCAGTCCCTACTGACCTAAAGGAGAATTGAGTGAAGACTAGTTAGATTTGATCCCAAATCTAAATCAACTTGAAGGGATTGATAGGAATCAAACAACTAGACCCTTGACCCGAGGCCGAGCTTAAGGGCTTGAAGGACTGACGAAGCGGATCCTCTCGTTCCAGCTAACTCCAACTGAAGTTAAGCTAATCCTTATTGCTGAATAACTTCACATGTTGAGCCAAGCTACTTCATTTCTATTAACTATTGTATGCCGACCTAATTCATATTCCCTTGACTAATTGACTAATCCTACTATTGACTTTACTTGGCCTGTATCGACCATTAGCTAAACAATACTTATGTCGAGAACCCTAAAATGCATTTGAGCCATCATCTCCTTAGACGAACCCTTAGGTTTACTTAACACCTCTACTTGATAACCTCTAACATGACCGTACAACTTTATCTATTTTTACCAAAAGCACCCCAATGGCTGACTACCATATGTCCACACCCCACATGAAGGGATTTGTTGCACCAATCACTAATTTCTTTGATTTTTCATTTATACCCTTCATTATTCCTTCTACATTAATTCTTTTAGACGATAACCATTTTGTCTTTTTTATTTTAGGTAGGTTACCCTAACATTTTGGGTATAAATACCCTCGTAATATGTAATTGCAACAATCAAAATCCAGATATTAAATATAATGCACTATTCTTTTCGTAAGCTTCTATGTTTACTGCTTTTCTTACTCTTATCCTAATTCTTAAGTAAGGCTAAATGGCAAGTGAGCTCACCAAGCTGCTCGTATGTCATATTTAGCAAATTTTGTGAGTCTAAGGAGTATTCCCCGATATGTCATATCCTTGGAAAGCATTCGTAGGTTTTGCTTGTTTATCTAATTTTCTTATATTTCTTCACCTTCTACTTCAAGCTTTTTACAGGCTTAGACTCACCTCAATATGGTCACCCTTATCTACTCTTGGTATGGCTTATCAATAAGCGTAGGTTGATCCTGATAAGAACACTTGAAAATTAAAAGTAAACTCAATCGATAATAGTCAAGGTTTTAATAATGAATAATGAAGTCACTACTCATAATAAGAGCAAAATAGTAAATAAACATTAGTTAACAAATACTAATGACTAATAGAAAGCTAACAAAAAATCACATAAAATAACACTCGAGAAAATAAGGGTAGGTCATCAAAACCACAAGTGTCGTTAACCTTGGACCTATCACAGCACCGATTGACCTTGGTTCCATGTAACTGGTCAATGCTGATCTAACTTAGGGCAATCAACCTTGGAAACTTCCCCGTTCTCCAATTACTTGCTTATCTCCATCTTGGCTTGTTTTGTTGCTCCATTTGCCATGAACTTCGAAAGTTCAACGTAACTTTAATCTTCCTCCATGGAAATGTGCCTGAGTAATCTGTAGAAAAAGTTCTATAAACCTCTGGCTCAAACCTAGGTAATAGGACTGTGGAATTTGGTTCCCACCACCTGGGCTTAGGTCAACCTTAGCGTGACTCGTACTACCGTGGTCCTTAGACCGTTCAACCTATGTCTTTGTTTGGTCGTTCAACTTCAGTGGCCTTGATTTTGATCCATATCATATCTCTTCGGTATATAGATGAAAAAATCTCAAAATTTCTCAACCTGATTCTGGTAACAATTTGTTGGAATATGATCAAGATTTTATCATCAATCATAAGACACAAATATTATTGATATAACCAGTAAAAAAAGAGAGAGAGATAAGATTTACTTAGAAAACCTCAAATGAACAAGATTGAAGGACGAATGGCAAGATTGAATCAATCTATTGTACTTTCTCTAACAAGTATTCTTTCTCACTTACTCGATCAAATGTATACCACAACATACACAGTTATAATAAGTGAGACCCTCATTCCTATAACAGGAAATGACCTAAGAACAACGAAATTACAAATAGGAAACTTGCCAAGAACATAACGACCGCGATCTATTCCTCAGCAGAGTTTCATGTTTAGGGGAAAAAGAGACAGTTTCGTATAAATTCAAGAGATAAATATAATAGATAGAGTAAGTGAGAGAAGAGGATATTCTTAGGACTCCTTAAAGCAAATACTATTCGTTGAGTGTTTCGTGGTCTGCATCCTAAGATGCAGTTGCAAGTATTAACTGATTTGAGAAAAATCAAGCTATGTCGTAATATTAGAGGTAATGTATTATAGCTCGTTAATTTTGTACGTTGGTTTCTTGCACAATTCAGCTTTCCCATTATGTGAAATGGCAGAGGTAATAAGGGTCCTCGATGGAGGCACTCGTAGAAGTACCCACGATAAATAAATTACTAGATCACCTCTTTCAACTCATTCTGAAATGACGCTGGTTATATTATATCAGTCTTTACTGAGTACACTTGTCTGCAAGTGTTAATCATAGGTACATGAAAACTCAATTTGACCTGTGAATGTGAGCATGTGACTTTACTTACTACAATCCTGTCTTCATCGTGTAAATTAATTTCTACTATCATGTGTCTTGTAATTACACACAGCACATGTATGTATATAACTATATATGGAGTATATACCTAGTAAATTCGATATAACGCCCTCTGAAATATTAGAAAACATACAGTGATCCTTTAAAACTTCCCAAGGAAACTAAAGTTTTCATTTCTGCTAGAAGTGATGTAGGCATATAGACACGTACGCTAAGATCCTTGCCGCTTCAAAATAACACACACCAGCTGGTTTGCTTTTGAAAACCACTAGCACAAAAATTTTCCAGAACAGCATTAGAAATTTGTCGACACTCTCCGACAAGAAGTTGTCCCTTTCCTTTTCTCAAACTTTTGGTGACTTATTTAACGCAATTTACGTGCCCGATGATAGCCATGAAACTTGTTCCTCATGCACGGTCCCTTGTCAACTTTGTTACACGTAGGTGTCCACTTATTGCAACCCCCACCCCTTTATATTAAATTTGTCTAGGTACTGCCCTCTCTCTATACTTCCACATAATTCACCAATACAACAGTTATCATCAATGGCTGAACGTGATCGCCCACACCAGCTCCAAGTGCACCCGCAACACCCCTATGAAGGTGGCCGCTATGGAGCCGGCAAGGGGCATATGCATATCACCTGCGAGAGAGGCCCTTCTATCACCAAAATCCTGGCGGTCCTATCCTCCCTGCCCGTTGGGGGCTCATTGCTAGGCCTTTCCGGTATCACACTGGTTGGCACTTTGATCGGGCTAGCTGTAGCTACCCCATTATTTATCATCTTTAGCCCAGTAATCGTCCCTGCAGCGATAGTAATCGGTCTGGCAGTCACCGGGTTTTTGGCATCAGGGGCTTTTGGGCTCACTGCTTTAACTTCGCTTTCATGGGTGCTAAACTGCATCCGGCAGAGCCGGACGGTACCAGAGAGTGCAGATTTGGCCAAGAGGCGCATGCAGGATACGGCAGGGTACGTGGGGCAGAAGACAAAGGATGTAGGCCAGCAGATCCAGAGCAAGGTCCAGGAAGGAAGAACTGGAGAAGGAAGGACATGAGTGTAATTGAAGTTTCATTAGAAGTTGTGGATGGGGTCGTGTCTTGTTCATAAATCTTGTGTCTGTTTGCTTTCAGTTGGTGTTCATGTCTCGAACTTGAGAACGAAAATATGCATGCAATTTGTATTTCGTAATTACTACGTATATTTAAGTTCAGTTATTTAGTTAAATGGCATTTCTTTTCTTGGGGTTTTGTTTAGGTTATTATTGCCATTGTGGATTATGAAATAATAAACGCATCGACAAGGAGGTACGAGATTCGGACGAATATATGGTTAAATTCAAATGTTATTGTCCCTTTATTATATTTCTTGAGGTAGTCAGGAGACAGGATGGAGAAAATCAAATTCCGATCTAAACCTGGCCTGGCCATCCGGCAGTGTAGAAGTAGCAATGGGACTTGATCCCGTATAAGTACCAATGAATATTCGATTTCGATTCGCCAACTATATCAATAAACCTCTCTGGGAAGACGGGATTTGTATTGTATTTCGTATGGAGTGAGATTTCTGCAAAACGTGCAACGAGGAGGTTGCGACGGATGAGACAATTTTATAAGGTAGAAGACAAGATTTCTCAAATAAACGTAATCTCGGGATTAGCCTCTGGAAGAAGTTTGTGTTATCATCGGTGGATTTCATCTTAGACATAGGTATGATAGATTTACTTAAAACACAATTAACATAGAAATGTATCTTAATAATGTAGAAAGTAATTAAAAGAAATTAGAGGGGGAAAGGAAATTAATATTATATTTTAAAAATTTCTAAAAATATCAAGAATACCATACCTTAAAAATGCGAATTCAAATTCATTTATTCGAAAAATTGGTTTACAAAGCCGATTTTAGAAGTCGATTTTTTCTAGTATCTGTATAAATTCAGCTTTTTAGATTTTAGAAAAACTGTAAATCAGTTTTCCAGAAGCTGATATCAAGAATTGAAACCGGTTCACCTGTAATAAGATTAATAACATATAAAACACAGTCTTGATAGCATATAAAACCAGTCCATAGATCCAAATTTATCAACATTTGCATTGTCCAAAACCCCCCAACTGTATCCCATCCATATGCATACCCAAACTCCTCAACTATATCCCATCCATATGCATAACATCCGAACTTTAGGATTCATAAATATCTTCAAAGCAATATGTATAACATCCATAAACATGTATGAAATATAAAATCCATCAACCATACTTCTCAATCCCAATTGACAACAATTAAAAAAAAAATAGATAAAGAAGTTGCAAACCACAATTCTAATTAAAGAATGAATACATACATAAATACAAACAGTAATTAAAGAATGAATACATACATAAATACAAACAGTGATTATTTAGGGATGTCTTTATCACTCCTCCAGACTATTTGTCCCAGTAGCATGATGAGATTGCATCAATTGATTCCAATCTACTTGTGCAATATATGCATTGTCCTAACCATATCTAGTGGATTGTGTAAAGCGGTCACGTACATGGATATAGGAAAGGGGGTAACTTGTAGGAGCTCTGTCATGTCTAGAGAGTTGTCATATACACCAACTTATGACAGAAGCTAACCACTTAGTTGTTATCATAAACTTTATATACACAAGGTACATATGATTAAACAAATTAGAAACATCTTCAGTTCAATAACCAAAATAAAATAAAGACATTTGGTTCATATATTTTTTTGAAAAATAAAAGTTTGATTAATATAATTCCTTTGAAAAATGCTTAGAGTATTTGTAAAAGAAAATTTGTAAAAGAATCCAAAATCGTTTTTACAATAAATACAATACAATACAATGCTACAAGTTAGTATTTGTACAAGAAAATTTGTAAAAGAATCCAAAATCGTTTTTACAATAAATACAATACAATACAATGCTACAAGTTAGTTCAAGTCATATAAATGGCCTAATTGACTTCAAAAGAAAGATAACAAGAATACTCCACTGCATTTACTCCTCACTTCAGATCCGTTGCCTATCTTTTGTACGTTTAGGGATTAGGCAATCTTGGTGTCTATATCTTTTAGGATCTACAAAAGAATTATGGGGATATGAGCGACCACTATTTAGTAAAGGGGGCAAAGACGGAAGCATACATAGCACAATAATCAAGCAGCATTATTAATCGGTTAGTTAGATGAGATGTCATGAAATGCAATGCAATGCTATACAACAAGTACATGCCATTTGTGTGACGTTGTCCGGTACATCTTGAAATTAGAGAAATTGTGTTCGCTTTAATTTTGGTTAAAGAGTTTTAATGAGATGAAGGCTTGCCTTTGAGCAAATCTTGATCAAACCTAGGCTTGTACAATGGAGCTTGCTCTAACTAGGACCTCTTTAAACCAATGCCCTTAACCTTATTGCGATATCCTCTAATTTCACTTAGTTCGGCCTTAAGGGTAGAAAAAGGCAAATTTCCACTACCTCATCAAAGAGTCAGTATTTGGTTGAATAATCCTAATTGTTTCTCTTAATGAGTTGCAGTAAATGTCTAGATAGTATGTAAGTCCAAGTTTAGTTTAATCCATTTTATGGGTGACCAACCACTTGTAAACACTCAAATCAAGAAGTAAAACATAACAAGGCAATCATAGAATATAACATAACAATAAGATAACACAACAAATGGTTTCTAAGCACACTCATCACATACGCACAATCAATTACTTTACACCTATAACAAGTGTACACATCAACCTCTAAGTACTTTTATATAGTTCTCCACAAGCTATTAAGAATTGATCCTACTTACTAAATTTGCTATTACCCTTGTAAGTTAGATGCTATAGTCTTTCGATCCTTGAGGGCCCTTATATTACAAATAGTATTTTAGTTTCTATACAATTCATTAAGTAACAATGCTTTAATTAGTGTACTTTTGTTTATGCTTAACATTATTTTAATATTCAATAGGTGTTGGTTATAGGTGTTAAGTATTATTACTCTTACATAAGTTATTTAGACCTTCTACTAGGTTTTTTAGGTTTATAGTATCTTCTATATAACCTTCCACTAAGGTCTATTAGGTGTGCAATACTCTCTACTCAAGCTTCTACTAGGGACCTTAATTATATTCTTTACCTATTAGACCTTCTACTCAAGATTCTATTAGTGTTTTAACTCATATTTGTTTAATATGGAACCTTTAACATAAACTTCTAATAGTTTCTTGTCCATGTTTCTTGTTAAACAAACCCTCTATACAACCTTTTATAGGAATTTTGCTTATAGTTTCAATATTTAGAAATTTTCTACTAAGTTTCTACAGTTATAACTTATAGTTAACTTGGTCAAGGAAGCTTCTATAATAGCTTCTACGGGTTAATAGTTTGCATTGGCGTCCACGCAAAATTCTGTAGAACCTTGTACAACTACTAGCTCGTTTGTCAACTCATCCAAAACTTTTATAAAAGTTTCTATAGCTACCAAATTCACCTAATTTCACCAAAAATGTCGCATTTCACTCTTCTCCCTTCACTTTATTCCAATTCAACTTCGTTGAAACTCTACTAATATCAACTTGCATACCTTGGAACTCATTTATATCGATATGTACAACCTGCAATTCAACAGGAAAGACTGTTAAACATGACTAATTAACTTAATATACCTAAGATACATTATTAGGCAAGAAAATCATGATTTTTAAGGTGAACAAACTTCATGTATAGTAGGTTAAATCTTTAATTTACTATTGATTTTTAAAGATTTTTAACAAAAACGATCGATTTATTAACTTAATGAAAAATCTCTATAAGCATTTAAGTAAAAATAATCAAGTTTAGCTTTGAAAAACTAATCTTTTTATAAGATTCCTTATTTCCACTTAAAAATCAAGATCAACCTATTGCATATAACCAAAATTTACTCAAATGGTGGTGGAAAAATTAGATCTAACAAAATTAGTTGAAGATAAGTGGATTTTCCTTAAATTTCAGCTTACCGATTTTTCAAAAACTAAAAATTAACACTAATAAAATGAAAAGTTTTAGAGAAACTCTTTGCATGGAAATTCTATATATGTAATAGGGTATTTGCAAAAAAAAAAAAAAAAAATAGTAAGGTAACTACATTGTTAGGACTTTTGAAAATTAAATAAAAAATCAACTCTGAATATTCCATTTCTTAAGAGCGATATATAAAATGAAAGATTGTTATAAAAATAATGATTTCATATGCAAATATACTTAAAATGTTGTTAGAATAATTTTTTTTCATAATTTTCAAATAAAATTTGATATTTTTGGCGAATTTTTGAAAATCAGGTAAACAATCAAACTTACCGGCACTTGAATCTTTGGTGGTCATTAGTGGTTGGGCTGTTGTCAGCAACAAATGACATTAGGTAAAGATGCTAGTGGTGGTGATGGTCATTTGTTATCAGGTTGCTCCTAAATTTGGGAATGCTGAACTCACATATTATTACCTAATTTTTCTTATTTTCTTTAAATTTCTCTAAAATTCTCTAAAAATTCCCACGAATTTTCCTTAACTTTCATAGTGTTTATAGAGTCCAAAATGGTAAAAGAAAGGGTATTTATAGGTCTTAGGTTAAGTGAATTGGTTAATTGTGGAAATATTCTGCTGTAGTTAAGGCAGTCAAACTAACTCTCATACGAGCTTCAGGAGGTTCATTCATCTAACCGTATATTAGAGCTTCTTTTGATTCTGCAATATTTTGTTTGTTAATTACTCCATATTCCTTCTTGCTCGTAGCCCTCATTTGATACCAGATAAAGCAAACCTTGGTTTTTATTTCCCTTGTGATAGTCTTGAAAGAGGGGGAACATGTCAAGTATCCGCTTGGAATCATGTCTTCTTAGGCCTGTTTTGGATGTACAATGCAATTTCTATAGGTGTTGGCATTTCTCTTCTTTCACATGCCAAGTGTTAAGTGATTTTAGTGAAACCGTGTTCCAACCATGGTTTTGGAAAACCATCAACTTTATTAATGGTTTTCTCAAAACCACGAGCCCTCTTTTATTTATTATTTTCTTATACATATTTTATTATCTCTATTACATTATATTGGTTTTAACTTTAATTGAAAGCTTCTACTAAATCTTCTACATCATAGTTTTGGTTCATTTGTTGATTCTCCATTTAGTTCTGTAATATGTTAAGAAAATTATTTCCAAAATCAAGGGCATTTTTGTCTTTGCAAGGGATTACTAAAAACCCTATCTCCCTTAGGCAGCTACTCTCTCTTAAACCCTAAACCTTACCAAAAGATGACTAAACCTTACTCTTTTGTGTAAAAACTTAAGAGCTTTTCCCAAAATCCAACCTAAAGAGGATGTCTAAGCGGAGATTAAGATAAGGTCTTGTAAGATTAACATAAGAAAATACGTAATAAGCCTCCTAGCAACCTAAAACCCTTGCTTCTTGTTAATTTCAGCTTGTTCTTAAGATTTCTCAAGTAAGTATTCATAGTATTCTTCAAAAGGTAGCTCATTCAAGTGTTAAGCTAAGTTTACTTGAAATTTTCTTTGGTTAAATCAACTTTTAAGTTAAAGACATAGATTTAAAAGAGTTCTAGTTGGTCTCATCATGTTTTGTTTTTGAAACAAGTTGTATATGTTAGTTGTAGGTGGTGTATAGCTCCAATTCTAAGTTCACTAAGTGTTTGGTCTACTTCTAAGTGAGTTACATATGCTTTCTCTTTTGTAGTTTGGTTTAGTGAAGAATTGTTAGGCTTAAGTGAGAAGAATTGAAGTTTGTGATTAAGTTTTAGTAGTGGAAATCATTAAGATAATGTGCCTAAATTCATGTTTGAAGTTATATGAAAAATTGGAGAAAGGACGGTTGAATTGATGCAAGCTTTGAAGTTTTGCAGAACAGTAGCTTGGCATCCGGACGCCATCTGGGATAGCATCCAAATGCTAGGCCTCTGTGATAAATGTTGGCTTAGCATCTAGACATTATGCCCTATTTAGCTTAAAAACTTGCATTTCTTCACTTCTCTCCAACCCGAACCTTGTGTCAAGTGCTTTTTACACCTAACCCTATCCAAGGATCCAACCTTTCCTTCTATTTCTTTTGTCTTAGGAGCATAGTAAGGTTAGTATCTGAAAGTGTTGGGGGAATTCTTAGCTTAATGTCCTTTTGACTGGTTGTATGAGAATGGTTAAGAAGGATTATGCTCTTTGATCAGGTTAATAGCTTAGGCAATTTCCTTTACTTTACTTGGACTTTAATACTAGTCTTGTTTCGTTATTCAAGTACGTAGTACTTGTTTGTTTGCTTATGTTTGTTAAGACTTAGTGAGCCAATCGAACTAATTTATATTCGGCCAAAATGAATGGTTTACTAATTGTGCTCGACCTGTTTACTCCAGGGACTCAGAGTGGTAGTTCTCTAGAGGAAGAGCAACTATTGATCATATGTAAGGTTTTCCTAGTAAACTTTCATACAGGACGACACGGTTAAGATTCTAGGTTTTATGGTCTATAGACCTTGAAATAGGATGTAAATGATAAAAGGAAAATTTATATATATATATATATATATCTACCTATGTATGTAGACAAAGACCATAGTATAGCGGGGTCATGAATGCCCCTTTGTTATTTTCTAGACTAAATTCAAGATAACTAAATTGTGATTGCTTCCTCTTTAATTGCATTATGTGTGTATAAGTGAAATTAAATGATGGGCATTCGCATGTGCTTATGCATCATGTAATGGGATTCATCTCATTCTTTTTCTTTTTCAAGCATAAGAACAAATGAATATCTTATCTATGAGGAGCCATTTATAGATGACATCTAGGAGGAAAAGGGTGTCGAGTACTTGTATTTTTATAATGATTGATGAGTTGGGATGACTTGTTAGGGATGGATTGCTCGAGTTTGGGCACTTAGGAAGACTTCTAGTATTTTTTGAAACTTATGTTTTATTTGAGGTGTTAGAAATTGAGGAGATGGATACCTTTTCCTATTTGTTTGTCATATGATACTAGTGGATTATAAAGCTTGTAGACTCTCGAGACATTTATGACTCCATTTTCGATATGATGAGTTTTATATAGATGATATTCTTACTTTTTAAAGAAGTTAATTGAAATTTGTGGTTGAAATTTCCAAGTGAATGCTTGTGGACTTAGAAGCCTTAGCATATAATTTATTATTATAAGTCTTCATATCTTGTGAGTGTGTACCTTGTTATTTGGTTCGATCTAATTCCTTTGTCCACTTTGCTTGGTTTGGTTTCTCTTAGTCGGTTTGAGCTGTTCAACCCTTTGTGGCTATGGCCTAAGAAAATTTTATTTTATTTTTATTTTTCATTATTTTGAATATTTAGTTACACTATATATATTTGTATATACACACATGAGAAATAAATTCTCGATAAGTTTTACTAATTGAAAATACTTATTATTGTATGGAGACCATTCCTTAGAAAATATACAAAAATAATTTCATAAAGTGACTCTTAACTATAGTTCATTACTTGTAAAAATTTTCTATAAAACGTAATGATGATGAAACATTCAAGTGTATTAGCTTGTAACGACAGACAACGATATTAACAAAAATAATAATGAGAAAAATATAAATTTTGGGAGAGAAAATAATAATAATTAAGACTCAAGATATGAAGACTTATAATAATAAATTGAATACTAAGATGAGGAAACTTAAATAAAATTCAATTAAATGATTCATTTTATAATCTTGCTTTGTTACTTAATATTTATATATATATATATATATCCAAGTGACATCACAGATATGGTAGACTATCTAAAGGATGATAACGAAGGATGCTTGCTATAATACAAAGTAGCTCTAAACTTAATGACTACTCATCTGAATAAGTTACTATGACTTGACTTAAGTGAATTGTAGGACCCAATTATTTAATAAATAAATGCTATAGTGATTGTGTATTGCGTGATTTGAAACGAGGTGTTTGATATGAGTACTTAATGAGTATATTCATTATAAGTGACTTAAGTCTGTAATTGTATGATATATATTATGAGGCATGTTATTTAAATTTATGATTGGAATTGAAGATCATAGAGTAATATTTTTAAGTATTAGCTAGCATTCTCTCTTAAATTATGAACATGGCTTATGGATTGTAGTCTTGTGACTATATATGTCTAGTATAAAAAGTTTAACTAAACAAATGCTCGGTTCAATAAACATGATTTGATTATGCTCGATGAATTTCATACTAGAATTAGAGTGATTCAACATACAAATTGTAATGTATCCTTCATTATAGTCACGGCTAGTAGATAATAGTTAATACCATAACAATATGTTTGACATGATAAGTTGTTAAAAAGATAATTCATGCCTAAATTATGTGCTCGATTATTATTTAATATAATTCATTGCATCATGTGCATTCATACTATGGCACAAAAAAGGCTTAAAAGCCATATTTTATAAAGCTCAATTTTGACTAAGGGACTTAAGAGTCATGTTTAAAAGCTTAGTTTCAAAAATGACCTAAGAGTCAAATTTAAAGCTTGGTTGAATAAAGGAACCTATGGGTTTCGAATTTTGTAAAGCTCAATTAATTTTTAGTATATAGAATTGTATGCTCGATTCTGAGCTACTAAATACTGCTCAAATATTTTGCTTGGGAGTTATTAAGTGCTGCTTATGATTTACTCGGTCAAGATACTAGTTAATGAATGTCATATGCGTTAGCATGACATAATATTATATGCATAAGTATCTATTGATTAATAAATTACATTAAGCTCGGTTATAACTGGTGCTATTATTTATTAAAATTGTTGTGACATTGATATTAAATTTATAATTGGAATTCTCTTATTACTGTTTATTATTTAGTGTATGTTTTTGCTCACTTAGCTTAATGCTAAGAGGTTAGTTTTGTTCTAACCTCAAGACTTAAAGATAGAGAGCTTAGGTTTGTTTGGGATGAGGAGATTGAGAGCCAAGACCCAATATTATTATACTATGCATAAAT
Organism: Lumnitzera littorea; assembly: GCA_024138015.1. Lineage (NCBI taxonomy): Eukaryota > Viridiplantae > Streptophyta > Magnoliopsida > Myrtales > Combretaceae > Lumnitzera > Lumnitzera littorea. The sequence continues at coordinate 68,677,529 of JAMXBB010000011.1, read as the reverse complement.
GTTACCTTAATTTATTTATGTTCGATTTGAGTGACTTTAATAGACTTGGGCATTGTGTATCCTAAAAGGCACTTCTACAATTCTATATAGTTATGCGTTATTATAAATTTTAAATCATGCTTGATTTCTAGTTAGTCTTATCTTTAACTCGAGAAAGGTATAACGACTTGTCTCTTGGGGTCTAGTATATCAAACAAATGGGCCCTACGAGGCGGGGCACTACAATTTTGGCTCTTTAGTGAATGAGTCAGTATGAAAGCAATCTTTGGTATTTACATCGATTATTTAATTTGTGGAGTATACACATCAAATTGCAATTGCTAATCATGGAACCGTCTTTTAATCATCTTCCTTAAATCCTCACCAATATCTCATTAATAATATATATTTGCTTATGTGAAATTAGTCTCAACGAATTTTTTATGCATGGATGACACCCTTTATTCCTTTCATCTTAAGCTGCATCTCATGTCACAGTCTCACAGGTATTGAGGAAGACATCGAGCACTGCTATTGGAATTAATAGGTGTCAGTGGAAAGATTTGCATTAACTATTTGCTTCAGCGTCTTATGCTCAACGAATTTCAGGTGAAAGTCCTCATTTTTTTTTTCATCACTACATGCTTCATGTGTGCTTAAGGCTGTTATAGTTGTAAATGATGGGGTTCTTCACTTACTGTCTTCACAATTGTGTTTGCCACCAGCGCAATGCAAGGAGGGAGATAGAGCAAAGAATTGAAAAGCTTATCCATTACCTTGAAGAAAAGTCTACAGAGTCTGAAGAAAATATGAGTAAAATGGAAAGTGGTTTCCAAAGGAATCATGGATAATCAGAATGATATGGGAGGGTCCTGCTTGGACATGCCTTAGAAGGTACATAGAAACGCTATGAACTTAGTTCCCTTACTAATCAAATGCTTTAGTTGATAAGTCTTCTCGAGAAGCCATTCCTCTATTAAGAAATTACCTTCAAAGACATTATTGCACTTCTATTGTCTTAAAACTTGGCACACCCTCAATGTTTCATAATGTATTGACATTTGTATTTATCTGTATTAGTAGAAATAATCTCCAATTTATGTACTTATATTTTGTTAAAGATATTCATGGAATTATCTCACGAAAATAATGGTTGCATTTCACCCTTTATATACAATTTGATGTGGGATCTATTATTACCTCAATACGCTGTCATTACCCTGTATATATATATAAAGTGAGCTAATTGGTTGCATTAAGTACATAATTTATTTGGGTCTTATATTTCCATATTGGCATTCGATGTTAATTATTTACTTTATTATAATTTGAAGATTATTATGCGATTTATGAGAATGAAATGGAAATATTTAGTATTACTGTACTTCAATAATGTAAACTTACAAAAGTTTCTCGGTTTTGTGATTATATTGGAGGAATACACAAGGGTCTCTTGATAAATATTCTCTATTTTGATTCTAGGAGCCATTATTTGGAAAGGGCATGCTTACGCCTTTATTGTGTACGTTTTATAATGTCTGGATATTATAATTATCTGATTAAGTTTCTTACAATTAGTCTCATGATTCTCTTTTGTACGTTGTGTACTTTATTAAAAAATTTAGGAGTGAATAAAGCGATCATACAAGAATAGCAGAAGGTAATAATCATGGAGACGCTGTGAAGATCAACAAGTTGGCGGGGTAAATCGGAATACAAAGGGATTCATCCAAAAAGTGGATTATTAACGGAAACGTCCTTGAAAATAAGGAAAGAAGAGGAAGCAAAGTGGCCAAGAGTACACATTAAAAGACATTTATGTTCGTGAAGACGGTGATGTAATGTGTAGCTAACAATATCGCGTATTAGGAACCTGTAAAACCAGCGTCCATTTTTGTAAATGTAGGAAAAAAAAGAAAAGAAAAGTGAATTATGTTGTGATTCACGAATAGTAAAATGTAAACAATTTTGATGATGTACGTCTCTAAACAAGGTATGATAACTAAATAAATTATAAAAATGCAAGAGAAGTTACTGTAGAAGTAAGAGGACCAAAGAAAGAAACTATAAATATCATATAAAAGCAATATTTAATATAGATAACTACCAATTTAATAATTATGGCTTAGGCTAAACATATTACTTTGTTCAGTATCTATTCCTCTAATTAATATTTCATTATTTTAATAGGTAAATGAAAACTTCTTTAATGAAATAATATAAATGTAATCAACATATTTTTATTTTTATTTTACCTTAATTAGAATTTGCCATTGATACTAATTTTTCTGTTCTATTTCATGTTTTCTATTTTGTACATTATAATTAAATGGATTAATTAATCTTTATTAGCAATTTGGTAGTTAATAATGGATAATGGTAAAGTTGAATAAATAATATTAATGATGACTAAAGTACCAACTATTTATCTTGAGCATACTACCGATTGCTAGTAAATAAATAATTAAATAAATGCAATCTTTTAGCTTCCGATCAGTGCTTTCAACAAAAACAAATACCCAACACTAGAGAGGAAGATATTGAAATTTCTTATGAAAAAGCAGTGGACAAAATTATTGCTACAAATATGTTATCCATATATAGCCTTTATTGCATAATTTAGCATCCAAATCTATGAATTTAACATCTATTAGGATCTTTGTTTAAAAGGAGTTTCAATCATTGCAACAAAACTCAAGCCAAAACATTAGCTGCAGTTCAAACTTTTTTGGAAGAGCAAAATTTGATGGAATAAAAATTTGAACAAAGAAGATAATTAGAGTATCTTTACAGAGATAATTCAATGACGCATGTACATATTAGGAGAACAAAACATGTAAATGGTTATATGCATGTGTCATGGGCGGATTCCGTCACTCGATCCTGTGCGGCACTTAGCGTTCCTAACCTCACTAAGGAAGGCTAAGTTAGCTTGTAACATACTCACAAAGTTTAGGGAGAGAAAGTAGAGAAAAAAACTTTAAAGGTATGCTGTATTCACTTAAATGACTTGTGTCTTACATCTGAGGGGAACACTCCTATATATACAAAAAGCCTTTACAATTTAATGGTTAAGATCAATTCGATCTAACGGTTACAATTGACTCCCGACTACTACATTCACCTACCTCACTTATTACTATACAAGATTCTGGACTTCTGTAGAATATTCTGGAACTTTTCATATTCTAGAAGCTTTTAAGGGGCTTGGGCTTTAGTCTTTCGCTTTAGGAATCTCCTAAGAATTGCCCATTTTGGGAGGTCCGTAACATTCTCCCCTACTCAATCCGACGACGCCCTCGTCGCTCCTTCATCATGGAACTTTTGAATCTTGTTTTTGAATTGTCATAGTGCTTCGACTGGTTCCCAACTAGCCTCAATCTCTGGTCTTCCCTTCCACATTACCATATACTCATGTCCGGGAGTCTATCTACGTCTCCTCATATGTCTATTAGCTATGATCCCTTCAACTTCCTTATCAAATGAATCCCGTACTCCTATTGGGGCCCTTTGTGATATAGCTCTTATAGGGTCTTCCTTATCCTTGTGGAATGGTTTTAGCATGCTTACGTGGAAAACCGGGTGGAATTTCAGTTTGGATGGAAGTTCCAATTTGTAAGACGCTCGCTCCACTCATTTCACTATTGGGAATGGACCCTCGTAGCGCCTCATTAAACCTTTATGCAGTTATCCCCTCGTACGTTGTATCAAATGTAACTTAATAAGCACTTGGTCACCTACTTAATATTCCATCGGCCTACGCTTCTTGTCTGTAATCTTCTTCATTCTCTTGATAGCTCGGTCTAAGTATGTTTGAGCTAAGTCATGATTTTCTTGCTATTCTCTTGCAAATTTATATGCGGGAAGGCTAGACCTTGTAGATCCCATTGTCACTATATGAGGAGTTAAGGGTTGTTTTCCCAGGACGATCTCGAAAGGATTCTGTCCGATAGACTCATTCTTTTGTAGGTTGAACGAGAACTGCACCACATCTAACAACTTGGTCCAATCGCGTTGGTTAGCTCCTATAAAATACCTTAAGTATAATTCTACTAAAGCATTCACTCGCTCCGTCTGACCATCCGTCTGGGGATGCAAACTAGTTGAAAAGTTCAACTCGAATCCCAGAAGTTTGAACAATTCTGTCCAAAATTTCCCTATGAATCGCCCATCTCGATCACTTACAATGTTTCTTGGTAAGCCCCAATACTTTACTACATGTCTCAGGAACAATTGGGTAGCCTCATCTGTTGGGTACTCCTTTGTTGCTGGAACAAAAGTCGCGTATTTTGAGAACTTGTCTACCACAACCATGATTGTACCATACCCTTCCAATCGAGGCAAACTTATAATGAAGTCCATAGAAACACTCTCCTATGGCCGTTCAGGAATGGGAAGAGGCTCTAGTAGTCTTGGAGTTACTTTGTGTTCAACTTTGTCTTGTTGGCATACGAGATAAGTTCGGACATAGCTCTCAACATTTTCCCTCATGTGTGGCGAAAAATACTTTTCTTCTACTAAGGCTTAGGTACGGTACATTCCTGGATGACCTGCCCATTTAGAATCATGACATTCTCTAACTATCTCTCTTCTTAGGTTCAAGGATTGGGGCATATAAATTCGTTGTCCCTTTGTATATATTAGTCCATTCTCTTGCCAAAATCTCCTTATTTTCCCTTCTTGACATTGGATCAATAGAGCTTTAGCTTGTTTATCACTCTCCATCCCCTTTTGAATTCTATCAACGAAGTTGCTTTCAGGTTTGCTGATGGCTACCAACTCAACCCTTCAACTTAAAGCATCTACCACAACGTTAGTCTTACCTGACTTATGTTCAAGGTCGAAATCAAATTTTACTAGGAAAACCTGCCATCAGGCTTGCTTAAGAGAGAGCTTCTTTTGAGTCTGAAAATAGCTAATAGCCATATTGTCAGTTTTGACCACAAACTTCTTCCTTAACAAGTAGTGCTTCCATACCCGAAGAGAGTGTACTATTGTCGTCATCTCCTTTTCATGTACTGGATATCGCTTCTTTATGTCATTCAACTTCCTACTCTCAAATGCCACGGGGTGTCCTTCCTGCATTAAAACCCCTCTAATAGCAAAATCACTAGCTTCTATACATACCTCAAAGGGTTTGCTAAAGTTGGGAAGGAGAAGGATTGACTCCTTAATGATTGCTATCTTCAAGGTCTTGAGTGCCCGTCGTCTATCTGTACTCCAAACCTAAGGGGTATTATTTTTAAGTAAGTCTGTTTATGGGCTCACTATCTTCGAATAGCCTTTAATGAATCTTCTATAGTAATTTACTAAGCTAAAGAAGGATCTCGGCTTAGTAGGCTTGGTGGGTTCCGTCCAATCCCAGATGGCCCGCACCTTTCTTTCATCTATTCAAATCTTTCCTCTCCTTACTATGCGACCAAGAAACGTCACCTCTTCTTGTGCAAAAACACATTTCTCTATTTTCACATATAGATCATTCTTTCTCAAAGGTGCTTTATGTGTTCCTCTAGCGTCTTACTATAAATCATAATGTCATCCAAGTATACTACTACAAATTGATCAAGAAAGGGGGCTAAAACACAATTCATAAGTATATAGAAAGTAGTCGGGGCATTGGTAAGGCTGAACGGCATGACCAGGAATTCAAAAGCACCATACCATGTAACACAAGTAGTCTTGGGTTCGTCTCCTTTTGTAATCCTCACTTAGTGATATCCCGATCATAAATCTAATTTGGAGAAGTATCTAGCTTCTCCCAACCTGTCGAATAGGTCTGATACCAATAGAATGGGATACTTATTCTTTATAGTGACCTTATTTAGGGCTTGATAATCAATACACATTTGGAGTGATCCATCTTATTTCTTCTGAAAGAGTACAGGAGCTCCAAAAGGTGCCTTTGAAGGCCTAATGAAACTTGCTTCTAGTAATTCCTTTAATTGTCGCCTTAACTCTTTTAATTCTGGAGGTGACATCTTGTATGGGACGGCGGTAGTCAACTTGGCTCCAGGTTCCAATTCTATTACATGGTCTACCTCTCTTCTTGGTGGTAACTTCTTAGGCAATATTGGCGGCATTATATCCCTAAATTCTTCCAATATCTCCCCCACTTGAGGTGGAACCCTTTCTTGACCAATAGTCTCTTTCTTGACTTTTAAGGTAGCCAAATAAGTGACTTTATTCTTCTTGAGTCCCTTTTCCAATTACATAGCTGATAGGAATTTGGTAGCTTAGCCTACCTTTCTTATGACGGGGATTAAACATCGTGAGTTGTGATCAAGTATACAAATGCAGTTAGCCCGTGATATGATAAGTGCATCAATGCGATCTAAGAAATCCATCCTAATCACAAACTCAAAATCATACCGTCTCCTTTCCTTGCTAACCCCCAATATGGAGCTCTATCCCCCTGGCTACTCCAATAGTGGGAGCTTCTTTTGAGTTAATTGTTTTGAGCCATGTTTTGGTCTCCTCCACTTTTAGCCTCAACTTCTTTGTTACCATATGAGAAATGAAAAGATGAGATGCTCTTATGTCTACGAAGGCATTAAGTTTCTTACCTGCTACCGATATTTCAGTATACATCAATCCTTTTCTTTCGTTAACTTGAGACTTCATGGCACTGAGTAAACGAACTAACCCTAACTGAGCCTCATCCCCATCATTTAAGCTTTCACCTGCTACTAGCGCTGCTAATATCTCTTTCTTTGGACACTCCCTAGCAAAATGGGGACCATTGTAGAAATAACATTTCAATTAACAGGGTTTCCATCTTTCCTCGTCTCTCTCTTCACGAGTTCTACCTTGATTGTTATCTCTTTCCTTTGCTTTGGTTTTCCCTTTGAAAGAACTCTCACTCTTCTCCCTTTCAGCTCTACCTTTCCATCTTCCCCTTGTGATCTTAAGATCTGTCTTCGAAAATTCCATTAGGCCTTCAGCAACTGCTATAGCCTTGGAAATGTCTTCCACTCCCCTTCGCTTCAGTTCTAATTTAGCCTAGGGCTTTAAGCCATCTATAAACATTACCAAAGTATCTTCTTGGTTGAGGTCTGGGATCTCCAACATCAACTCTGAAAATTCCTTTACATATTGCTTTATGTCATCCTTATGGGTTAGGTGACACAATTTCACCTTTGCTTCCTTAGCAGCATTTTGATGAGAGAATTGACCCTTCAACTCTTGTACAAAGCTATCCTATGTATTGATATCAGCTGCCCTCCTGCGCTACCATACCATAGCGGAGTCTTTCAGATACATGGCAGCAGTACGTACCTTTCCATCATCATCTAAGATTCCTACAGCGTTATAGTATTATTCCACTCCCTATAAGAAGTTGTCTACTTCTCGAGCGGATCGCATTTCGTTAAAATGCTTTGGCTTTGGAACATCGACCCTATGGCCTGTTTGGACGGTCACTCCACTTGCAACAGCAATTCGACAAGCCGTTAATTGCATCTTGAGATCTTCAATCTCTTGATGCATGGCTACTACCATTACATTAATCTTAGCTTCATAAGCCTTTTCCTTAGTTTCTAAAGCCGTGGCTCGGGTTTAGAGAGCATCACCCTTCTCTTTAATAACATTTCTATGTTGCCTAAGCTCTTCTACTACTCGATTTAATGCTCCTTGCAATTCGCCTCGGAGTTCTTTCTCCATTTCCCCAAGACTACCTTAAGACTCATCAAATTGTTCCTTAGCCTCAGCAATGCTCAACTTTGCTTTATTCATCCTATTAAGGAGGAAGTTCAGCAAGTCCTGGAACCTAGCCCTTTTCCTGGTAATACGACGATCATCATGGTCAGCTAACTCATCGATCATTGAAGTGTTGTTGTCTCTTCCGGATGACATTTTCTCTACAAGTAGTCCCTTTTTCAGGCTCTGATACTACTTGTCACAGACGGATTCCATCACTCGATCCTATGCGATACTTAGCATTCTTGACCTCACTAAGGAAAGTTAAGTCAACCTATAACACACTCACAAAGTTTAGAAAAAGAAACTTTGAAGGTATATTGTATTCACTCAAATGACTTGTATCTTACATCCGAGGGGAACACCCCTATATATATAGAAAGCCTTTACAATTTAATGGTTAAGATCAATTCGATCTAATAGTTACAATTGACTCTCAACTATCACATTCACCTACCACACCTATTACGATACAAGATTCTGGACTTCTCTAGAACCTTCTAGAGTTTTTCATCTTCTAGAACCTTTTAAGGGGCTTGGGCTTTAGTCTTGGGTTTTAGTCTTGGGTTTTAGGAACTTCTTGGAAATGGCCCATTTTAGGAGGTCTGTAATACATGGACATTAAAACCTTCCCAAGGAATGATACATAGTGTTAATTCTCTTACCAAGCACCTGTAAGGAATTACTTTGCTATGTTGCTCCATAAAAATTTTGTTTATGGCAAGTAAGGACATCATTTTAGGCACAAGACCAAGAGGATATAATCTTAGATTCACCTCCTTTCATACCCTTTTGAAGCATAGACGAGAAACAAGAGATGATCTTCATAGTTGGGTTGGTGGTTGAAGATACCAAAAGAATTGACATATGATTTTCTTGTAAGCGAAAAATCCCATATAGATAATTGGATGAGTTGTATGGAAAAAGTTCTTACATTAACGGCTCCTCTATTCCAATACTAATGAGCTGCTTCATAGGGAGTATTGATAACAAACTCCAATTTTTGAATCAAGAGTAAGACTAATAAGATAAAGAAAAAAACATAAAAAATTCTTAAGGTAGAAATATGGAATAGATAACTAAAGCAATTTGTCGATGGTTGGTCTAATGAACTGCCCTCAGATGAACACAAAAGAAATATCTCATGACCAAATAGAATGAAGGTGCATAGAGGTGCTCCTAAAACAAAGATGTGAAAGATAACACAGAAAAGATTTACATATATTACTTCCATGACCTAACTTAGTCATCCCGAAGCAACCTTTCATTACATAATCCTTAGTATCTCTTAGCCATTTATCATGGTGACACTTTGTGTCTATAACCAACAAAATGAAGGTTGATTTACATCATTATATTTGTGATCAGTTAAATCTTAATAGGTTAGGACTTATTGTCCAATGTGTTTTTGACATTCCTGAAATAGTTAGGAGATCATCATAAAACATTTTTCCCTTTAAAATCTTACCGATTATAGTATATTTGCATCTAAACTCAGGATAGACGAAAACATATCAGTTAAATAAAGCAAAACATTAAACTAAAAAAAATTCAGAGATTTTAAAGAAACTAAATACAAAAATATACCGTAGAAGGAAGTGAAATACTAAGTTTAATAGCAAGTAAATTTCCAAAACTTCCAAAAAGCAAGTATTCTCTTCTCATCCTCTATGCTATTCCTAGTTAACCACTATTTAAACACTTTGCTCTCAATCAAATACCATATTCTCTTCATCATCTCTCACTTAATTTGGACTCATGAAACCTTGCTCTGTATCAATATACCAAATAACTAATCCCAAGCAGGCATATTATAATCAATATACTAAAATTGGGTTTGACTTAGGTTAGAGTCCAGGGTTTGGGAGGAGATTTGTAGGGTTTTTGTTAATAGTGTTTGGTGGTCATGCAGGATTTTGGTTTAAAATGAAACCCAATCCATGAGGTGGTTTGAGAAAGTGATTTAGGGTTAGCTTTTGGAAGTTAGAGAGAGAATGGATTGAAGATTAGCAAAAGTCACATTGAAACCCTTCTTCTTCCAATTGAAAAACTGAAGCACAATGTATATGAGTTTGTGGCATGCGAAGAAGTAGATTGAGAAAGAACATATCAATGTAACTTATGTTTTGTTAAATTAAGTTACATTAATGTCCTTATTAATTTGTTTTTAGTGTGAAGAAAATAGGAAGGGAGTGGTTATCTTGTAAAAAAGACCGATAAACATAAAGTTATTGTATATGTAGATAGATAATTTATGGAGGAGAGTCGAATAACACTTATTTGTTTCATATTAATATTAATAGATAAAATAAAGAGAGGGGGTGAAAAAAAAAAGCCAATAAGAGGCCTAATTTTGAGTTTTATACAAATATGGGGTCTTTTATGAAAAATAATACGAGAAAGAACCCCATGCAAAAAATATTCTCAATCTAATATAACATGCGCCTTCACTTTTTGTTAATTTTTACATTAAAAACGCATGTATTATATGCACCTTCAATGTATTAAGGCTTACAAGGAAGGTGCACGTATTACATGCATCTTTAGTATAATTGTTAATATATTGAAGGTGTAGCAACTAGTTGTGTCTTTAGAGTACCACCTACTTAAACCTCATTCCATATGGTTTGGCCTTATTTTCACCATTCTAAAAATTTGAAACTTTTAAAATGTAGAGGAAACAAGAGGAAAGATAAGGTTGAAGTGCCCATTCGTTTTTTTTTACGCTAGTTTACATCTGAAATAGGTAATAATCAATAATTTACATTTGTGATTTTTTTTTTATTGTAATAGTAATCCATACTATACATGTTTTTTTTTTCTTTTAGAAAAAAAATGTTAATATATTATATATATTGAGTAGTCATGGATGTACCTGAATTTGTTAAATTTATTGATATTTTATGAAAATTTCTTATATTTTGTCAATATTAAGGCATGTTTTGTTGTTTGATAGATAAGTTATATGATTGTGAGTATGGAAAATTTTAATGTATAGACACCTTTGAGCAGTTTGGTGTTTTTATATCATTAAGTGGTATTTCCCCAATTATGTCCTCCAGCAGTTTAGTGGATACCAATACCCTCCATAAGATATAGACACCTTTAAGCAACTCCACCAACTAGACTTCTGAGGTAGGACAATTGTTAACTAAATCAACATGCATACTGTATACATTCAGGCTTAAGGTCAGAGGTACGAATTCTTAGTACATGTCCAAGGTTCCCGTGGAGTTGACTAGTGTTACTAGCCGTGGTATAGATAAATTACTTAGCATTACATTATAAACTAAGGAGCTGCCATTAGTCGGTTGGTAAGTACATGTGTAATTGTCTAATTGTTTCTATACTCATATGTACTTACTATTATATATTCTAACACCTACATTTCTATTTATTTCAAGTGGATTTACTTAGGGATGAGTAGTTGGCACTTGACTATCCTACAACGCTTGGTATTGTAGATGGAGCATTACAGTTCGTCAAGCAGCATAACGGCCGCATACTCCACCGACATCACGAGGGCGTGTAGCAGCCACCTTATGTGGACTACGGTGCAGGGCAAGTACCACTTATGAACAAGGATATGTCGGCTCCTCGTACACCACTTAAGCTTAGAGCCTAAGTTAGATGACGATGTGCCATCATACATGCATCATTCCATAGACCTCGGTCGGATTAACGCGGGATACGGTACATACCCCAGATCAGGAGTTACCTCCACCTCGGGAGTTGAATCCAACTCTAGGGTCGGATCTAGCTCATACATGACTTTTGAGTTCTAGTGTCATATAGATCTTGTGACTCCACCAGTACCTCACAAGCGGTGTTCTACCCACACTTAGTCTTCCATGAGTAAAGGCATCACTTAGCTACAATCGACCCCTCTAAACGACCTAATCCCTCTCAAGGATCTTGACAATATATCGTTTTAGCCTATGTAGTCATAAGATGGATAGAGGCGTTTACTTTTATCTCGTACGATCAGAACCTTCACACGGTGTAAGTGACTGTAGATATCTCTTGTCATTTTTTATACCATTATATTTTCATTAATATATTACAATTTTTGTATATATATTTCTTATTCGAATTGCAATTTTGCTTTCATCAAATGTCATAGTTTATGGTATTCTTTACTTGTCATGGTATTGTAATTTTCAATTATTTTTTATTTTAGTTGACTCATATGGTAAACGGATGATCATTCTGTGCACTGAATTTTGTTGTGCCTACTATCTTCGTTGAGGTATCTAATCGATTGTCATTTTATGCAATCAACTTTTATAGTAAACTTACTATTCGATTTGTAATGTGTGGGTGGGGTTTAAATATATGGTACTTTAAAAGTACATCTGATTGTTGTAGGTGTGTGATTTGAAGATGCGTGTATTACATGCGCCTTTATAACTTGTTCACTTTATTGAATGGAATGAGAAAAGAATGTAATTGGAATTTATTAAAAAAATATAATAAGGGTGTAATACCTATTATTTTGTTTAGTTGGATTAATAAATAACTTAAGAATAGATACGTAATAGAATTTTAATGACTAAAATACCTTTGATTTATTTTTTTTCTCAAATAATTCTAAAATAATAGGTAGTAGTGGAGGAAATTAACTGTAGGGGTGAAAGTGATGGTAATGGTCAACGGCGGTTGTGAGTGGTGATGATAGTGGTTGTTGATAACGGTAACGGTAGCAGTAGCAGCGACGATGATAGTGGTGATAGTGGTAGTAGTGGTCAATGGTGGTGGCGGTAACTGAAGTAGTAACTTGGAGAGAAGGTATGGGTAGTTGCGGTGGTAGTGATAATAGTAGCAGTAGTAGTGATAATAGCAGTGGTCAAAGGCGATGATGGTAGTGGTAGTGGTAGTGGTAGTGGTAGTGGTAGTGATAGTAGTGGCAACAAAGTGATGGTGGTAGCAATAGTATGATAGTAATAGTGTTGGTGGTGATTATGGTGACAGTGGCAGTTGGTACTGACAGTGGCAGTTGGTAGTGACGGTAGGTGATGGTGGTTGTCGTAGTGGCAGTAGCGACGATGATAATAGTGGTGATGGTAGTGGTTAGTGGTAGTAATGGTAATAATAGTGGTGGTTATTATTAAATTCATATAAAGTTATTTTTAATGAAAATGTAAAATTTTATAAAGAATTGTAATTTTTTTATTGAGTTAAAAATTCTCTATTACTTAATTTAATGTAATAGAAATTTTTAAAGAATTATGATTGGTAGGTAAAAAACTAAATAAACTTTATAATAAAAAATGAAGGAAGAATTAAATTCCGGTAAAGGAAGCATTAATGTATTGACAATTACATACGTACCCCTTCAATGTATAAAACTCCCAGATTTTATGTTTACAATATTCCCTCTTAGGCTACTATCCTTTATTCTGTCTCTCTCTTTACCCTTCCATGGACATTTACACTCCTCTTCTCGAGAAAACCCGACTCCCTCAACCTTCTCTCCAAAAATTAGCCGTCATCTCAATCTTCTCGAAGCTCCGAACCTCTCCAAACCACTTGGACGCCGATTCTGGACCCGGAAGAGAAGCAATCTCGCAGTGCCTCCACTCCACTTCCCCTGCCGTCGCCGACCAGTCGGTTCGCGAGCTATGCCGACTCGTTGTCGACTCCAAAATTAACTTATCTCGTGGCTTGTTGGAGCTTCAATCCGCTCTCGAAGGATCCGACCCAAAATTTACCAGTGTTTTTGTGAAAGCGATCGGGTTTCTGGTCCGGTTTGGGTTTAGGGAGAGCAATGGGACATGGCATTTTGGTGCAACCCAAAATCACCCATTCGTTAAGGTGAGAGAAAGTGGATGTATACGTTCTTGTGTATGTATTTTTAGATTTTGCTATTTAATTTTAGAGTTTTTAAATATTGCATTTGCTCTCATTCTTTGTTAAATCACTGCCAGGGGCCAACTAGACCGGCTTTCTCTATTTAGGACAACCTGCAGATTGTCAAACAGCTATTTTTTAATTTATTTATTCATATTGTAGTTTTAAAAGAAAAATAACTGCTTGGACATCGATAAAATTTGTAGTGTCAGTCTTAAAAAAAACATAATAAGACAAATTGAACAAAATAAATTATATTTTTGCTGAAGTATTATAAGGAGCCGGATCATCATGATCAAAGGACATTTATTGCCAATTGACATCTTACTGAATGGAGGGGCTCAATCCCGCATTTTTAGGAAACGCAATATCCCCATCTACTAAGCTGGGAGAGCTTAAAGGTAGTTCGAGGGTGGATAAGAAGCCATTGAACTTACCTTACATGTTTCCAGAGTTAGGAATGTAAGCTATCTTGGAAAGCTCAATATGCAATCTAAAACCTATCCAGTCAGACAGGGTATTCCGGGTTCTGCAGGATCTAGTGCTCACTCCTAACACCAGGCTCACCCTTGAAGTTCCATTGCTATTTTTGATAGACAATGTTGAGCAGAAAATTCTCAATCAAGTCCTTAGTGATTTCTTCTAAATCAAAACATTGGAAACTTAGTACAATGCCCATAAGTTAATTAAGATCTTGGTACATGTTGTTGATTTTGACTTTTGATTGCGTGTTAATCTCTGTTTTCAATAAGTTGAACATGAATTCAACTTCCAGTTTATGGGAAGCACTTCAATATACAATCTTTCTAAAAATTCATGATGAATCAATATATGGCGTTCAGTCTTCAATGTTATTTAATGACTATTGCAGCAATTTAAAGATTGATTTTCAAATGAAATTTTTTTGTTGCAGGTCCTGTTGTGCCGGACAGAGGTCCAAGATGAACTTGTGCAGCAGGTGCTGCTCTTTATGTTGCAGAATAAACACTTGGGAATGGTGGAAGTGTGCACATTCTTGAGACCCTTTTTGAATTTTTCAATTTTAGGATTTCCATATTCAGATCCCTCGGCAGGATTGTTTATTAGAAATTTGCTAACATCAGTAACGGCACTTTGTTGCTCATTGCCTCATGAGGCAGTTCCTATATTGAAGCTGTTAATGGGTTGTATTATGTATTTCCCAAACAATAATTTGAATGTAAGTTTGTTGTTCATTTCATCACTTGATTTGGCCAACTCTGTCGGTATATCACCTTTAATAATTTACAGGATCTAAGGGACTTAAGAGAGATTGCAGAGCATATGGTGGATGCTTATGTAGCTGTTGTGAAACATCATATGGGATTGAGATCGGTATTCACATTTTCATGAGCCATAATGAAATTTTTCTTGTTTTAATCCACAAGTATCTTTACTAATTGTTTCATTTACATAATTAAAAGTGCAGCACTAAGCTCTTCTTTTTTCAACTTTGAGCTTGCATCCTTTGAGGTGCAGATGCTGGGAGGATTCCTTTTATAACAGCATGATGAGAAAGCTCTGTTTTTTAGTTCTTCATGCCATCGTTGCTTCTCTGTCTGCTATTTATTAGCTGTTTTTCTTTGTTCTTTTGTAGCTAATTACAGAGATGCAACTTTGCGGTTTGCAACTCTTAGAGACTGTTCTCAGTGTATTTCCTCTTGAGCAATCTGGTTGGATAGAGCCCATCATTGAAATGTCCACTCATTTATTGGTTGTCCAGAAAGATCTTGGTCTTCCATATATTCCAGAGATATCATCAATTATCTTGTCCTTGTTTTGCATTCTCTCCCAGTCTGCTCTTGAGCATGAACAGATTTCAATTCTAAAACTCCTTGTCCATCTTTTGAAGTGGAAAAGTCAAACAGGTATGTTTCCTTAACAGGGTTGTCAGACCTGTCTTTGCTTGCTTTATCCTTGATGAGGGATCTAATGATGTTGCTTTACCTCTTATATGATTCATCTTCATATGGGACTTCAGTCATTATCCTTTGTGGTTACTCATTTATTCATAAGTTTATGATTCATACTAACATGAGAATTACAGTACTTGTTCATGTGTGGATGCTTAATCTCTCCCATCGCAGACAGACTGGACAAGCTCCAGTCCCCAGCCTTATTCATTAAAACAGTCCTATGTTACCTGGACTTGACATTTTCTGTTGCACTCCCTACAATATGACATGGGTATGTTATATGGGATTAGTGTTTGGGGACATAAGGCTTTGTTTAGGTTTTGCAGCTTTATGTATGCTGTTAGGTTTATGCTTTGTACTGGATTAGTCCTACAGATAACTTAATCTACTAGTAACCAAACTGGGCTTAAAGCTGGTGCCAGCTACATTTGCTAAGAAACAGAGGAAAGTAAAAAGTTATAGTGCTTATGAGCCTAAGAGTTTAAAAAGAGGATGAGGAAGAAAAGGAGCCCAAAATTTCTCCCCTCTTTTTCCTTCATAAATGTATTTTGTCAGAATAATTACTGAAATACACTTGGACTTTCATCATATAAAATATACTGACAGTGACAAATGATCAAAGTCTCCTTTACTATTTTTTTTTAATATATTTCTTTCAAAGGTTTATTTAATTATACATACAACTATAGAGGGAGAAAATGCTTTGCCTTCTCTCTAAAAATCTCCCTCATCCTAAGAATCCTCTAACCTCAGGTTTCTCCAGTCTTTCTATCCGCATTTGATCATTGTTCCTCCCTCCTATCCCTCCTTTTTCAGGTTCTTATGTTTTGTTTACCTTAACCATGACCAAAAAACCCCCCAACCCTTATCCTTAGCCCCTTTCTGGTGTTGGGGATGGCTCTTCTATCCTTGGTTTTGCACAAAACGACTTTTCTGATGGTAAACCTGTGGGATCCTTTGTAACCCCTATGCTTTCTTGTTTTGGTAATAATGCTTGTTCTGCTTTTTCTAATAAAAAGCAACCTATCTTAGAAAAGGCTCTCCTTGAATAGTGTGCTCCTAAAAAGCCACAAGCCTCTGTCTTTTCAAGGTTGACTCCTAATCCGTTGGAGCATGGTTCCTTTGTACAAGCAAAAGGGTCCTTTACAAGTAATTCCTTTTTTGGAAATACTACCTTGAAAGAGGTTAACCACCTAGTTGATAATGTAGAAAATCAATACCGCTCTCCCCCTTTAGGTTTTAGGAACAAGTCCTTTTGCGGAAGTAGCAGACAAATCTTCTTCCTCTCCTCTGGTTCTTAATTTCAAGTTAGATTTCTTCCCCCCGGTTTCCAAAGGAGTAGTTGCTAGGGTAAAACTACCCCCATCTATAGTGACTAAAGGAGCCAAATCCTGGGACTCTACTTTGGTTGGCTTTTTCTTTGGTTGAAGTCTTCTGTTTAGCTTGGTCCACAACACGTCCATATGTATTTGGTAGAAGTATGGTATTATTTAAGTTTTAGGAAGTAAGGAGGGGTGGTTTTACTTCCGATTTGCCACACCCTCTGACCTTGAGCTTATTTTGTCCAGGCCTTGGTTTTTTGCCCAATGCCTTCTTCTCCTTCAACAGTAGTGACCTAGTATGTCCCTCGAGAAACCACGTCCTTCCACCATTCTAGCAAGGGAAGTCTTTTCGCGGGTGCTCTATGAATTCTTAGATGCTAAAGGACTTAGCTACCTTGCTGGGAGTGTAGGCAAACCCTTACAAGCTGACTCTTTAACTGCTCTACGCTTTAGAGCAAACCATGCCTGCATTCTCGTTGAGTTGGATACAAAGGATGACCTGGTCTCTAGAGTTGATATTGAACATGAAGATGGTTCCTTGGCCTCTGTCTAAGTGGATTACCAATGGCTCTTCCCTGGTTTTGCTTCTTGTAAGGTCTTCGGACATGTCTGTCCTGCTCATCGGTATCAACAATCTTCCTAAGATTAGCATCACAATAAAGGCAAATGAGTAGAGGTAAAAAGAAAGGAGAAAAGACCTATGGGTGCGGAATCATCCTCCCATGATGACTCCATCCCACATTCTCCGAAAAAGGCATCAACTATAAAGACTAGTGATGAAGTTATATCTCCTTTTAAAAGCTTTGTTGGTGAAGGAAATGCTTATGTTACTCCCTCAATTGAGGGTAATGACGTGGAGGACACTGATATTGACAACCTAGTTGATGGTGCAAAGCTAACCCTATATTAGGAGTGTACGGTTGATCTTGAGCCTTCTCATGTCTTAGAAATACCACAAGAGGCTATCCCAATAGATCTGGAGCCTCAACTGCATATATAGGAGCAAGATGATGCTTCTGCGAAAGGAGAGAAAGTGGAAACTACCCCTGCGCTTTCACCGTCTAAGAGTAAGGGAAAAAGGAAAAGATCAGGAGGGGGATCTTCTTCTAGGAGTGGTAAATCCTGCTCTAGTGGCAGGAGATAGAAATTCTTCAAATGCAAGCATCGTACTTAACGCATTTAGCCCCTTCATTCTCTTATCTCATGATTTTTGTGTCTCGGAATGTGCGTGGGATCGATGATCCCATTAAAGGAAAAGATGTAAAGAATATCTGTGAAAGCAAGAATATTTCTCTTTTGGGGCTCCTTGAGACTAGAGTTAAGCACTCAAACGTCGATTTGTGAAATCTAGGATTAATCCAAGTTGGTCTTTTGCTATAAACCAGCATGTTCCTAAGTAGGTTTGATTAGGTTAGGATGCTAGGCTTAGGGATTTGCAGATTATTAAGGAATACAATCAGTTTATGCATTGCTTTTGCTTCAATAGGAAATGGAATAAGGATTTCTAAGCCTCTTTTGTGTATGCTTCCAACTTGGCCATGGAATGTCGTGATTTATGGAAACACTTGTTGGATATTAAACTTTCTTTCTTGAATTAACCATAGGTAGTGTTGGATGATTTTAATACTATCAAATCTGTTTTTGAACGTAGTGGGGACAAAGCTCGGTGGAAACACATGGAAGATTTTAAATTATTTATTGACGAAGTAGAGTTGGAGGATTTGAAATTCTTGGGCAATCTTTTCACCTGGTCTAACAAGCGAGAAGATAATCTCATTTTGAAGAAGTTAGATCATATATTAGTCAATCACTAATGGTTGATATCATTCCCCAAGTCTATTGGCATTTTTCCACCATCCCTTTTATTTGACCATTCTTTTGCAATGGTTTAAACAAACCCAGCAGTGCAGCTAAACACAGCCCATTCAAATTCTTTGATTTTTGGATGGAATCTGATTGTTTCATCCCCATTTTAGCTGATGTGTGGAAGTACCATATTGTTGGATCTTTATGTTATCAGGTGGTTTCTAAGTTGAAAATCCTTAAGAAGGAACTCAAGAAGTTGAACGAGAAGTATTTTTCACATATCTCCACGAGGGTAAACATAGCAAAAGAAAAACTAATTGCTGCTCAAGATGCCACCGCAAATGGAAATCTAGATTGCTTGGGTGAGGAAAAGAAGCTTTACAAAGAATATTACCTCCTTAGAGCAGTTGAGGAAAGCTTCTACAAACAAAAATCTAGAGTGAGCTGGCTTAAATTGAGTAATAAGAACAACTCTTTTTTTCACAAAGCTATGATCCAAAGGCACAATAAGAGCTCTATCTATGCTTTGGAAAGAGAGGATGGCTCCATGGTGTTGGGGGATAAAGAGGTAAAATCTGAAGTTGAAAATATTTTCAAAAAGCTTTTTACCCCTAATGGCTCTGTAGGTTATACTCTCGATTCGATAAGGATACAGTAGTTCATCTCTAGAGACCTAGATCAATTTCTTTAAGGTTCCTTTAGTGATGACAAAATTAAATTGGTTTTCTTCTCCTTAGCGAACGATAAAGCTCTAGGATTGGATGGGTTCTCAGCTAAGTTTTTTAAAGTTTCTTGGCCTATTATTGAAACTGACGTAATTCTTGCAGTGAAAGAATTCCTAGCTTTAGGTTTTCTTTTGAAGGAATTAAACAACACTATCATTACCCTTATGCCCAAAGTGCTAAATCCTACTACAATGGGCGACTTTCGGCCTATCTCTTGCTACAACGTGATTTATAAAGTTGTTTCCAAGGTTCTAACAGCTAGACTTAAAAAGGTTCCAAACTCTATGGTAGGTCCTAAGCAATCTACTTTTATCCCTAAAAGATGCATCACTGACAACATCTTTATTGCATAAGAATTGGTACATGGCTACCACTTGAAGAATGGACCCCAAGATGTACTCTCAAAGTTGACATCACTAAAGCTTATGACGCCTTTAATTAGTTCTTCCTGGAGCAAGTGTCTTGGCCATGGGATTCTCTCCTTATTTTTGCTAACTTTTGAAGCAATGCTATTCCTTGACTAAATTCTCAATCAATATAAAAGATGAACTTGTGGATTTCTTTTTAAGTTCAAGGGGCTTAAGACAAGGAGACCCGATCTCTCCTTATCTTTTTGATCTTGCTATGGAGGTTTTCTCAGGTGTTCTTAGATAGACAACAAACTCCGCTAGGTTTTCTTATCATTGGAGATGTAAAGAAGAGAAGATCTCCCATCTATTCTTTGTAGATGACCTTATGATCTTCTGCAAAGGTGGTTCTTCCTCTATTAGGCTTGTCAAGTCTGACTTTAAACTCCCTAAAGGGCTCTATATTCTTTAGTAATGTCTCTCCTCAAGTGAAAAATGGCATTTTACAAATCTTGAATTTTCAAAAAGGTGTTCTCTCAATGAAGTATCTTGGTATTCCTTTGATTTCGACAAAATTGAAGATAGAGCATTATGATGCTTTGATCTCTAAAATCTTAAGTCACATTGAAGTTTGGATAAGCAAATATCTCTCCTATGTAAGAAGACTCCAACTAATTAAATCAATCCTCTTTGCTATGCAAGTTTATTGGGCCTTAGTGTTTATCCTTCCTACGAAAATCATCAAAAAGATTGAGCAAATAATGAGGAATTTTCTATAGAGTAGACATCTTACCTTATCCACTAGAGCTAAGGTCAAATGGGAAGCGGTTTGTGTTCCTTTCGACGAAGGAGGACTTAGAATACCATGCCTGGATATATGGAATAAAGCAGCCCTGTTAAAACACATTTTGAATCTTTTTGACACTGATTATAGGAGCCTTTGGGTGAATTGGATCAAGTCAAATTTCCTTAAAGGTAAGAGTTTTTGGAATGCAAAGTGTCCCTCCAGTTGCTCATAGACATGGAAAAGACTTCTCAAGCTACGGAATTTAGCGAGGCCTTGGATATATTGGAAAGTGGGCAATAGTTTTTCTATCTCCATTTGATCAGACTTTTGGCTTCTAATAGGTCCTTTGGACACTCTTTACAGTGCAAAACAAATGACTACATTAGGTATACCATTACACTCTAGATTACATTCCATCATTGAAGGAAATTCTTAGACTCTTCCTATGGGTGATCTTTGGGAAAATATCCATATCTCAAATAATATTTACTCGAAAAGCTCTCGGATTGACTCTTTATGTTGGGCTCTGTCCAAGTTTTCTTCCTTCTCCATCAAGAGCTCATATAATGCTCTTCGGATAAGCGTACCAAAAGTACTGTGGACCAAAATTGTTTGGTGTAAATCCTCTATATCGAGGCACTCGTTTGTTCTATGGTTAGCTTGGAACAAGAAGCTCTATACTTTGGACAAGCTCTGTTCTTGGGATATCACGACTCAATCTGCTTGCTTCCTTTGCAAGACCTATCTTGAAAATCATGAACATCTCTTCTTCGCTTGTGACTTTACGAAGAATGTTTGGCATTAAGTTCTTCAACTTAAGAGCCTCCCGCAAGTCCTTTTACCTTGGCAAGGAATGGCCTCTTGCATCATTGTGGGTTCCTTGCCTCTCTCATTCAGCTCTTGTGCTTGGGCCCTCACTACTGTTGTGTATTATATTTGGAGAGTCCGCAACTATGTTTGGCTTGAAAAAACCCTTCCCCTTACCCATATGGTTGTTAGACTGATCCTTAGCTATTTGGATGTATCCTAGTTTTGTACTTTGAGTGGTTTTCTCTAATTTTCTTTTATATAGCCCCTTATGAGGGTATTCCTTCAGCTTTTAGCGGTTTGTACATTCTTTTTTTTTAATAAAATTTATTAATTACCAAAAAAAAAAATTATACGTGCATGAATATGGAATTTGATGTAAGCTATACTGAAAGGCAAATGGATAATTCAGAAACGAAATCATTCAGCGTGTTTTTCTGTTTTTTGCTGCAATGTACGGATGCATATATTTTCTGATATGTTTGACTGTCTTTTGGCCACAATATATGGTCAAATATATTCTCTGGCAAACTGCCCATGGTTCTTGCTCAGATGCTAATAGACCAAGAGAATGTTAATGGAAGCAATGGGAGGCAATCTAGGAGACTTTATTCTTCACTGCGGGTTGAAATATAAATTAAAACCAATGTCTGAAAATTAAAATTTAACAGCAAGATGCTGGTTAATTATTGTTTGTCTTGTTTGGAAAATTATTTTCTACTCATAACTTAGTCATTATCCTTGTGATCTCAACATTCTAGAGTTAATATATGTGAACTCTCTTGGTGAAAAGTTCTCTCCTGTGCAGCTGTTAGAAGACATTGAATTTGAGGTTGTCTAAAAATTTCCAACTAAAAGTTTTATCTCTTGATTATAAGTGATGTTGTTGGGATAATGTCGAAATCACTACCTGAACTTTATTTTATTTTTTTTAACAATCAAGGTTTGATTTTACTAAAATGTTATACCCAATCAAATTTTGTCATATTTTGCACTTGAATTTGAAGTTTCTAAATATTACATTTAGTTGAATTTTGCTTGTCAAATTTACTACCTCCATGGTCTTTAGAAAGATGATGCAGCAAATAATTATTGAATGAATAGTGCAAATATAAGTGCAGCAAAGTTGATAAGTAAAAGTTTGATTAGGTTTGGCATCTAACAATTTCAAACTTCAGGTCTACAAATGAAAGAACACTAAAAAAATTGGGCAGTGATTTTTTTCCTTTTGCGACCTCTCAATCTTCGTCTCAGCTGAAATAGGAATTGGAAAGAGAGAGAGGACATATTTGACAAGAGTCGGACTGGCCAGCTTTAACGATAATCTCATTTGTAGCCAGTTATTTTGTTTTATCAGTCTTCTCTAAAATGCCATTTTAAACATCAGCAATCTTGTGTTTGGCTTCAAGAGGTTAGCTAGTATACTCCCAGGTGTGATATCCCAAGTTACACCAAGAGGAGGATACAAGATAATCAACACCATTGAGATGGATGTAGACTGTGGAAACATATTTAAGGATGTTGGAATGATTTTATGGGACATATGTTTCTGAAGTCTGGTTCAAAGGCTTTATTGAGATTCTTGTTAGATATTTGTTTTGGAGATCAGCTATTTATGTTTTCTTTTAGAACTCCATATGAACTTGTTGTGGACTTCTATGTGTGCTTGTGAAATGATACGGTTGTTATAGAGATTCTATCTCTTGAAATCTTGCTTTATTTTTTCTTTCCCCAAAACTTTAGTAACTGAGAGCTAGGTGTAGGAGATGGATTTTTTTTTTTTTTCTCTTTTCACCCCTTACCTCTGAATATATTTGCAATTAATCCTCTTCATTATGGAATCTCATATTTTCTCCATCACTATGCGTTCCCGCTAAAACTAAATGGGTTTTTCTTATAACTTCTAAACTCTCCTCCTCCTCCTCCTCTCTCTCTCTCTCTCTCTCTCCCCTATCTAAAAAAACTGCAAGTTCTGATTTTCTTATAAAAATAAAGAATAAAAAAAAGTTACCGGGTCGATAGTTGGTGTATGTGCAAAGTTTTTCAAGAGAACATAGACTATCCTTTTCTTCACTGCAAAAGTGCTGGGCTCTGTTGGAATTATTCTGATTCTTTCGTTAACTTTCTTCATTGAGTACATTGGTGCATTTGTAAGGAAAACAATCCATATATTTTTGAGCAAGATAAGTTGGCAATCCAGATATTCTGAAAAGCCTTTATCCTATCATTGATTGATTTGTTGTCTTTTGCTTCTTTTTCCCTTTTCTTTTCAGTTTTTGTATATTAACCTTCCTTTTTCCCCCCTTGTTCTGTTTTGTTTTTTAATCCATATTATTGCTTCCATATTCAATTTTGAAATGATATCTGGAGGGACTTTTAGTTTCATTCCTATCAACTATCCAAAAAATTATGTTTATGAGGTTGAATGTCTACTAAGTTTGCTCCCTTCTTGTACTTCAGAGTTGAGTGTGGGATATTTCTATGAAAGATGCTAAAATGTTCTTGCTTTTCTAATCATTCTAAAGTTTGCTATTTTGCATATTTGTTTTTGCAGAACTGAGGGATGGTGATTCTTCATCTTCCTTGAGCGAAGAGATATTACTTTTATTTCCTGTGGTCAGCCTTATGTCATGGCCTTCTAAATGCATTAAAGAAGTGGCTGGTGAATTGATTGTTCTGTTGGAGGGGAATCTTGGAAAATTGTTGATGGAACCTAAGAAAGATGTAGCCAGAGTAGAGGAATTTTCATCTGTCAAGTCTCCTGGAAAAGTTGCTTTTAGACTTTTGCAACATCTGTGGTTTCAGGTTGTCCTTTCTTCTTCTTTCCACCTTCCTCATAAAATGGAAGGCCTTTTTTATATTTTCTTTTCATTTTCTTTTTTTTTTTTAAAGCCTGTAGCAAGAGGAATATTTAGTTTTATTAGGTGCTTGTACTGCACTCAAAGTTCGCAAGGCCTATTGAACATAGTTTTTTTCATTGGTTATGCTTATGTGTTTGTAATGCTTTGCTACCAGAGATGTGGAGGAATGGATAATGTTTTCTTGATATGTTTCATGCTCAGGTACCACCACAGAGATTTTTCATAGAAATTTTTGCTTCAAGTGAGACATTAAAGCTGAAAGGAGGGGAAGATCCTATGGAAACTTGGGCTTTGAACTTAAGAGAATACTTGTCATGGATTGTGAACAGAAGAAAGTCCTCCCTACCAGTGTCACAAGCTCAAGAAAAGTTCGTAGTGGGTACAATATTTTCCGAAATACCAAAATTATTGGACCGACATAATGTGCAATGCATATACGAGCGTTCTTTGTTTTGACATTTTTATTCTTGTAAAGTCACTGTAATGTCATTAACTGATTTTGCATGCAGTAACACCCATCTTAATCTGCGCAATTGCTGGTGTTTTGGTTTTACATCAATCAATGAGTGCTGCTGCAGTTGATGTTTTAGGTGCCATGGGGATCATGGAACCTAAAATAGGAGTTCCTTTGCTGCTACTCATTTTATTTTTAAATAATTTATTTTCTTGCGAAGATGTTGGACAAAGTGAAATGATGGTAAGATTGCTTGTTAACTTGCTTTTTGTGATGCAGATAAATTATGGCCCTTTTTCCCATACAAGTCATTGATTTTGTTTTGTCTGTGTCCTTTTCAGCTAAAAGTTTTGGGAATGCTTCCACTACTTTCTTCCCATTCCTCAATGGTTCCACTGGTTGTTCAAGTTATTTTGCCATTACTTCATCAGGATGCGAAACCGTATGATTTATGTGGTTTACTTTCCTAAAAGCTTTTGTACTATTTTCACTGTTTATCTGCTTATGCACTTTTCATCCGTACTTGTTTGTGTAAGCATTTTTCACTCTTACCACAAAAGGTACCTGTATCTTTCTTTAAACACACACTGTCTGCCTGACCAGATAAGAATTATGCATGTGGCTGGGTTCCTTGTATAGGTTTGCACGCATGCAGGAATGTGCATGTGCAAAACTGTGCAACCCATGTGTCAAATTGACAATGTTCTTCTTTGTGTTATTGTTCACATAGATGTACCTTGTGCTTGCTGATGTCATTTGTATTTTCATCTTGCATTATGGAACCCTTTGGGTATTGAGACCTCCTTGTCCTCATGCAAGACAAGCAAGGGGAAGTTAATGGTGTTAATAGCAGTATCAAGATTTAAAATGGATTTTGTATTTTAGAATAGATGTTTCTTCTGTGTCTGCTTATTATTTAAATGTGTAGAAAAAAAATATAGTAGTATTCTTATTCTTATAATAATGAAGTTGTATATGAGATGAAATATTTTTAGATAAAATAAATGTGATAGGTGATAACAATAAATATTACACCAACCTTACCTACCACATATTATTTAATTCTACCAACTTATAACATGAGTTAAAGAAAAAAAAAAATCTCTAATTTTCTAAAATTCAAGATAAACAATAAACACTCTGATTTTCCTACAAAGATGTAGAACCATGAAATTGATGTGATCATTTTCTGGGTGTCTATACCCTGGAATTAATAAAAGCTTTTTCTTGGGTTACCTATGTATGGCAAAGATGGAACAAATATTCTGGAATACTTAATTACAATGACGACTTAATCCAATGACAGATAAAACAGTAAAATTTTCAGCAGGAAACAATTGAGGGTCATAGATAAGTGGCTTGAAAACTTCTTTCTTAACCAAAGAAAAGTATTAGCTGCTAAAGCTAAAAATTTGAAGCCATCTCAATCAGATTCTAATCTCTTAGGTTAGCATGCCTTGCCTAGTTGGTTGAGTGGATGTACCTTAATTCTTCAGTCCGCTGAGGTCTTGGAACTATGTCGTTACTATGTTTTGTTAAGTCCAGATAACACTTGGGTGAACCTTTGTATTTTAAATGGTATGTATTGTGCATTTTGAGTTAGTGGAGCATTTTCTTTTAGTTGTATAAGCATAGCTCCTCTTTAGATGAGCCCTCTTGGATAAATACTTTTCAATTTTCCATTTGTCCAAACAGAACAAAGCAACATTTGAGTGAATATTTCTTTACAATAGCTATGGACCATGGACTGGCCTTATGTGATAAATATAGGTGCGTTATATGTTCTGGAGAAGCAAGCTGGTGAATTGCATTTCAGATGGCAATTCGAACTTCCAAAGAGGTACTAAATGAACACAAGTTCATTCATAATACTGTTGGCTTATTTCATAGGAGAAGGAATATGCTAGGTTCTTGTGAAGATGTTTAGGGGAGAGTGAAGATAGACTAGATAATGGGAATCCAAAAGTAAGCTAATGAAAGGATGATTGTGAATGTGAAGCAACATTGATGGAGATTAATTAAAAACTAATGATTGTATGGAGGCATCATCAAAGTGATTATAGTATAAGATGATATTTAAGACTTTAAACACCCTATTCGATGCAGGGATCTCAGATGATCAATATATTTAAGAGTTGGTGTTGAAGGAGACGATTGAGTATTCAATAGAGATTAAGGACATGGTGATTAACTACTACTGGTGTCTTCTACTGTGAATATCTGCTGTGATTGTATTTCATCTTTGTTGGATTGAAAATTGAACTTAACCCATATGTTCTCATAAAGGAGGTATCTCTTGAGGAGAGACCGATGGCATTTTTGATTTAGCAAATGATAAGGCACTGGGCACTGTTGGTTTCTATGTGGATTTTTTCAAGAGAATATAAATATTGTGGGGTTGGAGGTGTTCTTGTCTATTAACAATTTCTTTTATTTTGATTGTCTCCTTTATCGATGAATAGTATGACCATTACCCTTGAGCTTGAGGTTCCTCACCCCTTCCATTTGGCTGATTTAGGTCACTTTCTTGTTACAATGATTTCTATCGATGTATTTCTCATTTCTTGGCTAATTGAATGAAGGGTCTTCTTCTATTTTGGTGGGGAAGAAAAAGTTTCATATGATGAAGGGATGCAAATTCTTGATGATATTCTTTTGACTCAGAATTGTTAGGGTGTTACCATTGTGATAATAGGGCTAAGAGATGCACTCTCAAAGCTGAATTAATGAAAGCATATCTTATGAGTGATTGGAATTTCCTAAGGGAGGCTCTCTTTGCTATGAATAGGCAATAATCGTTTGTCTATTCAATTATACAACACTTTTCTTTTTGAGTTCTATTTTGAAGAAATATATTGTAAATTATTATTATATTTTTTTGGGTTAGCATTGTAAATTATTTATTTGTCATAGAACAAATTGTACATAAGAGGACTTGTTTATAAATGGTCCAAAACATGGTCGGTAGCAACAATTAATGCACCAACCCGACCTACCAACAATATTAATTTTACCAACTTACATCATTAATTACTAACTTAAGACTAAATACATTCCTAGATTAATCAATTAATCCAAGATTTTCAACAATTCTCAATGTGCTAACATCTATTAATTTGAATGGCCAATTAGTGGGATTCTTCTTGAGTTTCCTCTCTCTCTCTCTCTCTCTTAGTTAAGGAGGTATTTTCTTGTATGATGATAGGAAAATCTGCTTTAATTGATTTTAAGTATTTTAGATGATGTGGCAAGGAGAGAATCTCACATCTTTATTTCACCAATGATCTTGTGGATTTCTCAAAGTGCATATATTAATTGTATTTACCTAATGAAAAAAGAACTCCAAAGTCTTTCTGGTGAGTGTGCAAATGGGGGAAAATGCTTGGTTTTTTGGGTTTGGACGGGATACCTGCCTATCATAGATCTAGGTGTCCCCTTGGTTTCTTCAAGAGTTACTAAGGTTGATTGCCAAGTTGTGGTGGACAATATTACCAAATTTATAACACATTGGACTAGTAAACTAAAGTCATACTCAGGAGGGATTCAACTAATGCTAGGATTCAACTAATTATAAGCAATGATATGATAAAGAATTCTAAGTTTGAGGGAAAACCTAGAGGCATGTAAATTCTTTTCATTACTCTAATCATCCTTGACATCCCTCACATTGATATGTTGTTCATAACATTCAGGCCCATCAAAGGCTGTCATTATTGCATATCCCCCGGTTTCCAAACCAATCAAATCACAAATATCCTCGGCAGTAATCTCGATTCAACTCCCATTGACATAGGCACAAACTTTAGATTGCACTTGTTCTCCTGATTCCATTTTTACAGTAGTAGATGGATTTATGAACCCTGTTAAAGGCCAAGGCAATGTTCATATCAATCCTAATCTTCAACCTGAAAATATATTTCACATTCTTAATCTGACAACTAGTCTTCTTTCTATTTGCCTTGAAATAGAAAATCTCAATTATTCTACTACCTTTTTTGGCACATATTGTTTTTTTTTTTTTTGAAGATTGAACTTGGGGGAATATGATTGGAGTTGCTAAGGTCCAAGAAGGATTATACATCTCAGGTAATGTGAACATTCTAGTTTCTGCTAAGGCTTACTCAAAACAAAGGACTTTTATATTCTAGAGAAAGCATGCATTAGATCTTTTAGGAGAAACCAAAACACTTGTGTGAAGGCCATCGAACATACCTGTTGACCAGAATCATAAGTCGGGAGGAAAAGATGATGGAATAGCAATGGATAAAATGTTGTACCAGAGATTGTAGGTAGATCAATATATCTGACACATACATGAACTAACATACTTATGTGTTTGGAATCGTGAGTTGCTTTATGCATGATCAACGACAAGAACATGTGCAAGTAACGGAAAGAATCTTTAGATATTTGAAAACTACTCTAGGTTGAGGAATCCTATTTAAGTGGGATGCAGAATCATATTAGAAGCATACATATATGCAGATTATGTAGGCTTTTTAGAAGACAGAAGGTTTACCACAGTTGCTGCTTGTTCCTTAGAGAAAAAATTTAGTCACTTGGAGAAGCAAGAAACCGGTAGTGGTAGCAAGATCTAGTGAGAAGTAGGATTTAGAGCAATGGCTCATAGTACTTGTGAACTCTTGTGGTTTAAAATAGTTCAATAAGATATGGGAATCAAAGAATAGGAAATGTAGTTATATTGATAACAAGTCAACAATTTGTATTGCACATAATTGGGTCTATAGCATGGTCAGGCTAAGTGCATGGAATTTATTACGCGTTTTATAGAAGAGAAACTTGACATTGAATTAATCAATGCTAGTGGATGTTTTTACAAAGGGACTATCAACAACAAAGTCTCAAGATATTATTTACAAGCTTGGAATGGAAGATATCCACTCACCAGCTTGAGGGGAAGTAGGAATAAGTCGATCTTAGCCAAGGATATCCAATATTCCAGCTATAATTTATTATAGAATATTGTATTTCCTTAGTTAGCTCCTAAAATATATTTTTATTTTCCAGACATTTTTTTTCTTAATTAGTGGGTGTATCAAGCCTATAAAAGGCTGTGTATATGTCCAGTTTGGTACATATAAGATAGATCCTTTCTTCTCCACAATTTGTTTTTCTGTTGTCCCTATCACAAGGAGGTCAGGAGAGTTTTGTCATTTTGAGGCTTAAATGCCCTTTGAAGTTCCTAGTTTGGAATACTGATTTTGCTGGTCCCAAACCTCTTAAGTGCGACTAGTGATGTTTTTATTCAAATAAGATTTGTTTTGCAGCCTTGGTCTAAGTGTTTGTGGAATGAGAAAGTTATATTACTGGTCTCTCATTGCTGCATGAAGTCCTAGCTAGAGGGTCGTTTCAGTTGTATTCTCTATTAAGTTGATTGACGGCTGTTCGAGGATTTCTTTTTAGTGGTTTTGCAGCATTGACATCGCAATGAATATGTGATCTATTACATTCAACCAGTCTTTTTTAGTTTTGATTCTTCTTTTGTTGTTACCAATCCCACTCCCACCAAAAAAAAAATTTCCAACATAGCCAGGGCCTGGTACTGGTTGTCTGTAAGTACAGTTAGTCAAATTTTTAACATCTGAGATTTTTCAAGACATCTGTGATTTAAAGATTTAGCATCTGTGTAATTGCTCAGTCATGCTAACAGAGTATGCAGCTGAACCTGATTGCTCACTTTGCTACTCTTGCAAGCAGTTCTTCTATTCTATAGTTATCCGTACTCCTTTGAATTTGCCTTTTCAGGCTTGCCCTCATGAGTTTCACACTGTATTAGCTCTGGTTAGACAAGTTGAAATAATTATTTGGGAAAACAAGTATTGGAAATTAATTATTTGGCAGTTTAGTGGCGTCTCACTTTTGTGTGCTTCACCGGTATCTTCTGTTTATCCATGTTACTTTTCTTGCTGCAAACTATCAAACTCTCTTTCATGAGTATTTGGATCCCTTCATGACATTGGTCTTAGGTTTTTTCACAGGATATCCTGGTCACAAACACACACTTTTTTGAATTGTGTTGAAGCTCCCATAGAATGAACACCAGTATGCAACAATTATTATGTGCTGAAATTTTTATTGGTTGCCTTCAATTATATCCACCAAATATATGCAACTTCAATTACCCAAAAGAAAAAGATATGCTAGTTTCTTCTAATAGGTGAAAATGAATTTTATAGCTCAATTTAGTGAAATTATCTTTTTCTTTTCCTTCCTAATTTCCTTCTCTTTCCTTTTGTTAGGTGGCCCCTTATTGACACAATGTGTTGTTTTCATTTGCAGAGTTTTATATGCAACAGCTGCTCGTTTGCTTTGCCAGACCTGGCAGATCAATGACCGCACATTTGGTAGCTTGGAAGTAAGAGCCAAATAATAATTTTTTAAATATTAAATTTTTTCTATATTTTTTATTTGTCATTTTACTGCTATCATTGTTTATTCTTTCTCCTCCTTTGACATCGTCTTTTTCCCCTTGAAAACAAATGATGAATCTACTTTACAAATCTGTCCAATTAGTAATCTGATCGGACCATATTTGGTGCTCTTAGTAACAAGGATACATCATGGCTGATGTTTTATGAATTCTATTTCATCAAATTCATTTATGACCAAAAGCAATATATATTGAGCATAATCGGTGGTTAATGGAGTAGCATGGGACTAATGAATTTATAAACTCACAATATGTACCTCTAGGCAAAGACATGTGGTGGACATTTGAATTTGGTCTTCATTTGAACTTGTTCGCATCTGTTACTGGTTAAGGTATTTAGTTCACTTAATGTTTGGGGTAGTAATTATGCAGAATTTGGTCTCCAACAGACCAAATATTACCTTTAATGGCTACTAGCTATCTAATAAAGTGGGAGTGACGTGTTCATTCAATTCTTCTAACTTTATGTGATCAGATGGACTTTTTTATGTCAGCCCTATGTTATAGTTAGTAGGGTCGCACTCTGATATTTCAACTGCTTTCATTATGGCCTTCAAACTCTTTGTATGTGGCTCTAATAGACATGCTCTTTTTTTATTTTTTCATTTATAATGTCAAATGAAGGTAATACTTCATCCTTCTCGCTTTGCTGATACTTCACGTGAGAGAAGTATCTGTTTAAGTTTGGCCACTTCCATTCATGATGTATGCAGACTAAATCCGGATAGGGGTGTCGACCTTATCTTGTCTGTCTCGGTATTATTTTCATCTCTTTATCTTTTATGTCACATCATTTGATGGGTGCACTTCTAATGGTCTTTCCTTGGGAATAAACAGGCATGCATTGAGAGCAAAGATTCTCTTATTCAAGCGCTTGGATTTCAGAGCCTTGCCCATCTTTGTGAAGCTGATGTAATTGGTATCATTTTCATAAAAAGTTATTTACATTTCATATTTGCACTGCATATGTAATTGAAGAGACCTCCTACTAACTCTCATTAAATATATTTGAAGCAAATCAATGCCCAAAAAGAAAAACTTGACAATGTGAATTTTTTGTATTTTTTCTCACAAACTCAGTAGATGGTGTCTTTGTGGGATTGAGTTACTGGTATATGACAAATTGCATGTCATGATCATCTCCCCTTTACTATAATATTTTTGCAAAGGAAAGGTGAGTTTGAGGTTTGAGAAGTTTGGAACTCCTTATGCTGGATCTGTTATTCTGGTGTCATGTAAACCTTGACGTTTCATCACTATGTGATATGTTGGAGAGGTTAAATTAAGTTGTCCCGTGAAGTGTTACTATCATAATAAATTAATAATAAAGTCATATGGTTTTCACTTTTGTTTCCTTGTACTTTTGGAAGACATTCTTTTCTTCTAATTCTTCTTCTTCTTCCTTCAACTTCTTCTTCTTGTTCCCCCCTCCCCACCCACCCCATCACCCTTACCCCACCCCACAACCCCCTTCCTTTTGGCTGGCAATATTTTCTTTCCTTGAAAGGTGGAGAGATTAAATACACTGTAGTGTCTGTACCTATACCCACGTCTTCCAGGTTTGAAGGCTTGGACTCTTCTTCGCCTTTTAATCCATCAAGACAGGATATCCAGGGGCATAATATAGACTTAGATGACTTGTGTTGTGTAGGGGATGTGGCTACTACCTCAGCTAAAGAAGCTTCCCAATCCAATTCTTCATTTGTTCTGGACTCACTTAGATCATCAGGAGAATTCTCGGATAAGTAAGAGGTTGATAAGACGCTACTGGTTGAGGGAGATAGCTAAGAAGGGAATTGGGGTGATGTTCCTTAGAAAAAGAAAAAAGCAAAAAAGAAGAAGGATAGAGATAAGGTAAGTGGCTAGTGAGTCACTTTTGTTCCCCCCGCCTCGCCCCCCTCCCCCCTCCCTCCCCTAGGAACTTGGAATTTACATGGGTTGCATGACCCGGCAAAAGGTAGAGAAATTAATAGATTATATAGTGAGGAAAGGCTTTCTCTTATGGGTTTATTAGAAACAAAAGTAAATGCTCAAAATTTCCAGAAAGTTAGAAGGAGGATCCTACCACAATAGAGAGTGGAATCAAGTTTTGTCAATTGTATTTGGGTTGCTTGGAAACCAAATATTTGGGATGTCAGTGTGTTAGATTCTTCATGGAGTTGTTTCATTGTGTTTGTAACTATCTCATTGATGGTATGACTATCTATATAACCTTTATTTATGCTGCAAATGATGAGCAAGATAGAGAGGAATTGTGGAGGGACTTGTTGAGACTAAAAGCCATCATTAATGGCCTATGGCTCATTATGGGGGATTTCAACGAGTGTAGAACCATTGAAGAGAAATTGGGAGGGCTTGAAGTTGTAACTAGAGGAATGGAGTCATTTAATAATATTTGTTATCTCCTTGAAGTTAAGGAAGCTAGAACCATGGGACCATTGTTCACCTGGACTAATTGTAGGGAGACTTACCTAATATTGAGGAGGCAAGACTGAGGCCTTGTTAATCAGTTATGGATATCTTCATTCCAAACTTGCATATTCGGACACTCAACCTTAGTCTTTTTGACTATTGTCCTCTGGTTTTGGATTTGACTCTACATCAAAATGATAGTAGAAGATCTTTTTTCAAGTTTTTTGACATGTGGAAGCAACACCTAGAGTTCTACCAAATTATCAGTGATGTCTGGCAGCAGAATATGGATGGATAGGCTATGTTTTGTCTTTGCAAGAAACTTAAGCTTCTTTAGGGCAGATTGAAGGCTTTGAAGAAAGCATGTTTCTCCAATTTATCTGATCGTGTGAAGAATGCTAGAATGGAACTTAATGCGTTCCAAGAAGAGAACAAATCAAACTTGTTGATTGCGGATTGGGAACAAGAAAAATCTCTATATTCTAGCTTTTATTATTTGAACGCTTTGGAAGAGTCTTTTTTGCAGCAAAAGGCAAGAGTCTCTTGAATAAAGTTGGGAGATAGAAATAATAAATTCTTCTTTAATCTCCTAAAGCAAAGACGGTATGAAAACAACTTTGTGTCTATTATGGATAACCAAGGAAACAGATTGGAAGGTTTGGAGCAAATGAAATCTGCAGCTGTTCTTTATTTCAAGGAGATGTTGAATGGTATTCATGCTAACAACCAGACTTTTGATAGACTCTCCTCTCTACAGCTCCAGTATATCTAGATGGAGGAGCAAACCATGCTGAACCAACCTGTTTCTAATGAAGAAATTAAGTATACTGTATGGTCTTTAGCTAAGGACAAAGCATTGAGGTTGGATGGTTATGGAGCTTAACTTTTTTGACACTTAGGGCATTATAGGGATGGATCTATATGTAGCTATTAAGGATTTTTTTGCATCAGGGAAGATGTTAAAGGAGATTAATTTGACTTGTCTTTCTTTAATACCTAAAATAGAGAATCCCTCTTCCTTTTCAAACTATAGAACCATTGCATGCTGTAACACAATCTATAAGTGCATCTCAAAAATATTATCTTTGGTAAGCAAGGAGCAAAAGGCCTTCATTGAAAGGATGAGAATTGTTAATAATATTTTGGTTACCCAAGAACCCTTTCAGGAATATCATAAAGATAGTAAAGGTCCTAGATGTGTTATCAAAGTGGATCTTATGAAAGCCTATGACAAGGTCAATTGGAGTTTTTTGGAATATCTCCTTAGAGTTTATGGCTTCTTTGAAGAGTTTGTAGGTTAAATCATGGCTTGTGTTACTACAACTAAGTTTTCCATCGACATTAATGGGGAACTTATAGGTTATTTTTCGGCTTCAGAAGGTTTAAGGCTGGGTGCCTATCTCTCCTTACCTTTTTGTTTTGGTTATGGAAGTTTTTTTTGGTATTATGAGGACAAAGAAAATATGGTAGACTTCAAGCACCATTGAAGATGTAAGAAGATAGGGCTTAACCATCTTTGTTTTGCAAATGATGTGTTAATTTTTTCCAAAGGGGAGTTCGTACGTTGGAGATTATTAAAGATGGCCTTCAAGAGTTCCACTTTCTATTTGGCCTTAAAGCAAATGCTCAAAAGAGTCACATATTTTTCAGTGGTGTTCAAGAGGTTATTAGGAGGCAAATTACTAATATTTTGGGTTTTGATGTTGGCACGCTACCTATCAAGTACTTACGCATCCCACTCTTGTCTAGGGATGTATCTAAGAGTGATTGCTTTGATTTTGTGTTAGAAATTTTCAGTTAGGATTAATCATTAGAAAGTTCTTTTTTTATGTTGGATATGTGCAGCTTATCAAGAGTATCTTATTCTCTCTTCAAGTATACTGGTCATCTATCTTCATAATTCCTAATAAGATATTATCACTCATTGAAACAAAAATAAAGAGATTTCTATGGAATGGAAATGATGAGTTGAAGGTTAGAGCCAAAGTGAAGTGGAAGAATGTGTGCAAGCCTAAGAAGGAAGGTAGTTTAGGGATCATCAACATTAAGATGTGGAATAGAGTTGCTCAATTGAAGCATATATGGTATCTTTGTTTAAACAAAGGACATTCATTGTGGTCGTGCTAGGTTAGGGAAGAGCTCTTGAGGGGAATAAATTTTTGGAATATTCGCATTCCTAATGATTCATCATCGGCTTGGAAATAGATCCATAAGTCAAGACCTTTAGCTAGGCACCTATTAAAGTGGAGAGTTAGTAACGGCAAGCTCATATCTTTCTGGCTTAATGATTGGCATCCTTATGGACCCTTAATTGAGTGGTTAGGTAAGCGAGCTAGCATGACATTGGGATATCATAAGGACACCTTACTAAAGGAGATTATAGAAGAAAATGAATGGTCTTGGCTGGTTGGAGATAGGCAGCAACCTATCATCACCAATCTTGGGCCTTTGCGGCCTAACTCTTACTGGATGATGAATTAAATTGGAGAGTTGCTGATCACAGGCCCCTAACTATCAGAATAGCCTACTT
Organism: Lumnitzera littorea; assembly: GCA_024138015.1. NCBI lineage: Eukaryota > Viridiplantae > Streptophyta > Magnoliopsida > Myrtales > Combretaceae > Lumnitzera > Lumnitzera littorea. The sequence goes on along the minus strand of JAMXBB010000011.1, from coordinate 68,641,569 downwards.
TTGGGGAAGAAACAGCGAGACTAGTGTCACATGGTATCCTCTAGTTTGGCAAAAAGGTATACCTCTAAGATTCACTTTCATTCTATAGATGGCGGTCTAGCACATGCTCCTAACACTGGATAAATTATATGCTTGGGGTGTGGTGGAGTGCAACAATTGTTTCCTTTGTCACTATCATGAGAAATCTCATAATCATCTATTTTTTACATGCCTCTTTTTGCAGTAGTTGTGGAAGAACTTGGAAAGACTATATGATTGGAATAGAGCAAAACTGTCAAATAGCACATCCTTTGGAAATTTTTTGAGGCTACATCTTCAGTTGGTCAACTTGCGACATAGGAAGTGGTATCTATGGAAGGAGAGGAACAAGAGTAGAATAGGAGATATAGGATTTTCTATAGAAAATCTTTTGAAAACTGTTATTTTTTGTTTTTCAAGCACCATTGCGATGTGTGGCTATTTGAGTGAAAGTATCCTGTATCCCTTTTTGCCCTAGTACTTAGCTCATTCTTATAGGTTTCTTAGTGTGCTTTCTTTTGTACACATCCTACGTATAATTTTTGGTAAATCAATAATATTTCTCATCTTACCCAAAAAAAAGAAAAAAAAGTGTCTTTTTCTGCTAACAATCAGAGATTCAACAATTACTGTAACATTCATTCTCTTCTCTCATTTGGTCAAGCTTCTATGTGCAGCTTCATGTAGTTAATAGAATTTTTATTTTTTTGTTCTTAAAACTACTTTAGACTAATCCAAACACTAATTTAGACTAAATTTTAAGTAAATATCTTTCTTGTAATACTATTGATAGTTGTGGCATATTCTATACAAGTTTGGCAATAGTAGAAAAGGAAATAGACAAATGTGGACCCTCAAGAGCTTGCTTTAGTGGTTAAGGTTTAAAATGCATTTATGACAATTTATATAAAGTCTCAGGTTCAAATCTCATTATATTTGCTTTTTAGGGTTAATTATATAGTGCAAGCTATTCTTACCTAGTGCATGAATCTTGTATAGTGATTCATGTTTCTCGAGGTAGTCAGTTATAATATGGTCATACCCCTTATTCATAAATTTTAAAAAAAGACAAATGTGGCAAATAATGTTAAGGGAAACAAAATAAAATCTCACCTGTGCTTTCTTAAAATATTTCTCATTCTAGAATACTTCTAAAATTACTTCCCTCTTAAATATTGAGTTTGTCCTCAAGCTAGAGTGTCTGTTGATCAAGTTAAAAATCTGATCTACCGTGTGGACCCAATCATGGCTTTTCTTGTGTGTATGGGTAGTGACTTGATGGCAACTTAATGGTGTGTCTGGCAGCTTGCCTTACATGGTGCATTATGGTGCTGTTCAAGGGGGCTTCAGGTTTGGATACGGTCTTCTCCACTCAGATCTCATGGCTTGCTGTACTGTTAGAAGCCCCACTCCAATCTTTGGTCTAGCCATTCTTCAGGATGTAATTTTATTCTCCTACTGGTTGATGCATTGAGATGCAGTTTGACTTCCAACCTCTCATTTGCAAATTGTCAGAAATCAAGGAGAGTCCACTTATTGATTGGAGCAAGGAAGTTGTTCCTCCGTTTGCTGAATGGTGGTGGTCGGTCACGAAGGTGTTTGTTTCTAGGGTTGCGCCACCACTAAGTTGCTTGTGTTTGAGTTGCACACTCAAAGGTTGTGTGTTGGTGGCCAAGTGTAGGGAAGATGGTTGCGTACGTGGGTCTGGAGATTTGTAAGGTCATGCAGGGTTTCAGCACTTCACACCACTTGGGGTGGCACAAGTTGTGGAGGAGGGTGCACAAACTGGGGGGTAGCATCTTCTTTGCAAGTGTTGAGATAGGGTGGTTGTTGGCATTTGGAGTCGTGTGCACTTCTCTGTTTGCCAGTCATCAGTCTTCTTCTTTGTGAGTGATGGATTGCCACCAGATCTGGGGTTATTTTGGTCAACCAGTTCTGTTTGTAGGCTCGCTGCTTTTGGTGCATCTAGCGGTAGAGGAAACCCAATCCAAGGTTGGCTACTTATCATGTCAAGTCTTCCATCTTGGTGGTCAATGTTTCTCCCCCCTTCTCTCTCTCAGCTTTATGGCCTTTTGATGCTCAGAAGTTTGCTTCAGTAAATTCACATCTACTCTTGTACATTGTTTGAATCATCCTTGACATAAAGCTCTAGTTTTTATGGGTCCAGTAATAGATCTAGTCATGGGTGATACATGTATGAAAAGGGATTATGAACTTGTCAGAGAATACTCTCTGATCTCTTAAACCACTTTAGACTACTCCTAGCACTAATTTTGACTAAATTTTGAGTAACTTTATTGTTTGCATTGTAGATGATAGGAATAGTGTAGCATAATTGTACAAGCTTAACATAGCAGAAGAAACAGATGTTTGCAAAAAATACTAAGGGGAACAAATAAAATCTCGCTTGTTCATTTCTGGAGTCTCTTATCCTTCCTAAAATATCTCTTAATCTAGAACACTCCAATCAAAGTTTATGAAGTTCAACTTCCTTTCCTATCACATCAATGAAATGGCCAAAAGTTTGAGCTTCTTATTTTAGAGGAACACTGAATCCCTGTGTTAAGACAGGATCAGATAATTAATATGGATGTATTCTCGTTTAACACAAATATTTTACCACAATATAGAATAAGGAAAGTTCTTGAGGAATGTCAAGTTTTGTTTGCTTTGTCCAGATTTTTATACTGCTTGGGATGTTATTGAAAAGTATATGCAAGATTATGCCAAGGATCCAGCTCTCACGCACAGGTAAAAGTATATTTCAGCTCTTGACATCAATCAATACTCTGGCCATTGACTGTGGATTCACACATAACATCTATTATCCAGCAAGATCTGTTTGTGGATTAATTCTTTGCAAGATTGATTTTCAGTCAAAAGTTATGCCTCGAGTGGCACAGCTTGTTTGGCTGGTTATTGACATACTCTTCAACTTGTGATCCCTGCTTACTGAATTTTTAGAATACTTCAGCTGGCCATTCCTCATGGTCGCATGTGTTTTTTGATACATGCCTTTTATGCATCAATTAGCTTTTGTTGCTGTTATCCTTGTGTTTGACCTTCAAAATTATTCCACTTCATTGCAATCTTTTTTTTTTATTTATTTGTCACAGGTGAAACAGGTTGCCAAGTGTCCTTTTGTAACCTTTCATTTTCTTTGTTTTGTTTATTTTAAAAGCATCTGTCTTCTTCTGAGATGGGGAGCAATTGATGCTGAGGCATATCCTGAAGCTTCAAGAAGTGTCTCTCAACTTTTATGGAGCATTGGTGCTTCTACAGATACCGGTGGTGGACTGATGTGGTCAAAAGCTAGGGCCTCAGCTTTCTATGCCTTAGGCCATTATGAGGTATATGCATCTTTAGTGTAATGGCTTGCAGAGATGCAATTTATACCTTTAATATTCATCAACTAGACCTATTTTTGTATGGCAATTATTGCATTAAATCCCCACTAAGAGAATAGTGTACAAGTCTCAATGGTTCATTTGACAATTTTTTCCTCTTCTAATATAATTTCACCATAACAATGAAAAGTTGGTAAGTATTATAAATTGCTTTTCTTGTTATGAAGAATTGTACCATGGGTAGGATATAAAGGAACAATTGATAACATGCAAAATATTTTATTTTGCAATTGTAGAAGTTTTTTTTACCAGGATTGAGGTAATTTTATCCTATTTGAATAACAGTTGGTAATAGTTATAATTTTGATTTTTTACTATAGTTGAAAAATTTTAATAAAGTTTCACAAAATTACTACCATTTGTAAAAAGTTGGTAACAATTGTAATTTTGATGATGTACAACAATGTAACAATTTTAATAGATTTGAGATACTTTTTTTCTCAAGCAATAAATGTTTGATATCGCTTAGGATTTTGATGATATACCACATCTAAACAATTTTACCATACTATGATATACTTTTACCACAACCTGTAGAAAGTTGGTATAAAGTTATAATTTACATAATGGAACAATTTTTATTGGATTTGATGTACTTTTAACACAATCAGCAAGGGAACAATTAGTTCTTATTAGAAATATTCTTACCATAATCAATTAAATTGTTAATAATTATAATGTTGATAATTTACCAAATTGTAGCTTTTTACTGCATATTATGTAATTTTACCACAATCTATGAAAATTTGATAACATTTATAACTGATATTAACCTTTCATCAAATGTGATAAACTCATCTGAATTGTGGAAAAAATAATCCAAAATGGCAAATCAAGAAAATTAACAACTGCAATCAACCTTTTATCAGTTGTGTTAAAGGCATCTTGAATATAGTGAAATTGTTCCAAAGTGATAAATCGCAAATTATAGCTACTACATTTAGTAGAATGTTATAACATACGTCAAATATCGTTAAATTATTATAAAATGGCAAATTTTCAAAATTGTGTCAACTATGAACTTTTTATGGATTGTAGTATAAATACATCACATGTGGCGAAATTATTTTATTGTGCTAAATAATTAAATGAAATCCATAAATAGCTTATATTGAATTTTCTATAACCTTTCAAGAAAAGGTATATCTGTTAATTGTTACAATCATAAAATTACAATTCATACTTTTCTTTTGTTTTGTTTTTTTTTTTTTTTTGGGTTGGGGGTGGGGGTGGTGGAAATAAAAAAACAACAGATATGGTTACCTTTAGATACCGGTTTTTTGAGATAGTAATCTTGTTTTTTGAGGGGGTTTCTTTGTGCTATTTGGTCTCCTAGTTATAGCACTTGCAGAGTTGTTTTTGGTTGCAATCACCAAAACTAGGTTTGCTTTGTTATGTCTACTCCTAAGAGAGTAGGCCTTCTCCCTGTACATGCTTCTCTTATCTAATGAATATTACTGATCTCATAAAAAAATAAAATAAAATAAGATGCAAAAAATATCGTATTAAAGGTTCAATAATGGTGAAATAAAATATTTTAGCCATTACTAACCTTCCTGTTAAATGCAACTATGATAAAGTTGTTTCAATGTAACAGGAGTACCCAGCTTCTTGTTACTTACGGTAAAATTATGCTGAGAGTGGTAGGAATTGTTGAATACAGTAAATGTGATAGTATTTTGTATTTTTCTTTATTTATGGGGACAGACTTACATGCACACCTCCATTGGGTGATTTAACCCAATAACATCCCATATTTGTATTATGTTGTACAACCTGCTCTTATTTTCATTTTTTCCCCCCAGATTCCATACTGTTTTTTTGGCGAATTTTCAGATACCCTATATCGAGAAAGCTATTCCAGAGTTCAAGGAAAAGATTTCAGTCTTACTGTTTGGAGAGACTGATGATAACGTCCTTGAGGCTATGGAAAAGTTTCTTGTAAAAATCATTCTACATGAGCACATGTATGGATGAAGTTCTTTAAATCTGTACTTTTCCTTGAGATTATGGTTAGTTTGTTAATGTGTTGCTTATTCATGTCTATATATTGTAGAAACCGTCGAAGACTTTCTAAGGAGAAAAAAGTTATGACCAATAAGATAGAGAAGCTTTTGGATGTCTTTCCTCAAATTATCTTTTCTTCAGGTACAGTAACTTGTTGACCAAGAAAATTTTGGGGGATAGTATATAAATCCAGTTTGCCAAAAAGCAGAATCTTTTAAAAGAACAAATCATTGATGCATTGTCAAGGCTAGGGGAGGGGGTTCACTTGCAGTGTCTATAAATATAGTTTGTGCAGTTATGATTGTGTCCTGTTTTAAAGAAATAAGGCTAATACTTCCTCATACAAAAGTCTGGCTTGCTACCTTCCCCATGGTATGGAGATTGGATTTTCAATTATTCTCCGGTGGTCTCCAAAATTTTTCAGCTGAAAATTTATTGAAGTACATGTTTGCCCAATCAAATAGATTACATTGCTTACTTTGTTCATGAAATTTATTAATTGGAATCAATCTTCATAGAATGATCGAGTCATTATAAAATAATCTATTTCCGAGACCAGCCTTTTTATTGCACTTTATTTGCAGGAAAAAACACACATGCACGTAATTTTCCAGAAGCAGCTTTGCTGTGTTTTTCTTTCATACAAAAAGATGTTAAAGGCCAAGGGCCCTCAACTGTAAGATCAATATATCCTAGCCTCTTGCATTTATATAGTTATTTAAGTGTTGCTAACTTTAGAGGTTTCCAGGATTTACATTCTAGCTTCAAGAATGCACTGATGGATATCGCTCATTCGCTTCAGCTAGCAAGAAACACTTATCTAGCCATTATCTCATTGCAATCTTGGAAATCCTTCATGCGTCAGTGGATTAGAGCTACTATATCGTCCACTAATGCTAATGTATCATCTTTAGGATTGGATAGGACAATTAAATCAGCTAATGATATTTTGAAGGTGAAAATTTTGTCCTTGGTACTCTGTTTTTTCCTATGCAGTAGCTGCAACTGCAGGAACTTTGATGACATGCTTTCTTTTTTGACTTGTAGACTATGATAAGGATAGCTGATGAGTCTATTCCAAGAACTGGTGAGAATATTGCGTTGGCCATTGGTGCCCTTTGTGAGGTAAGACTCTAAAGCAGTAAACTTAACTCTAAATGTCTGAGAGTCCAGATATTCGCCTTATTGGATCTTTAGGCTTGCAATGCACCAAGTAGTTCAACTTCCAGTGCCATCATTTCCTCCTCAATTGTGAATGTCACACATTCAAGAAAACAAACTTCACAGGAGAAGTTTTTTCATTTTGTAAGTAGTGTTTAACTATGTTATCGATCAAGTTATTAACATGCCTTCTAGGTGACTTGTTAAAGAGGAGATGACTCTTAGAAATGTGAAACATACGAGACATTTTAGAGCATAGTAACAGACAACATATCTGAGATAATTAGTAAAGTTTATGCTGGCAGGATGGGCTGAGCACAATAATACTCAAGCCTTAATCCCACTAGGAAAGAAATAGATATTATTTAGAGCAACATAAAAACAAAATATTATATATATATATTCAATCATAAGTCTTGGAAACTGTCTTTTGACTCTCAGAATAGAACATTCTAATGCATCAACAAAACCATCATGTCTAAAATTGATTTGTACATAACTATGCAAAAAGTCAACCCTTATACTGTAGCTATATGGTTCAAGAGAAGTAAGACAGTGGAAACTCCACAAGACAATGTTGGGTTATTGTCCTGCTTCCTGCTATTGTGCATCTAATTAGGTCTCATCGAACATATATTTGGCTTAGACACAGCAATGAATCTGCTGCTGCAACATTCTGCAAGTGCTCATTAAAAAACCCATTAATTCTCACTGTTTTATTGTTTGATCATCTAGTGGGCATTTCTCATCCTGCATTCTATGGATGATATGTATCTTTGAGTCCTTTGCTTAGTCCAACAACTATTGTTGCACCCGTTAGGTGTTGCCTCCATCTGCTCATAATGTAAAAGCTGCTGCATCGAAGTTCCTTCTGAGTTGGTTATTCCAGTCTGAACATGAACATCGCCAGTGGTCTGCTGCTCTTCCTCTTGGATTAATATCAAAAAGCCTACATGTCACCGATCATAAACAAAAATTTCAGAACATTAATGGTCTTCTTGAGGTGTGCTACCTTCCTGTGTTCAACTTAATTAAGAATGAAGATTTTCAGCAATCATATGATGTGGATAGAAACTTGGAACTTGTTTCTTTCACTGACATTCGTTGTTCTAGGTTTTGCGCAGTACTAGAAATACTCTTGTGAAAGGAGCATGCGGGGTTGGCCTGGGTTTTGCATGTCAAGATCTGTTGACTGGGGTTGCATCAACTGATGATGTTAACAAGGATAGAGAATTTTACAGGATGCAAGAAGCTGATCTTTTAGGCATGATCATTAGGTACTTATCACTAACAATATTTCAACTCACCAATTCATCATCAGAGACCCTGCAGAGTCTGTCCGAGTATTTTCCTCGGGGTATGCATGTAAGAAGAAGAAAAATGGATTCTAGTTTGTCATATGAGCATTCTGATGTCTTGGAGGAAGACCTTTGGGGTCTTGCAGGACTTGTCATTGGTTTGGGGAGCACTGTTTCTGCACTTTATAGAACTGGCGACCATGATGTTGTGCTCAGAATTAAAAATTTAATTTTTTCATGGTTACCACATGTAAATCCTTTTGGTCAGGTCTCTGATTCCTGCTTTGAGAGATCTGAATTACTGTTATCTGTTGGTTCTTGTCTTGCACTTCCTATGGTTGTGGGTTTCTGCCAGAGAGTGGAAATGATGGATGAAAGGGAATTGGATGATCTGATTAATGACTACAGAAAGGTCATCTCTGATTTGATGTCTGTTAAAAACTCTGGGGCCTTCTTCCAGAGTTTGTTGATGGCAGCATGCAGTGGAGCTGGCAGTCTCTTTGCCTGCATTTTAAATGAAGGTGTGCACGCCATTGAAGTTGAATGTGTAAAAGGAATACTGGAAGTTTTTAGGAATTGTTACTCAACTGCTAATCCTGTCATAATTCGTCTGGGGGGAATGCTTGGCATAGTGAATTCCTTGGGAGCTGAAGCAGGAAGTTTATTTCGCTTTCAAAGCTTTTCTTCTTCTGTTCAAATGGGTGATTTGCAGAAGGTAAACTATAGTCACATTATCTAGTGAATATTATTAATTTCTATTCCATGTTTTTTTTTTTTAAGTTCTTTGGGCATTTTCTTCAATAGGATTCATCTCATGTATGGGGACCTCTGCTTACAAATCCTGCCTGTGAGCCATTTCTGACATCTTTGGTTCAAGAGATATCTGTTCTTGCACAAAACTCTGATGACAATCAACTACAACGGTATGCTGCGTGGGCAATGTCACTTCTAAGATATCGTTTGTGGTCCAACAGAACTTTGGAGGCTAATGAGAGTTCTGGGACTAATCCAGCTAGTTTGCAAGCTTCTTCTCTTACATTGTCAGGTGACACTGTACTGATGAAACTTTGTACGTGGTTAGCGAATCTGAACATTTCTAAGGTATCTTTTCAAAGCATGAATTTCCTCATCAACTTTCTGCATGTTTGGACAAGTTTTTCCTTTTATTTTGATATGCATTTGACTGCTAAAAGCTGGAATGCAGTTACTTAAATTCCCAAAACGAATTGCAAATATTTTTTAGTCATATGGTGAATTCATTTTGAGAAGTCGTGCCAACCAGACCAATTTTGTGCCTGGGAAAAACATTTTGACCATTTAAACTTTGAATTATTTTTGAATGATTTGCTATTTCTTTGAGGTTGTACTAAACTGATTATGTACTTTTCAGTTTCATTATGTTAATTGCTGATGGTCTAGTTGCTGGAATTTATATCAAGCAGTGGATGGTTGCTTGTGTTTCTGGGTCCAGTATGGTTAAATAAAATGATAAACTCAAGGTTGAAGTTGATTTTATTGAAATATACTTGTCTCAGCATGGTCCTTTCCTCGTCCTTACCCTGTCCTTTACAAGATCTCAATAGCTTTATTTCTTTCTGACTTATTATGATCTGGAGCCACCCCATTGCAAAGCCAACTTATATGAATCTGTAAGATCTCTAGGGGTCCGCGAAATTCTCTGTATTTTCTTTTGGAAATGCAACATTAGCTGTGCATTTGCAGGATTTCTGGGCATGAAATTTTGTCTACAGTTTTCTCTGTTTAGTAGAATATGCATGCCACTTTGTCCTTTTTGATTTAAAATTTTCATGCACTCATGGGCTGATAAAGCAATGAAGTAATGGTCTGAAGACTTTTTGAGACTCTGCTGCCAATTTAGTACCACAACTGAATTCATGGCATGGGAATAAAGTGGCATATGAGCATGAAGATATGCATTTCCAATTAAACTTCTGAAGCCTGTTCCTGCTTTGCAATCTTGATGTTTTTACTTCAGACAGGTAAACATGCAGAATTTGGGACTCAACGGACCATCTTGAAGTGCCTCTCAGTAGCACCAAAATTGCCAAATTTGGACTGGGGAGCAGTTGTTCGGCGGTGTATGAGATATGAGTCTCAGCCATTGCCACCTAAGCCTTTCAAAAATATCCTCAGGGAGGAAGCTCTCCAATTTGCATTAGCTCAAGCATCACATTTTGATCAGCTGCTTAGTTTCCTGGATGAGCTCTGTGACCTGGCTAGATTTCGAATCCTAGAGGCGAACTTGCAGTCATGTATGCTTTTTCATATGGATGAACTAGTGAAAGTCTTTTCAGGCTCCAGGCTTGAAAAATTGTTCAATGATATAGCTGAGTTTTTATCGTCACTTGGAACGTATGGAGTTTCCAGGTCAGATGAGGAAAAGCTGCTGTGTGTGTCTTGCTGGAATGGTCTCTATCAATGTTTGGAGCAGGCTTCTCTTGATTCTGTAGAGTATATTTTTGGTATAGAAAGGTGTATGGAAGTGCTTTTTCACTTGTTACCTGCATCTCAATGGTCTACTGTTGTAGAAGCTGATCATGCTTATCATATTGAAGTGTGGTCTGCTGCAATTAGATGCTTAGAGAAGGCCCCTCAGGCTTGGTTGTTGAACTTTTTGCAGGTAGCCTCTCTTTACTGGTTTTTTGTTAGGAAAAAACCTCTAGAAGTTTCCTTACTCATCATATAGAACTACTTTTCTTATCAAGTTTTGCAGACCACCTGTTTACCCTTTTTCATAGCCATGACTCTTTATGTGTACTTGTACATATCCAGATTTGAATTTTTACAAACATATTGCATTTTGTGGCAATTGCGCCCCATATTTTCTTTCCAGTCACAAATCCAGATTTCCTGAATTCTTTTACAGGTGGATTTTGTTCATGAATATGTAGAGCTTGCTGAGCACTTGAAAAAAATTGAACTGAAAGCGAGGTTAGTTAGAAGTGGTGCCATCCCATTCACCGAGCTGGGAAGACTGAAGGCTCTTATACTGAACTCCGAATCAAGTGGTTGGTTTATATTCCTCTCAATTGCTGTTAGAAATGATTTCTCCATGATTCAAAAACTAAATAAATATTCTTAAAAGCTTTATTTATTTTCTTTACAGCTATCTGGAATGTGCTCATTGAAGTTGTGGCAGCCTTACAACATGCTGAAGGAAGTATTAAACGGCAATGGCTGATTGATGCCATGGAAATAAGCTGTGTATCTAAAAACCCCTCCACGGTAGGCAAAGATTTAGTGCCCTTTTGCAAGCTTCAAATATGATTTTGACTCAAAATTTTATGTCGTCATTGCTCTGGTATCCTCTTTTATCAACAAATTGGTGAATCTTGTTTAAGCTTTTTTATGTAAGAGCAAGATTGTATCTGACGTCTTACCAGTACCTTTTAAGAATATAAAAATTAGTCTATTGATTTGTCATTGAGAGAAAAATCTCCATTTTGCTTTAAAAAATGGTCAGCACAGGATATAGATGCATCAGATAGACTTATTCGCTTCTATTGGAAGTCTTGATTATTCTGTTTTTCATGTATCTTGATGTGGCTCTGGCAGTTGAGCTTTCCACATTGATGCTGGTTTTTGTGGTTAAGGTTTTATATCTCCTACTTTATTTCATTTACCACAAGGGGCAAGACACATTTTATAAGTATCAGACCGATCTTTTTTCATGTTGTGAAAACATACTTCACTGGTTTTTATAGTTTTCCCCTTGCATGTGCTTGGCTTGGGGATACCTTTAGTTAGGTTATTTTGTTTGATTGCTCAGAAGAAATTGTATTGCTATCTTTCTTCTTTGGCATTAGTATGTCTTACTGAATCCATTTATTGTTGTTCGCAGGCACTGCAGTTTGTTGGCCTCCTGTCTGGTACCTGCTGCATGTATATGCCTCTTCTGATTCTGGATCAGTCGAGTGTACTAGTTCATCTACCAGTTACACTAGCATCACTTTTGACAGAACCCTCCTGGGAAATTGTCACGGAACATCTTGCTTCCACTCTTTTTAAATCTACTGAGCGCATTTGCAACTGGGCCACACGTGCATCTCACGGCGAGGATGTAGCTGGATTGCAGAGCATTGATGAAGGTGAAAACAGTTTAGTACCTTTCCTACTACGCATCATGCATGACACCTGCGTATCCTTGAAAAACTACTTGCCTTTGGAGTTGCAGATTAGGCTTGCCAACATGGTAGTTCCCTGACACCTCATTCTCCTTCTGTATGATTGTTCTTTGTAAACTGCATGGGTTTTTCTATATATTGTACTAGAAATTGTTAAGATGCAAATTATTTTCGTCAGACGTTTTGGATACTTCCCTTCATTGTGGGTTGCCAGCTTAGTGTGGGGATCCAGTGTCATAGGCAGTCACGATGTCTAATCTTGAAACTGAGTTAAAGTTTTAAAAACTCATAATCCCTTCGCTTTAGTTACTCGATAATTTGTCAAATGGTGGCAATGCCCCTTTTTTAACGTGCCAGCGATAATAATGGAATAGGACTAGTGCTGAAGCTATCTTAACCCTTGCATAAATGATTATGTTTTGGTGGCAATGATCCGGAAAAGAATTCATATTTCTCAAGAATCAAGACCTCAACTTTTCGGTAGTGTTCCATTCTTCTCCAAATTTACGTCGACATTCAGTCAATCCGCCAATTCTGTAATTTAGGGCGTTAATGTGTTGTATTTTCAAATCCAAAGGGGAGATTCTAAAGCTTAATCTATAATGCAGTTTAGGATTTCGGTTCTTTCTGTTATCAAAATGCTAAGCTAAATTTGTAAAATCGATTTAAATCTGGCATTGGAAAAGAATTATAAATTTCCTTCGAGTTAGAATATACTAGTTCATCAAATGAAATTATTACCAACAATCTAGAGATAACAATTCATAATTTCTTTCTTTTTTTTTTTTTAAAAAGGTTGTATAAATTTAGCTCTCAATCTTCCTACTTTGATGATCCTTTTCTTTTTATTTATTCAAGTTATGAATGCTTTCCTAGTTACTTCGAAAGAGCATTTCCATTGAATTCTTCACATTTTCAGTTATTTTTACGCTATGTGGATTATTTGGGGGGAAAAAAAAAAGAAAGAAAAAAGTGAGTCTATGCCTTGTGTGCAAACTAATTCTTAAAATAGGGATCTAGTGTGAAGGTTGTAATAGTTTAATGGTATCGATATTAGTTTGCTATTGGGATATATTATGATTCGAATCTTTCCCTTCTCATGATTGGTTTAAAAAAAAAAAAAGATATGGTAGAAGTATTTTTTATTTTCCATCATGTTCGGGATGTAATTTACAAAGAAATCGAAGGGAATGCCATATATAACTCGCAGATGCAACGTGCGACTTCATCTGAAAAGGCCTAGGGTTGTGTATACCGTTGGGACTGCGATCGCTTCCACGGCCACAGCTAGGGCAGGTAAGGCTTCTGTTCGGTGCCGCAAATTTTGGTAGAATCTAATTTTCTATTGTTACTTTCGAATACAAATAATAACCAAAAGAGGAAAAGTGTCAAATTCTAGGCAGTCTAACTACTGTCTCCAGCACAACTTCAGCAAAATCATATTAAAGTTGGTGCGATTTATAAACTGCATAATTCACATGCCATTTCTTTGTAAATTATGTCCCGAACGTGATGTGGAATGGCCCAAGCAACATTGCAATTTAAATAATATTTGTCAAAATACTTTAACCGGACTCCTACTGTTAAAAAGCACTCACATTTTTCTGTGCATTATGGCCCAAGCAACATTGCAATTTAAATAATATTTGCCAAAATACTTTAACCGGACTCCTACTTTTAAAAAATATTTTGCCAAGGCACTCACATTTTTCTCTGCATTATGTGTTATGTAAGTCATAAGTGTACATGTGTCGTCTAAGTGGTCCATGACGGCAACCTAAGCAATGCACGGAATACATCCTATATAAAAGAATAATTCAAAAATAGTTACTGAAATAGCATTTTTGGAGATAGGGTAGGAAAATTGCATGCAACATTATGTATGTGCTTTACTTTCGCCCGCTTTTATCCCAAAAAAAAATGGCATATAGAGTATTTGAGTGTTTGCAACCATACAAGAAAGGTGTATTTTTTTATAAGGAAAAGGAGGTAAATATTGTATCTTTTAAAAAATAAATTTATACAATATAGCCACAATAAAAATGTTTCTAAGAAGATATTCTTAGGATATTTGTTGGTAATAATTGGATTTTGCACATGGCAAGCTTGTAAAATAAAATATCGTGAGAGAATTTCGAAATATTGTTCAATATAATTATTTCGATACTTAAGTCAGTAGTAAATTCTAAAATAAAGAATACTTGAGAATAATAGACAAGCTTTAGTACACAAAGCTTAGAGAGTTTTATTGTTAGGTAATAACTGAGTATTTATAGTGGAGTAATACTGATAGTTGGAGGATAGTTAGTGGAAAAGATTTTCTCTTACAAGTATGGAAAAGTGAAGTTGTGGTGTCCAACGTGTCTCACTTATATTGAAGGTAACTGTTGATTTGGTGTCTTAGCCTTATTTTGTATATTATAGCAATTAAAGGAGCTTCATGGGCTCAACTAATCTAACCCTAAAAAGGCGAGCCCCAGGTGGCAAGACGCGCTAGATTTAAACAGGCTTAAAAGACTCATGCCTAAAGAGCTCTATCAATAATATCACTTAAAGTTACATCAAATTATAATGATATGGTGTGTTGAAGCTATAATTTCAAATATGTGAGTTTAAATAACACTACATTGTGTTTTCAACATATGTTTTCTTTCTTCTTCTTCTTTTTTTTTTTTCTCTCCATACTTTCTCTCACCTTCTCCATCTTACTTTGTGAACACCTCATTTTCCTTTATGTTCATATAATAAACAAAACCCAACACTTTCTTTATATGATTGGTCTCCCTCAAATTAAAGAAATTAATTCTGAATCCTTTCCTTCTTGGATTTGTAAAAATGCCAACTTTAGAATTATCTTTTTTTTTTTCTTTAAATATACATTTTGTATAACAAGATATTTTTATTTTTACATCTTTTATAAAAAATTCACAGATCTTTACTCAAATGAAGAAACTAATGGTTGTAGTTTGTTTAGCATGTTTTTTTAGGCTAAAGTTTGAAATGTTATAGAAAATTCTTGGGTAATTGATGTTAAAGATCGAAACTTTAATAAGAGCATTTTTTTATATTGTATAGAAGCATAAAGTATTTAGAGAGAAAGAGAGAAATTATGATATTTTGGATAAAGTTCAAGTAGTCTATTACCATTTGAATTTAGTTACAAGGTAGATCAATCACTGATGAATTTGGATGAAAAATTTGTGGGACTATATGAAATGTCTTGATCGAGTAAATTGCTCATTAAGCTTATCTCATCTTGTTGAATCTTTATCTTTATTATTTGATCGCTATTACTCATTTGATTCTGCAATTGATCTCTTCATGTATATCTTGTCATTTCAATTCAAAAAAGTATGGTCGGGTTCCGTTTTTCATAATTGCAACTATTCATTTTAAGGAATTTTCTTCGTATAAGTAAATGCTCACTACTCAAGTAAGCTTATAAAGTTCTTTATAATTAAGTGCTTTTTAGGCTGTCTTAACCCTCGTAATTGAACTTTATCCCCTAATATCTTGAAACTTTTTACATACAAAAAATTTACTTGTTACTAATAGAGTCTAGCCTTGGCTTTTCTTTA
This sequence comes from Lumnitzera littorea, assembly GCA_024138015.1. Taxonomy (NCBI): domain Eukaryota; kingdom Viridiplantae; phylum Streptophyta; class Magnoliopsida; order Myrtales; family Combretaceae; genus Lumnitzera; species Lumnitzera littorea. The sequence continues at coordinate 68,625,955 of JAMXBB010000011.1, read as the reverse complement.
AACCCCTTCTTTCACTCCAATAGTACATAAATCGGGTTGATGCAAAGGAAATGGTGAGTAAATAAGGATAAGGAGAAGAAGAGGAGGAGAGTATGTAAGGTAAAACAAGGACAAGAGGAAAGCCAACGTCTTTGATACTCAAACTCTTAGTTTAAACTACTTAGCACGAAATTATGTCTTGAAGTTATGATTTCAATGTAATTTGAAATCATATCTTCAAGAAGTTTTAAGGTTGTACTATTGGAAATACTATTGTAACACCTATAATTTTTTGGATTTTTTTAAATACAATATTTATTTCCATTTCTTAAAGGAACATTTGGCAACTATCTGACATCTTTTGATTTTGGATCTAATGGCTTATATTTATCTATACGTTTTATTCCTACCCTTCTCATAATTATTTATCTTCTTCATGGTCTCCTCTATATCAATCATTTATTGTTTCATCCTATGCAATCTATGTTCCAAGTTATTTGGACACCTCTCATCATACTGTCAACATATCATCATAAAAAAATTTCAAGGTGTCAATAAATAAATTAATTTCACAACCCTTACAATCAACCACAACCATATGCCAATCAACACAATATCAATCAACTCAATACACATGAAATTTGGTACTTATCACGAAGCATGGAATCTGATGCTTTGATACCAGATTGAAGTTTATAGAGATGTGCTCAAAACTTTATCAATTTTGTAATTTTTAGGATTAGGAATTCTAATAAGAAACGTAAGTATTTTGATGTGTTTAGGTTTTTTAGAAGTTTATGAATAAAGTTGATTATTTGATATGACTCACAAATGATGAAGTCAAATTGGGTTTGAATTGTAGATTGATGTTATACTTGATTTGTAGAACCTTCATAAGTGTTAGAAAACTTGTTGTATCTATGTATTCAATTAAAGAAATTCACCACAATTGATAAACAATCGATAGGAATTTAATTTGAATAAAGAAAATAAACTTTAATACTCAAAAGTCTCTTGATAATAAGAATCAATGACAAATCAATGTGGTATTGACACTTGGATGTTGAATAATGGCCTAAAGTTGTCTATTCATAAACTCACTAACTCAAAACTTGGAAAATTTCACCTAGAAAAGAAACTAAATAAATGAAAATAACACTAAAAGTAAATGATGAAAAGATATTTAAAGGATCTAATTAAATGAAACATGTAACACCAAATAAAAAAGAAAGAACTAAGTCTAGTACAACATGAAATCCAACATTAGCCAACTCGAGAAATCTTACTTGTTGGATTGGTTGACCATATGGCCAGTTGATTGCCCTAAATCAACCATTTGGCCAATCCACTTAAACTGATTTCTTAGTTGACCTTTCCTTAGTTGGTCTTGCCCTAATTGATCCCTTAAACTTCCAAATGCTCAAATCTACTTTTAAACTCAGCCTGGATCTTTATGCTTGTCTTGTACCTTCATTTTGTTCCTTGATTTCCATCACTATCGTGGGTCTAAAAAAGATTCATTCTCAATTCTCAACTCATCTGGACATTAGCATTTAGTTACAACTTCTTCTAGTAAAATCATTTTCTTAGGCATACGAACAGGCTTCTCTCTTGTTTGGCCTTCTTGGCAAATTTAATTTTGATGATAATAAAAGAAATATTAAGTTAATCCTAAAATGTTTATTAAGTGTGCAAGTTATTTAAGTATTTACTTTAAGAAAAGTAAGGTTTAAGATGACTCGATTATATCAATGAGTTCTAAAGTGAAGTAGTAAGGGTGGTTATATGACTAAGAGGGTTACTCGGAGAGTACAACTTGGTGCATGCAAAAGCTAGACAGTTTGATTTCTTTGTAGATTTAAGTTGGACATGTGATCAAATTAAAGACCTAACTCTACTTAATGAATATATTTGGGTAATATATTCAATGCACTCCACTAAAGTTGGACATATATTGGTGGATGAATAAAGTTGGTTTGAATTACATGAAGGTGGAATGAAGCTTCGGAAACTTATTATTTGAATAGATCAATCAATTGGAGATTTAGCGTTCGAACGGGTAATGTGGATTTTTAGTAATCAGAGAGTAGTTTCAAGGAAGCCACGGTTCAAATGGTATTGGTCATTTTATGATAGCAGCGGATTCACATGGTGAAGTGTAGCAATAGTTTCTTAACGTGGCAAGCATATGATTTCATCATTTAAAGTGTGTGCAAGAGTTTCAATTGTCAGGTTCCAGTGGGAAGAATATTTGATTTCAATTTGGCAAAGCTTTTTGACGTGGAGACCGAACTTCTTGAGCACCCAAATTTACCGTTCAAGTGGGGCTCAATGTCTCCAACAAGTCAAACGCGGTCAGCTTCTATTCCTCCAAGCATCTTATTATAACGTGGCTGGAACATGTTTTTAATCATCACGTGGCAGCTCAAGCTTAGTTGATTATACAGTGTTTTGAGACGTGGCAAATGTTTAATTCAAGAAGCAGCTATTGGACTCCTATCAAATTTCTTTCAAGTAGCAGGTTATTTTGTCACGAGCGATTCCGATATTGACTAGCAGCAGCAAATAAAGTTCCAGTCCATTATGAGGTCAAATTACGAGAGATATCTTTGGATAGATAATAGATAAAGATTTATTTGAATATTTGAATGAGATTTACATACCAATCTTTGTCCAAAATAAGTGGGATACATATATTTATGAAGAATAAGCTTTAAGAATGTTTTATGGGCAATTTATTGAAAAATTGGGTATAATGCATGTTTATCGACTTAATAAAATTACATACTGACAAATTATATAAAAAAAGTTATCAAGATACCATTACTATTTCAATACATCTTGAAGATGTAATATTAGAGGTATTAACTTTTGTATACTATCTATCTTCAAATTACGATATTAGTAGTAGACCTATATTAAGATGTGATATAGATATAAATACACTAATATTGCATCTTAAAAATATGATATATATATATATTTAATTAGTGTTGTATTTTAAATATATGATATTAGTATAAATAACTAAGATGCGACACTATAATGGTATTTTGGTAATATATTTTATCTAATTTATATTTATGTAATATTTATTAATTTTGATAGTAAACATATAAATTTTTTAAAAAAATATCAAGATGAAAATATGTGTGTTTTCTAAACAAATTTTTCAGATTTCATCGGATTTGATATTTCAAATTTCAAGATGATAATCATATTTTCCACCAATGAAGGGAAAAGCACATATCTAACAATTAACTCAAAATTTTGAGAATATACAAGATTATCTCATTCGGTCATCTAGCCATTACAATAAGAAGCCATATATATCATATCTATTCAAAATTGTAGTAACAAATCCGATATGGAGCATTCGTGATGCTATACTCGGAAGCAATTCTTGAGGATATCTTTGCACTACATTTAACAATTATACTTTATTATCCCAAGCTTACTTGTTTTTCTAGAGGATTAATTTGTTTCATCTCCTCAATTATTTTATTGTTTCATTTTAGAGTTAGGAAACGTGTTAGAGAGAAGGTTACAAATTTGTTTCTCTATAGTTTTATGATTAGTCAAAAGATAGGCTAGGGAAACATAGTGAAGTGATTGGTTCATTGGAACAAGACTATATTTGCAATCTCTCTATTTCTGAATATAGCTAGTGTGGAAGATCGAGTCCCCATTAGTAAAATTAAAAGAATAAATTAGCTATAAGGTCATATCACTATAATTTCCTTGCTTGATTTTCTCACCCTCTCTCTCTTTAATTTTAGCATATTTATTTTTCTTATTAAATATTGCTTTTGTGCAAACTCCAATTGAGTAATCAAAGGGGGAAACTTTAAATCACAAAAAGTTTAAATTTTTATAAAGTACCTAATTCACCTCTTTCCTCTGGATCACTTAAATCGAGACTTGCAAAAACCATCTCACATATAACTGTTAAAATAATCACCAAGTAAGAAAGGAACACAAACCTGTTTATGATAATGCATGAGTCCTTGGTTATGGAGTCAATGCAGATTGTATTGCTTCAGTTAAATAGTTCTTGCAATCCTATCCTCTTAATAAAATCCTAAGAAACCACATTGATACATTTTCCCTTATTACAACCAGCTTATACGTTTTCTTATGAATTAAACAATGAGCATGGAATAGATTCTTTCTTTCCTTTGAATTTTCTTTAGTGTAAATGCACTACTTTTCTTGTGCTATCAATGCATAACAATTTACAACAAGAATTAATATTGTTTCTCTATTAACTCCTACATTTTCAAATTTAGCAACTTTCTCCTCAGCTATCTTTTTACGAGCCTCAACTACTATGGTCTTCTATACAATAGTTACCCTCTTACATTCAGTATCAATCTTGACCTCAATCTTCTTAATCTCATAATTTGTCTTGTTATAGTCAACCTTAACCATCTTCACAATCTCTCTCATTTTCTCCTTGATTGAATCATTTGGCAATTCTTTTGACCTATTTTGAATCTAGTGGCTTGTATGCATCAACAAGCATCATTCGTATCCATCTCATATTATTCATGATCTCCTCTATATCATTCATCTACTATTTTATCCTAAGCACTCAATGTTCCAAATTATTTAAACACCTCTCACCATATACACTTAGCATACTATCACAATCAAGTTTCAAGGTATCAACAAATCAATCAAATTTTACAACACCCACAGTCAACCACAACCATGTGTCGATTACTACGATGCCAAAATCCTATGAAAAAAGGGCAACTTTCATGCTGTTTATATAGGGGTTGCAAGTTAGTGCAATTTTCTTTACCTGGTTTTACAAATGGATCGGAGTGAAGAGAAGGACAACCCCTTTGACGTGCTCATGGGCAGCACTACTTTCTTACCATTAAAAGTCTTGGCTTCTTCTATTGAAGAGGTTTCTGTACTTCAATGTGAGGTAGGGCCTCTAATTGGATTTCCTTTTCTAACTTGATCTTGTTCCACTTAAAAAAGACAACGTGTGGGTGAGTCAATCAAAATAAGAGTTGCAGGGAAGGAATCACCTGCTACTACTCTTTAAGAGGTTATCTATTAATAAAGAGGGGAAAGGGATCAAACATTGTTCTTCTTTCTTTCTTGATTACCTTCCTTGTGTATCCATGAGGGGTCTTAGTAAATTAAGATAGGGCCTTTTGCACCAGTAAGAATCCTTCTTAACCCATAATGATGTAGCTTCTGTTTCGTTATTTGTGGAAAAATCACCTACACTTCCTCTAAGCCTACCACCTCTCCTTTTCACCTAATATAAGGCATTTTCTTGAATTGAACTACTAAATACCCATTTGTGGGAGTTGCCAGTGTTGGAACATAATGCTTGGCTAGTGAAAGGATAAGAATCGGAGGCTATAAGGTCTTAATCTCTATCCAAGACCTTCTAAGGGCAAGGACCTAGCTTCTTCAACATAGTTGTGCCTCCATTCAAAAGATGATTCAGTCTCCCCGTTAGGATGTAAAGCACTACCTTGGAACTTCTCTTATGTATTCGTTAAGGTAAGTAACTTCTTGACTCATAATTTTTTGCAATCCATTATGCGAATACTTCCTCTCTAGAAGTTTGCCAAATTTGATAATAACTCTCTTCTTTATATGCCTCATGTTAGGGTCATTTAGCAAGGCCACATCCTTTTGTACATTATTGTAACATAGAAAGAGACTTTTTGTACTTGTAGCTTAGGAATTTACTATTTTTAAGAAGTTTTCACTTTAGGAATGATAACATTTTAATGTCCACTCTTACCAGGCCCAAAAATGCCCGTAAAACTATTTATAGGGTGTAAGCACTCTTTTGGGTTGAAACCCTTACTCACCATTTTAGTTGATCGTAACCAAAGGCATCATGTTATACATATATATATAGACACCATGCGCACTCAATTGTAGCCTTGTAACATTGATTTATTAATAAAAGTATACTATTTCATTTTACGATTCTTATCCATGTCCCTTTGAATTATTGTTGCCATTATATCTTGTTTTGGTGTTGCTTGCAAATTAAGGCCTTGTTAGCCATCGTTATGCGAGTTAGGCTTGCCTACTATTATAAAGGTAGGATAATAAGAACCGCATGATCTATTTATGTACTAAAAAGAGCCCAAAATTATAATCATTAGTATTAGAGCCTAAGTTATTTCAACGAGAACAACCATGACATAACAAGAGGAAATGAGTAAGAGGTAAGATAACTCATAGGAAATTCTAAGGGGTATGACTAAGCTAATGGATGACTTGGTTGCCCTTTCAGTAAGGATGGTCAAAATTAAGACCAATTATCAAGGGATAAATGGTAAAATGACAAAGATGGTAAAGAACTTTGGTAGTCACAATGTAGACACTTAGAGGCGAAATGCAAGTAATGATTGACGATGCAAGATGGAAATTGAGTACTTAAATTGACGACTTGAGAAGACATGTGAATACCCATGCCTCAACCAAGTTTGTTAAAGAGTTGAGGGCATAAATGGTTGTATTGACTCGGGCTTTAGGAAATGCTCTTGCCCATGTCCTAGTACATGCTTCTACTCATATAGGAAATCTAAAGATGCTTGAGCCTAAGGCATTCGCTAGCATGAGAGATGCAAATTGTGAAAGAACTTTCTATTTGATATAGAGCAATACTTTACAATTGTTGGGACAAATGATGAGAGAACAAAAGTTACAATGGTTGCAATGTACTTGACTAGTGATGCTAAGCTTTGGTGGCATACTAAGTATGAAGGGATTTAAAATGGCATTACACATGTAGATACATGGGTAGAGTTGAAGGCTGAGACGTGAGCTCAATTTTTTCCTGAGAACGTCAAGTATAATGCTCGAAAGAAGTTAAGAGAACTTCACTGGGTGATAACATAAGGAATTATTTGTGCGAGTTCTCAACCTTGATGTTAAATATCAAGACCATGGGTGAAGATGATAAGCTATTCTACTTCTTGGAAAGGTTAAAGCCTTATGCTAGGAATGGGTTGTAGAGGTAACGAGTGACGAACTTGGCTACAGCACAGGTGATAACTGAGTGCTTAATTGGTTATATCCATGACAATTGAGGGAAGAGTGTGTCAACGAGGCATGAAGATGGAAAGTTCATCAAGAGGAGCAAACCTAAGAGTAGGGGCCCTAAGTTCAAGTAATAGCAACAACAATACCAGAGTGGGTAAAAGGAAATCTTACAACTCTTACATGTCCAGAAAGGGTGGGACAACCGGTGGAGGTAAGAAGCCCTCATTCTCTTACTTCTTGTGTAATGGCTCGCATAAGGTAGCTTATTGTCTACACAAAGTTGCACTCAATGCCATGGCTTGGAAGGTAAAGAGTATATACCAAGATGAAGAGTCGGGGAGTGATGGTGAAGAATAACCTCAGATGGCTGTATTATACATGTTGTCGGTTGTTAGAAAGAGTTCTCTAACGTAGCATAAGCCTAAGATTGATAATAAATTGATGTATGTCCAATTAAACATCAATGGTAAGAGTACAAGTGCTATAGTAGACTCCAATGCTATACATAACTTCATCAATGTGCTTAAGGCAAAAAGATTAGGGTTGGTTCTTATTGAAGACACTAGCTAAATTAAAGCTGTCAATTCTAAGGCTTGTCTTATTTGAGGAGTTGTAAGAGGGGTGAAGGTGAAGGTTTGAGATTGGAGTAGGAATCTCAACTTCATAGTTGTCCCATTAGATGATTTCAGCATAGTCCTTAGGATAGATTACTTGAAATAAGCCAAAGTTGCTCCTTTGCCCACGGCTGATGAGAAACCATGTTGTATATTAGTTTAAAGGAATAGAGCAAGCAACCATGGCAAGGAGGGAAAGAATATTGGGGCTATGATGCTGTTAGAACTTTAATTAAAGAGAAGGCTTAAACATTAAGAGTTAACTTTCCTAACTGTCCTTATTTAGGAGGAGGAAGTAGGAAAGACTAAGATACCAGGGGTAATAGAGAATGTCCTGAGGGAGTGCAAATTTGTGACGCCCGACAAGCTCCCAAAAGAATTACCTTCTGGATGGTCTGTTGACTATGAGATCAAGTTGTTTCTTGGTGCCAAACCACCTGCTAGAACTCCATATAGAATGCTGCTTCTTGAACTTAATGAGTTGAAGAAGTAGTTGGATAAATTGTTAGAGGCAAGCTTCATTTGACCCTCAAAAGCACCATACGGGGCTTCTGTTCTATTTTAAAAGAAGCAGGATGAGAGGTTGAGATTATTTATCAAGTATCAAGCTTTGAAAAAGCTGACAATGAAGAATCATAATCTAATCCCTCTAATTGTTGATTTGTTTGATTAACTGAGCTGAGCCAAATACTTTACAAAGCTAGATCTTTGTTTAAGGTTTCATCAGGTCCATATTATTGAGGGTGATGAGCCTAAGACGATGCATGTAACTCGGTATAGTGCTTATGAGTTCCTGGTGATGCCCTTTAGTGTCACCGATGCTCTTACAACCTTTTGTACTTTGATGAGTAATGTATTTTGTGAATATTTTGACAAATTTGTAGTCACTTATCTATACAACATTATTGTGTGTAGTAGGGCATTGCAAGGTCATGTAAAGTACTTATGGATGGTTTTTTAGAAGCTGCAGGGGAATCATTTGTACATGATGCATGAGAAGTGTGCCTTTTCCCAAAAATGCATCAACTTCTTGGGTCATGTAGTTGAGGAATAGCGAATTTGAATGGATCTAGCAAAGGTAGAAACAATCAGGTAGTGGTTAGTATCTAAGAGTGTGATAGAGTTACGATCCTTCCTTGGACTCACTAATTATTACAAAAGATTTGTTAAGGGATATTCCTACCAAGTTACGCTCCTTATAGATCTTTTGAAGAAAGTCCAAACATGGTCATGGGATAGGGAATGTTAGAATGCCTTTGAAGACTTGAAGCATCTTGTGATAGAAGAGCTAGTGCTCACACTTCCTAACATTTTCAAACCACTTGAAGTCCATACAAATGCCTCAAGCATTGTGTTAGGTGGAGTGTTGATGTAAGAAGGACATCCAATGGCATTATTGAGCATAAGAAAAGGAGTTACTTGAAACTGTTTGTTGTTTAAGGACTTTGAAACATTATTTGTTAGATTTTATGTTTCTACTGAAGACAAACAATTTTGCTACCAATCATATATTGACTCAACCTAAGCTTTCTATTAGGTAAGCTAGATGGCAACAGTTCCTCGTAGAGTTTGATATGGAGATTGAGTATCGTAGCAAGCAAATTAAACAAGTAGCAGATGCTTTAAGTAGGTAAGTAGATTTGGCTTCCTTAGCACAAATTGTGTCTTAATCGATGAGTCAAGTCTTGACTTCAATCCAAGAGCAGCTCAAGCAACATATAGACCAAAACTTGTTAACTAAGAATCTCAACCAGTTGATTAAAGAAGGGAATACTCACAAATTTTGGGTAGAAGGCGACCTCATCTACATAAAGGGGTACCAATTGTATGTCCCGAAGGTTGGCAACTTGAAAAGAGCGTTCATGAGGGAGTGCTATGATACTCTACAAGCTAGACACCCCATTGGTAGAGAACATTGAGCTTGTTTAATCTAGGATATTATCAATCGGATATGAAAGAGTATGTGATGAGCTATATGAAGACTTATTTAACTTACCAATAATACAAACTTAAGACGTAAAAGACTGCAAGGTTGTTGGAGCCACTTTCAGTGTCATCCTACCTATAAGAGAGCTCTCCATGGACTTCATCAATTTCCTATCAAAAGTAGGATACTCATCTATTTTTGTTGTTGTTGGAAAGATCTTCAAGTATGTTACCTTCATTCCTACCATAAAGATTTGAAATGCAAAAGAGACAACTTAGTTTTCCTTCAAGCATGTTGTGAATCTCTAGGGAGTACCCCAAAATATTGTGAGTGATAAGGGCACTAGGTTCACAACATAGTCTTAGACAAAGTTGTTCCGCCTCTTAGGTTCCTAATTGAACATGAACTCTAGCTACCATCTACAAAGGGACGAGGAGATTAAGAGATTTAATGGCTTGCTGTAGAAATACCTTTAGACACCTTATTAGTGCTAACTAAAGGAATTAGGCTGACTTGATGGATGTTACCCAATTCCGTTTCAACATCTGACAGAGCTCTTCCTCCAACAAGAGTCCTATCGAGATCATCACAAGTTGAGAACTGCTATTACCCCATTTAGTTGCCATACCATACACTGGGAGTTACCTAAGAACTTACCAATTTACTAAAGATTGGAAGCAAAGTTCAAAAGTAACAAAGACATATCTTAAGAAGACTTCCAAGAAGATGAAGAAAGAAGCAAATCAAAACTATTGACCTAGATAGTACAATGTTAGAGATCGATTCCTTACAAGCTTTTTTCCAAAACAAATCAATTTGTTAGGGAATAAGGACAGAAGCATGATTCAAAGGTACATTAGTCCAGTTCCCATCATCTTAAGGATTGGAAGAGAAACCTATAAGGTCGAGCCTCTTACATGGTTAAAGGTCCATTTGGTTTTTCACGTCAATGTCAAGCCATATTATCTAGACATAGAAGACCCATCTTGCAATGTGTCCAAGCTATTGTACGTTAAGATCAAATTCAATATGAGTCAAGCCATAAAAGACATCTTTGCAAAGCAAAGAGTGAAAGATCCCACCATTAGAGAAGAACATATGAAGTATTTAGTTAAGTGGAGAGATCAAGGAGAAGAAGACAATAGCTAGGAAACTGAAGACGACCTTTGCCACTAGATCCATGCTCCAGTACATATTGCCAAGGATGTTAATAGAATTAAGTTAAAGGAGGGGGTAAGGGGTTTGGGGATTTCAGGATCCCCTTTTTGCAACATACCGTGCTAGCAGGGCTCCATCCTTTTGTATATTATCATAATATAAAAGGAAACTTTTTGTACTTATAGTTTAAGGCTCTAGGTAATGTTTAGTTGTGTAATTTTCATGGCACTGGACTAGACAAAAAATTTTGTATTATGTTTGGTTTGTAAATTTACTTAGTGACTAGATAAAAATTAGACTGATGAATTGAACAAAATGTCTAAATTTTGTTTCATCTACACCATGGTATAAAAATGAAATCCATTGAAAAAAAATAAAAAAAAACAATTGCATTTTCAAAAATATGCCTCCATGTTATAATATTAAGTTAATTAATATTATTTTTATTAAATATTACAAAAAAATATTTATTTTATAATATAAATAAATAATTTTTTAATATAAATTTTATATCTAATATTATGCAAATCAAATATAGTATAATAAGTTTATACTATTCAATCCTCTTCTTACTTATTCTATCTAATTCTTTTTGTTCAATCCAGTATTTATAACCAAACGCTATCTTACTATTTTTAGGAAGTTTTCATTTTAGAAATAATACCATTTCAATAATTTTAATATCTACTCCTACTAAGCCCAAAAATGACCGTAAAGCTCTTTACGAGGGTATGAGTACTTTTCTAGATTAAAACTTTTACTCACTACTTTAGTTGATCACAATCAAAGGCATTATGTTATATATACACAAACCTCTATGCACACTCGATTGTAGTTTTGTAACCTTGACTTATTAATAGAAGCATGCTATTTCATTTTACAATTCTTACCCATGTCCCTTTTAATTACCATTGCTTTTCTATCTTATTTCATATTACTTAAAGATTAAGGTCTTGTTGGCCATCATTGTGTAAGTTAAGCTTACTTAATACTGTAGAAGCAGGACAGTAAGTATCGTACAATCCATTTGTATGCTAGAGAAAACCCCGAACGTAACATCTTACATCCTTGGGAATTTTATATGGAAAATAGAATCAAACTTAATCAATTAGTCCACTATGCCTTCTTAAACGTTGCATATTCAACTTGCATGTATTAAGCATATAACTAGCCTTCCTTTTGAGTTCAAAGGAAATGACCACCACATCCCTTTACCGAGAAGGGTCTAATAAGCTCTTGCTGCAAAAGGGGCCTACCTTGTAAGTTGGCTGACAAAGAAAGAAAAAAGGCCCAAAAATGTAGACCTTGAAACCTTGAATTCAGATTTGAGAAGGGGGCCCCATTACTTTCTCATTTTGTGTGCAAGAAGGGGGGGGAGGGGGTGCTCGTGATGGTAGAAGTGTCTAATTTTGACGAAGGCAAACGAAAACATTGTATCGAAAATCCTATGATGGAGTACTCCTGCATAGGGAATTTTCCACAATGGGCAAAATTCTGACAAAGCAATGCCATATGGTTAGAATATAGAAGACTATAATCTAATCTTGAATAGAAGCATCCTTAATACTCTAGCCAGTCTATTGATTCCATCTATTACCTAATCTACATATTTTTCTAGCTAAGTAATGGGAATCACTATTAGCTCATTCAAATCTCTTCACTTGTTCCCAGTGCTTCTACTTAAGGAAGAGTAGGATCCTTTCATGATGTAGTTGCCTTGCTTGTACTTAAGTCTTGATCAGCTCCTTGACTAAAAAGAGAAAAGAAGACTAAACTAAAGGCCGACAAGCAGGAAGTGGGTATCATACCTTGAAGTGGTAGAGTTGTTATAGTTTTGCCGTGTGAATTATCTTAAGATAGAAACTAGCCTTATAGTTACTACCACAAACTAAGTCCACACTAAATGTACCCGACTCAACTGTTTTGAAGCATCTAATTCAATATTTATTTAATGTAAACCTATGGAATTATCTTGGGAAATGGTTGATAAAATACAGTCATAATTTGACATTTAAAAAAAATAGTCATAAAACCCACAAGTATAAGTTATTTAGTATACAGATCAATAGCTAAAAGCTACGGGGTCACTAGGGAAGACCCAAATAGTTTCCCTAAAAGGTTAGGAAAAAAAATAAATAAATAAACAAATAATAAGATTATAAATCCAATCAATTCATCTTGAACCTTACACTTCAACCCCGTACTTTATCTTTGGAGCTATGTAATGTGCCTACCGATTAACTTTGAACCTACAAAACACACTATAGGAGAGTGAGTAATAACGTACTTAATAAGTATGATGGAGGCAAAAGTATGTATTTAATATAAAGCAATCAGGTTTTTCAAATAGTTTTAGTTAGATGCAATGTGTATTCAAGCAAATATCAATGCCATCACAAGACATTATTCGACCGCTCATGAGATTAGAGAAATTACTTTCGCTTTAATTCGAGTTGACGAATTTGACATTTGGCACACAAATCAGAACTAAACTAGTACTTATTTAATGGAAAACGCTCTCTGCCTGAGATGACCTTTAAACTACAACTCCTAATCTTACTATGACCTCCTATCCTATCATTGAATCAGACTAATGGTAGGAAAATGATTATTTTAACTATTCTCATTGAAAGAGTCCATGTTTACCCTAAGAATCCTAGCCATTATCCTTAGTAAGTTGTGATGCAAATCAAACTAGATGTTAAGTTGAGTTGAAGTTAGCTCGTTTTTAGGGTGATCAACTAAGCTTAAATAGTTCAAGCAGAAAAATATTCACAAAGTAAATATAACATAGAGCTTGGCTCCCACCAAAGTAAATTAAATCTCAAACACATACACCGAACATGCACAAACAACCAATTATAATCACAACCAAGTATATACTAAATTCTTCAAGTATTTTGAAATAATAGTTCGAAGTGTGGTGAAACAGTGATCCCACTTATTTGAACTTCAATGGTTCACAAGTCTTGATTGTTGCATTTGTGATCTTCAATTATCCCTATACATATACAATTGATTAGTTTTAATCCATGTATGTGCCTTGAATCAATAGTAATTGATTCATTTTATATGAACTAAGTTGCCTTATCATTAGTTTTTCAAGTTGTTTTTCTAACTCACATGTTGGGATTTTCATAGTTAGTTCACTAGTTTTTACAAGTTATTTTAATCTACAATAGCTTTTGAGTCAATTCATGGTAAAGTTCTTTAGCCCTAACCTTATGAGTTACTCTTTGAGCTGTATTGGAGTCATATGTTATGCAAATTTTATCCTCTGAATTAGCCCTTCAGTTTATTTCGTTATAAGTCTCTTAATAGGATATCATTTTGGCTATCCTCTAAGTTTAGCTAACCTCATGGTTTTTAAGAAATTTACCATCTAACTTAGTTTCTTAGCTCCCCATTGACTACAATTCACATATGAATTTCCCTCTATCTTAACTTCTAAGTATATTCGTAGTATGATATTCACTAACAAATCCTCTAAGTTAGGTTTTTTATAGCTCATTACCAAAGTATTCTTTGAAATATCCTCCGAATATTTCTAGTTCATGATCTTTATCCAACGAATCCCCTGAATTATCTTATGACCCAAACCATGTAGAAAAACACAAAAAGATGTGGATGCCATTTCTTTCTTTATGTAACACCATCCTAAACTAAATATTTCATGTAATAGAACCATTTCTTTTGGGTGCTTTATGATCCAATAACCAATATGATGATTAATGCAATTAATCGTTGGGGGTAAGGACTATAAAGTTTTATTAGCTATCAACTACTTGCATCATATTTAAGTCCTAATAGTGTTATTTATTAGATTTAAAATAGGAAAAAAAAAAAAAGGAAAGAAAGAATCATCAAAACATTTTTCTTCTCTTATCCATTAAATCAATGAAACCATGGAAATTGATTAGATATTTATCAACCTTTACTTTTCCAAAATCTTACTTTACTTTTTGTACTATTTAAATGTAAAGAAAATGGGCTACAATAAAGATTTGATATAAAGACAGTTTACATCTTTAAAGGAATTCATTCTCTTACTTTTTTTTTTTTTTTCCTCAATGTTTTGTTACAATTTCAAGAGGTTTTTTTTTTTTTTCCTCCCTTTGCAAAAAACTAACAAAATTCATGGCCAAACATAATATACGAAATTATCACATCAAGCTCAAAGTGGAATAAAACATACCTGAAGAATCGTTTGTAGTTACTTTAGTATTGTGGTTTAGATTTCCTTTTTCAACTATAGGAGTGGTCTTCTTCTCAAGAGAGTTTATCGGAGGCCGATGGAACTCCGACCAAATGTGGACGTCGAGCATTCCTTTGAGATGTGTTAGTATGGAGAGCCTTACATTTCCAAACAGACTATTGGTGTTTTGGGAATTCCTCATATTATTTTGTTTATATGTTACAAATCCCTCCTTCAATTTATTTAATTGACTTGCTGTTCATGCAACACTCCCAAGTGTTAGAAAGCATGGCTATCCAATTGTCTTCAGCGAGCTTATGGATTAGTTGGCAATACTAATATTTCTACACCTAGCCCCTTAATAATAGATCAAGTGTCATAGCTTATTTAGTCTATTGTTATTTTACTTATGTAAGTTTTTCTTTTTGAACCCTGAATTTGGTCTACTTTATGTCAAATTATAGTCTCTAGTGCTAAAATAAAATTTAACCCAATAATTCATCACATGCGACACTAATAATTTTAGTATTAGTATTATCTCTATTATTTATTAGTTTTCACACTTATATATTTTAATTGATAATGCTCCAAATATGGGGTGAGCTATCAATCGGTAGTGAATCCTTAAAGTTATGTCTTAATTTTATTGGACTAAACATGTATTGTTAGTAATATCTTAACGTCTCAATATCCTAATTTAAACTAGGATGTATAAACATTATAGCTCCTTGTATTCCCATAATAATTACACACAATAAATATATATATATATATTTCCTACATGTCATTTCATCTCATTTAATAATTTTATTACTTATAAAATTTATTTCTAGATATTCATTAAATATCGATACGTATTTCATGCATTTATGGTAATTATAGGATAATATGTTTAGCTATATATTTTTTTCTTATTATATTTTCAAAATTGATGCATTAGAAGCCTTTTTGTCTAATAGTCCTCACTATCACGTAAAGTTTTAGCTCAAATGGGTTACTTTTGCAAACAACCTAAAATTGACTATCCAAAAACTAATCACAAGAGTACGAGCTTATATACAAATTATACTGGATGTATTACATGTCTTTTAAATATTATTTCATGTCATTCCATTAGTAATGTTATACATATAGTTTATGTTTAAGGCCATTAAGCATTAAAACTAATCTTATGTGCCCTCAATAATTTATCAATGTTGTGTTTAAAAGTTGGCATTTTAACTATTTTATAATTTTGTTATTGTATTTACAAAATCCAAACTTGCGGACGACATTTTGGATATTGTATACATATTTATGTATTTATAGATATACATATATATATTTAACCAATTCGACAAAAAAATAAAAAAAATAAAAAACTATCTTAATCATGTTACTTTTTCGAATGTCCAAAAACTAAGTACTTAGGACCTATTTATTAGAGTATAGAGTCTACAATTTTCTTAACTTGTAAGCTCTCATCGTTACAGTACATCTAAATACTAAATCCTAATTACATATTTTACAAGGTCTCACAGCGGGTGTATCGCATCACCCCATTCCAAATCACTATCTAATAATCGAGAGAAATTAGCACGAAGCATGAAATTTGATACTCTAATGTCAAATTGATGCATGCAAGGACGTACTTGTGAATCAATCGATTTAAAAATTTTCGGGTTTAGGGCTTTCAATAAGACAGGTATTTATATGTGTTTATATTTTAGTGTTTACGGATAATAGAAAAATGAAAGAACATAGATGGATTTTCCAAATAACTCACGAATAATAAAAAGGGAACCATGTTGCAATTAAATCAAGAATCCATATTATGCACGATTTATGAAATCCTTGGTGTTGAAAGAATCATTATAATCACAGACTCAATTAACAAAAATTCGCATAATTAATGATTATTTGAATAGAGAAAATAAACATTCAATACTCAAAAATCTCTTGACAATAAAAGTTAATGACAACTCAATGTGATACAACTGCAGCTGAATACTGAACCATGACCTAGAGCTGCCTATTATGGGCTCACAATTAAAACGCAGGAAAAATTCACTTGAAAAGGAAACTAACTTGAATAAAAATAATCTTGAAAACAAATGACTAAAAGATAACTAAAGCCTAAAGGACATCATTAGATAAAACAGATAATGCAAAATAAAAAAGAAACAAACGAATCCATCACAACATGAGATTTCGGCGTAAGCTGATCTCCGAAAGTCCCGGTCAGTGCACCGATTGCTGGAGCAATCCAACACAACACCATAGGTTGACTGCTCGGTTAACCTTGCTCAGGCCGGCTCCTAATCACCAAATGCTCCAATCTGCTTTTGAACTCGGCCTGGATCTTTATACTTGTCTTGTACCATCGGTCATTCTCCTTGATTATATCGAAAGCACTTCATAATTATTCAAAGTGCTCATTGAGACTCTACATTCTGTCCTAGACCAGCCCAAGTAATAATGACAGAATAAATGGAAGAAGTAATCAAAAAATGTAGAATTGTATTACAAGCAACTCAGAAGCAGATCATTAGCTCATGCTTTGTAAAAGACACCTTAGAAAGCTTCAGATTCACTAACCACACAATGTCTCGTGCACACAGTCATCTGAAAAGGTTCCGTCGTACCATAAATGATGTTGACGAAGTGATGGTGCAACAACAAATATCTCTTTAGCCAAGGAAGTTATTAGTAGCCTGTAGGCACGATTTTGCGAGTAGAGGATCTCTCGCATGAGAGGATTACTGTTGAAGAAAACATCCAAAGAATCAAAAAAGAAAAAAGGAAGGGAAAAGATCTGCCACAGTAATTTTCAAATATTCACTAGATAAGCAACTACACTTTACCTTCTGCCGTTAACTTATTGTGAGAAGTTGTTCAAACAAAACTCTTTGTAACCATTACTCGGATGGTCCCGTTCACTGTCATTCATATTTTCCACTCTATATTCCAGTGCATGCTGAAGCAATTGAACAACAGAATATAGTAGCAGTTAAAGGGTTTTACTTTCTTTCATTCTTTAAATAAAAAATAATAATAATAATAATATTTAAGCAGTTGCCCAGTAAGCCAAATATGAGATGGATGTGATTTAATGAAATTCACAATGACAGGCAACGGTATAATAATCCAAGACTGTTTTGAAAGTTTCAATTTCCAATGAACAACTCTTAACTAAGAAGATCCTAACTATGACTGTTTGCAGAGATATACACTGAACAAATCAATCCTTGATGCGATGGTTCTGGTGAAAGTGAACAACAGCAGTGCCCAACACTTGAGATTTTTCTTTTTTCTTTTACCTTTAGTTCTACTCTTGTGGTCCGGAATGTCTCAAATGTTTCACATTTATGACAGTCATAACCTCTTTGACAAACCGACTATATTGAGAACTTGACTGACATTAAACACTCCTTGTAAAATGAACAAACTACCAAAGATGTTATATTTCTTGAACGCATGACATTTCACAATGTAATATTTGGACTGACATTAAACTATTTAATATATTGCTGCAATAAAGATCCGACTCAGTAACAATATCAGGGACTTACAGACATGTAGTTTACCACTTCAGAGAGTCTTAACAAATAAAGAGCTACAATGGCCGGTGCAATATTCTCACCAGTTCTCAGACTCACCAGCAATCCTCATAGTCTGCATGCCAAAAATGAAAAGCATCATGTCATTAAGGTTCTTACAGTTTCAGCTACCGCCAAGGAAAAACCAGGGTATCAAAGAAACGAATTCACTACTTCAAAATATCATCAGCAGCTTTAGATGTCATATACAACACTAAAGATGATGTTTTTAGCATTGGGGGGATGGTAAAGTAGCTCTAATCCAATGACATATTAGAGGCTTTCCAGGATGGCAGTGAAAGGTTGGCAATAAAAGTATTTTTTGCAAGCTGAAGCTATTGAACAACTCCTGCATGAGCATCCTTGTATCTAGAATGTAATTCCTAAAATCCTCTAAAGTAAGCATGGACTTGCTGAACTACAGAAATGCAAGAGATTAGAATTTCAGTCAAGATGATCATCTTACATTTCAGGTCCATTGGTCTTTCACGTCTTTAGCTATGGAAGAAAAGCACATTAGAACAGCTTCTGGAAAACCATGTGCTTGTGTGTTCTTTCCTGTAAATAAAGTGTCCTGATGAAGCTGGTACATAATCATTTAATGAAAATAGATACCATGTCATACGTTCATTTCACCTACTGGAGATGGCAAAATTAGCAATGTACTACATTTTTGCAGTTACCAACAGCAGATTTGTCACATATCTCATGGGGTGACTATTTTAGAGGATAAGATAAATAGAAACATAAAAAAGAAAAAGAATGATCAGGAAGATGGAACACTAAAACCCTTGTCTTATGATAGTGAGAATGGAATGAGGGTTCTGTAATTGTACATCAATTTCCACTAGGTGCTTCAAGCATTGAGTGTGGATCTGAGATTAAGATGAAGAATGTATAGCATACAATGATACACTTTAAAGCATGCATTTTCAAGTGAGGATACAAAGTACCATGTCTTATCCCCCCTAAAGTGGGAAAAAACAAATTCCCATGCTTCCTCTTCCAACAGTAAAACCATTGGGTGGTATCTGAGAGTACTTGTACAGTTTCTATTTCCTTCCAATTTTGAGCAACTGCCAATTCAGCTAAAGTTTGTATGTTTTTGAAATGACAATTGACCCCCTTGAGGCCTGTATGATGACATCAACAAGTAGAAAAAGTTTCATCATACAATCCATAAGCAGAGAAATAGCAAAGGGGAATACATCATATAGCAGAAGATGAAAGATTTTCATCAGAAACATTGATTTCTCAGAATTGCAAGAGCCTGTATTGCACTAACCTTCTTTTGCTGTAGACCTCATCCTCGCCCGGTCAATGGTTGAACCCCAATGGAATGAGCAAATTGAACTGGTTAAGCTTAAAGACTAGGTCAAGGGACAGTTCTCTAGCTCTACAAGTCTGTATTTCTATCAAATTTATCAAATGGTGCTATGTTCAAGTTCAGTCGACCCTATCAGCCTCATGAAGGGGAAATATGACTAGCCAACCCCATATATACAATGTTCAATATAAGTATTACAGATATTATTATTACAAATCCAAATCCAAATCCAAATCCAAATCCAAATGGCGCTATGTTCAAGTTCAGTCTACCCTATCAGCCTCATGAAGGGGAAATATGACTAGCCAACCCCATATATACAATGTTCAATATAAGTATTACAGATATTATTATTACAAATCCAAATCATTCTCAAAATCGTCAACCACAACCACACTTGAGAGCGCCAACACCCATGCTTTCAAACCATTTTGAACATCTGTCTTTACCATTAACTGCAGTTCTCCAACTTTCCATTTTGATACGCCACATTTAATTAGAACATTACTGAGTGATTTAAAAGTGCAGTTGTCAGGGTGAATTGCAGCTTCAACCATGTCCTTGAAAGTTCCAACTGCTTCCTTCACTCTTCCATCCATCGCATATAATCTAAGGACATTATTATAACTTAGCACATCGGTTATGAGTCCTAATTCTTTCATCTGTTTTGCAATTTGAAGAGCTTCTTCAAACCTCCCAATTTTCGTATACATGCACAACATCATAGCAAATGTAAACTCATTTGCTTCACCCTTTCTCTTCAGCCTCTGAAAGATCTCCTCAGCTTGTTCAACCATAGATCGCTCACTATAGAGGTCAATCATGCAATTTGATGAATAAATATCAGGACCCTCCTCTGTTGATTGAAGCAATTCATATGTTTCTTCTGCTTCACTCAAGTAACCAACCTTTGTATAGAGTTTAATTAATGAGTTGTATATTACAGCATTTCCTGGCAAACCAGTTTTTTGCATTCCATCTACATAACTAAGAGCCTTTTTCACATTTCCAGCATCAGCAAAGGCATTTATCAGTACTCCATAAACAATAATATCAGGAATGACATGGCATGCAATCATCTCCTCATACAGTGACTCTGCACTCTCCAACTGCCTTAACTTCACAAAACTGGAAATTAGAACGCAGAAAGGAATGCAATCTTTGACCAATCCCCTCTCCTTCATCTTCCTTAAATATGGTATTGCTTGGTGTGGCACATCAGCACAGGCCAAAATCTGTACAAGAGAGTTGTAACTACATTCATCTGGAACTACACCTTGAATGTTCATACTGTCAAATAACATGCATGCCTTATCATAATTACCTGCAATCCCATAAGCCTTTATCATAACATTGAACTCAAGCACAGTGAGCTTCTTCAGCTCTTGACAGCAAAGGAAAACTCTTTCAGCCTCCACAATATGGCCACGTTCCCCATATGCGTCTATGTTGGCAGAGTAGCACTCAGCACTCATTTTCCCAGCAAGATGGAATCGCCTAAACCACAACCATGATTCCTCAAGCCTATTGGCTTCAATATACATTCTAATCAAAGCTGATTGTGTGTATTCATCAATCTCTAGCCCCAAGACATCCATTTCCCATATAAGGCCTTCTGCTTCACAAACCATGCGCCTTATAGAGTAAGCATACAAGAGGGTACGGTAGGTGACAGCATCTGGCTTCAAGCTAGTTTCCTTCATCTTCTTAAAATACTTGGTTGCCAAATCAATGTTGTCATGCTTAGAATGTAGTGAAATGAGTATGTTATAGGTTCTTGTGTCGGGTAAGCATTGAAGCTCCTCCATTTTCTGCATCAGTGCACCAACTTCTTTCAAGCGGCCATTGTTGCCATACATATGTATCATCGTATTGAAAGTCACTGTCGTAGGAACAATTCCTTCTTTGAGCATTTGTTCAAAAGTCTCAGAGGCTTCATGAAATTGGCCAGATTTTCCATACATGTCAATCAATGTATTATAAGTATATGAGCTTAAACACACATTATTTAGCAAAGCGTTTTTATCTTTACCAGAGCACTCTGCGTTTTTATTTTTATGCCCTAAAGATTTTCCACCAGACCATTTCCTAAAATACTGCTCAGCCCTCAGAAAATCACCAGACTTCTTATACATCTGAACAACGATTCCCATGGTTACCTCATCTGGCTCCATTCCTTGCTTGCACATCCTTCCAAGCCAAACAAGCGCCATGTCTCTCCATCCCCCTTTACTACAAACATCAATCAGTGTACCATAGGTAGAATTTATTGGTTCAATCCCCTTTTCACTCATCTCACACCACAAAACCTTGATTTTTGACCACTTCCTCGCCTTACCCATAATCCTAATCGTTATATTATAATGAATCACATTCAATTCATAACAATCCTTTCTCTTAAACCACTCAAATATATCCCATGCTCTTGCCCAATCCCTTTGCTCCTTTAAAATTATACTTCTTTCCTTGTTACTCAGCCGCTCTTCCCATGGCCGCAATGCCTCATCAAGATCCTCAATTGTATCCAGCGCTTGCAATATCGCAGGTATGCATCCACCGTAAGCTGCCCATTTCGTCGAACATTCAGAGTGCGTTTTAACCACATTCCTATTCCCATTAATCAGACCATCTCTTACCCCATTTTCACTTCCCTTTCCATTTATCCCCCTCTCTGAAATATCTTTCACATGACCCATCTTGTCGTTCTTCCCAGAACTGTGTTTCCGAGTCCAAATTTCGGGAACGACGAGTCTTTTCTCACTATGAGTACTCGGTTTGGAGACTCTACAAAAACTACTTTTATACCAAATGGGTGTTTCAAGTAAGACATGTTCCCGGCTTTTCTCAAATGGGTCTGGTTTTCCTGGTTGTTTTATGAATGGAACTCCTATGTTTGGTGATGTTTTAGTCGAACCCAAAATGTGGAAACACTTTGCATCGTACGGAACCTTTGCGTACATGTTCACAAGAACAACAAAGTATTTTGTGTGTCTTTAGAAGAGCAATCAAAGAGGAATAAAGGTCACCAGAAAGCGTGAAGCACAGTCAACGAAGAGTAGGCTTTAGCTGGGGTTTAGTGGTGGTTTTTGTAGGGGTAAGAGGATAAGCTGGAAGCGACGTCGCTTCTGATAAATATCAAGTAATCCACGTAGGTTTTGAAAATGGCGCCGATTGTGCAAGGATGAGAAATTGAGAATGGTCGATGACTCGATAATTCTACCCTAACATCATACTGGCACGTTTCTTTACGTTAAAATTTATGTCATATTATATTATTTTTAAGGTAAATGGTAACTATATACTATTATATAAGCTTTATGGTGTCTAGTTTTTTTATCTTTAAATCTCAAAATTATAGATCATAAATTGTTATAAATTTAATTTTACATTTTTAGATAATCATTTTAGGCAAATGTGCGCTCAATGCTTATGATACTTGTGCATAGATAAAATAAAATTGTATTTTATATCACTATAAATACTAGTATTTTATTTCCTTTCTTTTTCCTTTGATGCAAGCGGCTAAGAGACAGAATAAGATGAGGGAGGAGGTTTTTTTTTTTTTCATATTATGTATTTCACTATTGTCATTTTAAAAGATGAATTTAAAATGAGTTCCGTGAATTAAGAAAGTAACTTACAATCGAATAGCAATTGAAATAGATGATATATGAGAGGCTGAATAATAGTAGTTAAAATTTAAATATAAAATTATAAAAACGTTAACTTTTAATAGTTATGAATAGTTATTAATAGAAAGTTAAAAAGGAAAGAAGAAAAGAAGTCGCATTATTTTATTTTTCAGTTTTTAAATGTTTTCTTGTATTAATCTTATCTTTTGCTTTTTTTTATTTTATTTTGTATTGATTTTACATATATATATTTTATATCAATGGTCATATAGGAATTAAAAAAGAAATAAACATTTAGAAACTTAAAACACACCCTTTTAAAGATAGAAGATAAAGTATAACATAGAAGATATATTTACATTCTTAGTAAAATTTCTTAGATATTCCAAGCATCATTGAAGAGAAAAATTTTCTTTTGTTGCCTTATAATCAACTCGAATGGCCATTTTATATTCCATCTAACTAGCCAAACAGCGGGCATGCTATGCCATGGAAGTGAACTAATTTTTTAATTTAGAAAATAACCAAAAGTTCTAAAAATTAAAATAAATAAAACCAAAAATTGTAGTTAATATGATATATGAAGGATAATAATAAGAGACCGTAAAAGGAATGCTATCAACGCTAAGGTTAAAGAAAAAAAGACTATGAACGGTAAATCGAAAAGAAAAAATATGTTTTTTTACAAACCGTTTGGTCATGATTCAATTTTGATATATATATAAATAATTCACGGTTCGGTTTAAGAGAAGAAAACGGAACCAAACAATTTTTAATCAAACCATTTGATTGAACAAAAATAATTTTATGCAATTCTTTTGTTATTTTTTTAATCGATCTTTATGGATTTTATCAATTTTTTTAAATTTTTGTCTTCTTTATCTTATTTTTGGGTAAATTATTAAGATTAAATTGAGTAAGTTCTATTTAAAATTTCATATTTATAAAAAAAAATTTTCTAAATTGTCATTTTTTTATATGTTTTTAAATTAAGGGTCTTGTCTCAATACTTTTTACATCTCTCTTTTATTTTTCCAATGTATAATGTATCTCTTTTGTTTTCTTTATAACGCTTTTTGATGGGTAGTTTTACTTTTCCCTTCTCGTTATTTATTCATTAGAATAAAGTCTCTTATCTTCGTTCAATTAAGTTGAGTTTATTAAAATCTTATGTAACTTTTTACTAAATATCATTACATATAATAAATATATAAGAAATTAATTGGAAACATATAAAAGTTCAATGAAAAGGAAAACGTGTTATTAAAAATAAAAATATTTAGCGAAAATTTAACATAAACGATTTAAACTAAACCAAATTAATTTTAGTTAGGTTCAAAAAATTTATAAACCAAATTATAGTTAGATCAATTTAAAAAAAAAAACTGAACCATTACATTAGGTTTGGTTTGATAAAAAGGGGTGAACCGTACGAAATCAAACTATGTCTACCCCTAATCAATGCCCTAATTTTGTAAACGTGATATGTTCATGACTGATCACTTGATTGAATGGAGGAGCAATGGAATTACTATTCCTATCTATTCTATAAATGGGTTTGTTATTCATTTGATAGTAATACCGATTCAATATGGTAAGAAATACTATTAATTATTGAATAGCCATTATGGAGGAATACCGATGAATTGCTATTCAACAAGCAAATTCCCTCCTTACCCTCTTTTTCTTCCCATCTCGCTTAGTGTCTAAACCATATCCCTGAAACAAACTACTATAAACTACTTTAAACCACCAAATGCATCACCAGCTAACTCATGTATATGAGTTACAACCAATACATCATAATCACTAAACTCATACTTACCTAGACCTATGTGACCTACTTGCCTACACCTATCGGAGTTATATGACTATGACACAACACTCGAACCTATTAGATTCATGCCAATGAAAAATAATAAAACGTAGAAAATTGAAAATTAAAAAAATTAAAAACATGCTCAATAACATTGACTTTGGCCATCATTACTAACTTAGCAAAAGCTTGAGAAAATAGTAGACAATGGAGAAGAAAATTATGGAGGCACTTTATGAACATGAAAAAGTAACATATCATATTCAAAAAATCCATGAAGATTGCTTCTTTACTAGATTTCTTTAATTCATTGAAGATGAAGTGGTTGGTCTTGGGGAAGTTGAAATTGTTGTCAGTGGTGGTGGAGAGAGAAGGAAGAAAAGGGGTTTGAAGGTCAGATTGTGTGAGGAACCTCACGTCTATGGTTAGCTATTATAGAAGCAATGGAGGAGTAGTGGAGATTGTCACCACAATGATTAGGGATGAAAGGAGAATTAGAAATCAATCAATTATAAATTCATCTACTACAACTAATATATTTTAAGTTTTAATCAAAGATCAATTTCTTTAAACATTGTTATTGTAACATATTATGAGATGGAAAAAAAATTAATAGACAAGATATTTTTGGGAAAAAATAGAAAAAGAGAACCTTATTGTATGATGAACATAGCAAAATGGATTCATGGATTTCTTTTGATAAATAATCACCTGATGATGATCTCATTTTAAGTGACATGAACTTAATGAATTTTAGGTAATGAGGACTCATAAATTCATTTTATTTTATGCAATCACTAGACCGTTTAGACTTGGGGAGTATTGCTTGCAATCCAGAATCATAGGCTTAGGCTACATAACATAGCCCATTTCATCTTTACTTTAATTTTGCCATTTAATATATATTTAGTAGAGGCTAGGGGGAGGCACTTAAGGATCCCTCAAGCATATCCTTGATGGTGATAGTGGTTATGCTGATAGTGATGTTATTGCTGTATGAGTGTAGTATGTACATATAAGTGGTAAGAATATGTCTAGACTTTAAAGAAAGGGATGAAGGGAAGAAGATGAGGACAATCTATTTATTTGAATTGTATTATAGCTTTTCTATTCTTCGAATGATTTTTGTCCAACTAAATAGTAAAATAGAGCCATTACCACTCTATTGAATTCTTAGTAAATAGGATTGCAAAGTAGACATTACCCCATAGCAATAATTGTAAACTCCCAAAATTGAGTTTAGGATAACCGAGCTTAGATTTAGGACTATTAGGAAAACTTATCCAATTGAGCCTAAATTTTACGACTAGAATAAAAAAGTTAGTCGAGATATTACAATGAAGTTAGATTTTAGTAAAAATAACCCAAAATCCCAATTTTGCCCTTAGAAGTTGGAATATTTAATATAGCACTAAAATGTTCGGAACTCCTAAAATCGAATTTAGATTGCAACGAGAACTTAAAGATAAGTTAATTGAACTATAAAATGAGATAATATAGTATAATTTACTATATAAAAATATACTTAATTTTATGAGTATATCCATGTATAAATAATAATTATACTTGTAAATTAACCATAAATTATGTAATTATATATATTGTGTTGAATTCATGAAATTTACTTTAGAACATATCCTAAAAATAAAAGATATGCTAGAAACTTAATTATATAAGTATAGTTATATATTAGGCATGATATTCACAAGGAATATATACTTGTATATTAAGTAAATAATTAAATATTAATAAAATATACTCAAAATACCTAAATAATTGCAAAATATTATTCAAAAGCCTTTCAATTACTGATTCACGTCTGGAAACTGCTGGAAATCATCAAATCTGGACAATTTCTGAATCAAAAGGTGAATCTACAAGTAAATGACACCTCCTACTTACAATTAATGGAGGAAAAAGCAAGAAAAAAAATAAAAAAATAAAAAAAGAAAAAAGGAAACCGACCTAAACCACTATAAATCTGTTGAACAACATCATTTTTCACCTTTGAAACCAGAAACAACAGAAAGAAAAATTAGAAAAAAAATCGTAGAAAATAAAAAGAAAATTAGAAAAAAAAAACAGGGGAAAATTAGTGAAAGTGTAGAACCTTAACCTAGAGTGGTTTTGCTGTGAAACTCAGCTAACCCTACAAGGTCCACCCACCGTGC
This sequence comes from Lumnitzera littorea, assembly GCA_024138015.1. Classification (NCBI taxonomy): domain Eukaryota; kingdom Viridiplantae; phylum Streptophyta; class Magnoliopsida; order Myrtales; family Combretaceae; genus Lumnitzera; species Lumnitzera littorea. The sequence continues at coordinate 68,598,526 of JAMXBB010000011.1, read as the reverse complement.
AGGCCATTTGACAGCCACCCAACCGCCGCCGACCACCAAAGCACCCAAGAACACCAAAGTCAATTTCCTGCCTTGTTTTTCAATAATTTCTAAAAATTAGTAAATCTGCCCAGAAAATTATGAAAAAAAATTATGCTTAGGTTATTTTAAACATACTTTCATGTGATATTTTTATTTTTGAAAAATTCGTAATATTTAATATACTTTATTAAGAAATCTACTATTTACCCAAATTTATATTTGTAAAATAAATATACTAAATGATATTATTTCTAGCTGAAAATTTTTGTATAGGATTTGTATGATATATAGATAATTCTATGTAGCTCGAATTTTGATTTGAATATTTTTAATATTTATTATATTTTTAGGCTCGAAAATAACTCGAAAATAGACTGAAATTATGAAATTAATTGATGAAATGGACACGTACTAATCTATAATAAATAATAACAGTATCGAGTCAGATTGAAATTAATTTGGTGTTAAAAGAATCATAATTGGGTAATTTATGATAATTTAGGGGTAAAATTGTTAATACGAATATATAGGTAATAGATCGGAAACTTGAAACCAAGTGATAACTGAATCCCTTATATTTTTAGGAGTTTATAAAAAATTTCGGGGAATTATTTGGTAACCCGAACTATTTATTACAAATTTATTAAGCAAAATAACTTAATTTACAAGTCGAGGTGTATTTGTAATATTAATAAGCAAAAATAAATTAAATAGTTAAATAAAAACTATATGTGAGAATTGCTGATTAGATTAGATTAAATGAATATTTTTATTATATTTATTAATATTTTCTGATTGGGATATACTTTAGGTATATTAAGATTGAATAATACTTATACTGTAACAATATATGAACAAATTAGATGAAATACAATTTAATAACGTAAATTATGTATAATATGATCATATTTATATAATTATGTATAACTGTATTAAAAACTCAAACTACCTGTTAAAAGGCGTCTCTAGAAATAGGACTCGTAAAACGTGTCGTTAGGTTTATATGAACCCAATGACACTAATTTTATTAAAATCAGACAACCTTAAGTAATTTAATTTATAACTTTATCATATTTAAGAAAGAATTTACATATTTCGGTAACTTTATCGAAATTAAAACATGAATTAATAAATAAAAAATACGTTTATATACGATCGAAACAATATATAATACGTAATAGTATATATAATGTATAGTATCAACAATTAATAACTTAATTCGATATATAGTAATAACATGACTGTATATTATGGAAATAATATATATATATATATATATAACCATTAGAGATTAAACCCTAATATTTTTGTAATTATTACAAAAACTGAATTTGGATCTTTTGTGTAATTAGGACTTTCCAATACAAAGACAATTGACGATTCGAGTCAGTAATAGCGAACGTCTAAACAAGTGAGTTGGGATTGTGGCTTCACCACTTGTTTGGGTATTATTTAAAGTATCCGAAGACCCAAGAGTACTTCTAGTTGTGTTTGTAGTTAAATGATTATGCACATGTTATGTGTGTGGATGATACTCGATTGTGATAGGAGTTCAACTTTTTGATGTGCTGTTCTGCATATTTGCCTAGATTTTATATTGTGTGAACTTGTTGGTTACCGTCACGCCCCGAAGCGGCAGAGTCGTAACAGCCCCGCCGTGTAAACCACCCTAAGATAGAAGTTGGCCTCACAACCGCTATCCTAGACCTGATCTACACAAGGCGTCCACAACTAACCCGCTTTAAAGTAGACAATTTGTAATTTAAATAAATCATTTATCTAAGAAAGTGAGGAAATATATATATGCTATAATTCAGCTATTGTAATTAAGGTTTACAATATTTCTCCGTAATACATTTCCTAGTTGTTACATTATTCAAAATGAAAAGTAATTCTAAAATAAAAACTTAAACCTTAAAATATGTGTTTATTCTTCACATGTTTTTCCTCACTCCCCAGGATCCAGCAGTTGCTAGCTTCAGAGTAATTGGTTGCCGCTTCTTAGCCAACACCTGCACGATGTCTATAGGGATGTGAGCAACCACAGCTCAGTAAGTAGGGACGGAGGACTTAAAACTATACCATACACACAACAAGGTTTTCAATCACTTATTAAATGCAATGCATGTGCAAGCAAATGCCATCGCACGACGTTGTCCGGCCCGTCGTGAGATTAGAGAAATTGCGCCCGCTCTAATCCGGGTTGAGGAGTTACCGTTAATGCAACAGCTCACGACCAAACCCAGGCTTGTGTAATGGAGACCTTGCTCCTCCCGCGACTACCTTTGAACCACTGTCTTCATCCCCGCCGCGACCTCCTCTCCTGTCACTTAGTTCGACTGAGGATGAAGAAGGGACCATTTTGCAATCCTGCGCTATCCCTTCCGAAGGGGTCGGTATTTAGCCGGAGAGTCCTAAATCCCCTAACGGGTTGCCATGCATGTTCGGTTATGATTACTAGTCGTACATTTGATTAAGTCCAATTTAGAGCGATCAATCATTACATACAATTCATACAATATGTGCTAAAGCAGCAAACTGAATCATAGCATCACCCATAATCAAGCACATGCACGCATTCAACTATCTAACAAGCACAACCAAGCATAATCTTAAGCCTCCAAAATACAGCATCGTATTAATCCCAACTTACCTCGACTCCTCGCTCGCTCACTCGAGGTCCGATTTGCTCAGGCCATCGCCGGTTATCCTTATAACACGAACGTGGTTTCAGCTTTTCATATAATTGTTATAGGTTCGTTTTATCCTATAATGCTTCTTGTTAGGTTTTGTTTAAGGTTTAATATGCCCAATTATCTAGGTATTAAGTCTTTTATAATTATTCTAGGTTTGGGGTTAAGTTCAGGTTCGGTTTTCGCATCGATTTCTAAACCAGGTTTTTAGTTTGATTTTTAAGTAGCGTTTTATATTCCAACCCTAGAAATTAGTTTCAACCCATAATGTGAAATTAATCACATTATTTCCCGGTAACCTAAATACCATCATTACCCTTTATTAGTGTTTATTTTACTCGGTACACTTAAATCCATATCAGTGTACCGAATTCACTCCTAATGTGACAAATTTTTACATTTTTCGTATAATTCCATAAATTCAAGTTTCCTATCAGATTTATTGTGCATTTTTATTATTCTCAAAATATAAATTTTTATTATAATATTTTCTATTTATTATATTTTCAATAATTACACATTATGCATTATTGCATATTATGCACATAATGCATTTCTAATATTTCTATTACCCTAATTACCATCTCTAAACACCAATTATTATTTCAAAATGTCTAAATCCATCCTAAATCAGATTTTACTCCAAATTTCCCTAATTTACAAAATTAACTATTTATTTCCTATTACTCATTTATTACATAATTAACCTAATAATTACATCTAACACCCTAAATGCTATAAGTATCATACTCCATCAGATCTTAACATCCTAAAACATGTAATTATTCACTAAATCAGAAATTAATCATTTAATTACATAATTAACCCTAAATTACCCATTTTATGCCTCTTTTTAGAGCCTAAAAATTATCTAAAAATTTCGAAAATTAATTTTTGAAAAAGAGCTTCATAGCACTGTTCTATGTCACATGAGCATCCTACAGAAAAATTTTGAGCCCCAAACTACATCCCTAAGCCTATTTAATTTCCGGTTTAATCATGCTCGGTTTTGAATAATTTGTTAAGGACCATATACTACGAAACATAATTTCATCAAAATAATATTTTTCCTACAAACTACATACAAAAATATCTCATAATAACAAGTTTCATAATTTTCTGGGCAAAATAACTAATTTTACAAAATTATACAAGAATCGGGCTGGAATTTGGACTCACCGGTTCAGGTGGCTCCGGCCACCGCGGGCCGCCGTGGCCTTGTCGGCCGGCCTGGGCGCTGCCACCACCATGTGGTGGTGGTGGCCGTCCACTCCCAGCTCCTCGTTTGGTGTGGGTTCCCTTTAAAACCCCTAACTGCACAGTTTTTCTTATTTTTTTTATTTTTCTGGATTTTCTCTCGAATTTTCGACTCTCTCTAATTTTCTCTGATTTGTATCTGTCCAAATGAGCTTCTGAATTTTTCCTGCTATTTATAGACGAATTTTGTAATTATTATGCATTAATTTGATGGGATTTTGCCCCATTTCCTTGATTTTAGGCTTTTTGTTTGTCAAATTCCTATTGGTTATTTTTTTCTTTTTCTGTCACGACCTAATCTTGCATCAGCTTATCCTCTTCTGATTTTTTCTGATTTTTTTATAATTATTTTGTATTTTTCTTTAATTATTTACTTAGTTTTCGGCCAATTTTAGTAATTACGCGTATTTTTATCTACACGTAAATACATGTAGGGTACACGTGAACATTCCTAAATATTATTTTGGTCATTCTAAAATTTTTAGTATACATATAATCTATCTCTAATAATTTATTAGTTATTATATTACACTTTTTGCCTTTTTGGTAATTAGCAGTTATTATGCTTAAAATTTGAAAATTTTATAGTCTCCCATTTTACTACTTATTTTCTTAAATTTAAGTTTACAGGGTCATTTTTGCTGGTATCTTGTTAAATAGTTTATAATTTGGGTGTGATCGGATCCTTTAGCCGATCGCCCTAAACCTTGGGTTCTAAGTTCAATCTTACGGTTACTTGGCTGAACTTTGGGGCTTACAGTTACCCCTGAATAAAACTAACGGTTATTTAACTAAGATGAAATTAGACATGCATAACACCCATTAGGGGAAACCATTAAGAATGTTAGGCTAAATACCGACTTTCTGCAATGAGGATAGTTGAAATGGTCCTTTCCCCATCCTTAGTCGAACTAAGTGACGGGAGAGGAGGTCGTGGCAAGGTTGGGGGCCGTGGTTCGAAGGCGGTCATGGGAGGAGCGTGTTCTCCATTGCACAAGCTCCGGTTTGGTCTGACTTGAGTCGCGATGAAACTCCTTAATTCGAGTTGGAGCGGATGTAATTTCTCTAACCTCATAATAGACCGGATAACACTGTGTGATGTTTCATTTGAGTGATTGCATTATATTTCATCATAATTATTAACCTTATTTGTGATTGTACAGTACTCTTCTGGCTCCGACCCACTTACTGAGCTAATTGTGCTCACATCTCTACATACTCTTTTGCAGTTGTTAAGTAAGAACAGGATGTTCAAGTACCACCGTTCTTAGGTTAGTGTGCTGCTGTTTAGGAAAGTGAGAATCGAGGAATCAACTAAACCTGAGCTTTTAACTTTGTCTTTGAGTTTTGAGGAAACTAATTGGGAATTCCCTAGGAGTTCGCTAGTTTCCTAACTTATTGTATATGGACTGTAAAACATGTGGTTTTTAATAAACTCTGATTATAAACTTTATCTTTGGATGTAAAACGTTTGTGTCGAGCTTAATTTATCGATTTCTCTTTTATTTAAAATTAATTTTCCATTTTCTGATTAATACTAAACCCTAACCCATTTAATATTAATCCTCGACTAAAGAAATTGAGAAATTCGGGTTTTTTTATTGAAAATAATTTTTTGGAGTCGCCACCTGACCGAAGTTGGGAAAAGAAAAAAAAAACCATAACCAATTGGGTGGATTGATTACGATTTGGCTATTGATCTTTGATTTCAATTTTAAATGAAGAACCAAAGTATTCCAAATTCGGGGGTTAACCTATTAAACCCATAACGAGTACTACTATCTATTTACTGAAATTAGGATTATTTTTCCAATTATAATATTTAAAAAAAATAAATGAATAAATAAAAATCAAAAGAAAAAAGAACCTAAGTTTCTACATATTTTATCGTTGCTTCCAAGGTGCCTACGTACCCGCTAACCGGGATCAGACGATTGTAGTTCTTTCCAAAAACTTTAATGTGTTGGTTCTTTTTAATTTTGAAAAACCAGTCGAGTCTACATTTTAATTGATTTAGTTTATTTAAAAAAAAATCTAAGGGAGTCTTAACTTGTAAGTGATCAAAAGACCCTCTAAAATGTCTTAATTTTCAAAAGGGGTTTTTTATTATTAATTTTTTTTTAAATTCTATGTGAAGAATTCTAAAAAAAAAAACGATACTAAAAAACTCTTACATATATATGTTTATACTATTAATATTACATAACTATTTACCTAAATAAATATAATATGACATACTTAATATATATGTATATAAGAAAAACTAATACTAAAAGAATCCACTAGGCTAATATATACATAATTACTTATATATTATATTATTAACATAAATAAATAAGGATCTAATAAAATAATAATCATAAGGTAATAATAATAATAAATAAATAAATCAATAATAATAAAAAAAAATTAAGCAATTGAACCTGAGTTGATGTTTTGGTTGTGGCGTTGGACTATTGGAAGCACTCGTACAAACTAATACCGATCGAGATCGAGCACAGTGGGTGTGCGTAGGTATGTAACGGTCGTGGATAGTAACAGCGAAGCACAGTGGCATTGTGACCTATGTAAAGTGTAGTAACGGTAATGCTCGTTAACTTACTAAGGAGACTGTAATGATGAAGGAGGGAGTTCGGTTGTTACGTTGACAGTAGAGTTATGTTGGATCTTCGTGTGCTGCGGACTTGTTCAGTGGCGTTGGTACAGTGGAAGACGTATTCAGTGCTGCTGTGGATGGGCTCGGCGTGTTCATGTGTACAAGGTGTTGGTGATTAAGGGATGTGCACGGTCATCGGGTTGGTGTGCGGGCGCATGGCTTAATCGCGTGTACAGCTGTGTATGTATATGATGAAGTGGACCGTAAATGTAATTCCAAGACAGTTGATCTATGACTTGTCAACATATTCTTTTGCGGACTTTGGCGTTTGCTACAGGCAAGGACTAGAGAGCGTACTTAGTTGTGCATCAATGGAATTTGCTGTGCCGTTGTTGTTTGGTGTTAGGAGTTTGTTGTGTTGGATTGCTGTGCTTAGGCGTTGGTCGTGAGTGAGTTGATCTTTAGTGAGGATGAAGGGGCTATGATGGAGCGTGGATAGTAAGTGTTGGATCAGTCAATGTGACGTAGCATGCAGTACAATCGAAGTGCTGCAGCAATGTGGCATGGGGATTGGACATGGATCGTATGCGAATCGTACTCATGTGTGCAATGTGCAGTTAAGTCGTAGATGCAGCAGCAGTTGTAGACAATGTTCATACAGATTGGAGTTATGGCTGCTTTGAGAAGTGCAGTTGGATAAGGGGTTGGTTTAGTGTTTCTTCGATTAGGTGAGTTGGTGCCGTTGTTTTCTATTCTTCCTTTTCCGACTGCTGGAATGTGCTCTGATCGATGGAATGCAGTAGTCCGCTTTGCTGCTATCCAAAGTGCGGTTAGGGCGTAAACTTGTTGGTTGAGTCGTGCAGCAGTTTTGAAATTAGGCTCTTATTTTTTCTGTTCATTTTTCTATTGTCGTGTATGTTTATATAGTCTAAACCATATCATATCTAATTATATCTAATTTTGTAATTAAACTAGATTCAAATGAATTCAAATCCGATTTATTTAATTAGATATGAATCCCATTTTTATCTCGCTTCTACAAAGATAGAAAAATAAAAACATAGGTGCCTACTGAGACTCGAACCCAAGGCCTCAAATTAAATTCAACCTAAATACTTCGATACTTATTTGTTAGGCCGTTAACCTGCGTCTTGACATTCAGTATAATTAAATTATATTTAAACTATCCGATTCCCTAAAATAAAATTTTTTAACTAAACTAAAACTAATTATTCCTAATATAAGTTACTTCCTAAAAATCTATAAAACTCTTTATAATAATTTTTCCTTCTCTTATTTTTTGGTATTTTCATCATTTGTTAATTTTTATTATTTTTATCTTCTATTAATTTTTTTTGTTTATTATTTTTTATTTTTGAATTAGCACCCCCTTTTTTGTAAAAATAAAAATTCAAGATTACAGAGAGGTAAAAATTAGGTGTCTACAGTTTGTATAAATACTATTGTGGTACTAAATAGCAAGTCGTATAGAACAGGTATTTTGTAAAAACTCTACCGCAGCTTTGGTTATTAACAGGTATCAGAACAAATGTTTCAAGTTGATTGAGTTGTACGTTTTATGTGAACTGTATCTACGATTGCAGCTGTGGGGTCAGTTTCTATCTTAGATTAGTTTACACGGCGGGACTGTTACGACTCTTCCTGTTCGGGGCATGACAATAATCACGACCTACCTTAATGCAAATCATTAGCTACCACCACAAATTAGGGCAAAAAAAAAAAAAAAAAAAACACAAAGAGAGAATAAAAGAAAAATGTTGAAAGATGATTCATGATTGGATAAATGCTACCTACCTTGAAATTTAGATAAACATCCCATAAATGTTCATTATAGAGTGCCACTTTGGAGTCCACTTTCACAACTCTACTAACCACTATCTTAGGTGGTGGTGGCAAGATGACCACCTTAAATAAGCTAAATTTTTACTTTTCTCTAACATCTTTCTTAGTTATTATTTATTTTACTAAAAACAATTAGTTTTCTATGCCTACATGCCGCATATGTGCCACATGGTAAGTTAGCTAAAAACATATTAAAATATTTATTTAGTGTTGGATTACACCGTATGTTAAAGTCTTACGACTTTAATGAAAAAACGAGTTGTAAAACTTGATTGTACTTACCTAAAACATACGGGATTCCAAAATATTTGCCCTATGTTTGAATTTTAAACAAATAATAATTTAGAATTTATTGGTAGATGATCGAAAACATGTCACCTAATTCATATACCTCAAAATAGTGATGTCACTTTTCTCACTATTAGAAAATTTAATCCCATTGCTTGAAATATGTAACATTAAATCTATTACAATAAGTGACACAAGTACCATTTCGTATAAAAAATATCCCGAGTCACCTCTTAATAAGACGTTGAAAACACAGGTGAGGTTCACGTAGTCCATATAAGGTGATTAATGACTACACACCACCATAGGATGGTCATTCGACCTCTAAGATGGTGAGAGGTTGCCCATCACCTCAAAATCAAAAGAAAAGGAAAAAAGTTCTAAAACTTAATGGGTTGAAAGTTAGGTCATGACCACCTTTGACGGTAGGTCATTACTTATAGCAATATTTAGCCACTTGCTAGCCATCCTAATGTAGGGGTGGTAGGCAACCACTTTAGGGGGGTCGCCCAACCCTCCTGATTGTCGATCGCCACCTCATAACTTTAGGGTGGTTGGCATGTGGTTTGCCACCATTGATGTAGTTTGTGCTTTTTTTTTTTTATGTCATTAATGTATTTTTAAGTAATTTTTAGTTATAGGTATTATGTACTTTATTTGTGATTAACCTTTTTATCAAAAAAAGAAAAGAAAAGAAACTTAGGTCACCTCTTTGCAAGATGGTAAAAACACAAGTCCCCTTTTTATAATTTACCTTAAATATAACATTTGATGAACAATGAAACAACATAATACTAGTAGCAGGAAAAAAAGTAGATAAGAGAGGCAAAAAATAGAAATATAGAAAAAGATAAGAAAAAATATGGAAGAAATTAAGTGGGAAATTCTTTGGAGTTTCTTATGGACGAAGGTTTTGGCTATAGTTTTTTTCTTTTTTTATTTCCTTTTTTCCCAAGTAGAACTCCAATAATATTTTGTATTTATTATTATTTAATATTTTATAGGATGAATATAGCATATCTTGAAAGTTATACATTATATACCTTAAGATACAGGTTTTAAAGTGGGTATGGAGTATTGAAATACTATACTCATATTTCGTTTATGGGATAGTAGGCTGTGAAAAATTGCATATAAAACTTACCTCGTAATATTTAGTATCCTTGTAAAACCTACTTGATCGAGTAAGATATTATAATAAATAAAAATCAGTTAATAATTAAGCCAATAAACAATAATTACTCTTTGTTAACCATTTGACCGATGTCTTTCTGATCTCTCAAACATCGATTGTAACATCGAGTCCTATCACAAGAGTGGTACAGCTCCGAGGTCTCCGAAGCCTCGCAAGGAGAATCCTTAACAACCAACCAACGGAGGACGAGATCATTTACCTATAAAGCATGCTTCTTCACCAATTACTGACCTATTAGAGCATCCTAGCATGTGTTCAAGTTGTCGAGTCTATACCTAAGTTCCATGCCGATCTTGATAGAGATTCCAAACAGCTCGATACATCAGTTTAGATGGCTGTAGGACCTCTTTTTTTCCAGTCTGTGCCCACTGCCAACCTATCCAAAGACCTCTCTCCACTATGATTCTAGAAAGCTTCGGTGGTATTAATTTGTCATCTTCTGCCAATATGATCATATAATGCCAACACGACACATGGACTTGCCGACCATTAGTGCACATCGTCTAATGAGGATTCTTTTACCACCTTTGCTTTTGTTTTCGTCCCAATTTAAGCATGTTTTATGTCCTATTTGATGTAAATATTTTTGTCTTTTCTTTCTTTACAAGTTTGCCTTAAACAGTACCTTATAAGCTGTATTAGTACTCTTATTGAATGATTCTTCAGCCTGTGAGTTGTTGCTTCAAGTAACATATATTGTTATCTTTCTCCGGTAGACTGTCTGGCGAGTGAATCTTAGTTTTAGTTTATATGTCATATCAAGTTAGTGCTGAGTGATGTAAGGTTATTGTGGTGGGTTATATTCATTATGGCTCTTGAACAATTCAGTTGACTATTTTATGGTTGGTTCATTTGATATTTAAAGAATCCGTTTTTTTTTTTAATAAGTTTTAGGATCATATATCTCTTAAGCACATCATTAATTAAAATTTTTTTAACTATTATTAACATATTATTCACTACTTAAACTTTGTAAATCAATACTAATTTTCTAATCCCTTTATATTAGTAATAGTTGTTACCTTTTATAAGATGGAATTTTTTATTTCTTTGCATGAGAAGAAAAATGTTTAAGTAATGGGACAATTATGCTCTCAATTAATAAGAAAATTATATAATTTTTTGTTATATTCCAAAAAGACCAAAATAAGGGGTATATTGGTTTTTTTATTATATTTCCAATTTAACATATGCAGTAAAGTAAATACTAAAATAAGTATTCTCTACAATAAAAAATTACATAAAGTAAGTATTGGAATGTAAATTTCTAATATTCCTAATAATAATTATTCCCAATATATAACTTTTCTATTCTTTATTCGTACTAACCTATTTTAGAGGTAAGTAGGTATAGGGTGAGTAAATACGACAATTTACTCGCACCTTACCTTATAGGTACAGATTTTAAAATTTTTGTACTCAAAACCTATTTTATTGTATCATAAAACCATCCTATACCATATACCTTATAAATACACTAACAAACTAAATAGAATACCTTATAGAATTTGTATATATTTTTTTACTTTATTTTCTTTTAAAATATTGTATAGATACTAAATCAATATCAAACTAGTGACTATACTGTTAGATCAAATAGTAATAATTTAAAAAGTTTTTATATTTGTGACATATTTAATTATAATAATATAAAACTTTAGTAGGTAAATTAGAGAATATTATTGCAATTGGAAATGTTTAACTGTTGGTTAGGTCATGTTAAATTAGTTTTTTCATCTTTTCTTTTCAAATCATCAAAATAAATTTTTTATTAAATCATAAAATTGTTATACATAAAATACGAAAACCATGTGTCAAGGAACTCTAATTAAATATGTTGGACAATAAGTTAAGAACTAAAATATTTTAGTACCTTACGAGATTAAGGTTAATAAAAGAAGAAGAAAATAACACAAAAATAAACCACCCCCTCCAGGGCCAAAAAAAAAAAAAAGGAAGAGGAGAGATTGACAAGACAATAAACATAAAAGTGTGTAATCTTAAGGTTTTATTATAATCTACGCTTTTATTGTTCTTTTCTTTTAAGGTTGAAAAATGCAATAATATTAATTTTTATTTATTAATATTATTCAATTATTATTATAAGGTAAATACAAGGTATTCTAAAATCCGTACTTTGTATATTTGTCTGGAAATTGTTACGTAGAACTAACCTTATGACCCTCTTTATCTATTGGAACCTACCCAAAGGAGTAGAGTTTAAGTTAATACTCTATACGGTAAGATTACTCATTCATACATAACCTATTTTCTATGTTTGGTTGGTAAAATTGTTATTTCACAAAATTACTATTGCTACAAAATAAGAAAACATGTTCCTTTATATAACCAGGGAACAACTACTATTAAAGGTGAGTAGTAACCTTATTGTATAAGGAACTCATCCTTAGTATGCTCAATCAGATAGGTTCCAAATAGGTATTAAGGGTTATAGAGTTGATTTCAAGTATATATTTTTTAGAACCTACTCCCCTGTGGTAAGATATTAGAATAAGTCCTCTTACTTGTTACTCACCTTGGAAACTATACTCTAATGTATAAAGTATACTCTTATGTTTACCCTATAAAAATTATGAAATTATATTAATATATGATAATATTATATTTTATACTTTATGTATTTCATTCTTTCTCCTATTTTCTTTTCCAACTTTATATTTTCTATTATTTCTTTTTTCTCTTTCCTATTTTCTAAATAGTAAGATTAGATTTAATCTTCTAAATTCTAAAGTTACTTTCATAAAAAATTCCTAAAATTATCTCTTTAAGATGCAGCAACATGTCATATCCCAAACTAAAGAGTTGTAACAATCTCGTCGTGTAAACCAACCTAAAGTAAAACCTAGTCACCTTAGCCTCTAATGTAGGTATAACTTATACAAAACGTTTACCACTCCACAACTTTGAACCATCCCAATTCAGTACCTACTTGGTTTCAACCTGTGGTACAATTTCTCAAGATAGCTTTTAAAAGTAATTTTATAGTATAAATGCTTAAGAAGAAGTAGAGTTTTATAGTCACAAAGAATTCGAAATCTCAAGTTTAAATAGAAAGTTTTAGAAAAATGTCATAATAAGAATTAGTAGAAGTCTACGGTTTACAAAGTATAGTATAAATATTAATAGTTGAAAACTAGAAGGTTACCAATTGAGACCTTATTAGTTTTTCTATAAGTTAGTAAAGTTGATAAATTAATATAAATTTAGCCAATTAGTCTTGAATCTTACTCCCCAACTTCGTTCTTTAGTCTTCTAGGACTTAGAGAAGTACTGGTAAATTTATTGAAAACCTGTAAAATAGTTATAGGAGAATGAGTGACAACTTGTTCTGTAAGTAAAACAGAAATAATAGTACATATCTAATATAAAGCAACTAGGGTTTTCAAGTAATTTAGTTAGATGCTATACATATATACCTAAGTGCCCTTGTAGGATGTTATCTGGTTCGTTGTGAGATTAGAAAAATTACACTCATTCTAATTTAGGTTGAGGAGTTTGATATCTAACACGTGAATTGAAACCATACCAAGGTTTGTGTAATGGAGAACATGTTTTGCCTGAGACTTCATTTAAAACTATGGTCCCCAACCTTATTACGATCTCCTCTCCTGTCACTTAGTTTGACTAAGAGTAGGGAAATGACCATTTCAGCTATTCTCATTAAAAAGTCCGTATTTGATATGAGAATCCTAGTTGTTCTCCTAGTGGGTTGCAATACATGTCCAATTAGAAATTAGGTTGAGTTTAAGTTAATTTGCTTTTTGGAGTGATCAAGTAATTTTAAACAACTCAATCAAACAACATCATAAAGAAACCAATACATAGTCCAACACACCAAATAGCACAATCATATTCAAGCACACATGTCACATATGCACTGGCAACTAACATATAATCACAAACAAAACATATACTAAGGCCTCCAATTATCCTTAAGTAATACTCCAAAATACGATAGAGCACTCATTCCACTTACTTAGACTTATGACACTCAATAGTCTTGATGGTTGGCTCATCTACTTCAATTTAACCGTAAATATTTAATGTAATCACTTTAGTATTATTAAATATAAAGTAAATGAGTTCATTTTAATAGTTTAAGTGTGGTTATGATTTATCTTTAGCAAGTGGTGTAAACTTTATATTGAGTTCCAACTTACTATTAAAGTCTCTAAACAAGGTTCTAAAAACTTGCATAATACCAAATTTTGGTCTTAGAATCTTTTAATCAAGTCTCTAAACTAGAGATTAAGTTACTTCTTTATAGACCAATCCTCTAAAGATATCTCTGGAACAATTTCATCGAAAACCTTCTAAATATATATTTGAAGTCATTACAACTATGCTTCTTTCACCGAATAACTTTCCAACTAGACTCTAACATATTTAGAGTTAAAATTCTTTCATTCACTAACCTTCTAAACATGTCTCTGAAGCCATTACAACCACACTTCATTTAGCAGCTAACGTCTTAACCAAGATTGACATGATTATAATCAAAATCCTTGCACCAACTAACTTTCTAGTCACGTATACTAAATCAACCTTTTGAAAAACTCTCTAAACAAATTCAATTTACATGTTTGCAAAGAGCGACTTGCTCCGGTATCTCATTATAGTTTGCAAGCATGATAGATCATAATCATACAATAGATTCATTGTACCTACGATCACCATATCACCTCAACTTTCAAATCTTTATATCTTTACCTTAATACATGTAGATCACAACTAGTGACTTATGCATGTCTCCAATCCTACTAAATCCTTTCAACTCTAGATTGCTCTTTACGATGACATTTATTACAAACAAACATTAAGATCTATTGTATGTTTTTTTCTACAAAATTAATTGCATGTAATATTCAAAAAATAGCATTTTTCATTAAATTTAGAGGCTTAAAATCATAGAAAATATTTTTGATCGAAATATTTTCATGAAATTCTTACATGTAATACAGAGTGGTTGCAGAAAAAGTTTGGCTTCAAAACAACAACATTAGAGGTATGTAAAATGACTTCATAATTTGTTCAGTTTTGGTGATTTCTTAAGAATGTTATAAATCCACTTACAATTTTTATAATTTGATATTTTCTTTCAAAAGTACATATAAAAATATTTCAAAATAGTTTTTGGAGTAAGTTTAATATTTTTACAAAATTAGAGAAAACTAAACTGAAATTGCAACTCATTAGAAGTTTGCCGTTTAGCCAGACCACCCCCCCCCCCCCCCCTTGTCTTTTGTCGGCCTTCTTAGTTGTTACTACTGTTAGGTCGTGGTAATTGTTTGCACCTAGATCACACATAAGCTCCCACTCTATAATCTTACTCGGTTTTTGCTATTTTCATTTAATTTCTAGAGAATTTTGCCTACAAACTTTTTCCACTTTCTCAAATTTTTCTTAGATCTCTAAAACACTAAAGAACTTTCAGAGACTTTGGAATTTTTCCAACGTTTGCAGGGATCAAATGACGTATTTTCTCTCTCCTAATGGCCTTTATACTCTTTAGATTTTTGCATGTTTAGGTGTTCTATATGCAATACTCATATTAACGTGTGTCCCCCACATTATCACGCCTAATGGCACATGATTCCTATGTTTTAATAATTTTTTAACTAATTTTATTAATAACTTTTTAGCTAATTTGCATAAATTTTGAGTATTTTAAGTATTTACAAGTGTATATTTGTATGTATTAATTGTACCTAAGGTTCATATATTATTTTAGTTCACTTTTATAATTTTATTGTTCATATAATTTATCTCTAAAGTTTAGTTACTTTTCTTTAACTAGATCGTAGATATATGATGGGTAAAATAGAATATAATATGATTTAGTAAAATTAACCATTTTTAGCTATAATATTATTATTTTATTATATTTCTATAATTCTAACTCACAGGATATCCTCGATTAACTCCTAGGATTTATTCATGAAATATCATCCTAATCAACTTAGTTTCATGGTTGCCTTAAATTACTTGCCTTAAATGACTATGTGAAATTACCGAGCTTACACAACGTATAGTCAATAATTGAGATTACATGAATTGATGATGTCATAAGATATTTTAAAAAATTTGATAATCTCAATAATTGATTTGTAACTTTATCTAAAGTAATTTTAAAGACCTATTTCTAGTAATATCACTTAAATGTTAAATAATAAGGGTGAGAAAAATTACATTTTCAATTTTAGAGATTTTTCTATAGATTCTATGGGTTTTACACAAGAAGAACTTGAAATATTACATCTAGATTATTTTTTCTAATATAATGTAAACAAGAAATTTATAAGAAGAAATGATAAATTTACAACTATAAATCTTATAAAGTACATATTTTAGGATAACTTTAATATACTATATGATAGGTTTTGGTTGTAAAATTTTACAAACCTCTACCTTATAAAATAAAGTATGCTTAAGGACCTAATACCCCATCACTCTATATATGCCAACCCTATATTTTTATATTTCATTCTTTAAAGATTTTAATTTTTTCTTACCACATCATATTCCAATTCACAAACTAAACGCATAATTAAAGTAGATTTTTTTTTTCCCTTAGTGGCTCTTTCTTTCATTTTTTTTTTTTTTTGTTGTTTTTAGAAATAAATCAAACTCACTAAAAGGATAAGATAATCTTGGAAATATAGACCATATAAAGAGACATATCAATAATAATTCATAATTTATCTTTATGTATAGCAAAATTCCATTTAGAAAAAAACTCTACAATAAACATAAAAAAAAAATATTGATGTTATCAAATTGGTTTGAATAATTGATTTGAATATATGATAAAGTTAAAAGTTAAAAGGGTAGGACTAAATTTAACTACATTAGGTTTAAGACTAAATTGATTTTATAATCGAATCATATTAAATTAAATTGAACCATAGAGATCAATCTAAATTTGATAATATTGAAGAATATTATTAAAAAATCGACCAAAGAATTTTACCTTAGGTAAAAGAAAAAAATTAAAGTCGATAGTAATGGCATGTTTTAACTTTGATTTTAACTTCTACATATTCTAAAACAAATATTCAATATTTTGCAAAAACTGATAACTTTTATATTTAACCTTTCCTAAGCCTATTTAAGGACGACCAAACGGTTATTAGACAAATTCACCAGCATTACTCAGCACATTAAAAAAGGGGGAAAAAAAAAAACCCTATGTTCTGACTCATCTCCCTTCTCAGGTCTCGTTAGCTTCAATTCGCTCGCACAAGTCGCCGGCTTCAATTCTCTCTCTCTTCCCCTAAGCAGGTATCTCTCTCTCTCTCTCTCTCTCTGACATATCAAACTGATTGCTAGCTGAAGCTCCATTACTTTTGTAAGATCCACTAATCACTCCGATGGAAGTCGATATGGCGCTGAAGGGAATGGACCATTTTATGGGTTTTTTAGCGTTTCTGTAGGGCATTGGTCTTATGCTGTGTGTATCTCTTTAATTGAGACTAGGTTTAACTTTGAGCCCTAATTCTCCACTAGATCACACGAGAAAGGCTTCAACCGATGGGCGATGAGCCACAATCAATAAAAGTATAGGTTGTGCTGGTTTTTGAAATGACTCTAAGAAGATTTTTGAAACCACACGCTGTTATTATCACGTGTCAGAATTTTATTCTTTGATACCTGCCACTCATCAATCCAGCAGGCACACAAGTTGAAATGAATCTTTATTTTGACACCACACAACTTGAAAATAGCAAATGAAATTTATTTGATCAGCCATGAGTATATTGATGCCTGATTTCTTTATCAAAATTATGACATGGTAATAATTTTTACTGGCGGATTGATATTTTTGTTTTCGTGATAGCTTAGGATTCTGGTTCGATCGTATGGTTATTCATTTTTTATTTTCTTGATAAGTTCTCTGGTACAGTTATTTGGTAATGATCTATTTAGATTTCTTCTTTTGGTGTCAAATTTGGAATAAGGATTTCCAGTAATGTAATAAATCTAGCAAAGCTTTGGGGATCAAATCTGCTCTCCTGGTTCTCTCCATTGTTTCGCAAACATGTAGGCTATGAATGGAATCATTGATATGGCTTCTTTGATCCCACTGTGTGTCACAATGAATATCAAATTATTTCTCTTCTTTTGTGTCTATGTATCTCATGAATGTTAGGGTGACCTGCAATCGAACTTAAGTATATGGGTGATAGATTCAAGCTACTCAATATGTTCTGTCAATTTATGGGATAAATGTCGAATGGGGTCAAATCCAACTTTCAAATAGTTTAACAAAGAGATTGTGAGCCATAACTTTATAGCATCTGTCTGTCGTTTCTTCATTCATTTTCAACCCTTTACCCTGAAATTCCCAAACATGTAATCTCAAAAACCAGGTCATAACATTTCTAAACCTCCATTCCTTTTGCTTTTAGCACTTTCCCTCTATAAATTTTTTTGCATGAATAAATAATTTCACCAAAAGAAGAATGACAAATCGTGTGAATGAGATATTTGAAGTTTATCTTCCTGAATTCTAGAAAGAACTATTGCAGTAGGTTCTGGATCTTCTTTCCATGTCCTGTTTATGAAATTGGGAAAGCCTAATAGCAAATACTATATTCTCTGCTTTGTTGTGCTCAGGATGCAATTTCACCTAGGGGATCAAAATTAAAGCAGATATGAGCTTTAGTATATTGAATATCATTTGAACTGTGTTAACTCTTTAAAACAACATGATTGAATTCTCTTTAAACGTGAGCTTTATATATTTTTAGCTCAGTTGAATTGGAAAAATTCAGCATGAGAGTTCTTCTTGATGTACTAGTTTAAGCATTCCAAAGAAGTAGTTGCAACATTCTTGTAAAATACAGTTGTTACCATTGCATGATTTCTGTATTTTTATGCCAAGTCTATTTTTATCGCACTATACAATGCTTGCTTCACATGATGGACTTCGGAAACTTGTCATCGTGGCCATAAGTGGGGTATGCAAGCTTTTGAATGTTAAACATTTTCTTTATTGCCATCTTGATTTTTAAATGAACTTACATAATTTACGGTTTTGTACTCGTTGGAGATACTGTGCAATCTTTAGATGTATATATAAGAATATAATTAGCAGGTCTCATAATTCTAACTCAGCTCATTAACCTATCAAATAGCATTAGGATCATTGCTCTTGTGATGAACAATCACTGTAACCAGTCCAAAGAAGAGAATGTATCTGGTTGTCATTGTGGTGAATTATTTTTGTTATCGTATCAATTTAGGAAGTGCACATCAATAAAGATCCACATGCATCTCTCTTTCTGAGTAACTTCCACAAGGTAGGAAAGTTGTATGCAGTACTGCCTCCATATACATTATATTTGCACATGAAATTACCAAAAGTAAGAAGCTGATGGCTTTCCTGGACCTTTGGGAATCTTGCTATGATCTGTTTCCTAATGCCAAGAGAGATCATTGATGTAAAGCCAAATAGAAGAAATACATGAAGTGAAAGGTGCGAACCTGCATCAGTGTAGCTATGTACAATCATCATATTCTCTTAAGAGTTAAACTATTTGTCCCTTATTTTTGGTTTCCTTTTGGTTATGGTCTGAGAATTTACTCGTTGTGGTCAGCAAGCTTTCTTTGAAAATTATTTAGGGGTTAAAGTTAACTTCTTAGTCACAGATGTTGTAGAAGTAAACTATTTTTCAGTGATTTGCTCTTTCTGTGATTGTCCCCTCAGTTTTATGATCTCATTATGATGAGTCAGGATTATTGTCATTTGAGTTATCCAAAAAGAGTTAGTTTAAGTGTAGCTTTTTGGAAATCAACTATTTGTGTGATTGCTTGGATTTCTAACTTGTTTTGATCCGTTTTTAGTTCATGGATATTGGCCAAGGACTAAAATATACCGTGTCTCATAAATTTTATGATTTCTGTGGAAAATTAACCATTGGCTCTTGTATGCTTATGCTTACTTATTCTTTTGGTTTCATAGTGATGGATTGGCAAGGGCAAAAGCTGGCAGAGCAGCTGATGCAGATAATGCTTGTGGCCTTTGCCGTGTTTGCATTTTCTACTGGCTACATAATGGGCTCATTTCAAATGATGATTTTAATCTATGCTGGTGGTGTAGCCTTGACTACATTAATAACTGTCCCAAACTGGCCATTCTTCAACAGGCACCCTCTTAAATGGTTGGATCCAAGTGAAGCTGAGAAGCATCTCAAGCCACAGGTGCAACAGCCTTCAAGCTCGAAGAAGAAATCCTCTAAGAAGTGAGCTAGTCGTTCTAATGAACTTCAACATTGGGTCTGATCCATGTTTTGTAGCATGATACTAGTCATTGAATTCATAGAGTACTACATTGGACTAAAGATTAGACTATTAATAATAATTTCAAAAGAATCAATTACTCGCTTAGTCTTTCCATTTGTTTATTAATTCCAATTACCTTCTCTTGCCCTGAGTTTGTAAAGGAATTTGTTTATTAATTCCGAATACCTTCTCTTGCCCTGAGTTTGTAAAGGAAGTTACCTATTTGCATCAGAGCATGGAAGGATCTGGCGTTCCAATGTGATAACAATCAACTGTTGAGTTTTCAGACAATTTATTGCTTGGCTAGCTGGGCCTTGGGGAACTTAAATCAGTTGGCCGTGATTACTGATTTACAAAGGGGCTAACAGAACTTGTAGCAATTGATGGAACAAGTACTCAGGAGTTACTATTTTATTGATAATAATTATCGGTGTCGTTGGTTGTTTGCAAATATCCAACAGACATTAATATGTGTTGGAATTGCCAGTTATTTGTTTGTGGACGTGCTGGGCATGCTAATCACTGATTTTTCGGTTATACTTGAAAACTTGGGACTCCTGAGTGGAATATGTGATGGGTGTCTTAATGTATTTGCATAAATGGTGACATGCTCCCCCCTCTCAGTAAAAGATGATGAGCGTAGCGGTTTGCAAGATCCATTGTGTCTAATGAAGTAGATGATTGTGTATTTTTTCGCAAATCTTATACTAACTGATAAAGGAAAGGCAGCCCCTGTTTTAACTTTAAAGGGGGATGGTTTTTAAAAGTTTTTATTAAGAAAAAACCACTATCCTACCAATATTAAATTTGCCACATTACTCCGAACCTCCATTAATTTACGCCCAGGTTTCAAAATACAAGAAAAGGCGAGCAGTCGCTTTCTCTCTTCCCCGATTCTGGTCGAAGTTTGAATCTCTGATAGATGAGTTTCTTCCTTAAATGATTCAGTCGCTTCTTAAACTAATTGTGTATGGTTAGCAGTACAAAATTGGTGATCTAATGGTTGAATTATGTTAGCCTTTGATTGCTTTTTCTTTCCTATGTTGTCTGTTCACGCCTTTAGCTTGTTTGGTTGCAGTCGGTTTCGAGTCTGAAACGTGATAGGTTTCATGAGTTGGACAAGAATAAGTAGGCTAGCATCGTTCACCAATTACGTTAATGGGAGCTTATCGATCACCGTCTCTTCAATTCCATTTGCTTGTTTTCGTCAATCCCTTTTTTTGCTTTCGTTCTTTCAAATTTTGCACGCAACTCTTGCACATCACGCCCAGTGGCAATCAAGGTTTAGAAATATAGAATACTTAGAAATAGAAATAAAATAGGAGGAATGTCAAATTTGATATTTGAAAATTACTTATTTTAACAATTATTACTTGAAATTTAAAAGGTTGATTTATTACTTGTAAACTTTTTAAAATCATTCATAGTAAATGTGAAAATAGATAGAGTTCAGATAATTAATTATAAAAATACTAACGTTTAGGTAATTAATTACGAAAATAGATAAATTCAAATACAAATTGATACTTTTAAACTTTAAATAATTAATTGTAAAAGTAGTTAAAGTGCAAGTATCAAATATAATGTATATCCAGGTAAAATATAACAAAGCTAGAGCCGGACTTCTAAAGTAATTGCACCTACTTCTTCGCAGTCTTTTATTTATTTATTTATTACTATATTTAGGACTTAGCCACATTATTCATTATGTCGACAAGAATACTCCTTTCTTTTTGAATCCTAATATTGGTGTTCAAAACTTGCTACTATGGGTCTTCTTTTGAATAACTTGAGTACCATATTAGTTGCTCTAAGCTTATTTGAATTGAAAGAATAAAAATGCCAAATGAATTATAATGGAGCTATCTCGATTTGACCCAATAGTTTTATTAATAATACCTACATCTTTATTATAGATGATATGTAAACTTAAAAAGGCTAGGGAGCAATATTTTAATTTCTACAATAATTTATATTACTTTGAATTTATCTTTGTCGATAGGCCAGTTTGAGCATGAGTTCCCAAACTTAAACCATCTTGTTTAAGGTACTAGTCGAGCTCTTGAGGCCTAGTCTAACCTCCCTTTTTGAGCTAGCTACTCGTAGCTTGAATGTCTTCCACAAAAGTAAGGCCAAGTTATGAGGAAAACTTGTCAACCTCTCATGAGGCATCAACATGAGCTTTGACCTTACTAGAAGAAGATCTCCAAGTCTCTAAGGACCCATATCTCCAAGCCTAAGTTGGCTAAGCCCAGCTCACATAGCTTAGACCAAGTTGCATAAAAGCGATTAGCATAATAGAAAGAAGACAATTGTCTCCAATCTACTTTTGCCAAATTTGGAGCATGACCTTAGTGCCATGAGGCACTTAGTTTACTTTATATGAATCTATTCTCTCTCAATCATATTACCAACTTAAGTATTTGAAATGGCTACAATGGAAGCTTATGTTCGTTCTTTTGTAGTCATTCCACCTGATAGGAATCAAGGACCTATCACCTTGTCTCGAGCTTGCAAACTAGTTGCCTTAGTTCACTAAGCCATCCTATAGTAACTCACAAAAGAAGAGGTCGAGCTCCTTTAATTAGCTGAATTGACAAGGTACCTAAGCCTCTACCACTTCACTATTGCTTACGTAAGGGAAGTCAGTCCACCCCCTGGCCTAACCCAAGACTAGGACGATCGAAGATGGACATCCAAGATCAGCTTAGCCACATTTAGATAGCTCAATCGATTCTACCATCAACTTGAAGAGCATCCCTATGAGCCTCCCATCTTATTTTTAGAGCTTCAATAGAACCATTATCTTGACCTTCAGCCGTTTACTTACCTAAAGGCGAAATTCCACATTAGGACTGTTTAAAAATAACTAAGTGACGTGTCTTCACTTTCTCTAACATTGCATTGACCTCTAATGATGGAATTATCCATTTTACCCTTGTATTTTATATACAGTCTACTTTTTGTGTATTATCCTTCTTGTAATTAAACTAACCTAAGATGTTGCCCTAAATGGCAACTATAAAATCCCCCCTTGTACTGTAGTCGAAATCATAAATTAATAAATATTCCCCTTAAGCCTTCTTCTTCACTTAGCTTATCTTGGCTTACCATAGCTTAGTTTAAGTACGAGTGTCCCTTATCAAGTTCCTTCAACAAGAACTAGTAGTAAGAGGCCTTTATAACCTAATCGTAAATAATATCAACTCCGTTAGTAAGTCCATGTATGGTTTTTGGTGTGTAATATCTAAGAGCTAGTGTATGGGTCTAGCTTAATAATGACTACCATTTAGTTTTCTATCCATTTCCCAAGCAGGATCCACCCTTATTCATGCGTGTGATTGTTGGCCGCCATGTATTCACCTACGATGCTGGATCACAATTGCTTATGTAAGGTCTACAAACACCCCCTACTAGATTTAAATACAAAATTTGGCATCGTCTTTGTGATTGAATTCACAAGCATAATGGATAGTATGTCAAAGAACAATAAGAACACTACTATTGATAACACAACCACTGTTGACTAACCAACAAATCTACAATAAAAAGAAAAACACACTCAAATTAACCAATCAATTGATTTGTAGTACATCATAGAATTAGAGGCTTCTTGCTATATGTAGACACCTCATTTTTATCGTTTTATGTTAATATTTTTATCGAGCCAAGTTAAAGAAAAAGAAAAAAAGGAAAAAGAAAAATATATAATAATAAAAAATATAAAAATTGAAAATTCAAGAAAAGAAAAAATAAATAAAGTATTAAGTCGTATCGAGTTAAATCGAGTTGTTTAAGGTTTAGTTGTATAATGGTGTATGTTCAATTTAATAAATTCTAAAGTTGTTAAAGAATTGGGCTTTATTAAAATATTTTTAGTCCAGTTCGATATAAAGTGGATTTTTATTTAATTTATATTGGGCTAAAATAGATTTAGGATTTATTAAGTGGGTTATTAAGCTAAATCAAATTGGATCGAGTCGGGCTCGAAAAATAGAAAACCCAAATCAATATAGGGTTTTTAGAAACTAGGTCAAATCTTCAAAGAATCTAAATCACATCTGGGATATTTTGTCATATATTTCATATCTGGGATTGGTTGAGGTTAAATCTATATTAAAAAAGATACAAAAGATTCAATTATGTGGCTTATAAATGAGAATGCAGTAGTAAAGTTTTGATACGTTTTCACAAATCCCTAAAACACAACATAACTTCACAATTATCCCCATATGACAAGTCCATCTATTGTTACAGCGAAAACAGCCATATCTGTTTTCCTTTGACAGCCCCTATGTACGTCCCTCACATGACAAGCCTTACACTATCACTCACTCCTTCGATAACCCCCATGTATGGCCCTCACATGATAGCCCCTACGCACAACCCCTTGAACATGATATACACATAAATACACAACAGTCCCCCAACCCACTACACTGGCATGCACACACACTTCACTTGCCTATACATACTCACACATTGATTTCATTACACCATGCCTACAACACTTGCACTCCACTAATAGAGCTATCCTTCACACTATCTTACACACACCTGATCACAAGCACACTGCCCACACGTCCCCTATTGCACACACTAGCTTATACACTTACATAATACTGTAGCACATAATCTCTCACATATCAGCGTCCAACATCGCACAAACACAGCACACATAGCCATGTCCTAATGTCATATGATCCACAGCCACGTGCACAATTAAATTTCATTGCTATCGTATATGACGCTGTACACATGCATGATTAATTCCACAATCGAGCATGCGAACATAGTCTAGACGATCACAACATGATTAACACAAATACATCGATCATGTGCGACTTGACTTGTTTAGGTAAAAAATAAATTATATTTTATTTAATTATTTATTTTTGTCTTATTAGTTAATTTAATTATTTTTACTAATTTGTTTTTTTAGTGTAAGTTTTTTATCTTTTTAGTAATCATCATATTGTTTGCTATTTTGAATTTTGGATAAATTTAGTTAAATTGCATTTTTTTTAGCTATAAATTGCATTTTTTGAAAAATCACATTTCTTTTCTCCAAGATCCGTAGTATATCTTATATGTAGGATTTAGAAAAAAAATATTTTTGACACGTAATGATTTAAAAAAAAAAAAAATCTTAACCAAAGTTTTTAAAACCTACAAGATAATTTTACCCGATTTTAGGAGCTGAGATAAGGAGGTCAAACTGTTAATAAGTATGTCTAAGAATTTCAAATGCTTATAATTTGTTGTGAAGTAGAGGAACCACTAACACAAACAATCTCTAGGTTTCTTATTGGATTGAGAGATGACATTCGAGACATTGTGGAACTCTAACGATTTACCACAATGGATAAAGCCATTCGAATAACTCAATGAGTAGAGAGGCAAAAAAGAGGCCGAGTATCGACCGGACTACCAACTAGCCGACTTGGACAGGGGAGTCACCAAGCTTAGTTAAGCACCAAGCCGATCAGAAGTGTAGATGTTTAAGCCGAGCAAAAGGGCCAACCTAACAGTGTTATGCCAACCCGAACTCATGAGAAAGGGTAATGATCTAGTAGGAAGACGAGCTAGATCAAGTACTTCAAGTGCCAAAGGTTTAGACATATGACTACTTAGTGCCTAAACTAAAGAACTATGATCATTAAAGGAGACATCTTGAAGCTGGAAGTGGAAAGTACTAACGAGAAACCTGAGGAGAACCCTGCTAAGAAAGAAGTTTCTCGTGATAATGAACTGATTGAGGAGGACATATTCACTATGGACTTGGATCAAGTGGTCTTGGTTATCCAATGCGCAATGAACTTAGAACCTTCACAAGAAGAGTAGAGGGAGAACTTATTTCATACCACCTGTAGGGTGAATGATTAGGTGAGCGCATTAATTATTGATAGTAGAAGTTGCACCAATGTGGCATCAATCGATTTGATTACAAGATTAAAGTTGCCAACCATTGCGGACCCAAGGCTATAGAAGTTGCATTGGCTGAAGGAGAAAGGAGCACTACATGTCACCAGATAAATACTATTGTCGATCATTATCGAAAATTACTCGGATGAAATTCTTTACGATGTGTTACTTATGTGCGCCTTACACATGTTGCTTGGCCGACCATGGTTGTTTGATAGAAGAGTTCTCTATGACGAATACATAAACACGTATGTATTCAAGAAGGATAGCCGAAAAATTACATTGAGACCAATGACGCCAAGTGAAGTTAACAAACTATAGGTAAGACTTGCTTATGGATCGAAGAAGACTCTGATGATGCGTAGAGTCGAGCTCCAAGAAGTCATCAATGCTGATGGGTCGACCCTCATGTTGGTCAGACAATTGTTAGAAATGAAGGAGTAGGGTAAACTACCCCTGAAAGTGAGAGCGTTGTTGGATAAAAATGCTAATCTATTACCAGAACAATTACTTGAGTGGTTGCCCCCAATTTAAGGTATAAAATATTACATTAACTTAATACTCGACGCAGCATTGTTGAATAAGCCAGCTTATAGGATAAGCCTCAAACAAGCTTCTAAGCTCCAAGACAGGTCGATGAATTATTACAGAGAGGGTATGTTAGGGAAAGCCTCAACCCTTGTGCTGTACTAGCGCTTCTAGTGCCGAAAAAGAATGAAACCTAGTGAATGTGTGTTAATAGTTGAGTTGTGAACAAGATTACAATCAAATACAAGTATCCTATCTTAAGGTTGAAAGACATGTTAGATGAATTGAGTGGAGCTAAGATTTTCAATAAGATTGACTTGAAATTTGGCTACCATCAAATTCGCATGAGGCCAAGAGATAAGTGAAAAACTACGTTCAAAACTTGACACGAACTCTATAAGTGGATGGTTATGCCATTTGGCTTGTCAAATGTTCCGAATATTTTCATAAGACTGATGAACCATGTGTTGAGACATTTAATTGGGAAGTGTGTCGTCATGTATTTTGACAATATCTTAGTATACAGTGCCGACATGTTGAGCCATTGCGAGCATCTTCGAGCCATACTGAATGTCCTCCATGCTAAAAGACTATTCAGCAACCTTAAGAAATGTTGCTCTTGCTAAGAGGAAGTAGTATTTTTGGGCTATATAATAAGTAGAGGAGACTTACGAGTGGATGACGAGAAGATCCAAGCAATCATCGAGTGACCGACCCCTATTACTTGCGTCAAAGTGAGAAGTTTCCATGGACTGGCTTCCTTCTATAGAAGATTCATCAGGAATTTTAGCACTCTTGCTGCACCTCTTACTGAATTGACCAAGAAGAACATTGACTTCCAATAGGGAGCAAAGGAAGAGAGAAGTCTTGTTGAAGTAGAAAAAAAGATCGACCTCTACCCCTATACTACTTTTACCTAACTTCGAGAAAATATTTGAGCTGGAATATAACACTTTAAGCATTGGGATAGGTACTGTCTTAATACAAGAAGGCCAACCAATTGCTTACTATAGTGAAAAGCTCAGGGACCTCAACTAAACTATTCTATATATGACAAAGAACTCTTAATATTGATTCAAGCATTGCAAGTATGACAGCATTATCTATTGCCAAGAGAATTTGTTATTTACACTAACCATGAATATTTGAGGTATCGCTGAAGTTAGATGAAATTGTCGAAGCAGCAAGCGAGGTGGGTCGAATTCTTTGAAGGGTTCAACTTTGTAATAAAGTACAAACAAGGGGAGAGCAACGTAGTTGCATATGCTCTCTCGAGAAGGCATGCACTCTTGAGTGAATTATAGACTAGATTATTTGGGTTTGTGAGCATTAAAGAGTAGTACTTTAGGGATGCACACTTCGAGCCCATATTGGCGTAATGTGTTGATGGAAGGACAATGGACGAGTATTATGTAGAAAACTGTATGTATTGACCTACTTTCTATGAGAAATACTTATTAGGCATTTTAGGGAGAAAAGGACCTATGAATTATTGAATGATCATTTCCTCTAGCCGAGAATGAGGCGAGACATACACCGAGTTGTAAAAGGTTGTGTCGTGTGCAAGAGGGCTAAATGCCGAGCTAAGTAAGGGAAAACAATGCCTTTGCCTATTCCAACGAAACCATGGATTGAATTGACCATGGACTTTATTCTCGAACTACCACGAGTTGCCCAAAGCAAGGATTCTGTAATTGTCATTGTGGATAGGTTTAGCAAGACAGTACACCTTGTGCCTTGCTTCAAAACTAATAATGTTTCGGCTATTGTTTCTCTTTTCTCATAGGAAATTGTTAAGCTACATGGTGTGTTGAGAAGTGTAGTATTAAACAGAAACCTAAAGTTCTTGAGCCATTTTTGGAGAACTCTATGGCGATAGATGGGGACCAAACTTCCATTTAGTACTTCTCATCACCCCCAAACGGATGGCCAAACAGAGGTAGTCAATCGCACTTTAGGATTACTGCTCTAAGTTACAATAGGTAAGAACTTAGTTGATTGGGACGTCTGCATACTAATGGTTTAATTCGATTACAATCTAATAGTATATGACATCACTAAGCAAACCCCCTTTGAGGTTGTCTATGGTTTCAATCCCGAGTTACCCCTTGATCACCCCCTTGTACCTGAGTTTAAGCAAGAAGACCCTAACGTGAGAGCTTAAGCACAGTCCCTTCCCTTCAGCACATCTACAACAAGGTCACTCGACACATCAACCAAGTTGCTAGAAGAATGTGAGAGAAGGCTAAAGGTAGAACGACTAAACAATTCTAACTGGAAAACTTGGTGTGGCTGTACCTCAATAAGTAACGGTTTCTAAGCAAGAGCAGAAACAAGTTATCTACAAGAGCTAAAGGACTCTTCAGGATCCTCTGGAAGATTATTGACAGCGCCTATAGGTTGGAGCTGCCCAAAGATTATGGGGTATTTGACACCTTCAATTTTGCCGACCTCAATCTATATCACCCTGATGCAGAGCTAACTGATGACTATTCAGATTTGATCCCAAATCTAAATCAATCCAAAGGGAATGATAAGAATCAGGTTACTAGGCCTTTGACCCCATTAAGTTGAATGATTGTCCATCTCTCATAGATTGTGTGTTGAGTATCAAAACGTTAAGATATTTACCAAACCTTACATACTTACTTACTCATGCCCGAGCCAACCACTTGCTCGACATCACTCTTGCTGAGAGACTGAGAGAGACACCAGACTAATCCATGGCCACCACTGCTTGGACAAGCAACCTGCTCATACTCTTTTGTCTGCATCCTCCAACGACCTCGTTAATGTATCTCTGCCATATGTACAGGACCATGAGTAGAATCTACTATACTAATCATTACTTTTCTTAAATATTCATTTTTACTCTTTTGTATTCTTATACATCACCTCTTTAATGCAATACCCTTTTTGTCTTTTCTCTTTTGGGCAAAATGCCCTAACTTATTGGGTATAGATATCCCTTGTATTTGTAGCAAAAAAAATCAAATTACCATTAATATACTTGACATTTCCCTCTCGTAAACACTATATGTTTACTTTCATTTCACTCTTATCCTAATCCTTGAGCAAGGCTAGGTGGCGAGTAACCTCACTGGACTAATTTATACGTCATATCAAGTTGTGCCATGAGTCATTGGAAGTTCCATCAGTACATCAGAGTCCTTTAAAGCTGTTTGTGGGTTTTTGCTTACTTTTCATTCACTCATCTGTTCCCATCGCACGTTCCCCACCACTCTTTTCAAGCTTTCGATAAGCTTAGATCCATCTAACAACTAGCCTTGTTTGTTTTTAGCTACGGTTCACATCATAAGTCCCACTTCACCTAATCTATTTAGGAGGAGGTCCTACCAACCAACATCTAACTCCCAAAGTTGGATGTATATGGTAGAACCTCTGATCTAGACAACCATCTATGTCATTTCTAAACAATGATATATTTGCATAGCCTCAATGATGTGATCACTTGCAAAGAATTCTTAAGTACCTTCAAAAGGCTGCTTAGACTTAGTTTAATCGTCTCCTATAGAACCCCATCCCTTACTTTCCTAAGCTCACTTATCAATTCCAACAACACTTCTTAGTGAGCAAATTGCCCATCAAGAACTCCTCAACCCTAAATCTCATCAAGTAGAAGCTCAATGAGTCCATTCGAGGCTCTTTATCTGTATTTAATGTCACTACGATGGAGATCCTTAACCTTAATAAGGAGTTTCCCTCAATGTTGTCATCCATGGTGTAAAACCATCTAAGGACTTCTTCAAGTCCTTGGCTAAAAGAAAGTCCTATAACTTTAATGAGTGTATGGAAAAGCCAAGAAATACATCATCAAGGAAGGCAACATCCATGAAATGTGAGAAGTCAACCAAGATAGGTTGGAAGGGAAGAAAGAAAAGGAGTAGGTCTCGGCAATGGATCGCATTGGCTTAAAAACAAAAAAGGATATTCCTCTTCATGTGAGGCTAGTAGCTTATGAGACAGGAAGTGCCCCATCTTGATCTATACACATTTCACTCCCTTGAACAAGCCAATAAGGAACATATTGATGGAAGTTTGCAACCATAGAATTTTGCAATGGCTGGATTATCAAATGGTAACCTAACCATAATAATTGCAACTAATATTGTGATGTCCATGAAGATCATGGCTACAACACTAGTAAGTGCCTTTAACTTAAAAATGCATTAAGGATATCGTTTGGCGTACTACCTATGAGAATATGTGGTTGGAAGGGAAGACCGCATTCAATGATATGTTTAGAGAAGGTAGACTAACCCGAGTCCGGTAGAAGATACCACCATCATCATCAACAACAACAAACACCACAATAATAAAGCCCCTAATGATGTGGTTAACACCATTGTTGGAAGCCCTTAAGGAAGGAACTAGTTGAGTTACTCTTACCAATAGTTTCTCAATCTACATGGCAAGAGATGAGAATTGATACCTTTGTCTTAGATGAAGACTGGGAGGGGGTTTAGACCCTTACTAAGTTGCCCTCATCGTTAGTGTAAGGATTGCCAACTTTGATGTTAGCTAAATCATCATTGATATAGGCAACTTAGTAGATATCATCTTTAAACATATCTACTAGCAAATAAAGGCTACGCTGCAGAAGAAGTTGAAGCCTTATGATTACAACCTCATTTGCTTCGACAACTAACCAGCAAAGCATTGAGCATCATTCAACTTCCCATGGAGCTCAACAACGATGATAATGTTGGTACGCAGCTCATCGACTCTTTGGTAGTGGAATGTTGATCACCCTACAATGTAATTTTAGGTTAACCCAATCAAAACACCTTTAAGATGATCTCCTCAACGATGCATCTAAAAGCTAAATTCCCTATACCAACAGGATTTGGAATTTGTGTAGGAGATCAAGAACTCTCAAGTGCCTTATATTTAAAGGCCTTGAAATAGGAAGAAGTTTTCATTGTAGTGGCCAAATCGGATGAGAAATTGAGAAATATAGACAACTAGTCAAGGAAATTGAGGTGATCTAACTTAATAATAGCATTGAACAGACAATACAGATAGGAACATTGATATCTGCTAAGCTTAAGCAACAGATCATCAACTTCCTCTGGTCCAACAATGATGTATTTGCCTGGTTACCCTCTAACATGCTAAGCATCTCCTAATAGTAATGATGTAAATGCCAAGCTTAAAAAATGGAATAAGAAGCACTTAACCCCCTGGTGATAGGTGACCATCAAAGGAGAGTTACATAAGCTACTCAAAGCTAGGTTTATAAGGGAATAATGTTATCCGACTTGATTGGCTAATCATGTGTTAGTAAAGAAGTCCAACGAGAAGTGACATATGTGTGTAGATTATACTAATTCGAATAAATCTTGTTTGAAAAACTATTTCCCCTCTCAAGATTGGCTAGCTTGTCGATGGGATATCTTGCTATGCTTTACTTAGTTTCATAGATGTCTTTTCAAGCTACAACCAAATCAAGATGGGGCTAGAAGATGAGGTGTACACCTCCTTTATCACTGACTTTGAAACCTACCACTATAAGGTAATGTCCTTTAGCTTCAAAAATGATAAGGCTACCTACTCCTTTGTCACTTACTTCATTTTCTATTTGGTTTGGTCTTTTGCTCTTCCCTTCTTATGCCTACATGTAACCACCTGTCTTTGTTTAGATTTTACCAACAAACAATATACCTATAATTCAAGTGGCTAAAAATATGATAATCATTTGATATAATTGAAATACAACAAATGCATTAATCTAACAACTATTTCTAAGAAAGGAGTAAGTGAGGGGAGATTTTATGGTTCTGTCCTTTATTTTGATGAAACCGATCTTGCCTATTATCTCATTATTCATTTTCATGTTTTAAATTTGAACAATTGAATTTATAGTTTGTTTAATGGTTTAGATTTAAAGATAATCAAATTAAGGGTAAGAAGGATAACGATATCGGTCTTGTGAAAAAAAAAAAGACGAGATCATAGAAATTTCGTAAATTGAATATAGATATGGAAGAATAGATGGAAAGAAACCAGTGAGCATGAAAGTAGGTATAGATATGGAAGATATGGCCAATCTTATTTGCAACTAACATGTATGTATTCATTACGTATGGTAACTGTAACTTACTAGGGTACTTTCATAATCTGATCAAGATGTTATTTTCTAAACTTATGTAAGACATCAAAGAGTGGCCATTTAGCTTAGGATTGATCATTGTGTGTTTTCTCTATTATTATTATTACTATTATTATTTTAGAGTTTTATACGAATACGAGTTTTTTTTTAAAAAAAAAATAATGTAAAAAAAAAGCCCTATGAAAAAAATATTACAATTATTTCACATGTGCCTTCACTTTTTACTAATTTTTACACATGCGCTTTCAGTTTATTAAGAATTACATGGAAGGCATATACAATGTTTGCGCCTTCCATGTCCACATATATATATCAAATTCTACATAGCCTAGCCTCATTTTCACCATACACAAGGTTGAAGTACTTATCTACTTTTTTACACTAATAAACGTCTAAAATAGATAATAATCCATACTTTATATCTATGATTTTTTTTTTTTGTAATAATCCATACTATATTTTTTTTTAAGAAAAAAAATGATGATATATTACGTATACTAAATAATCATGCATATTCTGTAGGTTCTCCAATTTCTTGATATTTTATGAAAAATTCTTATATTTTGTCTAGATTAAGGTGTTTTTGTTGTTCAATAAATAAGTTGTATGAATGTGGGTATGGAAAATGTTAGTGTATATTTTGCAGTTGTTATATTTTTTTTAGGCGCTTGTAATTTGTTCAGTAGAATTAATGAGTTGAAGTTAGGTAATGCATTACATAGTTTAACGAGATGATATTATGCATTTTGCTAAGTTGTTGCTCGCTGTGTAGTTAAAGTGTTTTATGTTATTTAAATCTTCGATTCATGGTGGTATTGCTAAGGTGGAAATACCAGATTATGTGAAAGTTATTATATATGTAAATGGAAATACTATGATGGGTAACTCGAGGCTAGAATATGATAGAAAGCCTATTAAGAAGTTAAAGATTAGAAAGGATCCAAACTTCTCTCATCTTTTTTGGAGAATTTATGAATGCGTTGAAGTTAACTTAAGTAGTGTTGAAATCATATATAGACATTCCTTTTTTCGTGATATTAAAGTTGCTTATAAGTTGATAGCTATTAAAGATGATAAGAATATTAAGAATTTTATTGAAATAGCCAAGTATTTTGGAGAACGAAATATTTAGGAAGTATACATAAGGTATAGCGGGAAATTAAGTGTCTGGTTGAGCAGAAAATACAAGAATTAGACATTTTGACCCTTTTGACACCTTATGGGCAATCTACGATGATTGATGTGAAGCAGGCGAATGTGAATGTGTCTATCGACTGTTAGTTTATATACAAACAATGTATTTTGTGTTAGACTTATCATTTTGCGTGTATTGTACGAGTGGAAACAAATTAGGGCACTTTTAGTAGATGTAGCTTTAAACTGTACTGAAAACTTATCTACTATATGTGCTTTCAGTACATATGTCTTTAATTGACCATATTTTTACACCGCATATACTTTCAGTATAAAAATTAGTAAAAAATGAAGATACATATATATTATATTATAATTATAATATTTTTCTCATGTTGTATTATTTTTTAAAAAAGAATCTATATTCAAATAAAAATCATTATTTTATGCATATTACCGATTCCACCCCGTCCATAAATGGTTCTGAATATTTCTCTCTTAGCCCTTCACACTTTCGCTCCTGAGGCATCAATGGTCAGTTCACACCCGCCGCCGGTGGTGGCCTCACAGCAAATCTTCATTCGACCCCCAACTGCATCGCTCCACTCTAGTACTGATGTCTCCATCGTTTTCACTTCGAACCCTAAATTCTTCCAAAGCCACTTCACATTCCATTCTTATCCCAACATTATCTTTCTCATCCTTTTCTTCTTTCTCTTCACTTCAAACCCTGAATCCAAACCCTAATTCAAAACCACTTTCTAACCCTCTCTTCAACCTCCTCCCACATACCCAAAACCCTAACAAACTAGTCCACCTAATCTCCACATCTCTCAAGCAACCATCTTTCGATCTCTCTCTCCTCCAAACTTCCCTCAAAACCCTAATTCCTCATCTGGGTACTCATGAAATCTCCCAAGTTTTAATCAGAACCCAATCTGATCACTCCTCAGCTCTCACTTTCTTCAATTGGGTTAAGAATGATCTAGGTTTTCCGCTTGATTGTTATAATTATTGTCTCATGATTCACATTTTGGCTTGGTCTAGACAGTTTAATAAAGCTATGGAGTTGTTAGATGAACTGATTGAGCTAGGAACGAACAAGGATGGTTTAGTGAAAGAAAATGTTTTAAAGGTTTTGATGTTAAGTAGTGAGGAGTGTAATTCGGAACCCGTAATTTTTGATATGCTTATTAAGGCTTACTTGAAAAAGGGCATGGTTAGTGAAGGTTTTAGAGTATTTAGGAAGATTGTTGAAATTGGTTTTGCTCCGAGTGTGATTTCTTGCAATTTTCTTATGCATAAGTTAATGTTATTGGGTAAGTTTAAGATGTGTTGGTGGATTTATGAAGTGATGGAGAGAGTTGGATTGCATGCAACTTCACATACGTTGAATATCTTGACGAATGTGTTGTGTAAGGAGGGAGACGTTGAGAAGGTCAACGAGTTTTTGGAGAAGATGGAAGAAGAAGGGTTCATTCCGGATATTGTGACTTATAACACTTTGATCTATAGCTATTGTGAGAAAGGAAAGCTGGAGGATGCATTTTATCTTTATGACATAATGCATCGGAGAGGGATATTGCCGGATTTGGTTTCACATACCGCGTTGATCAATGGTCTTTGTCGAGTTGGAAAGGTGAAGGAGGGTCATAAGTTCTTCCATCAGATGGTCAATCGGGACCTGTCTCCGGATATTGTTACCTATAATACCCTAATATTTAGTTATTGCAAGGAAGGGAATATGCACGAGGCTAGGTCGTTGATGCTTGAAATGATCGGAAAAGGGATTCAACCCAATGATTTTACTTGTCAAGTTCTTGTTGAAGGATATAGGAAAGAGGGTAATCTAATTTCAGCGTTAAATTTAATCGTGGAGCTTCATAGGTTTGGGATTTCTGTCGAGAAAGGGATCTATGATTATTTAATGGTCTCTCTCTGCGAGGAGGATCGACCCTTTGCAGCTAAGAATTTTCTTGAGTGGATATCGGAAGATGGTTATGCTCCTGATATTCATATCTACACTAAGCTGATCGAAACCTTTTGCAAAAGCGATTGCATTAGTGAGGCACTACGTTTGGAAGCTCAAATGGAGCAAGAGAACATAACACCCGATCTAGAAACATATAGAGCTATTATAGGCAGCTTGTGTAGAACTGGAAAAAGCATGGAAGCTGAGGTCTTGATGGAAGCAGTGGATGAAGCTGGGCTACTACCTGATGCTGAAATACGTAAGGCATTAATAAAGGGATATTGCAAGGAAAAGAACACTGATAGAGCTGAATCATTATTAACCCTCTTCGCCATGAAATATAAAGTTCATGATTTAGAATGCTGCAACTTACTTATTAGAACCACTTGTGAGGAGGAAGATATGGGCAAATTGATGGGATTACAGGACAGACTACTGAAATTAGGTTTTGCACTTGATAATTTGTCGTGCCGTTACATCATACATGGAATGTGCAAAGCTACTGCAGCACAGAGAAGAAAACTGAGTGAGGGATGATGTCCTGCACTGGCCAACAACAGCTTTTACTTGAACATCTACTGAGCCCGAGCAATAAAATGATGGATAATACCAGCTTATGATGAGTAAACTGTTAATCTGAGATGGTAGTAATTGCTTTTGAAACATTCTATTCTGGAGAAATTTTAGTCACTTCACTTCTATTTGTACCTTCATTGAATAACAAGGAGCTGTCTGCAGTTAATGCAATTGTAACATCGAAGAATGTAAAAGCAAATCAGGAGGAAATTACAGAATCGTGTCGTTACCAAATGCAATTGTAACATCGAAGAATGTAAAAGCAAATCAGGAGGAAATTACAGAATCGTGTCATTACCATCTTGGCTGTTGCTGTGTAAAGAATTGGCAAAAAAGAGCAGGGTATTGCCATTTTGAATTCTTCACTTGATTCTTGAGGCCACTTTGTAAATGTATATAATAGGTAAGTCAGCAAACTGCTCCTTGCTGAAATTTTCTTCAGTGTATATGGTCTTTTAATTTTTTCTTTTTCCCTGGAAATAGATAACAACCTTAAATAGAGTGCCATACCTTTTTATTGGTAAAAGTTATTATGTATTCACGTAGCTGCCTGGAACAAGGACAGCAAGATAGTTGGGACGCGGTTGTAGTCAAATTATTTGATGAATTTTCATCCGTTTAGCTCTAGAAGATCTTTTGTTTCTGACATGGGTTTTTCATAATGCACATGATTTTCTCCTCTAATGACCTGTCAGGACATATTTACTCAATTGACCCTAGACTGTTGGCCAAAGGAATAAAAATTGATCCTGGTCTGCCTTTAGCCTTTTATGTAAATTCCAAGCAGATTCTCCTCCTACCAGGGAGAGCTTGGGCCTGTCATCCTGAGAATCCGGTCATTCTCATACAGCCTATCCTGTTCCACTTTTAGCATAATAGGCGGCGGATTGCTGCATATCTCTGTATCCTAAAATCTCTATATCCTATTCGTAGAGTAAATTGAGTGGTGTGCTGTTAGCCTTTTGCTCACTCCTTGGTTAACTTGTGATTGTGAAACCAAGAAACTTTTTTGGCCTGTCCGCACTTCAACAGTTGATCTTTTCATGATCTGTCATGCAATTTGATTCTGTTGCAATAGGCTGTCGGATGCTGCTTTGATGAAAGGAACGGTTAGAAGTTTATTTTATACCGTTAAACTGTTTGAATATTCTATGGTAGTTTTGTTTCACTGAATCAAATTGCCAAGTGAATATTAAATTTTGGGGATGTTACTTCACTTTTGATGGCCTGTGGCTACTGGAGATGTATTTTTGGTAAAAAAAAGGGGATAAACTGGAGCATAGTTTCAGTGCTGAAGGCTTTTTTTTTTGGAAATTTATCTCTTTCTATAGTCTTAGAGTTCTTGCTGCAAATTCAACAAGTTCAAGATGCCATTTGTGTACCATTTTATATAATTTATGATCATGGTTTGCGCTTTGGCATACATGTTAAGGGTAGTACTGTCATTGCCATTTGTCTTGATGGGTATATTGGGACAAGGCTGGGAATAGTGAAGAGCAAGCTCCGTGCTTGGCAGTTATAGAGGTTCAGAAATAGGGAAAAAGCTTTTTCCTTCATTTTACTGTGTTCTTGGACTAAGTGAAACAAGAGAGTTTTTATGATAGTGAATCTGAGTTGTCTAGTATGAAAGACAGACTTCTATATTTTTCTCATTTTTGGTCTTGTGGACACCAGCATTTTGCTAATTCCATGGTGTCGTTGACTTTACAAATGATATCTCTTATAAATAATTTGGTATGATGGAATCCACAGCCTCATTCAATGATACCTTTACGTTTCTATTAGAAAAATTGTATTAAAGGCATGTTTAGTTTATAAACATGTAATGAAATTGGGATACAATAGTAATCGAATAAGGGAGTAATGTCAATTACAACGTTTAGTTCGATAAAAAGGACATTAAGATTACACTCATAATAGAATTTGAAAAGACAAATTTACTATTTTCTTTTATCTTTCAATCTTTTTCTCTCTCTCTCAATTGCCCTCTTTCTCTACTGTTAAGGAACACATCAAATCTTGAAGAGCATATTGAAGCATCTCCACCCATTTCATATTCTCTTCTTTTAACTTTTCTCCAACCTAAAGCTATAGGTTTTCTCACCAAACATTTAAGTCTTTTTTTTGTATGTTTTTTCAATATATATAAGGACTTTTGTGAATGCAAGATGCTACCTTTTTCCAAATTCAACCACAAATGCAAGCAAGAAAGTGTCTCAATCTCTTTCTATCTCAATCTAGTGTTGAGTAGCCGGTGCAATGGTGTTGGGGACAGTGGAGGTGGAGGCAATGGTGGTAAGTGGTGAGCGTAAGTCAATCTCTCTCTCTCTCTCAACACAGTGATGGGTGGGTCATGTCGTGGTGACATAGAGTAATGAGTAGTAATGAGTGGAAGGTGTGGTAGTGGTGAGGACGATGATTGTGGTGATAATGATAGTGGATTAATTCCTTTCTCTTTCTTTAGTCTCAATCTAACTTTATCTCTATAAGGTCACTTTTGCAAAAAAAAATTACCACAACAAAGAATTCTCATTATTAGTTAACGTTTGGTTGTGTAATTTT
Organism: Lumnitzera littorea; assembly: GCA_024138015.1. Taxonomy (NCBI): domain Eukaryota; kingdom Viridiplantae; phylum Streptophyta; class Magnoliopsida; order Myrtales; family Combretaceae; genus Lumnitzera; species Lumnitzera littorea. Next base: position 68,559,478 of record JAMXBB010000011.1, on the reverse strand, counting down.
TCTAATTTTAGACTAGATAAAAAATTTTATCTTATATTTGGTTTGTAAATTTACTTAATAATTAGACAAAAACTAAACTGATGGACCGAACAAAATATCTAAATTTTGTTTTATCTGAACTACAGTACAAAAATGAAATTCATTAGATAGAAACAAAAAATATTTTGTATTTCTAAAAATACCTCTCAATATTATAACATTAAGTTAATGAATATTATTTTTATTAAATATTATAAAAAATTATTTATTTTATAATAAAAATAATTAATTTTTAATATAAATTTTGTATCTAGTACCATATAAATTAAATATTGTACAATAAGCTTATACCATCCAATCCGTCTAATTCTTTTTGTCCAATCCAATCTTTATAGTTAAATGTTACCTTTATCTTGTTTATATATGGACAAAGTTTCTTATATCGAAACTTGCCGCAAGGGAACTGAGTCATCAGAATTGTGAATGAGGCTTACTTGATTGGAATATGTCTCCTGCCAAGAAGACTTACTTGTCCTTTTCAGAGTATTACCATCAGGGGGAGTGTATTCAATGAAATGTTTGGATTTTGTTTCCCACCAAGACTGTCACAACTAGTTGATAATTTCTATGACAATTGGTTGACATGAATTTTTTGTTTTTGCAGGTTTTTGTACCACTTGAAGAGGAAGAAAGAATCTAGAAAATGATGATAGCCATAGGTGAAAGATAGTAACACCCATTCACTAATCGACATCTTCTATCTATCAAGTCTTTTGGTCTCGGCATGTGTCGAAACACCTGATAATTTAAATTTGAAGGATCTGTAACATCGCGTAGTACAAGCAATGAGATGAATTGGGATGATATGATCAATCGAGTATTTCCTATATTTTCAATAAAATCAGTTACATTCCAAACAGGTCATGCTGAATTTGCAATACTCTTCTCGGTATGTCTACTCGAGAAGAGGGAAACCATTGGGTCATCCACCATTATATCTCGTGAAAGAAGCGGGGAAGTGGGAGTTTTGGCATTGCATTCATGTGCGTGTGTTTATATATATATAGAGTTAATTACGAATATAGTAATTTTGTAAAGAAGTGATTTGAGTTATTTTTTTTTTTAGACAAAAACATGATCTATATTTTGCAATTTTTTATTAACAAAACTTCAGAAACATATAACATAGTTTTATTATCAAATTTAATAATTAAATAAATTATAGAAAAAAATCTATTTAAAAATTGTTAAAAAATGCAATAAGTAAATATAAATAGTAAAAGAAAACTAAAAATTAAAATGCCCAATGATAAAAAGATTCCCACTTCAACTTTTCATTGATTTTTTGCTTTGAACTAAGGCTTAAAATAACTCTTTGATTTATCTATTGTGGATAATGATATGGTAGCTTAGAGAAATTTAATGGAATCCCGTTGTCCATCATTTTATTTATTTATTATTTTCTTTTATTCACGACATCCCTATAATGAAAACAATTCACAAGAAATGTAATTAAATATCATACTTGCCTACTTTTAACCTTGAAAAAATGGTTCCTGGTTGTAAGGATTTATTTTACTCTTTCATGGCTTGAGTAAATATCTTTATTTTTCTGTTTATATTTACTTAATGCATTTTTTATAATTTTAATTATATTTATTTCTATAATTTGTTTAATTATTCATTCAACTAATAAAAGTGTGCCCTACTTCCACTAAGCTTCATTAACAAAAAAATACAAAATATAGGTCATATTTTTATCGAAAAAAAATAATTCAAGTTACCTCTTTACAAAACTATTATAACACAAATCATGTATTTGTAATTAACCCTCTCTCTCTATATATAGAGGATATATATGTATACACACTCAAGCATCACACGATGTGTGGAACTATGTAGTTATTGAGAAGTAATGGATTGATGATTTTATTTTGCCTGAGTAGCAAAATGGCCTTATTTGGGTGGCGGGCGGGGGGTGGGGTGGGTGGCGGGCGGGCGGGGAGCGGGGTTTCATGGTGTGCGACCACAATTTTAGATTTTGAAATTTTTGTGTTACAAANTTTTAGTGTATGCAAGGGGGGGTGGCGGGCGGGCGGGGAGCGGGGTTTCATGGTGTGCGACCACAATTTTAGATTTTGAAATTTTTGTGTTACAAACTATCGGGATATTTTTTTTTTTTCTTTTCCCCACCTGGAGTATTAGTGACCTGCTAAGATCAGTGTCATACGATAGTATATGGGAGTATAATTATTATGCGACTAAATATTGGTGTTCTATTGTTTGTTTATTTATTTATTTTTTCCCAAAAAGGTGAACTATAGTCACTTTCTTCATAAAGTTTTCGGATAATTACATTTATATCCCTTAAACTATTGATTAGATTAGGTAGATTGTATAAACTTTTAGTGGTGCCATTTCATTTCCCCATTATTTTTTAATGTATGCAAAATAAAGCTTATCATTAGGTAAGACTATATTTTGAGATGATAATTTCGAGATTTTGGTAATTGTTTGGAGGTTATTTGTATATTTTCAAAAATTGTTTAAAGGTGAAAATATATTTTAAAATTTTAAAGCGTCTACCAGTACTTGACCAATAATTTAAGTGCTTAATTGTAATTTTCCCTAAAATTTACATTTCTCATGGTCCTAGGTAGACTACTGCCCAAGGTCTCATACATCCATATATATATATATTGGGAAAATTACAAAAAATTGTGGCCTACGTTTTGGAAATTTTGCAAACAAACAATTTATGTTTTCTTTTTTGATAAACACATGATATGTGTTTCGTTATTATTTTTTAATTTTAATTAAAATCATGTATCAGCTTTTAATTGATCCGTGTTACTTAATCTAATAAATAATATTATTAAGTGAATTTAGTTAAATAATATAAATAAAATATATCAAAAATAGAAAAAGTTTAAAAAATAAAATAGTAAAATTTGATTCCATACGCTATACTCCAACCATCCTCGGGTTAGGACATGGTAGACACCCTCCACCACCACCCAAAAACCTAGAGGTGATCGTCGCCTTTCCATCATCCCAACAATTGATCACAGAAAATTTTTATTAATATTGAAAGAAAAAGTATGAATCCACTTTTAGGAAATATCAAATCCTTTAAATAATTATTCTCATGTATCATGAAAATTCTTTGACATGCAAGAATCAAATAATTGTCTATAGTAGAAGAAAACAAGTTTAATTTCCCTTTTAAAAAAATTTCTTCTTTCAACCTTAGGCTAGCTAAAAAATAGCCAATAAAGTTATTGAGTTACAACCTATTGTATAGGTGACTTGTGTGACCCACCTATTATAGTGAGTGGCTAACTTCATTCTAATAATTAAAAAAAAAAAAAAACTAAAATCCATAAAAAACCTAATAAATTATAGGTTACATGACCTAACTTTTGATTCCTTCCATTGCTATCGATTTTCCTTCTTTTTGATTACTATAGTGGTGCATTGTTGTGGGATAGGTCACACAATTCACTAACGTTTGTGGCCATTTTTTGGGCTACAGTTGAAGTTTAGGGGTGACTTAGCTACCATCTTATGGAAACTACTCGATAACCCTTATCTTTGGGTGGTTAAAAATTGTGCACTTAGGTTTTGTTATTTTTAAAATAAATTTTCATTTTATTTTTTTGTATTTTTTATTATTTTTATGATATTTTCTAATTAAATATATTTGTCGATTTAAATTAATTATTATGGATTAATTAAAAAAAAACACTTGTACCTAATAAAAATGAATAGATGATGGTGAAACACTAGTCATATATTTACCATAAAAGAAAATATAAGGTCATTTGTTTACAAAATTCCTAAAACACGTCTCATTTATTTATATATATATATGTATGTATGTATATTTACTAAATTCTCTTCAATGAAGGTCTTCGGCTCATCAAAATGTGGGAATATATATCTTGAAAACTCAAATGTCACTAAAGTTACAAAAGTATAATAAAAAATGTGTTTGCATAGATGTAGGCGTGCTTTTGAAAATAATTGACAATCATAAATGCAAGAAAGAAACATGAATTAATAATGAAAAATTACTCTGAGAACATGCATATTGAGAAAGAAAACAAATAATTATATGATTTTAGTTTACTTTCAGTTTTAACTAGCTGCAACTCTATAAATACAGTAAACAATTCAAATCAGGTCATCATAACCACCCAAGGCCCCACACACGAGTCAACTACACACAAAGGCATGCCCACCTGTTCCGCCTTCCCTTTCCTCCTCCCATGATTATCTTTATTGCATCTATTCATATAGAATATTAATATTTAAAAATAAATTTAAATAAAAGATTAACGTTTTGAAAAATTAAAAAAAAATTACATTTTAGTAAATGATTAAAATAAAAGATTATTGTTATAACAATATTAATTTTAAATGATATGATAGTTATCTATACATGTGGATTTAATATAGTGCTTATGTGATATTTATATACTTTTAAACAGAAAAAATTAAAAATATACAAAATAAAAAATATTTGGAAAATTAAAAAAATAAAATAAGTATTAACAAAACTTTATAATATAATTAATTTAAAAAAAATTAAAATATGCGAAAAAAAATAGAACTAATCATCACTAGTGATGGATAGCTAGCCAAACACCAAAAATTAAAAAAATAAAAATATTTATAAACTCAATTAAGTCACAACATCCACCATCACAAGAGAAAAAGAAGGGGGTAGGATGACACCACAATCCCCCACCTAACACCACAACCCTTAACCCCAACACCATACCACCATCCCCCAAACCCCACTCTCCACTGGTGGGTGACCATCTCAAGGTCATTTAGTGGATTGTGACCCATTGGTTTACCTTTTTAAATAGGTTGCAACATACTAATTAAATATAAATGGAACCAATCATCTCAAGATTAGGAAATGATCATTTTTCTTTCTTTTTTTTAGCTTTTTTTTTTAAATTTATTATATTATATAATATATTTATATTGTACTTATATTAAACTATTTCTTTGTAATTTTTTATTTTATAAAATTTTTATATTTCCTTTATTTTATTCTTCATCATTTTTTTAATTCTTAGTAATTTTTGTATATTTTTGTCTAATTTTTTTTATTAATTTATATTTAAAAATAAATATCTTCACCATGTGTGTATCATATATACACTACATAAGTACCACGTGATAAATAACAGACACGTTAATTAATATTAACAGTTTTATAACAACAATCTATTATTCTAACCACTTATGAAATGTTAATCCTTTTTCTTTAAACTTTTTGAAACGTTGATTCTCTATTTAAAATTGCCCTTAAATATTAATACCTTCTCACATAATTTTTCCTTTTATAAAATTATGATTATCCTAGAGTCCCATAACGAACCATTAAGTCCCCATAAAATCAACGATTGTGTGCTATCAATTAACATCAATGTACCGTAGTGCATACGTGCGAGTGCGAGTCTTGAGGCTTGTCCGGGACCGTCATCAAGGGGTTTGTGTGCCCTAAAACGTTTTACCTCTCATTCGATAATGCGCTTACGCACTTGCAAGTTTCATTACTGGGTTATCCCCTATCCCCATGTATAATAATAATAAATAATGATCTATCAGACAATTAGATACTCAAGGACATCTCTCAAGATATATATCGCATTTGTTCCCAGCATTAGAAAGGAAGGACAGCACCATCTTGCGATCCCGATCCAACGTAAAATCATTTGAGCGCAAATGAGAAGTAGCCCCATAAGGAACCCAAATCTCTAATACCTTGCCGTAAAAACCCCCCATCCATCGTAATTCTAAGATTAGAAGACTAACTCCGTTGAACCGATCATATATTGGTGTCCAGTCACCTCCCAGCAAGAAGAGAAAATTGACACTACAGCTTTCATTTGTACACAGAAGGAAACACAAAGGGCACAGCATTATCACCTCTATTACCTGATTAACAGGAAAAAAACGTGATCAATTTCTAAAGGTTTCCGATCAATGATATGAAACAGTTGGTTAAATACAGCTGAATTGCTTTCCTTTCCTTTCAAATCCCAAGGAAAGACGACAAGTCACTCAACAAAATTTCCTTTAACCACCCTAGATTCAAAAACTATGTATCAAAAGAAAATTTATACCTCACTAACGGTCTACAGAACTCAACATTTAAACTGAACCCAAAGGGCTTTCTTCCGTTGCCTAAACTTCAACGGCTACATTTGGATCGCTTCTTTACTGTCAAGTTGCCAAGCAGATTGAGCTTCCCTTCAGGTATCGAAGACTGCAATAGAAGAACCTCAATCTCTTAGTGTAAACTACAAGGTTATGCATCATTTACATTGAGAATTTTAACAGCTGATGGTTTTCACCATCTAAAATGCATATTCGGCTTTCGTTTGTTCTTTTTTTTTTTTTCCCTCTTTTTTCGAGTTAAAGGATGGAATATAAGTGTAACTGGACCAACAATCTCCTGTCAAACCATCCTCTAAGACCTTGCATCAATTAAGAGCATGCAATTAATCAGCACAATTCCTAGACCATAGCCACCAGGCCAAACCCTTGGGGTTGATCTCAATTCTAGAAACATGAAAAGGCAAAAGAAAAGAAAGCTTAAGGAAGGGCATAGATGAAAAGAAGACCCCAAATTAATCTAACAGAAACATCTAACGGTATTCTTTTTCCACACTTTTTATATTATCTTCCTAAAAATATGAACTCCATTATATTATTGATTTCTCAAACTCAAACCAGAATGAGGTCCTCAAATTAGATACATAATATAAGAGAAAAAAGAACAAGGAAATAAAATAATAATAAAAAAAAGCATTAATGCTTCGCTGAGCAAGAAATGTGAAGTTAAAAAATTATTAGCACCTTACTGTACAAAGGAGTCTTCCAGCTCCACTTTATTATATGTCACCTTTGAGGTGAATTTTCAGACCCTATTTCACCAGAAACTGAATTTTGAATTTGCTCAGATACTTCAAGAGCTTCAGATTGGTAGTTTCCTCCCATGCTTTCTAAATGTTCAACCTCCCTATGTTCAGACTCCTGAAGAACACTGCATGCAGCTTGAAGATCAACATCCAAGTGATCATCATCAGCACATGTACTATTTTTCCTGTCATCATGGTTGCTTTCACCAGAAAAGCTTGAAGTAACTGACATATTTTCCTCAGCTATGTTCTTATTGCCCATCTTTCCGTCATGGGAAGTTGTTATTGAATCAGCAGAGACAGAGGACCTTAGGGTCATAGTAGCAGAATCAGACGATTTCGGAGTTACAGCTTTTGAAGCATCAGCTGTGGATTCCACTTTCTGTCTCTTCACAACTTGTTCAGCCATAGCCTCAATCTTGTGTCCAGTGGCCTGTTAAAAACACTAAAATAAGAAAAGACAACAGCAATAACAGATAGTTGAAGATTCTAAAACCAGAATGGCATGGGAATCAGAAAACTCCCAGAAAATTCATTTACTGTTTCAGATGAGCCAACAGTTATCCACTTCCAGTATCAGCATGGTGTCATCATTTATCATTCTGCTGATTCAACTAACCATATTATTATGCTGACACACTTTTGATAATTTTGATCTACCCTTTAATTTTCTATGTTCTTTAAAGAAGAGGAGAGGAGGGGGGGGGGGGGGGGGGGGGGTTTCAAGATCAGCACTAAACAACAAATATATATATATATATATTTGTGAAGAAAAAGTTTTCTTCCTTTCTTTTTTTTTTTTTTTTTTTTTTAAGGATCAAAGCTTGTATCTCCTAGTGAATGACTTGGGAGGTCCAAAAAACCAAACTTTTTTGCTTTGTACCAGTATTCCCCACTTGTTTGACAGCTGTAAAGCAATTTTTCAAAATCAAATAGACCTATATTAAGTAAGTTTAATGTGGCCAATTTCCCCATATTCGCAATCAGTTTCGCTGCATCACCCCTTACTCTAGCTAATTATCCAGCCTTTTCAAGTGTGATCACTATAAGTGAAATAGATCAAAAGAATAAAAAATAATAGTTGAATGACTCCTTAAAGGATCCTAAACATGTGGTTCATATTACTTCTATTTCATTTTTTTTTTTTTCGATCATAGAATAGCAAAGTTTGTTTCCCCTTGAATAAAATAAGCATGTCGAATGCCCAAAACTTAATAACATTAATCATAGAAAGGAAACATGAAGCTTTAAAAATGTGTTCCCCCTCCCATCAATAGCAATTCAGGGAGTTGAAAGAGAATTTAACCCAGATAATTTGCAGATCTGTACAATGGACTAGCCAATCCAGCCTTGCATTTTGAAAACCTTTTCTTTTTGGAATAAGGTCAGAATTTCATTATAGTAAATGATTACAAGAGTATGGTCCACTGTAACCATTAAAAAACAAAAACTGTAGACTATAGGAACTTAAGCCCAAGTATTGGTATTTGCACTACAATAGGAGTGCATAGACCAAGCCACACCTATCAATCATCTGTACTTGGAAAACCAGAAACAAGGACATCAAAACAAACTAAAATCTGCCTAACTGAATTTAGAGCTTTCCTAGTAACTCCAGCTGTGAGCAGTTGAAGTCCAAGGCATTGAGCATTTCTTTCTTGCCTGGACATATAGAAAATTTTGGAGAGGATACACATGCCATGATCCAACGAACAAAGATGGGAGGAAAATTTAGCACATGTAATAGGCGTTCCAAAAAGGCCCAATTAACATGGTCATAAGCCTTCATAATACCAATCTTCAAAGCACACCTATTACCATAAGCATCCTTGTGGTACCCATGCATCAGCTCTTGCACAATAAGAACGTTATCAACAATTCTCCTACCTTTGATGAATGCGGATTGTTCTCTACTAAGAAGTTTTGGCAGCACTCTTTAGATGCAGATTGCAAGAATTTTGGAGATACACTTATAAAGAACATTGCAACATGATATAAGTCTAAAACCCACAAACGATTCAAGAGTGGATACCTTTGGAACCAATGCAAGAGAAGTAGAGTTGATAGACTTTAAGAGTTTACCCGAAGCAACAAACTTCCTTTCCAACAATATGCTAAGTTAGCCGAAAAAAGTTTGCATTGTAACCATATGGACTTTGCACTTTGTCCTTAAGAATGGACCACAATGCTTACTTAATTTTGTCATTGTCCATTGGTTTAATAAGGTGCTGCCAATCCTTCAAGGAAACCGTTCTTTACACTAAAGGGAGAAAAGATTCCATATTTGATGGGATGGGTGATAGGATGGTCGATAGGATGGTTAGAATGTTGCGGAAAAAAACTATAGTCGCTTCTTGAATACTCTATTTGTCAGTTGAACGAGACCCATCCTCTAAGACTATAGAGTGGATACCATTCTTAGAGAGCTTTTGTTTTAACGAGCGAAAGAAATAAGACAAATTTCTATCACCTAATTCCAACCATATTTGTCTAGATTTTTGTCTTAGGAAGAACTCCTCAACCACTGCAAGTAGGTGATGCTCTTTGAACCGACTTTTCTCCAAATCTCACTTAGCTTGTGTTGGGTTAGCTCGATTAACGAGTTGAACATTCTCTAAAGCCCATAAACTAAGGGAGACTCTCTTAGAGATGTTGGAATATAGTTTTTTATTGAGCTCCCTCAATTCCTTTTTTAGTAACTTTAATTTGGAGACCACTCTAAACATGGGAGAATCGTCCATTGCCATTGGGATTCGTTCCACTAGTGGGAGAAAAAAAGGGTCCTTACCCTAGGCCACTGCAAGTAGGTGATGCTCTTTGAACCGACTTTTCTCCAAATCTTAATTAGCTCATGTTATGTTAGCTCAATTAATGAGTTGGACATTCTCTAGAGCCTATAAATTGAAGGAGACTCCCTTAGAGATGTTGGAATATAGTTTCTTATTGAGCTCCCTCATTCCTTTTTTAGTAACTTTAATTTGGAGACCACTCTAAACATGGGAGAACCGTCCATTGTCATTGGGATTCGTTCCACCAATAGAAGAAAAAAAGGGTCCTTACCCTAGAAATCAAAAGACTTAAAATGAGTATTCCTTTTCTAAAATTGCTGATGGATGTGTGCTATAAAAAAGCTACGATCAAAGATTCCTTAGAGGCAAACTATAACTTCAAAGTTCGAAATGATTGTAACTACTCGAAATTAATCAAGAATCTATCAAGTCGTCTCAAGACTAAGTTAGCTGGATTTTTACTGGTCCAGGTATGCATGGGACCACTTGTCCTAACCTCTTCTAATTTAGCTTCAATGCAAAAGTTGTTGAAATGATACATACTTAGGGTGATCATCTCATTTTCTCCAATTTTCTCATCTATATATCGATATTCATTGAAATCTCCCCTTAGAATCCAACGATCTTAGATTGATGCTTAGAAGAGAAGGAGGTTTGACCATAAGGTTGCCCTGTCGAAGGAAGAATTTACACCATATACAAAAGTGAACCAAAAGCAAGTATCTTCCCTTAAAAGGTGGCAATGACAATGCAAGATCTGCCTATTAGAGATAAAGATCCTTACTGTCCAATTAGCAGGGTTCTAGGCCACCCAAACTCAACTACTTTAAGGTACTCTAAGATCTTCTTTGGAAAAATTCACACCCATACCATACCAAAGGAGCTTTATTTGACTTCACTCCTATTTCTACCAAACCTAGCATAGAAATATTGTTAGAGTCACAAAATCTTTTCATAGCTTTTTCTTTTTAAGGGTTATGGAGCCTCCTAATGTTCCAAATAGCTAACATTTATTTAATATGTAAAATAGAGAGCAAAACAAAAAGAAAGCACTAAGCTTTAACCTTTGTCAAGAAGCACGGCCACTAGAGTCACCTCTAGCCAAATCTACCCTTTTCTTACTTGTTTTTCTCTTCTTAATAGAGATCCACAAGGAGGGAGAGCATAGTTGCACAATTTGTTGGCTAACTTAAGTTTCAAACACGATAGACTGAGAAGAGTCTAGTGAGAACTCTTCCTCTTTCTTGGATTTGCTAGATACCAAATGACCTTCACCCTCTTCCTTTGAGTCCAAGGTCACATTTGCAAAGGCAACATGGGAGCAATCACCTAGTTGTTCTGGTACATCTGTTGAAGAACTATCAGAGGACAAAGCCTTTGTGGCAGCATGTTTGTCCTTCTTCTTGTTAAGAGTGGTTAGGTTTGGTTAGGTTATGTGTTTTTATATGTTCCCCTTCTCTAATGACCATTCCTTTTGTGGGTGAGATAACCTCTATTCCAGTATCCTTGTGAGGGTTCTCTATTGTAGGGTTAAAGCACACATCCTTTGGCGTATTGTTGTTCTTTGAATTCTCAAGATTGTCAACATGAATAACTGTGCACTGATTAGTTGAATGTCCAAAAATTTTACACTGGGTGCAACAGGGGGGGAACGTTTTGGTATTTTACATCCACCATGGCCATCTTCCCATTTGCTCTTTTAACCGCAAAAGAAAAAGGGGATTCAGCATCGGCATCTACTTCTACAAAGAAGTGAGCGAACCTTATCCTCTTAGATCTAACCGTAACCAAATCTACTTGGAGAAGCCTTCAAATAGCACTTGCTACATACCCAATACCATCACTATGGAGAAACTCCATTGGTACACCCCATAATTTGATCAAAATAGGAAGCTTCCTAGGTGACACTTTGTTGTACTCAGCTTTGAGGGACTAACACTCAAGGATAATGGTTTGGTTAGCAAATGTCTATTGTTGACTCAAAAATCCAAAGCAAGGAGGCCTCATCTTTACATTTGAAGAAGAAGAAGCTGCAGCCGTTTGCTAGAACCTCCACTAAGCCTTCATCCCTCTAAGAATTCCTTGTTATTCTTTGGACTGAGAGGAAGGATAGACTATAACCAAGGAAATAGCCTATGAGAGTATTTCTCCAGATCTTCTCGTTGCACATGGAGATAGACGTAGGAGGCTCCATACAGATCAGGTCACCTAGCTTGGACAGAGCATATAGTTGAAAGAAACATCAATAAGTGGCTCAGGCGACTAGTGAAGTTTTTACAAAACCACTAATACAAAAGATGTTGGTTTTGGAGATGTTTGTTTCCCACCTATGACAGTTCCATTTTCGCCTTTAAGCGATGGGTTTTCAACTTTGTCTATAATTTTAGTCATTTCCCTTAGAGTAGACTTGGTTGTGAAACTTTGACTTTCCTCAAAAGAGGAAGGAATTCCACCCTCTTTTTGTTTCTTGAGAAGAAGCCCTACACTAGGAATGGAAACAATGTTATTGTTTCCAACTGGCTACCTTTTAGACTTATGAGGACTGTTTGAGAGCTTTTCAAAAGAAAGTTAAGCTGTCACATCAATTGCCTTAGACTTAACATAAGAAACCGATTTTTTTTTTCTTTTCCTTTATACTAGAAACTGCTACACTCCTCCCATCAAAAGACACCTCTTGGGTTGAGGAAGGCGGGGACTTCTTGCTTTTGCATTTCTTCATTTTGCTCAAGACATCCATCGCTCTGTATGTATTTAGGGACACATCAAATGATACCTTTATGTTTCTCCGGACAAAGGTTCTCATGGTAAAAAAAGACACATCAATAATAGGACACCAAAGAACAAAAGAACACAAACATCATAAGAACAAGGGAAAAACTAAAATACATAAAACTAAAGAACCAGGGAACAAGAGAAAGGAGGAAAGAAGGAAAGATAGAGGGTAAAGGAAGGTACAAGAAAATTAAGGGGGGAGGGGGGTGGTAAGGGAAAGAAGGGCAATACAACAAGGTAAGAGGGAAGGTTAGAAAAAAAGGAGGGAGGAAAGAACATAAAGGGGACGGATAAGGAGGGTTTTCTCTCTCTACATGATGAAGAGAGAGAGTGATTGCCTAGAAAAACTTATGATGACTCAAATGCATTATAGTTATCAATATATTAATTATAACATATTTATAATTTTTATTAACTAATTTTGTGTATCTATCTACGAATCAAGTATTGATGACTAGCTGTGTGCATCTTTATTTTTTTTCTCATTGCAATTATATGTATTATGACGAATAAAGCAAGACATAAAAGTACTAAAGAGAAAGTAGGCATAGCACCCATCAATGAGAAAATGAGGGAAGTACCATTTAAATGATCTAGCCATCTACAAAGATGACCTCCAAGGGCACATTTTAGAAGCTACCCACGTGAAACAGGGAGAAAGGAGATCAAAAGGGACACGAAGAAAATAAACGAGAATTTGGTTTACTATAGAGCACAATGGCAAAATAGGATCCATATGGTTGAACCAACCTAGTGAGATTAAGGCTTAAGCGTTGTTTTAGTTATATCTATTGTGAACTAAAATATACTGCAAACTAATTTTGATCACCTTTTTCTTGTAGCAGGAAGGAAATAGAAAGGATAGTTTTCATGTGCACAGTTTCCCACTTATGTGATACTAATCCCTACTTATGAAGGATTGGAATTTCTGCAATACACTAAATCCTCCAATCTCTAGCACAATGTTTTAATTACTGGTTAGAAGGAACGAAAAGGTTCTGAAAGGAAGAGACTAGAGCATGCTTCTTTTTTTTTTTTTTGTCCAACAGACTAGAGCATGCTTACATGTTACGGAAAGTACATTAAACTAAGAGGTACAATTAGGGGATCACACCAAGAAAACCTGACATATATTAGAGCTTTTGCAGCAAAACAACTGCAAAGAGGTTCACATTAATCACCAAAATGATCTAACTCCTGATATTTTTTCCCCCTTTGAGGAAACCTATCATAGAAAAATAATGGTCTACTAAAGAAAAGATCATCCTCCCCATGGCCTTGCTGGCATGAAGAAAGGACTATGAGAAACATTTCCATCTTCCCTCCAAGGCAATAAAAAAGACCTGATACAACTGCTGGCAGTGTTATGAACTCAAAAACAAATAACTTATAAATAACATCTTCGTAATGCCAAATAAATGCAGTATGGGAAACAGAATAAGAGAGTAAATCTAAAGCAGAAATTATCATACTTGTTTCGCAAGTTTGTCTAACTGAAGCTTGAAGTCATTACGCTTCTTGTCCAGCATTTCTTGTTTCTTCCGAATTTCTTCCTTCAACTGCTCCAGATTCTCTTTCTTCTTTTGCGAAGATATTAGAACCTTGGGTCCACCAGCTGGGGGAGTTTTGAATTGCTCAGGGGCATTCACCAAAGTATCTGATGAAGAAGCATTACTAGACCTTGTAACAGCATACTGATTATTATCTTTCCCTTGGTTGTTCAGAGATGGAACAGCACGAGTGGCACCAGTCGACATGCCTTCGGAAGTTAGAGATACATTTTCAGTGTTACTTATACCATTGTCAGGAATATTATCACGATTAGCCCACCATAGCTTAATAAAGCGGTTTCCCATGACAGCATCAGGTGACTTCAAAGCAGCTTCTGCCTCCTCTCTCTTTGAAAACTGGACAAAGGCCCTTTCACTATTTAGTGGAATATGAATGTCAACTACCTCACCAAATTTCTGAAAATGGGACAAAAGAGCTTCCTTCTTATTGCTATGCTGAGGAATCCCATTAACATACAGTGTGCACTGTGCTTTCTGAGTTGATTTCCTCATGGAGCGCATGGCCTTGTTCTCTATCTTCTGAGCTAAGCCAATATCTTTCATTCCGGCATCCTTAGCACTTACATGCTTTCCTTTATGGTTACTAACTATAGTTGTTCCCAGTGCCCACGTATTTTCCTTAGCTTCAGTTTGAGCAGAAGCTGAAGAACTTTTTGTCAGATCAGTATTGCCTTTTATATGTATTTTACCTTTTGAACTCCCAATTCTACCCCAAACTGATGAACCTGTCCTTCGCGTACCCAGAGAACTCCCGGTCTGTCCATCTTGCAATTCAATATCAGCAGTCTCACCACCATGCCGAGAAACATCATCACCAAAAAATGTTTCAGTTTCTTCCTCTCGAGGTGACTGCATTGCTATAAGTGCAGGTGATGGTTCACCACCATTGTTCCACAGAGGTTGGTCTGGATCATATAAATCAGTACTAGCAGCATCACCAGAATTAGAGCAAGGATGGTATGATGGCATACTATCATCAGCCAGTTCATATTGACCATTTTTATTATGCGATCCTCTGTTGTTCGTTAACGAAGTTGAAGCAGCGCCAACAAAAGGTAGAGGTACAGGTAGAGAAGGATTTCCCAGTATGGGTGCACTTGAAAGTGACACAGGGAGGTCAAACTGCGAGAGGCTCTGTAATTGGAGGAGAAAATGTCTTAGCATTCACTGACTCAAGATTATGGATTGACAGCTGCAAACACAAAATTATAGCCCTAGCCAAGCAATAAAGAGAAGATGTATATAACCATTGTATAGCTAAAGTGGATGTTAGATCAGCATCATTACATCTGTATCAGTTCTTGGGATGTTTCCTCAAATGTCACAAAGTGATGATGTTTCAAAAACTTTCAACATGGAAAGATTGTAGCAAAATGCAATTTTCAAAGAAGCCTCTTTCAAACAGATTTGAACCACCAAAAGCAAAGTAAGATCAAAACAGACAAGTTTCATGCAGATGAGAAGGGGAAAGATAAAACATCATTGTATATAAGCAATTGGCAAGAGAAACTAAGAAAAGTAGTCAAAGTGGCATATAAAAGACGGATGCAATCTCTACCATTCTGCATAATACATCATGAAAGGAATGACATGAATCCCAAAGACTAAAGTTCAGAGATTACACCAAAAACAAGCAACTAAACCATCATTACAGTTTCCATTTTCCTCCATAAAATAAATCCTCATACTCAATTTCAATTTCCTATTACTTCGATGAAATTTATGTAAATTTAACAAAGCCTTGGGAACAAAGGTCCCTTGAGGACATACCTGGACATCTTCCACAACAATACGGTTGATACCATGCTCCATTGGGCACATGTCCCCTCTTAAACAAAATCCACGCTCCTCAAAATCTCTGCACCGTTGTCGGGGCATGCCAATACCATGAGAAGAGCCGAATGTTCCTGGTGAACCAATGGGATTAAGTGCATCCACACCACCATTAACAACACCTGGAAGTGACCCATATGCACCCCACGATGCACTTGGCACATTTGTTATGTTTTGTAATCCCCTTCCTGGAAACAGATTGGGCAATATAGGGCCACTACGAACCATTTGAGAAGCAATATCAACAGAAGTAAACCGAGAATCATGACTGCTCCAAGAACCAAACTCCCTTCCCCTGCCTCTACCGGGGCCACCATCAGCAGAAAATGATTGGTTTGATCTAATTCTTTGATGCAACTCCAGAGGAACACGTGGTAGTGAAGCAGATCCACCATTTCGTTTTTCAAACTTCACAGGGATATCTTTTTCTGAAGGTGCTGTGTTATGGTTCTTCCAGGAATGACTAGCTTGTGACTCATTCTCCCTAACCATGTACCTATTCCCAGAGATTTTATTGGGCTTTCTGTATGGTCTTGTCACAGCATGTTCTAAAGCATCTTTATCGGAAGAATGAGAACCTGATTCCCTGCGACGATGTTTATGGTTGCGGTCATCATCATCATCATCACTAATTTCCTTCTCAGCATCACTGACATAATTTGGAGGAGGAAGATGTCCTGACTTTGGAGAAGAAACTTTTAGCACCATTTCCTCTTTTTCAAATAGATAGGGACGTGAGTTAATGGTGAGTTAATGACAACTCTTAGCATCCGGGGTTTCAAATCATGCAAAGCTGCAGTAACGATCAAACTTCACTTCTTTGGAAAATCCCAACAATCAAGGACACCCTAAACCAGGGAAAATGCCAATAAAAACATCAGTAACTAGTTTGAGATATCCAAGTCCCTTGAATGAACTAAAACAAATGACTTAGACCAACTCATTATAATAAAGTTATAACCAACAGATATGACAGTACAAAACACAGTTGACAATAGTGGTAGAGATAGAACTAAAAGTCATTTTATATTTATGCCAAGTCATGTGAATAATGTCACAAGTGTTGATACACCTTGAGCCTATGAGGAGGGATATTCCATCTTTTTCTTAAGCAAAACAAAAAATTCATTACAATTGTGTTCAGATACCAGAGTGCATCCTACAAATCATAGAAAGGGTAGTATGTCACTACGCTTTCTTGATGAAAGCCCTCAAGTAAATATGCTTGAAACTTAACCCCAAAACTAAGGGATACCTAAATCATCCATGGATATATTACTCAATATGACTGTTCAAACAGCAAGTTATATGCGTAACTGGAATTGGCCATTGTATGCGAATACCCTTTGCACATTAATCATGGTACAACTACACACTCAAGATAAATATCTTGTGTCAATGTCCAAGCAAATCAATAAACCAAATCTCTCATACCAAAAAAGCAAAAAGAAAGTTTCATGACTTCCTTTCCCTACAACAAGCAGCCACTGCATTACTCTTGAGCATGAACATCAAGTAATTTCTGACTCGGATAAAGATCTCTCCATTTAATGGGTCCATCTTTCTGCATGAAACCTTATTCCTATTCATAGTCTACTAGTACCTAACATGTTTAAAAATTTCATCCTTTCTTCTCAAAACAATAAGTCTTCAAATATTCTATTGGCTTTTCCCCATGACCTAAGCTGTTACATAGTTAGAACTTAGAAGTAAATTTTACAATGGCACCAGCACCTCTAAGCTAATTATAGGTTTTTATTACATTTATAGATGGATCTCAATTTACTGTTTCTTGATACTTCATTCAAGTTGACCTGTTCTCAACGTATTGATTATTGTACTCACTACTCAGACTGCCACTCATACTTTACAGCAGCACAACAGATAGATAAGGCACATAGTGGAAAACACTTATATTAAGGTATCTACATTCTTAACACAAGCATAAAATAAGATTTCCTGTTTCATTCATAGCATAAGTCAATGGAACAACATAACGTATTGCAACTATTAATGTGAAGGCAAGGGAACTTGCTTGTTCTTTATCTAAAATTATGGGATTCTTTTGAGCATTAGGCCGATGTCCCAAAAACTGTTCATGAAGGAATTTATTAATATAACTACATTAATGCGTGTGATGGTGGCCACTACCAACAAAAGACAATCCTTTTGTCAATAATCCAAATCCTTCATTTCTTGCCAATATATTATAAAATTTTACAAGACATCATACTGGAATATAAGATTGTTGAAATACAAATGTAACTTCTTACCGAAAAAATATGTACATACGTACGTATGTATGTATGTGTATATATGTGTGTGTGTGTGTGTGTGTGTGTATAACAGTGCTGAAGTAAGAGGAGAGAACATAGGTCAGTTTCCACTTCCTACAAAAGTAACTGCAGTGGAATTTTAGGTCTTTGAATTCCCTAGAATGTTAATTTGACAGAAATGAATATCCCTTTTCAATGTATGCTGAACATTCATTCCGTATGTTTTTCTTCACAGGGCTTCTGACCATTATAAAGTATGCCAGACGAGTTAAGCTATTATTCAAATATAAACAATAGAACCTAATAGGATTCATTACCAGGAAGTTCTTATTTTGGGTAGAAAGAAGAAAAATTGCCCAATAATCGAAGACTATTCTGCATTTATAAGAATTAAATGATCATGCTGATGTTGATTACTGACGCTGAAAACACAGATCCCAAATTAAGAATTCAAAAGCCAGTAATATATCAGGCAGCATAAGCATTGCAGTACAACACTGACACCATGCACGGTGAAATTTCACATCACAACTTTTTTACAAATGGGTAAACAGTGTATGATCAAAGGTATGTTTAGCTAAGTTTTCACATTCAGCATTTTAAATGCTGTTAGGGTAGACTACTGGTTTCACCCATTATAGTCGGCAGTTCTCCACAAAAAGGTAGATAGATGGGTGGTGGTCGGCTATAATCGAAGTAGAGAGGAGAGATATAGGAAAGGGGGAAGCTTATGAGAGAAGACTCGTTTTCATACTTGATTTCTTATTGAATCCTTAAGATTGTACAACAAAATTTATAAGTCCCTTAATCTATTATTTTCTAACTTATTCTAATTAATTTTCTACCTAGTTATAATTTCTAACTAATTTGTTTACAGATTTCTAATAGTTTTAACAATTTCTCTCCTCCTAGAAAGAGCCTTGTCTTCAAGGTTCAAGGGAAAAACAGATCAACTAAAGAATCACTAGGTAGTTTCATTCAATAAAATAAAAAACCCACAGAAACCCAATATCCTTAAAGTATTGGTTTTATCTAGCAAAATTCTGTGGAGAACAACAACTTCTATTCCTCCTTATTTGCCTATTGAGTTAGAGAAATCACATCTGAGGGATTCTTGGTAACTAGGAATGATTCTCTACAAAGTGCATATCGGTGCATCATTGAAGTATCACCCTCAAGAAACCAAGCAGCAAAAGTGCTACAACTCACTATAGTGGAGTCTTTCTTTCAGCTAGTCTTTTAGCTGTTGAGTCAGTTGAGTTAGAAGTTGGTTGTCACAGTTAGCCTATAAATAGGCCTAGGAGAGTAGTTAGAGAACCAGAAATTTTGTCAGTACTTGTAATTCTCTTAAAGAGAGAATTGGGAGTGTTTGTGCTCATGAAAAGTTTTCTAACTCTTGGAGTTATCACATATCATAACTTTTGTATTCATCAATAAAATTTCCCTTTTGTGCACTAATTCTGTTAAAGCTTCAAATGTAGTGTTAAGGTCAAACAATTTAGTCCGACCTGCCCTAGTTCTCCCCAAAGATGACACGCATGGAGGATCAAGTTCAATCTTTGGAGAAATCAGCTTTTGCTTTGACAATCGATAAATCATTCATCAATTCACTTGATGAGTTTTGTTCCAATTTGCAAGATCAACAAGCTTCGATTAGATTTAGTTCTTTGCAACTGCAGATGCAATCAATAGGAGAAAGACATAGCCTCCACAAAGTTGCAGTTGACTTCTTTGCACAATATGATGCTGAATAAAAGATCACAGCAAGTCGATTGATTGAAGCAAGTAGACCACTTACGGCATGAGCATGTAGACAAACTCCAATCTTTTAATTTGACAGAGAATGTTGAACTTGACCAAAGACGTCGCAGAGCACACTGCAATGGTTCTGGTCCTTTGCAATCAGTGATTCTTCTTTCCTCTCGCTGCGCCAATAGAATGGAAAACCCAATCACATTTGTAATCACAACCCACTCGCAACCTTAATCTTCTTCAAGACACTGTTGAACATCATCATTTAGCTCACAACAAAGTTTATAATGGAGTTCAAGCTCAATTTCCTAATTCACCTATTGTTCGTGCTAAAACAAAGGATCAATCTTATTATTATAGACAAGGTGTTTGCTCTAATGCCTATGTGAATGAAGATCTCTCTGCCGATTCTCCAGTTTCTTGTGCAGTAACCAATGCTAAGATTCATCATGGAGCAATTGTGAGTGAGCGAGCTACTTGTGCTCGCACAAGTGATGGTCACCAGCACTCCAGTGGCATGAGAGTTTGATGCTCGCATGACAAACAAGGTGATGTTGCTCCTTGTTCACAATGTGAGGATACATATACTGATTTGCCATCTACTAAAAGCTACAATTTCGGTATTAATGATGTTTCATTGTAAAGTTACTTTCTTTCACATGCATGCACTTGAATTGACTTTGCCTAGTTCTGATGGTATGGATCCAACTTCATTGTTAGCTACTATGGAACAATATTTTCCTATTTATAAAGTTAAGAGCACTACAAAGAAAAAAAATTGATAGCTATTGGCATGCAAGGAAAGGCAATTCATTAGCTTAAGTCATTGCATAGTCGATGTCTGCAATTATATTGGAGCACTTTTCTTCGCAAATTTCTATTAGGTTTTAACAAGACAACAAGATCTAATCCATATGTTAGTTTGTCTAGATTAAGGCAAATTTCATTAGTTGATGTTTATGTTTATGAATTTAAGGCATTATCTTCTCATGTACCTTTGGTTTCTAAAGACAATTGCTTGGACATTTCATTGGTGGCTTACAGGATGATACTGGCACTAAGGTGACCACATTAGCTCCTCATAATTTGGAGAAAGTTATGGAGTTGGCTTACAATATTGGGAGGGAATTTAATATGGGATTTTTGTGTCATCTTACATAGTAGACCAGGATTTTTGTTAAACGACCAGCTTTGTGATCTCTCATTTTAAGAGCCATCAACTTAAATGTGGCAAGATACAACACTCGGACCATGTTTCTCATCCGACTTCATCAACTTACAATGCTCCAAAGCCTATGGTTAATATAGATTATCTAAGAATGTGAGATCAAGGTTGAAAGCTCTACTTCTAAAGGACTTAAAGGTCAACAGCAGATGATGTATGTTGAAATTCTAGAATGGAAAAATAAAGGCTTGTATTTCAAATGCAATCAACCTTACCCGTAAGGACCCAATCAAAACTTCTCTCACAGAAGTATTGTTTGCTTTGGCGTGATACGCAACACAATTTTGTTCCTTGGTAAAACGGCTTCCCTAAAGGTCATCCATTGTGAATTACACCAAAAGAAACCCCAATGATTAGAGTTTTATTACCTTCTATTTAAAGGGTATCGCATTCCACCCCCTTAGAATTGACATCCTTGTAAATTTCGTTATACAAGTTCAAGATCATCACTAAGCAAAGACTTTATCCTTTTAACTGATGAACTGCTTTGATACTGCTTATAACGAGCCGACTGGAACTTTTCCTACTAAAGTACTTTTTACATTGATATGGTATGCTACACAGTTTTATCCCTTAGTATAACGACTTTTCAAGAGATCACTCATGCTAAAATTACTCTAATATGAGTATGTTTAATTTCAAAATTTCAAAAAACTCCAGACTACGACACTAAAAGGTATCTCAATGATTAGAGTTTCGTCACTTTTTATTTAAGGGATATCACAATATCCTCTTCACCATCTTAGTCCTAACAAATCCTTACAATTTCTCATTATGGAAAACAATATGGAGTTTGCTGTTGATGATTAAGAATGCAGGTTGTCCTATAGCAACTAATGTTACATGTGGAGCTACTAGCATAGAATAAGGACATTTCTTCAAAGGTAGCATTGTTACGACTCCACTATACCAAAGTCTTTCTTTTAGCTAGTATTTTAGTTTGTGCAGTTATTTAAGTTAGAAGTTATAGTTGGCCTACAAATATACCTAGGAGAGTAGTTGGAGAATAGTCTTGAAAATTTGTTTAATAGTTGTAATTCTCTTAGAGAAATAAATGGAAGCATTTGTACTATTGGAATGTTTTCTAGTTCTTGGAATTATCACATTAATAAATTTTGTCTCTTTTGCCTTCTAAGGAAAAAAAAAAAAAAAAAAAATCCCCTTTTGTGCCCTAATTTTGTTGAAGCTTCAATATTCTACCCAAATTGGAGCATTAAAATCCAACAAAAAGTAATAATAACACCAAGTTTAATGCTAATGATGCCTTAAGGAACTAAAATGGCAACACCTTGCTTACTCCACTTCCCATCTCCAAGAATCTTGCCCTTACCAATTTCTTCATTTGCAAAGATTAGATAATCATAATTCCTCTATTTATGATCTATAGTTTAAAATCGTCTCTTTCATCGTTGTGAGCATTACGATTGTATCACTAGACAATTTATTTTAACGTTTTCTTGATCATTTTACGCATCATAATCCTTCTTTAGTATTGTTGTGAAGAGATTGGTCGACACAAACCTTAAGAGTGTTGTTCATTTGTCATTGCTATCTTAGATCTGTGAATCCTATTCCTTTCTATTTTATCTAGTCAAGCAAATATACTCTGAAGTTGGTCAAGGAAAACCATCAAATCTACGATCCATGTATAAGCATCCATTTCCCGAACTTTTCTTCCATTGATGACAAACGAGACTTTAGGTCATGATTGTCATTTTTTCATCTTTTGCTAGAAGATAGATCTAGAAAGCTACTTTTTTTCAATGCATTAAAGGGAATTGTTCAAGATCACTTATAAGATGAACAAATTCATATGGAGTATCAAGTTCTTGTTGAAGATAAGCAAACTTGTTCTCGGCGAATTTGATCAGGGAGTTAGTAAATTTCTTCAAATATGGCATTTATAAGTGCAACTCAAGGAATGAGAGCACCACCTTTAAGATGGGATATTGGGTGGCTTCACTCATTTTAGCCACCACCACTTCGAGAACAGATGGGTGGATGGACAATAGTCGACCATGATGAAAGTAAAGAGGAGAGGATATAGGAAAGGAGGAAGCTTATGAGACAAGATTCATTTTCATTCTTGATTTCTGATTGGATCTTTAGGCTTGTAAAACAATACTATTTATAATACTCCCATTATCTCTTGTTTTCTACCTAATATTTCTTACTAATTTGTTACTAATTCTGATAATTGCAACAAATGCGCTTGAATTATAAGAAATAAAAAAGCAAGCATTTTGAGAAGAAGTAAGAAAACATAAGGACTTCAAAAAAGAAACCAAAACTAATACGTCACAACATGATATTTGGCATGTTTTTTGCTATGTCCTTTCTCATCCACCAAATGCAATACCATATAAGCTCCTTGACTTCTTAAATTGATAGCTTGAAAAATTTTTCAAAGTTATCCAATGTTTGTTGTTTATGGAATTGGTTACATAGTGAATTTCTACTGCATGTGCTTCTAGAGAATGTATTTCCTAAATGTCTAATGTCACCAAGCACACCACTTAAAAAAGCTTTTCATCATAATCATTAACTATGCCATGACTGAGTTGTATTTCCTATCCTAATAGCCAGTTCATTGATACAAAAACAAAATAATATAAGATATATATATTCAATATTAAAAGAGAATTACTGAACAAAGGCTACTTAAGAGCTTAGCAATAATTTACCAAAATAAAAGGCTTCAATGATAAATTTCGGTAGACTAGTATATGCAGCAAATGGCCCCCTATCCAAATTCCTAAGACTATCTCTCACATATCAGCCGGTTTGTGTAATAGAATTCTGAAAGCATGCTAATTGAACTTCAAAATCCAGTAGTTTCCCCCATCAAGGAAAAGGCCCAGAAGCAAGCAAGACTTTCCCTATGTCAAAAGTCACAAATGCATTAAGAACTACATGGATCATGATAGCTTACAGAATTATAATTCCCGAACATTCACTTCCATCACCTAGTCATTTGCGCACTCACTCCACCGCGTGCTTTCGACTCCTTCAGTTATCATTTCCTTTTATGATGCTACATTAAAAGGTAACTTGCACATTCATTCACAATCAACATGCAGTCCACTACAACTACCAACTCTAAAAGATCCTACAACTACTTCTCAGACATAGAAACACAATTTTCCCCACAAAGTACTGAAGAGCAACAAAACAACTTATGAAATCTCTCGCTTTCATCTACAAATAAGTAAAACCAAGCAAATGTACCACCTGCACGTAATCGAACAGCACACCAAGGACATATTGCACATTAAACCAGGGCACAAATAACCAAATTGATCAAAATCTCATCAAATTGCTATGTGCAATCGCTAGGGGAAAAGAAAAAAAAACTATGTCGAATCCAATGCCTATCTCTAAACCTAAATTCAGTGTCCCCTCAATGATAATAAAATTACGACGAGCAATAACCATTAAGGTATTGAAATAGATGGATGAATAAATAAATAAATAATACGAAGAGGCGAAAGTACTTACGAAGCATCACATAGAACGTTCTAGATAAAAGGTTCCTCAATTCGATTGATAAGTGAAAAATCGAAAGGGAAAGAGAGAGAGAGAGAGAGAGAGAGAGAGAGAGAGAGCGGAGTGGAGGGAGATTGAATGTAGAGACAGAGACAGAGAGAGGGAGAATGAGTTTTAGGGGTTTTGTTTTGGTTTTGTTTGAACGAGGGGGTTTGAAGCTGTGAAGAGCAAAAGAGTACATAAAATTGAGGTTATGGTATTTTGTGTCGTCTCAGGTTGGAGACGGAAAACAAACTGAGGAAATAGAAAGAGAAGAGAGAGAGAGAGATTGAAAGACGACGAGCCCCAAAAATATAATAAAATAAAAATACCGATTATATTATATTTATATTTATGGTGTTTATATATACACCATACGACCATCCTATGTTTAGCTTCTCAACCCTATTGTGCCCTTTTTCTTGCCACTCTGTTATGACGATTTTCTCTCCTCTTTTTTCATCCTTTTGCAAACTTTGTGATAATGATAATGGAAAATGATGGGTTTGACATTTATAACCATTTATCTTTTTAAATTATAAAAATTACAATTTAAATCTCTAAACACCACTAAAATTTTTTATCTAAAATTATTATTTAATCCTTTAACAGATAGTTACACAAATATACACATTGAAGATATTTTTAACTCTCTTTATTTCTTTAATTTTCTAAAAATAACATGGGGAAAAAAGATTAAAAAGTCTTCTAATTTATGAAACTATGCACAAAACTCTTTGTCCAAGTTCCATGATCTTATGTTATGTGTCTAGAAATGGGGAAAAAAAGCAACTTTTGCATGGATTGTAATTTACAACTTACAGTTATCCAATTATAATAGTGGTATTATATTTTGTAATTATTAACCAATTTAAATCAATGAAGGTTGGAGGCAAATGATAGTGATCATGATTGATCCTTATGGTTCATATGGATTAGAAATCATTTTTTTTCATTTCTATTTCTTACATCTTCTATAATAGCTAATCACCATCATTAACTATGAGTTACTACTTTACTTTTTATAGTATTCATATTAAAGCTACTTTTGCCAAAATTGACCAATATTATTCTAGTAATATTTGTCAAGTATACAAAAAAATAGTGAAAAGACATGTATAAGTTGGTAATATATCTTAACTTTTGTTTCGAAAAATGGACAAATAACTTTATAGTTCGTTTACTTTATTGAATGAAATAAATAGGAAATGGAATTGAGATTTCAATGGAATTAAAGAGGAATGGAATTGGGTTTCCTACTATTATGTTGTTTAGTTAAATAAAAAAATAATAAGTAATAAACATGTAATGAAAATTAAAAGACAATTTTGTCCTCATCTTCTTTTTTTT
This sequence comes from Lumnitzera littorea, assembly GCA_024138015.1. NCBI lineage: Eukaryota > Viridiplantae > Streptophyta > Magnoliopsida > Myrtales > Combretaceae > Lumnitzera > Lumnitzera littorea. The sequence continues at coordinate 68,533,462 of JAMXBB010000011.1, read as the reverse complement.
TTTTCATTTTTCTCTCTTATAGTCATCCTCCTCTCTCTCTCTCTCTCTACCTTTCTCTTTGGTTTATCAATTTTCTATAGTATGATTATCATCGATTAATCATCAATACCATCCTCCCCAGACACAATAAGTGTAGGTATCTCTATTCTTATAACCATCCTTACTACTTTCTCTGGCTTTTAGAATTTTAGCAACGATTGCATATGTAAATCACAGCATGCAGTAGCCATAACTACTCTCCCAATTTATCAACCCTCTAGAACTTTCTCTCCACCTAAAATCGTAAAGCAATCCCAAATCAAAATTTACAAGAAAGAAAAATAAAAAACCCTTAACTTAACACCAAATTCAGATTTGTATAGCTACTTAGGTGATATATATGATGGACCAAGATAGGAAAATGAAACCTTAAAGACTAAGAAGAATCCTTTACTAACATGAATGAGAGGGATGAAAGCATCAATTTTTTTAGGTGCGTTTGACATTTTTGTAAAGGGTAAATAATGAAGGTTTCTATGGAAAAGAAAAGGAAATAAGTTAGGAATAGAGATTCAAATGTTGGGCTCATGAATGCTCAATCATGGTTTGATAGTAATGAGAATTCAACTAAATGATAATTATAAGGTAAGAAAATGCAAGTGAACATTGTGATTGAGACCCGTAAGGAACGTATTAGGATTGGAATTCCAATTCGGTCTACTAAACACGTAGTTAGACTCTTACTCACCCAAAAAAACCTTAGACTTTTGCCATAAAATCGAAGCATCAATGATTCATTGAAGGAAACTAAATTAAGGATAACATAGTAAATTATCCACCATTTCCTATAAATAGATTATTGAACATATATTTACCCATGAAAAAAACCCATTGTAAGTGTTGTTATTGATAGCATTTGAATATGATGAACATGAGATTCATCACATTATACTAATTATCAAAAATGTACAAAAAGCGCTAATCTTTAAGAAATTTTACTGATAATAAGAGAAATAGTGTCATTGGATTGTTACAAACTAAAGGAGGAGGGAAGGAAGCGATATTAAAACTAGTAACATTGACTTTCCTTTAGTGTTTATTTTAAGGTAAGTAACTCAAAACTCATTTGAACGTTATAAGAAAAAGACTTAAAAATCAACAATTTAAGCATTAGATCATCATTAGAGTAAAGTATTTCCCAAGGAACTTAATCTTATCTTCACTTACAATGTTTGGTTTTGTAGGTGGATTATAAGAAAGGCTATGAGCAATAATTAAAAGGGGGAAATTTCATGAGATTATAAAAAATTGGAGAATTCATATATAGATTTGGAGAAGTTAATAAAGAACTTGAAATTTTTTATTAAATGATGAATTAAGTTAGATTTAAATTAAGAAAATTGTTTAGGAAGAGTTTAGATCACAAGTCTATGAGTAATTTTTTTGAAAAAGAAAACAGTATGTTTAAGTGATGTGGTTGACTAGGGTTGAGTTGTATAAGTAGATAATTAGGTTATATTGGCCATGGAAGCAATTTCCTATTTCTAGTTCTATTTGGTTCAGGTGAATTGATCTTGAAAGTTAGTCATTCTTCATGAGTGTTACCTTCTTTACTATCAAAATTAATGTCTTAACCCATTCTCCTTTCAACTTGTTATGTCTAAGACAAAGTTCAAACTATATTAATGGTGTTATTTAAAATATAATTATAGGTCTTAGTATTGATCTAAGATTACTTAGATATTTGGATTATGAGAATAGACATGTGGTTAAAATCTTTAACTACATGTGATGCTTTTCATTTTATTATTAAATTAAGTAACTATCTTTACTTCTCAATCTTCTTATAAGCATGTTATTTTCTAGTGTAAATTATTGAAAACTGTGTCACCATTGACCTTTTCTTAGTGCACATTTTCTTAATTAAGCTATATATATATGTGTGTGTATGTAAATGCTTCTGGTTACATCATCATACCATCTACTTAATCATCAAGGACAATTTTAAACCTTATTCATTGAAAATAAAGGTTAATTTGTGTCATGTTATTGGTATCAATGAATAATAAAAATGGTGAAGTACGTTAGAATTTTAATTTTTGCTAATGGAAACATCTTGAAAGGTTAAGAAGGGCCATATTATGATAAGGGGTCGATTAGGAATATGAAATCAGGAGTAGACATTAATTATTTAAGGCTTCTAAGCAAGATACATGAAGATAAGTACCACAAAGATGTGTGTTATAGATAGGCGTATGTATGTGGATAGTACTTAAAAGAATTTATGCTGAAAGATCTTAATAATGATGAAGATGTCGAGGCTCTTATAGATATTGCAAAGGCATTCGGTATGACATGCTTTTAATAACTATATATCAAAGTAAAAGATCACTTTATCATGCTTCAAGGGCAGATTATACTAAGTTAAACAAGTACACCTCAAATACCATAAGTGCAAGAGCTTATGAATGCTTCAGCAAACATTGAGACAAAGCGGTCTTATAGATATCTAATGAAGATAGTCTGCCTATTGGAGATGATCTTGAAAGGGAGATTGAGGAGGCCCTTCAAAATACCGATTCTAAAGATGAATTAATAATTGAGATGGATTCAGATAATGACCAACAAATGGACATCGAGGTAAACACATCTAACGATGAAGATGGGTGTTTAGAGACACCAGAAAATGTCTAAGGACAAACGGTTGTGCTTAGTCCTCCAGCAAAGCAAACAGTTAGTATGTCGTAGGATCACATTCCTTTCCTTCATAGGATGGATGTTGGTGACAATTATATATCATATGAGAAAGAATTCCTTCATGATGAAGACTTACTTTTAGGTGTTGAGTTAAGGAAAGAGATGAGGTTTAAAAGCAAATTAGATTTAATTGATCTCATGAAAATGTGGCATAGAAAGAATTGCTACAATTTTACAGTACGTTATTGAAGAAGACATAGAATATTGTTTACGAAGAGAGGAATACCTGCAATTGTAAATGGTAACTTTAGGCAATCCAAAAGTGTTAAGAGATTAACTTTGTCACTACAATTACTAAAGACCTACACACATGAATTAAAAGGAGACTCAGAAAAGATCATCCACAGCTCAACCATACCTTCATGAGCTAAAGTCTTCTAAACCAAGTCAAGAATTATTCAAATATGAAGATCACCACCCTCGGATAATAATTTGAAGACACATATGGTTATATAATATCAAAAAGGAAAGTTTAGGGAGTAAAGAGAATAGTAATTGAAAGCGTCATGGAAATAAGGATGAATCATACAGCAAACTACAAAGGTTGATGAGTGCAATCAAAAGAACTAACCTAGGAATACGTATAGCTTAGAAAGTTCAGTTAACCAAGAAGGAAATGAGGTAACCTTAGGAAGATTATTGATACGAATTTGTGGATAAACATACGGAGCCAAAATTACACATAACCAAAGGGAGTGAGTCCAAGTCGTGAGATGGCTTAAAAAGTAAATGATAGTCGAGGGATGAGCAGGAATTCTCATACACCGACGATAGATATAATGCACCAACGCTTCATACGAGCTCGGCTCATACTTGATATGATGTACAAGTATAGCTAAAGGTTACTCGCCGCTAGTCTACGCTTAAATGGGTTAGATAAGAGTAACTCAAGAGTAAGCAAAAAAGACACTTAGCTTAAGAGAGAGTAAGAAAGTTCAGTATATTCTTCTGTATATTGATTATATGGCTATTACATTATGTGAATATTAATAGTACCCTATCAGGGTAAGTCCTAAGTTGCGGAAATTACAAAGAATGGATCCTTATTTACTAAACAAAAGAAGAATAATTTACAGGGAAATGAAATCATGCAAAAAAACGTCTTCTGTTAGAAAAGACAATATGGGTGTCAGAAAGGATAGCGCGTACACGTTTTGCTCAGTTTACGATTTTAACAATATTGTAAGTTTAGTAAGGGCGGTCCTTTAATTAGATCTATTTGGCGTTGGTAGTTTGGTGCCTTGACAGTTGGGGCTAGACAGGGGTTGGATCAAGGACAACTTACATTCAAGTCGGCCTCGGCTAATCAACCCTTTACAATTGTCAACTCAGCCTCGGTACTCTAGAGATGGTTGTTTTCCTAATTTAGTGCTTAAACTAGGCTGCAAGGAGGGTTTGACTCCATGTGTGGGCTAATTACCTCGGCAAATCGGACTGGGGAAAATATTATTCTTTAGTGCTTAACTCTTCTCGAATAGCTTAGCGGACCGTGTAAGAAAGCTCTCAAGCTCAGGAGCGAGTGATCAGTCCTTGATCCCTATCAATTATTTTAAGCATTTAAGCCATGTATAAAGGCCTTCAAACATTGTAAGCAAATAATCAATATGGATGAAACTTTCTTGTATGGAAAATATCCCCTTAACTTATTGATTACATGTAGTATAGATGGTGTCAATCACATACTCCTCCTAGCATTTGTATTAGTTGATAAGGAATCGGGTAAGACATGGAGATGGTTTGTGAAGAAGTTAAAGCAATGACTCCGAAGGTCATAGATGATAATCTCACCTTCTGTGTTATATCAAACTAACACAAAGGTATAAAAAAAGAAAAGGAAGATGAGAATATTGGATGGTAGCCCCCATTTGCACAATGAAGAGTATGCATAAGATACATTGCAAGTAACTTCAACATCAAACATAAAAATCATTATCTAAGTAGGCTGGTAATTGTAGTGGCGTTTCAAGAATAGAAAAGAAAGTTTGCATTTCATATGGAGGAGCTAAGGAAAAGATATGCAATTGCTTCAAACTATTTTGTGAATATCCCTAGCGAGTAATGGACATGAGTATATGATAGAGGTTTCAAATATGGTCAAATGACAACAAATCTCATTGAAAAGCTATGATGTGGTTTTGAAAGGTACAAAGTCATTGCTTGTATCAACCCTAATTCTAAAAATCTTTTATAGCTGCGTAGGCTATTTCTAAGAAAGGTGAGATAACATGCATAAAGCTATCAACAAAGGGAAACCTTATCTTAAATGGGTTACTAAAAATATAGAAAAATGGGGGGGGAGACAGCTTCTTGCCACCAAATAATTATTTTTAAAATGACAATTAGAATTTTTAAGGTGTAGACAGGGGCATACATGACTAATTATGGTAAGAAAGGTAACTACCATCACAAAGTTAACATATTCAACCATAGGTGTAATTGTAATAAGCAAACCTTCAAGGTAGCATGCTCACATGCATTTACAGTAATGACTTATATGAAAATGGACCCTATGTATAAGATTGAAAGATAGTTTTACTAGGAAAACCAGCTTGCTTGCTATTAAGCTACCTTCCAACCTCTTGGAGAGAGGCACACATGGTAGATAGAAAGAGAATGCCAAAAATCCACTCAGTATAAGATAAAGCCAAGAAATAAGGAAGACCATGAAAAAACCAATATTGTAATGAGATGGATCTTAAGAAGAAACCAACAAAAAACTACTAAATAAAATATAGGAAGTAATAGCATAATATAAAAACATGCCTAGAATAAGGTTTATAAAAATTATAACGTGTTTGTTTCATTATGATATATGAATACTATATTATACTATATAATTGATTTGATATGTTTGATATGATTTTCTAAGAATCTTACATATATTTACCCTTTTATTATGCAAATAGACTTAAGACTCGTTGATAGATCAGTATTGACACAACAAGATACTCATAGGTTCAAGGTCATATGGAGAAGAGCGATATATAGCATAAATCTATCATCTGTTTACATGCCTTATATCATTTATGTCTTATCTAATGTAATTAAATCTTGTAGGAGCATAATTTAGTTATATGGCATAGAAGGACACATCATCGGAAAGTCCTCAAAAGATGGATGGTATGTATGATGATAGGATAGACATATATTTAGAGCATGCTGGACTCCACAGCATAACACATTTGCCTTTCATATAGCTAAACTGGGGCTAATTACCACTCTGGTGAAGAGATGGAGACTAGAGACCAATACATTCCACATGACGCATGGGCAAGGTTAAGTTGACTCTACAGGACATTATAATTTAGTTTGGCTTGCCAATTGATTTGTAACTAGTAATGGGGCTTATAACATATGATTAACCTACATTATATAAGCAACTGTTGGGAGTCAAGCTAGGGAAGGACTAGATTATCAGACAATGAGTTAGTATGTCTTAGCTCAAGAATCTTCTCATGGTCCCTCTATTAGTAGATGCAAACGAGATTGCCCTCCAGCGTTACGTGAGAATTTACATACTATTATTGATGGATAGCCTCCTCTTCACTAATACATCTTCTAGCTTCATCCATTTGATGTTCGTACCATTGCCAGACTTCTAAACTACATACAACTATAACTGGGGATTGGCTTGCCTAGCATAGTTATATAGATATCTATCTTGAGTTACATAGGATGAAACAATAGAGATAGGTAGTATGGTAGTGTTGATATAGGCAAGGGCATGGGATAAATTCTGTCATTTGGCACTACATAGGACACAGATGCATCCAGTACATCATGACCACTAGCATGCCAATAGGACAATACTTTTGATATTAGACGAACTCCTATGCATATATTAGTCCAATACTAAGAGACTTTAGACCGCTAGACACCCCATATAGGTATAGTATATTTACAACTTATATAATTTAAATAATTTTACCTAAAAGTTACATATTAACGTACATTTACCTTTTGAAAATATGCTAGATGCTTTATACCCCTAAGATATTAAACTCAATACCAAATATATGTCGGGAGAGGAGAGATATATGGCTTACTTATATAACTACGATTTGCTTCCATATAATAGGAATGCATCAATCAGATAAAGTCATGAGACAGTTTGGTGGGGCATAGAGGATCCCACAAAACCATATCATGGACCCACCCAAACCGTGTTTACAAGATGGACCTTTAGGGGAAATCAGATGAAGTATAGGTTGAGAAGAATGCTAGATACATAGCCCATTGGCAAGATAAGAGGTAGAAACTAGTTCAAGCCATTCACAATGATACAATACCTAGCATGATCTTTGTTGACTACTTCGATTGGGTCTATAGAGTGATACAATGATACATCAATCGGTTAAGAGAACTTTTAGTAGTAATGGGAAGTCTTTTATCCCTAATCATCGGATATATGTTGATATCCCCATCATTTTAATGATAACTAACTCAATCTGCTTATAGTCATGTAGTTGGATACATTCTCACACATAAGGGGAAGTATAAACATAGATGAGACCCATGCTTTAGCTGCTATAAGGAGACACACATTATAAGGATACAGAGGTATCAGATTAGCTGATCTTGATTAGTAAGAATAGCACCCAAAGGGGCCTTCAGCATGAGGGAGGGGATGAGGTTGCAACCAATAATGAGGACAGTATTGAGCTTGACATTTATAACCATAGTTGAACAGATCTCCTAGTTTTCTTACAAATGTTCTTATAAATATTCGTGTACATATTATTACATATCCTCCTATAGTTGATTCTATTGCAATAGATCCTCTCGTGGATACTCCTATTAATGCTTCAATAGATCGTATTGCACGTAATGATGGGTTATCGACTAGTAGCCTAATCATTCGTATACTCCTTAGAGGCCTTTAGTCCCTTACCCAAAGGATTCTTTCTCGTCAACTCATCGATGATGAAAACCAGTATGTTGAAGGAGGATGGTTGAATTCCCTAAAAGCTCTCGGTGGTTATATTATGCTCTGTTCGTTATCCTATGCTAATGCTAACATTCCTCTAATCGAGAGCTCTGTGCCGAGCGGCCAGATTTTTAACTATCGAAGGTCTTCTACTGAGTAAATGCAGCTAGTTCTTAGCCAGGTACTTCTCTTTCGGCCTCCTTCCAACTCTCATGGCATCCTTTCACTTCTCGGCTTTCCTTAGCACCGTAACACCTCAGTTCCTCTCGCCTATTGTGCTTAGAGAACTCTTATATGGATCTAATGTCACACTGCCACCTGTCCTCTTCATCTGACATTATACTATTTTTCCCTTTTTGTCTTTTGTCCTTTTTACCCCTTTTCATATGTATAAGGAATCTCCTTTTTGTAATTTCTTTATTTATAATGTTGCCTTAGAAACTTACTATAAATAGTCTTTTCCCCTTGTAAGTCGTAATCGTTTGACTTTACACATAAGCATTGAATATACTAATCTTGTGAGACAACCCTCTCTAGGTCCGCTTTCATATACCTTTATCTAATCTTGCTGAGTAGCTTATAATTAGTAGTGGGTGAACCTTAGTATTAACTGCATTGTATCAAGTGAAGTGTCAAATCATGTTGTGTTCATTGGTGTATCATATCCTTCAAGCAACTCCACGTTAACTACCTTACCTAGTTCGTAGACTTACTCATTCTATTTTCTTTGATATCTCGAAGGACCCATTGGTTCGGATCTGCAACAATAAGTCCTACTGGTAACTGAACTCCTAGGTGCATCAAATAATCCTGCTATCAGAGCTTGAGATCGAGATCGAGAGCTGTGTAGTATTTGTATGTGTGTAAGGATTTCTTGTACAAAGAGTACTTTCAAGCTAAGGTGCTTGGATTTGACACTTTACTTGATCAGTATGAGCATGACCCACATTTTAGACCCCTAGTGGCTAGGTGCAATGCTAGAGGAGCTGCAAAAGGATTCTACTTGAGTTAAGGGTTCTTAATGAAGGCTAAGCAGGTTTGCAAACCAAGTGGTTCGGTAAGGGAGCTACTCATTCGAAAAACTTATGCTGGGGGTTTGGCTGGCCATTTTAGGGAAAAGGAGATGATTAAGGTATTGAAGGAGCATTTTTACTAGCCTAGGATAATGAAGGATGTATACTGAGTACTTAAAAAGGGTGAAGTGTAAGGTATGTAAATATGCAAAGGGTAGGAGAGAGCCTTATGGAGAATACACCCCATTACCAATTCCAGGGCGGCCAAAGACCAATCTAAGCATAGATTGCATGCTCAGCCTTCCCTAAACGCTAAAAAGACACGACTCAATTATGGTGGTGGTCATTCACTTCAGCAAGATGAGCCACTTTGTTCCTTACCACAGAACTAATTATGCTTTATTCGTTACTAACCTCTTTTGCAGGAAATTGTGCGACTATATGGAGTACTGAGGAATATTATGTTCGACCATGACTTGAAGTTCACGAGCTTCTCTTGGAAGACCCTGTGGAGGAAGCTCGACACTAAGCTCCTGTTCAGTACTTCTTGTCACCTTCAGACAGACAGCCAAACTGAAGTTGTGAACAGAACCATCAGTAGCCTCTTATGGGCAATTGTTGGAAAGAATTCTCATGATTGGGATCTATGCTTGCCCGTCATAAAATTTACCTACAACCGCTTAACTCACAGCTTAACTGGAACATCACTATTTGAGGTTGTTTATGAACTTAACCCGAATCTACACTTGGAAAGTCAATCGGCCTATAACGTACCGAGGAATTCTAGAGGTTATATCGGAAGATTGTTGAGCAATTGGCCAAAACTGTAGCTTGATAGAAGGAAGCGAGAAGTTGCGGAAGGAGATGAGTCATTTATATCCCTAGGGACCTTATTAGGATCCATCTTAGCAAGAAACGCTTCCCTAATAAGAGGATGAACAAACTATCTCCCAGAACGAATAAACCTTACAGGATCCTTAGGTGCATTAATGATAGCGCCTATGAGGTTAAACTACCTGAGGGTTTCAGCGTGTCTACCACATTCAACGTCGCCGATCTTACTCCTTATGTGCTCAATGATGATGAGGATCATGATTTGAGGGCAAATCTTTAACAACCACATAGAGTTGATGGGTTACTGACTATTGGCCGAATCATTTGTGCACACCTTAAATGCCTCCAATCCTTCATCTAAAGGATTCTTTTTCATTAACCCGCCAATGACGAGAAACAATATGCTGAAGGAGGATAGCCTAATTCCCTAGGAGCTCTAGATGGTTATACTATGTTTTGTTCATTATCCTGTGTCAATGCCGACCTTCCTCTGGCCGAAAGCTCTGTGCTGAGTGATCAGATTGTCAACTGTTAAGAGTCTTCTACCTAGTAAATGCAGCTAGCTCTTGGCTGGTTATTTCTCTTTTAACCTCCTTCCAACTCTCACGACATCCTTTCACTTCTTAACTTCCTTGTCGCATAACACCTTGGTTCCTCCTGCCTACTGTGCTTGGAGAACCCTTGTACGGATCCAATGTTGCACTGCCACCTGTCTTCTTCATCTGACATTATACTATTTTCCCTTTTTGTCTTTTGTCCTTTTTACCCTTTTTCGCATGTACAAGGAATCCCCTTTTTGTATATACCTTCTTGTTATTTCTTTATTTGTAATGTTGCCTTAGGGATTTATTATAAATAATCCCTTCCCCCTGTAAGCCAAAATCATTTGACTTTACACATAAGCATTGAATGTATTATTCTTATGAGACAACCCTCTCCAAGTCCACTTTCATATCCCCTTATCTAATCTTGCCGAGTAGTTCATGATTAGTAGCAGGTGAACATTGGCATTAACTTGTACTTTGTATCAAGTGAAATGTCAAGCTATGTTATGTTCATTGGTGTGTCATATCCTCCAGGCATCTCTACATTAGTTACCCTACCTAGTTTATAGATCTACTCATTCTATTTTCTTTAATATCTCGAAGGACCTACTGGTTCGGATTTGCAACAGTAAGTCCTAGTGATAACTGAGTTCTTGGGTGCATCTTGTGATGCCATATCATTTGAGCTGATAGACTACTCCACACTAAATGTACCTCGATCCTCCTCATCTCCTGTTATTTTACCTACTTCAATGAGATTGATACGTCTAATACTATTAAATATGGGAGAGGGAGTTACATAGGAATTTCTTGATTGATATACTATTTGTTTACCAATCTAATTGTACTTTGTATAATCTTTGGATTTCTAATTCAATTGAATAATCTATTGCAGATGGAATCTCGATACATTACACTTGATATAGAAGGTTAGATCAATACATCATGAGTAGGAGATACAGAATGGTACAAAAGATATAAGAGGAGGTGTAAGGAGGTGTAAGGAGGCTTAAAGTAGTATAGATGATTGATAGAGGATTAAAGATATAGTTAACTTGTATATAATTAAAAATACTCATATATTGTATATTTTTTATTCAATAGTAATGAAATGAATATATTTTTCTTCATTTATCATTTTTATTAGCTTCTTATGAATGTTGTTATAACTAGTTGGTAGAATAGATAGGCTGATTAAAGTTGTAATGCTCAACTATTGAATGGAGATGAGAAATTTGATTGGAGCTCCTTGAAACTTAAGTATTCCAATATTTAGTGAGTGATAACTTAAATTTGATACAAGTTTTTTTAACAAAAATGATATATGAATGGAGTTAAATTATACTTTGAGATAGTTTCACACGACTAATTTTTAATATTGGATTAACTGGTACTAAAGTCACATCTCTAAATTGCGACATACCTAGGAAATAAATAGTATTTGATGTTTGAAGTGAGATATTCATATAAAATTAGTTTCCCATTCCTAACACGAGATGTAACATTGCTATTTATGTAATTTTTTTATATAGTTGATATTTATGTAATATTTATCTATTTAATTGATAAACATAAAAATTTCACTTTGTATTTATGGTTTTTATATCCAAACCATATGACTATCATATGTTTAGCTCCTAATTACCTACCATTTTATTTAATTACGCCATTTTCCTTACCACTCTACTACGATAATTTTCTCTCCTATTTTTTTTATTCTTTTCCAAATTTTATGGTGATGATAATGAAAAATGATGGGCTTAACTTTTATAATCATTTATCTTTTTAAATTATAAACATTGCAATTTAAAATTTTTAACACAATTAAAATCCTTCATTTAAAAGTACTACTAAAAGAAATCTTTTAAACACATAACACAATTTTACATAAGTGTACACATCTACGATATTTTCTTCTCACTTTCTTCCTTTAATTTTCTAAAAATAACATGGAGAAAGAAGATTAAAAATTCCTCTAATTTATGAAACAATCCATAAAACTATTAACCTAAGTTCCATGCTGAATTATCTTATGTTGTGTGTTTGAAAAGGGAAAAAAAAACTTTTTACATAGGTTATAATCTACTATTTACAAGTATCCAAATTATAATAGTGGTATTATATTCTGTAATCATTAGCCAATTGAACAATCAATGAAGGTTAGAGGCAAATGATAGTGATTGCTGATTGATCCTTTTGATTTATGTGGATTGAAAATCATTTTTCTCATTTTTAATACTTACATTTTCTATAATGGCTAATCACCATCATTAACCATTGGCTATTATTTCACTTTTTACTAATATTCAAATTAAAGCTACTTTTTGCCAAATTGATTAAGATTATTATAATAGTATTTTTAGATTACACCAAAAAATAGAAAAAAGACACATATAAGTTGGTAATATACCCTTAAGTTTTCTCTTGAAATATGGACAAATAACCTTAGACTATTGCCATAGAATAAAAGCATCAATGAGTCATTAAGCAGAACTAAATCAAGGATAACTTACTAAATTATCAACCATTTCCTATAAATAGATTATTGAATATAGAACTTATCCATGACAAGTGAAACTAAAGCAAAAAAAAAAAAAAAAAACTAGTAAATTATCAACCATTTTCGATAAATAGATTATTGAATATAGCACTTATCCATGACAAAACCCCAATTATCTAATCCTCTCTTCTTATTCTCTCTAAAGGCATTGACCCCTAGTTTTCCCATAATTGCAAGTCTTATTGTCCAGATTTCTAAAGAGATTGATGATAACATTTGAACATGATGAATATGAGATTCATCACATTATATCAATTATAAAAAGCAAGAAAAACTTTAATCTCTAAGAAATTTTAGTGACAACTAGACAAATAGTGTTAGTGGATGTAACACCCATCACAAAAATAAAATAAAGACATGGCATTAAAAAGCAATTATTATTATTAAAGGGAGACAAGGAAAATAATAAAAGTGCTAGGGGAAGGTTTAGAATATTAAAAAATTCTATCATAGCCTTTACATAAAAGTACTTTTCTCTATTCAAAGGTCTCATTTAGACTCCTTTCGTGTTATAAAGTTAGACTCCTTCATAGCAAACTCAACAAACCCTAAAGGTAAGACATATAGATCTCTAAGACTTTATTAGTTTTGTTGAAATCACAAACTTAATTGTGATTCTTTTGGTAATGTAAGAGGAAGGCATTGATGGTAGGTTGAACGTACAAGTCTTGTAGCAAACCTTAGAACAATTGTTGGTAAGTGTTTTGATGATTGTGGTTAAGCGTTAGGTTGAATCTAAAAGCGTGTTTTCGATCTTCAAGGTAGTGAACGATTGTTTGGATTGGAAGAATTTAGAGGATCTCCTTAAGGTTCTAACAATAGTAAGGTAATGTAACCTTTGCCTCAGAATCTTGTATCTTGGTAGAAATTACGTAATTTTTTGTGTTAGGGAGTTATTGAGGCAAGCATTGTTGAATCTAAAAAGGGATTGTAGTGTTTTTCGATTGATGTTGAGATAGGAGGTTGGATCTAAGATGTGGAGTAGTGTTTTTGGAGAAAAAGGGAAAAGAATTTCGAAGATGCAAGAACACAGTCAAAGACCACAACGTAATCTTAACTGTAGTCTTCTTTGGAGAGTTAGATGCAAAGGAATTTCAAAAGAAAAATCATGGCCAAAGTTCATGACCATGATCGACACCATAGTGATTCTATGGTGAACCATAACCAAGTCTACGGCTATGGTCTAAGGGCATAATGATAGGAATCAACTCCTCAAAGCAATCATGTGTAGCTAAGTTAGAGTACTACAATGACTCATACAGAGAATATTAGCTCGAAATTGCATTTAGAACAAAAGTTCCTATTCCAATCCCCATCTTTTACAATACTACCGACCGAAGCACCGAGCTCTCATAAGTTCTAGTACAGTTTCCAAGCTGCTAAGCAATCATGCCAACCTGTCTAACGTGTATACTGAGCAACCATATCTATTGTCGAGCTCATACCATGATCTAAACAACTCCTGAGTCGGTTAGCATAAGACCTCTATTTGAGCCTAGTTATCGAGACACCCAATCAAGAAAGGATCAGAATGTTCCTCATAGCCTAAGCTCTGACCTGAATCTAACCAAGTTAGCTTTGACCGATGATACCCTTTTAACTTCGTTCGAGCAGGATCCTACGACTATCGAGTGGCCTCAACATTTGTTACAACTTAGTCGACCACACTGCAAACCTCTAACCATCCCTTGATACTTGTCTTCTGGCACGACATTCCAAAGATTCCTTACTCTTTTTGTATAGAATATTTTTTTTCTTTTTTCACCCTTTTTAGTATGTTTTATGTATTTTATTTGCAAATTACCCTTTTGTCTTTTCCATTTACGCCTTGTAACCCTAATGGGGCTAAGTATATAAACCTCATTTACTTGTATATAGACACATCATTACATTATCGAATATTACCCGTTTCTTTCTTAAATAACCCTAATGTTCTCATTTTATCCTAACTCTTGTCTATTCTTTTTAGCAAAAAGTATTATTCAAATCGGTGAGTCACATCCAACGAATTGTAAGTCGAGTAGGATCAATTGACACATCATATCTAATTGGTAGCTACCTAGATTTGCTAAACCCTTTTACTTTCTTTTAGTTCTCATCCGTTGTAGTGCTTCTTCGTGTTTATAACCCTGGAGACACATCAGTTTCACTAGTATCAGAGCATAATTATGAGAAAGAGTATATGGAGTTATAGTGAAGTTTTTGTTTGTGTTTACAATTAGTGGCTCTTATATTCCTTTCATAGCTACTGTAGTATGTTTGTGTAAAGTAAGTTCTAAAGTTGTGAGCTGTGAGTTGTGAGCTGTGAAGTGGAGATTCATGTGTTAGTAAGTATAGTTCCTATTGTTACTCTATTATACTTTGTTTTTTATTGAGAAACAGACTAAGTTCATTTCTATTGTATTTGAGTGGGTATCAGGTGATTGAAGTTGTTAAAGTGTATTAGTAAGGTTTTGGGTAGTGAATATAAGTGTTTATTGTGTTGTTAATATGTTAGAGACATATTACGCTATGATAGATTCGAGTGTTCAAGGTGTTATTGATGACCAGAGTAGTGGTGCTCATGCTGGTTAAGGTCACAATGGTAATAACACTCTTGGGTCAATTGGTGATAAGCTTGATAGACTCACTAATCTTATTGAAAGTCTAGTTACTGCAATGCAAGTCAACAAACGGCAACTACAAGGTGTACTGCATCATAATCCAGCCTGAGAATGTTCTTGAGAAACGATATGGCTAAGGTAGTCGAGTTAATCGCCCAACTCAACTCCATCGAGTTGGACGAGTTGTGAACAAAGCTGCTTGATGACAATTGGAATTAAAAGAGATTGAGGAGGATGATGAGGAGGTAGATGCATAAGAGTATGGAAGGGAAGAAGAAGAGGTAGAAGAGGTTGAATATTATCAAGTACAGGAGTAAGGATGCCAACTTCTTAAGGACTAGATAATGTTAAGGTCCAGATCCTATCCTTTAGTGGAAGTGGAGATATAGATAAATATTTAGAGTGTGAATAGAAAGTAGAGAAAGTGTTTGACTGTTATAAATATTGATGCCATTAAAGTGCAACTTGCTATACTTGAATTTTCTGGATATGCTACCTTGTGATGGAAGAACCTGAATGCAACTAAAGAGATGGAAGATGAGGTGTACGAACTTAGGAAGAGATGAAGAGATTGTTGAAAGGGAGATTTATGCCCGAAACCTATTTATAGGACACATTTGCAAAATTATAGGAACTTCGTTAAGGAAGCTAATTTGTCGATGACTATTTGAGAGAATTTCAGGTGCTAATGATCCGAGTAGATATGGATGAACCCAAGGCTCGCACAGTATCAAAGTTCATTTTTGAACTTAAATATGAGATTCATAACATTGCAAAAGTATAGAGGTTCTATACATTGGAAGAGGCCATTAAGGTAGCATAGAGGGTTAAAAAGAAGAGAAGAAATGCTCCAAGCCGACCTGGGCCGACATTTTCCATAAAAATTGTTCTACGCTAACCTGCTCATGTCGAGTCAAGGAGACCTGCTAAGTTGAGGAAAGATACGACCGACCTGATAATAGCCAAGTAAGCCAGTAGAGACGAGTTGAGGATAAGTGGACCCCAAGGACATATGAGAAGGGACAAACCTCTAGATAGAAGATAATTGAGGTGAAGTGCTTTAAATGCTTGGGTTTTGGACACATGGCTACTAAATGTTCGAACTGACGTGCTATGGTGCTCTGAAGAGATGTAGTGGATAACACTAATAAGAGTGAACTAGAAGAGGAGAAGCATATTGGAAAGGTTGAAGCTAAGGAGGAAGAGGAAACCTGTGTTTATGTCGACCAGGGAGAAGCAATGACCTTAGTATTGAGACGAGTGCTAAGCTCTTTGCCGAGCTTCGAAGAAGACCAAAGAGTGAATTTATTTCATATAAAGTATACCATTAAGGGACAATTATGCACCATTATTGTAGATGGATGAAGTTATACCAACATCATTACACAGTCCTTGTGCAAAGGTTAGGACTATCGACCCCTAAGTACCCCCGACTTTACCAGCTACACTGGCTTCATAATAAAGGTGTTTTACTCATCATTGAATAAGTAATCATGCCTTTTAGTGTTGGGAATGTATATGAAGTGGTGTATGATGTCGTTCTCATAGGAGCTTCATATCTGTTACTTAGACGACTTTAGTTGTTTGACCGACGTGTTATTCACGACAGATATAAGAACACTTATACCTTGTCAAGGATGGGAATAAGATTATGTTGCAACTCATGATACCCACCTAGGTGAATGAGATCCATAATTAACTAACCTGAGCTAGTAAGAAGAAAGCTTTGGTGATGAGCCAAAGAGAACTCTAAACTATTGAAAAGGCCGATGTGCTTAGGTTCCTATTGATTAGAAGATTGCTAGAGATGAGAAATCTAGAAGATGTTCCTAATGAGATCCGAAGGTTAATTGATGAGTTTTCCAATTTATTTCCTGAAGAGTTACCTAAGGGACTACCCCAATTTGAGGCATAAAACATTGTATTGATCTACAACCAGATGTAGTCTTACTAAATTGACCTACCTATAGAATGAACTCTGAGTAGGCTACTAAGCTGAAAAGGCAAGTGGATGAGTTAACAAAACAAAGTTATGTGAGGGAAAGTATGAGTGATGTGCTATACCAACTCTACTCATCTCAAAGAAGGATGGTTCTTAGCGCATGTGTGTCGACAGCCAAACAATCAACCGAATTATAGTCAAGTGCAGATTTCCAATATCGAGGCTCGATGATATGTTAGATGAGTTACATGGTGCTCAAATATTCATGAAGATTGATCTGCAAAGTGGTTATCACCAAATTCGCATAAGGCTTGGTGATAAATGGAAGATTGCTTTCAAGACAAGACATGGTCCCTATGAATGGTTAGTTATGCCATTTAAACTTACAAATGCTTCGAGCACATTTATGTAGCTTATGAATCATGTGATATGTCCGTTGATCAGAAGATGTGTGGTTGTGTACTTTAATGACATATTAGTGTACAGTGCCGACCTGAACAACCATGTTAAACATCTCTAAGATTTTTTTGACATTTTATAAGTTAAGAAGCTATATGGGAACCTAAAGAATTTTATATTCTATCAAAAGGAAGTTATCTTTCTTAGATATGTAGAATCTAGAGAAGGAATTCAAGTGGATGAGGAAAAAGGTCCAAGCTATTTTGGAATGGTTGACGCTAAAGAATATTACTGAAGTACAAAGTTGTCATGGCTTTGCTTCATTCTATAGAAGATTCATTAAGAACTTCAGTATGATTGCAGCCTCCTTGACCAAGCTGACAAAAAAAATTATGGATTCCGATGAAATGATTGAGTTAAACAAAGGTTTAGGGAAATCAATGAGAGACTAACTACTACCCCTATCTTGTCCTTACTACATTTTGACAAACCATTTGAATTAGAGTGCGATGTGTCAGGTATTGGAATTGGTGTCGTACTAATGCAAGAACAACGATTAGTTACCTACCACAGTAAGAAGTTCAGCGGTATCTCATTGAAATATTCTATATATGAGAAAGAATTGTACTCCTTTTTCGAGCTCTTATTGTATGGCAGCATTATTTACTACCATGAGAGTTTGTAATTTACACTGACCATAAGTCATTGAAGCATCTTGAAAGTCAAAACAAACTTTCGAAAAGGCAAGCTAAGTGGCTAGAATTTATGGAAGGGTTTTTTTATGTGATTCGACACAAGAAGGGAAGTGCCAATATGGTTGCAAATGCATTGCCACATCAGTAAACCGTGCTAACCAACCTATAAACAGAATTATTGAGATTTTCACTTATTATCTAGTAGTATGCTCGTGACCCCCATTTTGGTCCTTTTCTTAAGCAATGTAGAGAAGGAATTGCTGTTGGAAGGTATTATATCAAGGATGGCTATCTATTCAAGGAAAGAAGATTATACATCCCAAGTTGCTCTACATGCGAGCTGTTAGTCAAGGAAGCTCGTAGCGATAGATTATCTGGTTATTTTAGAGAGACCAAAATAGCTAACATGTTGAAAGAAAACTTTTACTAGCTTGGTTTAGCCAAGGAGATCCATAAGGTAATTGATAGTTGTGAAGTGTGCAAGAGAGTCAAGGGAAAGGAGAGCTACATGGAGAGTATATGCCTTTACTTATATTGACATTACCTTGGGTTGACTTGAGCATAAACTTTGTCCTAGGTTTCCTTTAGACATCCAAAGGAAAAGATTCAATCCTTGTTATAGTGGACCACTTCAACAAAATGTTACACTTCATTTTGTACCATCAGACTAAGGATGCTTTATATATTGCTAACTTATTTTTGCAGGAAGTTTTTCGACTACATGTAGTATCGAAGACCATTGTTTTGGATCGAGATACACAATTATTGAGCTATTTTTGGAAGACTCTTTGGAGAAGACTTGAAACTAAACTTGTGTTTAGCTCTAGAAGCCACCTTTAGATTGATGGCTAAACTGAAGTAGTGAACAAAATGCTGGGAAATCTACTCTGAGTTATCATAAGAAAGAACTTAAAACATTGGGATTTGTGTTTGCTAGTTGTGGAGTTCGCATATAACCAAATTATCTACAACACCACTAGGAAGACCCCATTTGAGGACATTTATGGCCTTAATCCTACTATTCCTTTAGATTTGATTAATACCTCTATAGCTACTGAAGAGAGTCAATCTGGAGTCTCCTGAGCCTAAGAATTGTAAGAACCGTAGTAGTTCATGGCAAAGAAGATCGCTAAGTTCAACTAAAGACAGCATGAGATCTGTAGTTGTAGCCACCAAAGTATTTCCTTTAAACCAAGTGATTTAGTATGGATTCACCTCAGTTGAGAGTGATTTCCACACCTGAAACAGAGCAACCTATTTCCACGAGTTGATGATCCATTTAAAGTCCTAAAGAAGATCGACTGTAACACCGACCGGAGTAAATTGCTTGAGAACTATGGTGTTTCCTCTACTTTTAATGTCATCTCGGATTTGAGGACAAATCTTTTTGAACTCTAGAAAAATGATAGGAATCAACTCCTCTGACCAATTGTGTGTACCTGAGCTAGAAGACTACAAGAAATCACATAAAGAATACTAGCTCAAAATCCCATTCGAGATTAGGGTTCCTATTTTGATCTCCATCTTTTACATTACTATCGACCCAAGCATCGTGCTCTCATAAGTTCTACTATAGTTTTTTAGCTGCTAAGCAATCATGTAGACTTGTCTAGCGTACATGCCAATCAACCGAGTAGCCATATCTATTGCTAAGCTCATACCATGATTTAGATAGCTCCCAAGTTTACTAACATCAAACCTCTATTCGAGTTGAGCTTCCAAGACACTTGACCAAGAAAGGATTAGAGTGTTCCTCATAGCCTGAGCTTTAACCTAAACCTAACTAGGTTAGCTTTGATAGATGATACCCTTCGGACTTCATCCAAGCAGGATCCTATGGCTATCGAGCAGCCTTAGCATTTGTTACAACTTAGCCGACCATACTGCAAGCCTCTAACCACCCCTTGATACGTGTCTTCTAACATGACACTCCAATGGTTCCTTACTCTTTCTATACAGAATATTCATTTTTCTTTTTACCCTTTTTAGTATGTTTTATTTATTCTATTTGTAAATTACCCTTTTGTCTTTTCTATGTATGCCTTGTAACCTTAGTGGGGCTTATATATAAACCTCATTTACTTATACATAGACACATCATTGCATTATTGAATATTACTGGTTTCTTTCTTGAGTAACCCAAGTGTTCTCATTCTATCTTAACTCTTATCTATCCATTTTAGTAATGAGTAATGATAAGTGACCCTATAATTCGGATCGGTAAGTCATATCCAGCTAATTGTAAGCTAAGTAGGATCAATTGGTGCATCATATCTAATTGGTAGTTATCCGAATTTGCTAAACCCTTTTACTTTCTTTTAGTTGTCATCCATTATGATGCCTTTTCATGTGTACAACCCTAAAGACCTATCACGTAGTTATATGCTTTGGCTTTTACAAAGGATTCAGGTGTAATACCGAACTATAATCTTTATAGTTGCTTCCTTCCATCTTTCTAACCTAAATTCAGTTGTATTTAGTTTAGTATTCTTATCTAAAACCATTAGAAAACCTATAGGAAGTTGTAGAATCTTACTAAAGTGATTTCTATCTATTGTTTCTTTATAGATTCATCTTTCTAAGATACAGTAGATCAAGTGCTTACAACGGACTCCAAGTATATGATACTTGTGTGGCTTGTGATTATTAGGCTAGATCTTATACTTGTATATAATTTCAAAATGACTAATGGGATATCCGACTTAAATTATTTTTGCTTTCTGCTTATGTGTAGCTTAACCTAGGGGCTCAGAGCGATAGATTCTTAGGGAGCAACATTAGTGATCCTTGCGACGTACTATCCTTAGTGGAGTCTTGCTTGGAAAAGATTTGAGATAGATCTAGGTTATTGTAGATGGGGCTAGAAGTGTTACCTCCAGTGTAGGATTGTAGAGGGACTCAAAAGGGCATACCTAATTATGAAGATGATGAATCAGACTCTATATGATGAAGGTTATGGGAACATTCATTGTATAATGTGTGATTGGATAATATAAAGATGAATAAATTATTGTGTATGATTTACTTGCTTGTATTTTAACACATGTGATTATGATTATTTGTGATCATTTATGCGTATGTGCTTGTATATTACGTGCTAAGTTTTGACTCACTCCTTATATTTTTTAGATGTAGGAAATGATGATGCACAAAAAGATTATTAAAGTTGTGAAGCTACTTGTTACTACCCTTGGGATAGGAAGAAAAATGTCTACTTTTGTTACTTGAAGAATGGCTTAAGAAAATCTAATGAGTTAGTACTTTAGTTTTGTTTATTTAATAATTATTGTTTAAGAAATAACTATTTTATTCAAAAGGAATTATGACTTTATTTGAGGCATTTAAATTTATGAGAATATTGTTTTAGAGATCATAGTTGATTTCACGCTTAACATGTCATTAGAGGTTAAAGGCACGTGGCGATCTATGATGTCCTAAGTTTTGGATCAATGTAAATTTAATGGTATCAAAGCTTAGATATATAATATGTAGGGAACTTAGAAAAATGGTATGTAAGATAATGAGATGACAAGAATGGGTAGATAAGGATTAAGTGTTTCCCTTTATAAAACTTATGATTATGTGTATTTTTTTTATGTGGATTATTAGTAATTTTATCTTGTAGTTGTTCTTGGATATTTTGAATTGTATTGAAATCTTTTCTTTTAATACACTTATGTTTTGGAGAAAATAGATGTACCAACTCTTATAATGGCAATAGGCTTAAATCACTTAGAAAAAGGTAAACAAGTATATAAAAATAAGAATGGATTCAAATATTATAGCAAAATAATTTCCTTACTCTATAAGAGTTGATAATATATTAGGTATCAATAGATTTATAAGCTTAAGGTTATAGATACCTATCTATAGATACCTACAAAACCTTTAACAAGTAATGATTGATAAAGTAAGAATCAGAATGATAAAAGAACAATAAACATAGAATAAGAATATTTATAGAGACTAAGTAATTATTTAATAATCAAGATTGCATAATAAACATGGTCAAACGCAAGAATAGTAAAAAGTACATCTATGAGTAATGAAACAACTTAATAATATATATACTTATAAAGCCCTTGTAAAAGTTTCATTGATTAACAAATAAACGATACCCGGGATTAAAACTTGGCCAATTAGAAAGAGGAAATAATAATAATAAAGAGAGAAAAAATATTAGACTAACTTGTACTATAAATACAAGAAAAGTTGACTGTAACAATACCATAATTACTTATTAATACATTTAAGATCATTAAAATAGAACAATAACAAAATAATCACGAATGTTTCCAAATTTGAAAATACTAGTGAAAATCTATCTACACTACCTCTCTCTTAGGCAACAACATTAACCAAATAACATAATGGCCATAAATAGTCATTAAAACAGTATTAAAACTACCAATATAAATCTATGAATACTTTTAAAAAAATTAAATATTATCTTACTATACCCTTATAGTAGGAAGAAATACAATAATAAAGTAACATTTGAAAAACATTAGTGAATTCCAAAAATAATACAGTAATAATTATAATAGTAATAACAACAAAATGAAAGACTACAACAATGATTAGTATGGAAACAACAATAAGGCTGTGTTTACTTGAGAGTAATGACAATTCCATTCTCCCTTTTTTCCTTAATAAAGCTAATTTACATCGTTTACTTCATTGAATTTTGATTCATAGGAATTGTAATTCAATGAGAACAAATAATAGTCATTCCTTGTCTAAAGAAAAGAATTGTAATTAAGTGCCTCAATGACATCCCCGTCCTTCTTCTCCCTATAGACTAAATCACCACCCTTACTAACGAAGCACTCCGATACCACTACCGACCAACGATTACACCAGTTTACTACCAGCATCGAAGTAGCATGACACGACCACTCAATAACAACGAAGAGGGAAAATGATGAAGAGAGAAGAAGTCGAAGAG
This sequence comes from Lumnitzera littorea, assembly GCA_024138015.1. Classification (NCBI taxonomy): domain Eukaryota; kingdom Viridiplantae; phylum Streptophyta; class Magnoliopsida; order Myrtales; family Combretaceae; genus Lumnitzera; species Lumnitzera littorea. Next base: position 68,510,260 of record JAMXBB010000011.1, on the reverse strand, counting down.
ATGGAGTAATGAAGAGAGCGAGAGAGAGGCAAAAAAAAAAAAAAAAAAAAATAGAAGACAAACGGTGATGAAGGGAGATTGACAAATCTATGACAAAGAATTACGATTAGAGATGTGCAATTAAATTTATGAATTAGGTTTGTACCAAAACAAAAAGAAGTGTTATAGTAGTTGTTGAGTAGTTGAATAGGTAAATCCAGTTGCAATTATAGTCTCGATTTGAGATCTGTTTGTGATTATTGTTGTGATTACATTTGCATTAGGGTCTATTGTGCGTATGATGAAGTTTAGTGGTAGGAGAAGAAGGCATGGTCAAATCTATTTTCAAGGCTCTGTTAGTGTGAAGGTGTGGAAGAACATAATTGTAGGGAAGGTAAAAGATGAAGACAAAATAGTCATTTAGTATATTACATAGCTATCCTTATATGCTATTTTTAGTAAAGTGATCAATATAATAAGAATTATGGGTTTATTCAATTACTAATGAATTGAGATTTCATTATGAGTCTATTTCATTAAGTGAAGCATAACTTTTGTAATAAATGATAAAACAAATACAAAAAAGGATACAAAAAGTCATAAAATTCCTATTTAACAATGAGCAAAAGTTTTTGAAAAGTTCCCAATAAACACATGATAGAAAGAAAACATTCAACAACTTAAAATACTTAATTGAAAGGGAAAAGAAAAGAACTAAATATTCAATATGCATTTTAGTGCATATACATATGAGATGAGACGGTGAGTTGATGTTTCTCCTTAGTTTTGCATTTATCAAGTTTTGTAACTTGTTAGATCTCATCCTATTGTGTTGTGTCAAGTTAGCTTAAGTTGTTGGTTATATTTTAGAATGTTCAATTTTGTATTAATTAGACTCACCAACTCTGTTTGTATGAATGATTATACTAGATGACATAGAATGTCAGTTTTAGAATACTTAAAAAATGGGGGTAAAGAACAATAATCATAGAAAATAAGTTGAAAAAAAAAAGATAAATTAAATAATATATAACCCAACCAATGAGTAAAAGATAACTAATTCATACGAAACAAATTTCTAAACAATCAAAAATATGTTTTCAATATCTATTACAACAACCTTCATAAAGAAAAAGTAAATATTATAAAATAAGTAAATAAATAAGAGAATGTATTAAATTGCTGAATAAAAAATCATTATATTAAGAAAACTTAAACCATAAAGACATGACTTTAATAATTAAACAATAAGGTATAACCTTTTCCTCCCGTCAGAATAGTAAATAATAAGGTGACATGTAGGAAGCAAAGAACAACACCGGACTGATATAAAAAAGAGTGTGATAGTGTCTCTAAATGAGAAGACCTCAATGAAAGCTATTAAAAGATAAGCAAATTTAGAGTGTAAGAGCAAATAAATAGAAGAAAGTTAGATTTTAAGCAATGGATTTAAAGAGAAATTTGAGAATAAATTGGGGGAAATCTAATGATCATAATTAAGGAAAATTTTGAAGGCTCATTGAATAATTGAAACAAGGAGAATAAAGGGAAAAAAAATTATAGATAGAAGTTGAATAAATACAACATTGTAAATTTTATTCTTAAGAGGTTATATAAAATTTAGTGGCAATTGGTAAGAGACAAAATAAGCTGTTCTTTGAGTTAAATAGATTAAGAGATTAAGATAGCATAAACATGAAATGAGAATGGGGTTAGTAAGAAGTGTTGTAACTGTGGTGTAGGTCATTACGAGGTGAAAGAAGGAAAGAGTTGGAGTCTAATGTGTTGAGAAGAGATGCACTGATTGTTGGGTCAATCATCTAGCATTGGTAATGCTACAGCTAAGACTAATAAATGCAATGCAGTGGTTTATCAAAATCAGAAATCAAAATTTGGTATTATGAAAAGTAATAAAATTGAAGCTTATTGAATCAATACAAAGAGTTGGGTCATTAGGCATTAATCTAGTGAAGAAATATGGAGACTCGAATTTCAAATAAAGGATTTATAAAATAAATAGAGTAAAGAAGCAGGGGAAAAGATCTATAGATAAAAGTCGAATTGACATAAATTATAAACACTATTTGGGAGATACCAGTGGTAGCCTTATGTTCTTAGGAAAGTAATCCATAAGCCTAAGATTTTTTAACTCAAAGTGGATTAATGATCAATGTAATAGAAGTAAAAATACGAATGGAGAATGATTGCAAGTAAGATGATTGAAACTTTGTGGTTAGAATATAATTGGAGCAGCACAACAAAAGATGGGGTAAAGGGAGTATCCTTAAATAATTAGAGCTGTATGAATATTAATAAGAGATAATATGCATAACTAAAAACTATTTAATTAAGAGATTAATAGCAAACCTAAGAAAGATTTGGCAACGGGATAGGTACTTAAAGAAAAGAGTAACATCTAGTGAAGGAAAATTTTATGGAAGTATCGGGGAAGGAAGTATATACTAGAACTAAGAAAAATCTAAGTAATTTAGTAAGAGAGAATAACTTTAAAGAAATGTTGGAAAGAAAGAGTTGATTTTAGGGTTAAGAGAAAGACAATTGGAAATGCATAACTTAAGGAATGGAAGTATGGTGTTGATTGAAAACGTGGACCAAATCAAGTATGTGGTAATGGGGGAGGTAAAAGCTATAAGGCTTAGAACATTAAATGCTAATCTTATGGATAAGTGGGAAGTTAATGAAGTAATAAAGGGATAATAAGGTGGCATATGAACTAAGTGGAAAGTAAATTCCAAGGGAAACTTCAAGATGGATACCATCGAAAATTGGAAGAAATATAGAAGTATTGCGAAATAGATGAAATTTGCAAATAAAAGATGCAAGGAAGCATAATCATAAATACTGGAGGATTATAGTTGTTGTAAAGTGGTAAGACTAGACAAGTAACATATTTGAATTGGAGTCTTTAGGATAAAATGAATCAAGTTAACATAAAACTACAAAAGATATAGTAAAGGGAGAACCTTAAGTAATTAAAGACTTAAGAATGACAAGGGAAGAGTTAAGGATAACAAATAACACTTCAATAAGTGATCTTATAATGAGACAACCAAACAGATACGAAAAGGCAATAATCAAGTAAGTTGAGGTTCAAATAAGCATTTTACATGGAAGTCAAAGAAGACAGTGGAAACAAGCATTCAAATCACCCTAGAGTTCAACAACTTTCGAGGATGAAAATTTCTTTAAGGGGATTAAGATGTAATGCCCAACACAAAAATAAAATACAAAAAAATAAAATAAAGACATGGTATTAAAAAGGAGTTATTAGTAAAGGGAGATAAGGTAACTAATAAAAGTGCTAAGGGTAAGCTTGGAATACTAAAAATTTCTAACCTAGCCCGATGCATCTTTGAAGTCATACACATGAAGATCGCACCACAACGAAAGAAATTGAAACGAAAGCAACTAGTAAGTCTGTGAGTAGCTTATGGATGTGATGCACCATAAGTTCACATGGTCTAACTCTACATTTGATATTATACATGAATGTAGAAATTAGGGTTACTCACTACTAACTCTTGCTAAAAGAGCTAGGTAAGATAGAGAATACGATGGTTGCTTTAAAAGGGAAATTTCTATATTCAATATTCTGATGATGATGACTGCACATTACTAATGGGTTTTTTATACTAACCCCTCTAGGGTTGCATACATAAAAGGAAAAGACAAAAGGGTAAAAACAAAAGAGGCTCTTAATAGATGTTAAAAAGGGTAAAATGGACAAAGTATCATAGGGTGTATGGAGAATGAATCATTTTAGAATGTTGTGCTAGAGAGCACATGTCAAATGATGGTTGGCAAATTGAAATGATTTATGTTCGGTTGCTCCTACAAATGCATGGGTTTTGATAGCTTAGTTAGCTCAGTAGCTGTTGCAATTAGCTTGGCAGAGTTAGGAAGAAGGTTAGGTGAATTGGTCGATTAATTTGTGCCAAGTCAAAGCTTAAGTAGAGTATATGTCAGGTTAGACAATAGAACTGTTTGGCTTAGTTAAGAGTTGAGTGCTCGTCAACTCGGGAATTGTCTTGATCATCACCATTGCTCAGCATTTTGGTCAGTTGAAGTACAACAGCCCTTAGTAAGTGATGGAATCTTTACCTTTGCAAGGTTAATGAGTTAGTATTTGTCGAGTAAGTCCTTAAAATTCTCTAGTTTAGCTTTTAATGATGGGTCCAATGGGTTGATTCCTATCATAGCCTTTACACAAAAGAACATTTCTCTATGCAAGATCTCATTTAAACTCCTTTTGTGTTATAGAGTTGGATTCCCTCATAGTGAACTCAACAAACCCTAAAGGTAAGATGTAAAGATCTCTAAGACTTCAATGGTTTCACTGAAAGCACAAACCTAATTGTGATTCTTTTAGTAATGTAAGAGGAAGGCATTGGTGGTAGGTTGAATGCACAAGGCTTGTAGCGAATCTTAGAACAATTGTCGGTAAGTATTTTGATGATTGTGGTTAAACGTTGGATCGAATATAAAAGTATGCCTTCGATTTTTAAGGTGGTGAACGATTGTCTAGATTGGAAGAATTTAGAGGATCTCCTTAAGGTTTTAACAATCGTAAGGTAATGTATCCTTTCCCTTATAATCTTATATCTTAGTAGAAATTACATAACTGTTTGTATTGAAGAGTCATTGAAGCAAGCATTGTTGAATCTAAAAAGGGATTGAGGTGTTTTTCAGTTGAAGTTGAGATTGGAGGTTGGACCTAAGATGTGGGGTTGTGTTTATAGAGAAAAGAGAAAAGAAATTTCAAAGAGGCAAGAATACAGTCAAAGTCGATGAGTGTGGTCTTGATTATGGTACTCTTTAGAGAGTTGAATGCGAAGGAATTTTGAAAGAAAATTAAAGATGAAAGGATCAAGCCCAAAGTTCATGGCCATGATCCAGACCGTGGTGATTTTATGGTGAACCACGACCAAGTCTATAGCTGTAGTCTAGAGGCGTAGTCATGTGCTTTGGCTTTTTCAAAGGATTATGGGCATAATTCCTCTATAGTTGCTTCCTTCCAACTTTTTAACCTAAGTTTAGTTTTATTCGGTTTAGGATTCTTATCTAAAACTCTTAGAAAACCTATAAGAAGTTGTAGAATCTTAGTAAAGTGATTTCTATCATCATTTCTTTATAAATTCATCTTTCTAAGATAAAGTAAATCAAGTATTTACAACAAGAATCCAAGTACGTGACATTTATGTGTTTCTTGTGATTGCTAGGCTAGATCTTACACTTGTATATAATCTCAAAATGACTAATTAGATGTTCGAATTAAATTATACTTACTTATTGCTCATGTGTAGCTTGGCCTAAGGACCTAAAGCGATAGATCCCTAGGGGGTAATGTTACACCCCAAAGTGGTGGAGTTGCAATAATTCTGCCATATAAACCAACCTAAGATAATAACTAACCTTATAGTCGTTATCGTAGATATGATTTACATACGGCGTTATCTACTTTAAAGTAAACAATTCATATAAGACTATCAATAAAATTACATACAAAACTTTAAGTCATGTTTATATAAATATATATTGTCTTAAGATCTTAGGAGATATTTATACATCATAGTAGTCTAAAATAAGTAAAAAATTATACAATCAACTCACATATCTAAGAGTTATTAACAAAATTCTCAAAAACTCTATTGATCATTTAGTTTAATCCCCACTCACCCAAAATTCTTCAAAAGGGTACTAACCTTTAGATAGTTATAACGTGACATTTGGATTATCACCTGCAAGAAAATCATAAGGATACGAGAAACCAACAACATAGTAAGTAAAGATGGAGAGATAAGGTTGGACAACAACATAAGGTTGTACAACAACGTTGTTTAGCTCATTGTGAAATTAGAAAAATTTCACTCACTTTAATTCAGGTTTGAAAAGTTTTAATGCGTATGTAGTAGCTTACGACTAAACATAAGTTTATGTAATGGAGGCATTGCTCCTCCCATGACTATCCTTTGAGTCACTGCTCTTATCCTCACTGTAATCTCCTCTCCTGTCACTTAGTTTGATTAAGGATGAAAAAAGGATTATTATGTTACAATACTATCCCTTTCGAAGGTACCGGTATTTAGTCAAAGAACCTAGTCGTCTCTTAAAGGGTTGCAATGCATGTCTAATTAAGATGTTTAGTTCAAATATAATTAAGTCAGTTTAGGGTGTTCAGACAATTTCACTCAGCGTAAGCCATAATAAAACTTCACTACAAACATCAGTATACAACCAAATGTTTAGAGATACATAAGCATGCACATAAGTATCTACTTATAAGCACAACTAGTTACAATCTTAAGCCTCTAAGTACCATAATATAGTATCTTAAGATATAGTAACGTATTGATCCCAACTTACTTAAAGTCTTCGATTTGTTTACTTAAGTATGATATAGGATTAGTATGTCGTCACTTGCTCTTGTAATATAAATGCCCTTTTAGTATTTATACTCTTATTACATATAACCTTTAAATCATAATTTTACCTAGTTGTCTAAGTTTTATATTACTTATATCTAAACTAATCCTAAACTAGTTATTGAATCAGTTCCTAAATTAGGTTTCAATTTAGCTTCTAATTATAATTTTCACACGTAAACCTTAGGAACTTCTCTCGATATAATATGTGAAGTTTATCTAATTATATTTAGGTATCTTAAGTTTCCTATTTAATGCCTAATCAATATTTTGGTCTGTATTGTACACTATATTAACTTTCGAATTTGCTTTCGATGTAAGATAACCTACATTTTTAACATAATTTCTTAAATTTAGGTTTCAAATCAGATTTATATTATATTTCTAATATTATAATATTATCGATTTAACCTAATTCATTCTATCTATTTAGCTTCCCACTTTTACGTATTCCATTATATCACATAACTTACACATAATACACAATCTAACATCCCAAACACTACAAATACCATCTCCCACCATCAATTTATATTTCATGATGACTAAATATACTCTAAATTAGATTTTACTTTAATTTATCAATAAATTACTAAATAATTCATAAAAATTGGTCTTTTATTAAGATTTTAAGGCCCAAAAATTAAGTAAAAATTTGAAAAAATAATTTTAAGAAAAACTCTTCATGGCAATGTAATATAAACCCTAAACAATATTTGCAAAAATTTTAGCCTCAAAACTACATCATTAAAGTTATTTAAAATAAAAGATAAAATTTGCTCATATTTAATGATTTCTTAAGGGTAGTATATCTCGAGGTCAAATTTTATCAAATTGATATTTTTCCCTAAATCTGCATATAAAAATACCACAAAATACCAATTTTCATAAATTTACACATTAATTTGATATTTTTAAGAATTTGTACAAAAATTGGATAGAGAAAGAAACTCACAATTCAAATTGCCTCTAGTCTCTAATTGTAGCTCCTCCCTTATTGGCAGCCCTTGGTGGTGGGTCAACTACCAGGTAGCAGTGATCGTTTCCTCCTGAGTGGTGGTTGGATGTGTATTATGTGTATTCTCCTTAAAGCCCTAAATGCACTCTATTTTATCTAATTTTTTCTAAAATACTCTCTCTCCTCTTCTAGATTTCCCTCTAATTTTTCTAAGTTTCCAACTTCTTCAAATGAATTATAGTAGGTGTTCTCTGAATTTATAAAGATGTCTAGGAATTTTCTTACAATTTTTTGTTTGCCAAGTGTCCCTTCTCTTTTTAAATGGTCTAATTCTATTTGTTGATTTTCCAACTGTAATTCTCAACTTACCATGCCTATCATCCGAACAATTTTGTACTTTTTACCTATTTTTCCTAATTTTATTTTGACTTATATTAGGTATTTTAAGTAATTTTGTATATTTTTACCTATATATAAATACATGGGAAGCTTTAAATTGGTTATATTTTAGATAGTGATTTTTGATTATTTTCCATTGAATTTTGAGTTTATTTGAAGAAAATAATACTTAATTACGTAAAATTTTATTTTTTAGTTTTTAGAACAATCTATGTGTGAAAGTGAGAATATAGAAATAAGTTTCACTCAATTCAGTGCTAAAATGAGAAAATTATGAAAATTTGAAGATTAACATGACCAAACAACGTAATTGTGTCATTGCTAGGAGAATTTGAAGCACAATTTTATTTATGGATGTGAGTGATATGACTAAAGAACATGATCATATCCTCGATCATGTTGTTCTTAGGATTTTTTTTTTTTAAAAAAGAGACACGAAGAATTTCGGGTGAGAGTGACACAACGGGGTGATACGGTCGTATCACCCGGTTATGTTGTTTACGGTGAACACATATTTTATTTCTCCTATTCAAGGCTTAGTTAGGGTTTATTTAGAGAGATTTTTGGCACGACTTTTTGAAAGCTTTTTAAGAACAAAGCACTCAAGAGGGCATAGTGTATCAAGACATGAAGATCTCAAGATTTAAGAATTGTCTAATCAAACTCATGATCTATTTCTTCTACCTTTCTTCAGTTTTTATTAAAGATAATTCTTTTATCATAAGTGTATGACTTTTTGAGAATTTTTCAAGAACAAAACATTCAAGAGAGCGTAATACATCAAGACATCAAGATCTCGAGATTTAAGAACTATATAGTCAAACTCATTATCTATTTCTTCTAGCTTTCTTTAGTTTTTATTAAAAATCACTCTTTTATCATAAGTAGGGAGTAGAACTTTTTGTATCTAGGTCTTATGGAATCTAGATATTGCGTGTGACATTTGGTTTTATTAGATCTAATAAAGATTTTTTATGTTCTTAAATCAATTATATGCGCTTGCATGTTTTAGATTGATATTTTCGTGGTTATTGATCTAAATTTAATATTGTATAAGAAGATTGAGAGATTTCTTATATAATTAGATCTAACATGGTTGATGAGACTTTGTACAATGTTAGAGATAAATTGTAAGTTTCTTCTAGATCTATAATATTATCTTTAAGAGAATTCACTACATGTTAATATGATATTAGATTATGCTATAAGGAAGAGTTTTTATTAGGTAACTCAAGATTATGGTTAATAAGTTTGAGAAAGTTATTAACTTTAAAAAAGAATTCTCTTGATTAAGAAAAATTAAAAAATTGAATTAAATTATCTTTAATAAAAGTTGTGTGTTAGATATAGGTAGGACGTTGAGTGTTGAATTAAATCTTTAAGATTTTGCATTCTTATTAAGTTCTTGATTATTTGCTTAATTTAATTTGTTGCTACAATTTTAATTAAAAGAATCGAATTCTTAAAATTGAATTTATCGGTTAAATAATAGAGTTAAAGTTAGTATTAGTATTCGAGATCTTTGAGTGATCAACTTTCATACTTATATTCGCTTCACTATAATTTGATAGGTATGGTTACCTTGTACTAATATATATATAGTACAAATAAATACTCTTAAATATTATTTATGTTATTTTATGATTTTTAGTGTGTATATTATTTATCTCTATTTATTCATTAATTATCAAAACTCATTTTACACGTTTCCGATGAATAAAAGTGATATATGTATTACTTAATATTATAATATTTTATTATTTATTTTCTTAAATCCAAACTTACGAAGTTACTTTTACAAATATTCCTAACTTCGTTGTGAAACTTAGGTTCAATTGGACAACTTATGCAATGCCTTAAATTTTACGTGCTAATTTTGAACATCCAATTATGGAGCTTATAGGTAATCCCAACGATTCTTATGACGTGTTGTCTCTAGTAGAGTTTTGCTTAGAAATGACTTGGGGTATATTTAGGTTGTTGTAGATGGGACTCAAAGTGTTACGCCTAACATAAGATTGTAGAGGTGCCCAAAGTGGTACGCCTAATGGTAGGTTATAGAGGAGCCTGAAGAGGCATGCCCAACAACTAGGATGATAAGTCGGACTGTATGTGATAGAGCTTATGAGAACCTTCATTGTATGATGTGTGATTAGCTAATATAAAGATAAATAAATTATTATGTGTAATTTACTTGCTTGTATTTTAACACATGTGATTATCTACGGTTGTTTACGTGTATGTACTTATGTGTTATATATTGAGTATTGGCTTACTCTTTATATTTTTTAGATGTGGGAAGTAATGATGCAAAAAAAAAAAAAAAAAAAAAATTAAAGTTGTAAAGATACTTGTTACTACCTTTAAGATGGGAAGAGAGGTGACTATCTTTGTTAGTTGAAGAATAGCCGAGGAAAATTTGATGAGTTAGAACTTTAGTGTTTTTTACTTAATAATTATTGTTTAGAAAATAACTATTTTATCCAAAAGAAATTATGACTTTATTTAAGGAATTTAAATTTATGAGAATATTTGAAGACTGTTATAGGATTATTATGAAGATCGTAGTTGATTGTACACTTGATATGTCATTAGAGGTTAGGGACATATGGTGATCTATGGCGTCCTAAGTTCAAAGACATTACAGTAGATCATTACAAACTAAAGGAGAAGGGAAAGAAGTGATCTTAGAACTAGTAACAACAACTTTCCTATAATGTTTATTGTAAGGTAAGCAACTCAAAACTCATTTGAACATTGTAAGAAAAAGACCTAAAAATTAACCCTTTAAGCATGAGATTGTCATTAAAGTATTTCCTAAGGAGCTTAATTTTATCTTTGCTTACAAATTTGGTTTTGTAGATAAATTATAAAAAAGACTACAAAAGGGGGAATTTCATGAGATTATAAATAATTGGAGAATTCATATGTAAATTTGGAGAAGTTAATAAAGAACTTGGAATTTGGGATTTAATGATCAATTAAGTTAGATTTATATTAAGAAAATTATTTAAGAAGACTTTAGATCACAATTCTATGAGTAATTTTTGAAAAAAAAAAAAGAGTAAGTTTAAGTGAAGTAGTCAACTAGGGTTAGGTTATATAGGTAGGCAATTAAAGGGGCTAACATAATGGTCGATTGGGTGAAAGGGCATACGGTCGACCATGCTTATAAAGTGGTCCATCAATAAGTAATTGTATTTGACAAACTAGGTTTCTTAATCGACTTTAAAAAATAGAAAAGTGTTAAAAAAAATGATCATACATTGAAAATAAGTTATTAATGGATATAATTAACTTTTTATAGGAATTAAATTGGATTATTTACAGTTGATAAATAATACCACACAAATTATTGTTGCTCGTTGCATGTGCATACAGGATTATAAACTATTTGGCCTTATCAATTAATTGCTTATTACTTGGGCTTAGTCAAGGTTAATAGCCATTTCAAATAAGTAGGTCATAGACTAGGTTTTTGGTACATCGTTTTGAAAAGTGAATATTTCTAATAAAGTAGTTGGTAGTTCAAGTGTTGAGTCTACATGTATGGGTAGGCAAATTATTAATATGGTGGAATGGTGGCTGATATTGATTGAAAAATTCAAAGAGAAGCTATAATTAGGTCATATTAGTGGCATGGGGCACTATTATGCATATTTACAATGGTGTAGACTATTGATGGTTGATAAAGATTGTGAATCTAGCATTAGATGATTAGAGATATTGGTTATATAAGGAAAGTTTGTATAGACCTTGATATATAGTTACATATGTAAGGATTGTTTAGACCTTAAAATGTAACTTACATACAAAAAGGTTATCTAGTATTAATACATTATATAAAAAGATTATGTAGAACTCAGTACATTGACTTCCTTTCATGTATTATCAGAGTTTGAGTTGTTTTATACCTTGGAATGTTAAGATTGTGTTACGTTTTTATGCTTAAATTATAACGTTAATAAATATCATTTGTTGTATTAATTATTTGTGATATACATGTAGTATGTGCTATGTGTATGAATGGTAATACTAGACTTTATGTCTCATCATATTTGAAAATTTTTATTTTAGGTAAAAATAATGGTGTAACCTTTGGATTAGAAGTCATAGTCATGTTTAATGCATCAAATAATTATTGAAAAACAAGTGGATTTAATTTAGACATACGTTTAGTGATATTTCTTTGATAATATGTATTTTCAGAGACGTTAAAGTTATTTTCAATAAAACATTTTGTTATAAATTAAAGTTGAATAATTATGAGTGAGAAAAAAATATGTATAATTCATTGGGTGAAGTGAATTGAACCATTAGTATAATAGCATGATAAATGGTTCTCATGACCTCTAATTAAATTGTAAAATTTATGTGGTTCTCTCTTATACTCTCTAGTACAAATGATGTATTATTTATTTTGACATGATATGTCTTATGGTTTTATCATTCTATATAGTTGCTTCATTAAATACTATAGGTGTTTCTAATAGAGCATAATAAAACTTTTGATAATCAAGGCATCTTTTGGCATAAAATTATAAGGTTTATTAGAATTCAAAATTCAATCAGTTAAGTGGAGATGGCAAGCATCAGAGTTTCAAACTTCATTTGAGAAGGCCATGGAGGACTTAATCTCAAAAGGAATGATCAAAACTCTCACTATAAGTAGTCTACTAAAGAAGCCTTAGTTCTAAATCAAGTAAGAGCTCCTCATAGAATTAAGGTTAATTGAGAGTTTGTTGGAAGGGGAAAGTTTGTCAAAGATTAAGATTTGACTGAAGTGGGAAGAAAATAAGGAATATATTTAGTTCTTCAAAATGGAGTTTAAGTGGTATTGAACTTAAGACAACTTTTAATTTTATGAAAGGTTATGATTATGAAAGGATGAATAGTGTGGCTTCTAATAGCATATAAGGCACTTTGGAATATTGATTCTAATAATTATACCAAAAGAAGTTTCTGATGGAGTTCAAAATTTCTAAAGGCATTTCATAAAAGAGCTTCTGACAAGTACGTTGGAATCTTTTGATAACAATGCTTTCGATAGATTTCAAAGTAGACTTTCTAACTTTAATGGATTTATTTCCAATTAATGTAACTTATAGGAGATTAAAATTAATTTCTTTAGAAGATTTGTTGCTGAGATCTTAAAAAGATTTTTATTTTTTTCCATTTTTTTTTCTATTTCTTTATTTAGCATGAGTCATTTATAAATATTAATGTTACCTTAGGAAAGAGACAAGTTCTTGATTGTTATTTCTTTTCTAATTCATATTAAGAAGTAATTGTGAAGCTCTTTCTTGGATTAGTGAAAGTGTTTTCCTTTTTGGTATTATCAATAAGAGTTTTTCTCTTTGATTGTGGCAATCATGTGATTAGATCATCCATATGTCATAATGTGTAATCAAATTTCAAACTTTGATTCTTACAAACCGTAAGTCATATTGGTAGTAAGAGTAAAAACCTTAATTCAATTATTAATATAATTCAATAATTATTCATATTGCTACTTTATTCGAAATTTTATAAAATAAAGCCCAAAATTTCAATTATTTTATTTATACATATGTCATGCTTCAAATTGGTGCTTGGAATTTATTCCTTATTTAAAGCACATTAGGAGAACATTCCAAAAATGAGTTACCTACTTGGAAGTGACCACGCCTAAGACAAAATCATAAGGCATATTACTCCAAAGTGAACAACACTTTGATGTGAGGAGTTTTGAGTCGTTAAAAATAGTGTTAGAGTAGTGTACCATCTAGTATAGGAGTTAAGTACTACATAAGACAAAGTGTATGCTAGGAGAGCTAACCTCTTGAGCCCATCTATTAGTGTTGTATGCATCCTGGCTTAGGCCTTAAGCTTAATCTTGTCTTATGACCTGCTTTATAAATGCATCGGATAAATATGGTAATAATTGCACCCCCTAAGATCCTCTCTATAAGATATTGAGAGATATGTAGACTCAGGGAAAGAATTTTACTTACTATACTCATCATTCCCAATCTTATAAGTATCAACATAAGCCTACAAGGTAAAGCACATAAAATTCTACTTTCTTTACACCTATGTTGTTATTATTCTTGATAATCCATTGACTTGAGCATCAGTATACGTGTTGGAGCCACCTCCTATACCTTTAATAGCTTAGGTTTGATCTTTATGCTAGTTAGATCCTCATGTACTAATCATCCATAAGCTTAGTCTTATTCTTATTGGAAATTCACTAATAACATTTGGCACCCATCATTTACAGCTTAAAAGTGAACTACGACTACGACATATGCACACATAGCCATTCATCTCACCCTCCAACTAATCCTCCACCACCTAATATGAATAGGGAACAACAACCCCCACAAGGGGGACAACACTAAGATGACAATCATTTCACTCACTTAGAACAATGTGTGATAGAGGTTCTCCAAGAGAACCAATTTATTAAGACAACAATGGTAGTTATCCTTTACTAGCATGCCAAAAACAATCATGCATGACCATGGTACGATGACTAAGAAGGTGAAAATTCCTCTTACCCCACAAATACTGTACCATAATGAAGCAGGCAAAGTAATTAAGCTTCAATCAAGCAATCTTAAGCCTTTCTAACCATTAGCCACTTAAACAATAATCCCTTGATCAAATTGACAATATTATCAAGCACTTAGCTGACATCAAAGGGTTTAAGCAAAGCAACCCTTAAGATATTGCATAATATAATATTAGGATAATAGTATAAATAAAAAATAAGATATATATGACGTCATAAGAAATGTAGACGTAAGATGTTAATAGATTTAGGGCCTATTTATTTTGCTAAATGGAATAAAGGGGGAAATGGAATTGCAATTATTAGAGAATGAAATAGAGGTGGAATAAGTGATATATAGATATTATGATATTTAGTTGAGTGTAATAGAATTAATGTCACATGTTTCAATTTAAAAAATTTAATAGAGAGTAAGACATGAATAAAAAGTAAAATGACTAAAATATCCTTATCAAATTGAATAATAATATAAAATTTAAAACAAGTTTGGAATAAATAGATTTGGTAAAAATTAAAAAAATAAAATAAATTTTGCTAGTCATGCCTAGCCTCAATTTCATATGAAAACCTTAGCCCTAATCTCTTGATGGAAGTTGAAACCCTAGCCCCAACCTCTCATGATGGAAGTTGAAACCTAGTCCCAATCTCCTTGGTTTTGACTTTTAGTTAATCAAAATCATGATTTCAACTAAGAATTTCATCCCTTAAGTGAAAAATCATGATTTGAATCACAATTTTAATGCAATTTCATTAGCAGATTCTTCATACTCCTAAGCCTAATATATTAAACCACTTGTTCAAAATAATGTGCAAGTCAAAACAACATTTCAAAAGCCATATATATGGCATTGTAGCCATCCATTAATCTATATCAGTGTCTTCTAAATGAAGGATAGGTAAAAAAACTTATCAAACCAAACTAATCCTCAAACCAAACCAAACCAAACCAAGCCTCAATTTGCTTAGAAAATTACCAAATTGAAACTTATGGTTGGTTTGAAAGGATGAATTGAACCAAACTATAAAACCAAATCAAATCATGTTAAAAAGCTATATTAATATTTTACTTGTAACTGAAAAAAAAAAAATTTCTTGTAACATAAAGTATGGTTTAGTCCATAAACCAAACCAGATCAAACTATAGTTTTATGGTTTGGAAAAGTTCCTAATTCAAATTGTACGATTTAGTTTAAAGTTACAAAGAATTGAACCACATTTTTGTGGTTTAGTTTTGTTTGGTAATCGGTAGGATTACCAAACTGTGCCCAACATTATTTTCCACAATCTATATTTATCTAAGCTCTACAATTAATGTGACATCCCATGCTAAGTGAATTCTCACATGGATTGTAGGAGAGAATTACTATTGATTTGTACGGTTATGATTGTGAATATCTTGTTAATAGTAATTAGAAACTTTTGAAAAATACACTTTAAGTTTTGTTGACATAATTAATGGCTACTTTTAGCTTGGGGTATGATAAATGATATTAAAGCTTAACCCTAACGATAGGTGGATAATTTAGGAACTATTTTGACCTGATTAAGAGAAGAGATCCAAATATGGCAAGTATTATTATTAGAATGTGACTCTTAGCATGCTTTCAAGATGACTTATAGGTTGAGGATCGCTGGAATGAACCCAATTGTATATCGAAAAGGTGGGAAAGAATTAAGTACAATTATAAGGTCTTACAATAAAGATGTATATATTTAAGGGAAAAAGATTGTGACACCTAATGAATGAAAGTTCAACATGACTTGTATGAGAGAATTGATATTGGTTTATAAGATCATGATGATGAACATTTTATCAACTCTAATTAGAAACAGTAAAGTAGGTAAAAAAAAACCTACTAGTATTTATTGGTTTAGTTAGTCATTACTTTTGATCGGAGCATTATAATTAAATAACTAAAATATATGAACTTTGTAAAGTTCGATTGAATTAACTAACAAGCATAAATATATTTAATAAGAATAACAACAATTCAAGAAATTTCATTCTTTTTCTCATTAATGTTGTTCTAGTACAAATGACTTAGAGTTTATATATGAAATATGAAAAATAATAAGTTAATATTACCGACTGAAGCTATACTAATTGATTTAGATCCAGATGTGTTATTTGAATGTCATCTTAGACTCTATCTTTTAAACCAAGAAAGGACTCACATATATTAAGACAAATTGAACTCGACATATGTAAGCCCCCTCCTTCATGTTTTCACCATCAACAAATGTATTAAAGATAGAGATCTGAAGCAATGGCATCTCAAATGACTATAATGGTTATATAGACAGAATCGACTTATTCAAATGCTCATATAGTAAGGGAGGAATAGTTAGTGTTGACTAATCATGCTTGAAGAGTACCTTATTTGAAGGATTATTCTCAAGGATTGCAATATTATTATTCTTCCCTTGTTCTTCATACTAAATGATAAAGAAACTACTATTACAAGTTTGCAACAATTACTACCTATTCACTTTACTAATTGAAATAAGGGGGGGAATATAATTATAATTATAATTATTAAGGAATGGAATAGAGGTATAATAGATTGTGTATAGATTTTACAATGTTTAGTTGAGTGTAACGAAATAACTAATACATTGTTCACTTAGTTGAATGTACTGAGGAATAAAATGTGAATAGAAAATCATATCCCCAAAAATAGCCCTTGTTTAATAGAATCATAAAATAAAATAAAAATGATATTATAAAATGAAAAAAATAAGAAAAAGCTTTGATTGTCTTCTATAGATTGAAACTTGAAACCTTAATCTCAATCTCACTACTTTTTGCCATTTGAAACCCTAACCCCATATTGAGAAGAAATCAACCAACCACCTTGAGAGGAATTACCGTAGCAATCAACTAGAAGCATCTCTAAGTTAATATGCAATTAAGGGGACATTAGTTGTTTTCTTCATTTAATAAAAATGGAAAAGTTATAACTAATTTGATTTTATTGTGAGGAATAACATTGGAGCACTAGTTCTCTATTGCTTTTTTCCTTTTGTCTCTACAGTACCGCCTCACTTGAAGAAAAAGCTAAAAGGGATGATACTGGTTTTCTCTTCACCCTTCAATAACGTAGATTAGAGCTTGATAGAAATGGAGACAAAAGAGAGGGATGAAACCTCTACTCGGTTTTGATTTTCTAGTTCGAAATTGTTGGAGAGATACAGAGGAAGTAGATGAATGGTTTTCTTTGACTTACCAGTTTGATGGTACAGATTAGTTTTTTATTTTTTCCTCTTCTTTTATATTCTATTCTTTGATGTGTTAATGACGGTAGAGTGTGTAATATTTTAATTTCTATAAAGGTATTTTAGAGGGAAAGAAAGCATATAAGTTCTTAATTCCAATTTATAGGGTGAGACAAATAATCTCTATTCTTTATTTTTAAGAATGACAATTCCTTATATAACTATAATGTAGGGTTTAGAACGCAAGTGCATAGGCAATTAATGAGTTGACTGTACTATCCTAAGGATTACAACAACATAAAAGTGCATGCTCAAGAGCTCCTTCTAGGTTTCAAATGTCTCTAGTTCTCTCTTGTTATAGGTACCCTTTACGGGCAAAAGAAAAATCACCAAACTTTCACAAACGATGAGTTAATGGTATCTTGCAAAACTTTTCACGAAGAGCACATGGACCTCAAAGAAGCCCAACAAGAAGTCAAAATCCAATATCATGCCAATATTGATCTAGTAAACATATGTTTTGCTCTGGAAGAATTCATCTCTCTTAGATAATTAAATTAATTCAATATTTGTTATTATAAAGCTACATCGGCGCAATTAGTTGGGTCCAAGACTCCACAAGTACTCTAAATTATAGTGATGATGCATATTGCATTTATCCTTTATTATTTCTAAATTTCAGATATTTCCAACATTTCTTAATCGGAACTCATGCTCTTTCATTATATTCCAACATATAATATGAGAAGAACTGCCCAATTTTTTGTTTCTCTGGCAATTTGTCATGCACTTTTAGTTTTAAGCGAAGAAACCTATTCCCATTACATTTGGAATACTAAAGTTGTGTCATGGAAGATGGTTCCAATTGCAATCATGATTAAAATTATGGCAGATTGGGTTGTTTTCTAATTCAAAGCCAGATAAAAAGCTTGTAAGTAATGCTGCTAAACAGGTTCGCCCTGAATTCACTTCCTAGGGAATTGACATCAATTTCCATCCTTAGGACTCAGATCTTGATTAATTTTGGGTAGAACACCATGAAATGGTAACTTCTCTTAACTAGTTAAAAGGTACATGTAAATCCTCAAAACCATGTTCTTGCTACAGCCAAATAGTTTGGTAGCATGGTCTTGCGATTTGTAAAATCACCTAGGACCAGCCTTAACCCTCATGATATATCTTGTTAATCTACAACCACAATGTTTTGCAAAAGAACTGCTGCGTTATTTCGAGCTCTTTTCACATGATATCACAACCAATACAATACATATGTACAAACATTAGGAGAAAGAGAGAAAAGAGAGGCATAGCTGCTTGGAATGACACTTTTCATTACTCAAATATGCATAATAATTGCTTAGTTATTTGACCAAATTAACATAACTTGTTGGAAAATAAATTACATCTTTGAGCTTAAGTTTAGTAGCTCTAGAATATGTACTTGACGATGGATGAACTTGAGGAACCAGGCCATGGTACTTGAACGGTGACCATGAGCTCCTCATACTCGAATTCCACGTCCCGTCCATTGATTCGGCAAGCTCTAGGTTTCTCAGATGCAAAAGCCTTCATCTCTCCACCTCCTCTAACACCAATTTCAACAGAACTCACACCATAGTTCAGGGACTGGACAGCCCCACCACAGTTCAGCATGTTGGCCAAGCCAATAGGAGCGAACTGCACGGATTTCCCGCTCAATGCTGTCACTGGAGACACTATGACAAGCTCGAAGTTGAATGGCTCCAGGGATATTTCTATGTTGTCTGATGGTTTTGACAGGACAAGTTTCTTGGACTGAAGCAAGTACATGGCGAAGACATTCACACCATCAACCGATATGGGATTGTCTCCGCTGTTCCATTCGATGTCTTTTGGATTGGTCTTGCAGCTCACCTTGCGAGAGTACTGGGAGGCGCACTGGTTGCGCCGTGTCTCACGGCACCATCCTCCACCTTGGCAGTTGAATGCTCCGATAACACCATTGTACTGCAAATGCAACACCCGGATAAGTTAGATTAAGGGAACCACTCCTAAGTTGAGTAAAAGAATTTAGAGTAATAGAAAGGCACGCAATTTGAACAACTTACTTTGTTCAGATTCCATATTTTGAGCATGGTCTTGCCATCATGAAGTGGATCAACAAACAAACAGTCTTTGGTAGGCAAAGCGTAGTATTCACATCTCAGAATAGAGCCGTCGGGCAAAACAAGGCGTTTGAGCAGCGGGAAATTATGCTTCCCAACAAAGTCACTGACGTATATAGGGCCTCCAGAGATTGCTCTTGAAGCAGCATGAAACTCAGCACATGCATGTGTGGACTGGAACATGTCCCAGTCAGGGTGGATGAAATTGCCCATCCACAGGCTGTTGTAGGCACAGTGCACCATGTGACAACCTTGGAGCCAGAATGTGCCATTCGGATCACCAGATGGATCGGTGCACCAGAAGTCATCACCTGTTATTTTTTGACATAACAATACACACTAAAGTTAGTTCAATTGTACTAACTATAACCCGATTCGGCGTAAAATATGAAGTTAGTATAACGGATGTCTTCCTAACTTTATTACTTTTGTTAGAATCATCTTTTTCAATTTACTGGGTCCCTTTTTTGCTTTTTCTTCTTTTTTTTTCCGGACCGACTGCAAAATCATTTAATAAATTGATTGTTAATTTAAACTAGGAGTTTCAATCCTCTATTTTAATAAGATCGGTTCAATACTCTATCTTATCTTTTATTTATATATTTTTAAATCTAAACTATTAAATTTATAATTTATTTAGTGGTTCATATTTAAATTAATATAAATTATAAGTGAGATGAGCTATAGAATTAGTCCAATAAAAATTAAGGACGGAACTATTAAAAAAAAATATTATTGATTAGATACTCTATCGTTTTGTTTTTTAAGTTGAATATGTTTAGTGCGTCCAATGGAATTTTTTTCTTTTTTTTTTTTAATGAGAGCTAATTGCTAAGTATAAAATACATATACTTTTTATAATTTTTTTAATTAACCATACAGATCACAGACACCAAGTCTATATTCAACATGCTCTTAACCCTAGATAATAAACAAAAAGCAGAATTGAGAAGTTTGTACTTTCTTCATGTTCCTGGCTAATGATAAGAAAATATAGTTATATAATACCTAATTGTTTCACTGATTTAAGTTAGACAGTTGCCTCTCACTCACGTAACAAATAAACCAATTATCAACAAATATTAATTTCATACCAAATATTCAAATCAAGATTACGTGGATTAGCTTCTTTTGCCTAAAATATGGTATACGTGGATAGTTGATAAGGAAACCAGAAACGTTTCCTGCCACGAATATGTTAGAAAAATCGACATAATAATGGATTCGCGAGGGATTCTGGAAACGTACCAACACGACCCAAAGAAATGGTCTCGGTTCCGAGGAACATGAAGTCGTTGCAGTGTCCCATACTTGCAATTACACCATTGCCCTTGAAATGCTTTCTCACTGACGCTGTTAATGCCTTGAAATATGCCTTTGCAAGCTCCACTCTTCCACCATAGTCCTCACATATCATCTCCAACAACTGTTCAATGGGAGTGGCAACATATAAACATTAAGCACACAATATAAACCAAGGATTAATCAACCGACAAATTTCAGACGATTGGATTCCAATTTCATCCGAAAATACTTTTAATCTTTTTAAAGCCGATTATAGAGTTTAGAAAACAGCAAAACAATTTGTGTTGTTGATCTTTAATAGGTGTCCATAATTGGTACTGATATGTTATATGTATGAATGAATAACCTATAAATATCAATAAAATGTTAATACATAAATAGTAATTTTTCAAAAATTAAGCATTACAATTAATATTTACACACCTTACAATAAAAAAAATGAATAAAATATCAATTAACACTCGATCTTGCTTATTCTTTTTATTTTTATTTTTTTGAAGTTCAAGGAGTTGTGTTGAATGACCATGGGTTATATTAAACAAGCGAGAACTTATACGATTCCATTCATATTTTTTGTGGGATTGATCTTGCCCTTTATCACATCGTTGATATAATATTTATTACATTTGAGCGGTTAAAATCACAATTAGTTTGATGGTTTAGATTTAAAGAATATTAAATAAATAATGTGATGATCCCTTAAAAACTAATGTGACCGTAGATTAATCCTAAACAAGCAGATGTATTTACCAGAAATTTTTGGAAAACACGTGGCCAAACGAGAAGGTTCCTGCGATGTCGGGAAAATAATTTAAACGCCGGGGAAAGATCTTTGAAAAACACCGAGGAATTGGATAAACTATAGCCCTTGCGGTAGTCAAAGATCCAAACAGATAACGTACCGACCAATATTTACTGCACCCGCTGAACAAATGGTATTACAAGTGTCAACTGCCAACTTCAAAGTCCGACTAACCGAAACAACCACCAAAAACAGTCGGCGTTTTTTTCGTGTGAAATCTTAATATGAATTGCGCCTCATAATTTAAGATACACATCGTCGTCTTCATCAAATGAATGATAATTGCGGGTCACTCGTTAACAGAGCGTTAAATAAGAAAAATCGGATGTAAAATTTTACATCTACACCTTATTTTACGATCTAAATATGTGCGATTTTGAAGGAAACTTACATGAATGACGTCGATCTTGACACCGTCAATACCAACAGCCTCCAAGTGCGAGTGAATGCCCTCGTACATCTGATCAACCAACTCAGGTGGGACCAACCCCACCCCAGTGTTCACGATCTTATCAACGGCTAGATCTTCCATAGTCAGCTCCAGTCCAGGTGACAATTTGGGATTGATCACAGTGGCTTCAGGCAGCCCGGGAACATTAGGCCTAAGACCACCCCAATACCCACAAAGTGCATGCCATACATACACGTAATCCAGAGTCTTGAATTCCTCCTTTAGGTCCTTGATAAAGGCACCCATGCCCTTAACCTTATTACTTGATGAACCACTTCCCATAGTCTTAGGGTTAACATAGTCCCTGAATTTGTAGTTCTCTTGGAATTTCAAGAGCCTGCATGGCATTTGCTCACCAGCAACGGTGTGGTTCATGCCTTCCTTAGTGATGGAATCGGAATCATGACTAATGGACTGCCACCCATCATCAATCAAAACAAGCCCAGGTGGGCATCCACCGTCCACCAGGCCCTTCACACCTTCCCAAATTCCTTGGGGGTGCACCGTGAGATAGAACGCATCCCAAGTGCACCATCCGAACTTGTCCACGACTCCTGGAGGAGTTTTTTCCTCGAGGAGCTTAAAAGTCCCTAGATGGATCCTAGAAACCTTTATGGCCTCTTTCACCAAAGCAAACGGGTCGTCCCCGGCTTGGAGGTAGAGCACGCTCCGGAAGCTGGTGGCTAATACTTTGGTGGACCCACTTTCCACACATATGTCGACGTGATCGTCCGGACCGTTTTGGATACAGGTTCGGAACGGCCCTTCCAAGATAGGCAGTAAGACCACATAAGGCCTGCCCGAATCCGAACTTTCAAGCACAACCAATTGGGTCTCATTTTCAAGGTCTCTTCCATTGGACCCGACCCAATGAGTTGTCCACCAGACCTTGAACCTGAAAATGCTCATGAATCTGATGCCCTTCAACTTGCCAATGGAGACCACGTGGCGGCTCTTGGGCTCGGAAGCATCAAACCCCACAAAGCAGCCAGGTGTTGTTAGTGATTTCTCATCACTGCTATATGGTGATGGGGTGGCAGTGATGTTATCAGGAACATCAGAGAGAATGAGGTGTCCATTGGCAAGGAAATTTGAATCTTCCAAGGAAATAACGGACCGATAGGCTCCTTCAACAAGAGGAGAAATTTCAGAACCAGCTTTGCTCAAGCTTGGAGCCATTGATGAACTGCACGAAGCAAAGCTCGAAGGACACGAATATGTCAGGAGGAGATAAGAAACTTTTATGAAGTTGGGTTTCTTTACAACAAGAGAGTGATATATATAGAAGAAAGAGGTTCAGTTTAGAAAACAAATGGGAATCTAATGTGTTCTTTAAGATTGGTTAATGATGTTTGTGTTTGTGTATTTGTATTGTGTATTTGCAACGGTGAGTAGTTTATGTTTAGCATGGGATGGGATGTTTGCATGTATTTATAGGGAACGCAATCCATAGAGGTGGCCAATTTCATAGGAAGGTGAGGTGGGCTACCACAAACCAATAGGCAGTTGGTTTGAAATTTTTGTTGAGAGAGTAATCATGTGGGACATTTCTAGCGATAATGAAGTAATAGAATAATCTAATATTATTGTTTATATTTTATCCATTAAGGCTTTGCCAATTGTCATTGGTTTTCATTTATTATCATTAGTCATTATTTTGGGTTTGATCTGGATATATGTTGGCCGAAATTTCGTGCTCCTTGGATCTAGAAAAAGCCATATTAAATGTAACATCAGGCATGAAATTGTGGGTTTTTTTTTTTTTTTTTTTTGGGGACTTAGATTAATATAACGGCAAGATATTAGCAGTCGGCGGGGAATAGGGAAAAGTGATAATTTCTTACAGAAAGTGCACCATTGTCTAATTAATTATATAAGTAATTTCCGTTGAAATCTTTTTAGAGATACCTTCTTATCATCTTATGGCACCCGACTTCACATGCACGTTCCCTCCTCACCACTCCCCAAGTTGCACCATCATCATCATACTTCATATTCCTTTTTCTTTCTTTTTTTTTTAATGTTATAACTAAATCTTGTTTCGGTAATGTCGATTTACTTTTCTACTCATATATATTTCGAAACAATATATATATATATATATATATATATATAACCGCAATGAAGCACATATGTTTCAAAACCAGTATGTCTTAAGGAAGTACATACATTTTAGAATCGAGCGATAATTATAAACAAGAGTACACGTAAAAAAGCTAGAAAGTCCGAAAAATAGACTTATTAAAAGTGTAATATATATCTATTGATTTAAAAAAAATATTATATAAATATGAATTATATGAAATTAATTATATAAATATCAATAGTAAATATTATCGCTAAATTGTATTTAATATATAAAATTTTATTAACCTTATTTGTTATTTATATTAAATACATAACAAAGACAATATGATATCTAATCTTTTAAGCCATATTGGCTTCACCTTGACTCAATTAAAATTACTCTTAAATGTAACAATGTCATTGACCCATTGTATTATAGTAGCCTTTTCAATCCATTAAACAAAAAGATAAAACAACATAGAATAATTGTAGTATATATCTCACATTTGAGAAAGATGCAAAATCATACAACATGTAGCTTCATTGAAACTCCACCTACATTGTTAATTGCTAATTTCAAGTTTGCCTTGTAACTCTACAATACATTACAATTAGAGCTGAGTAAGTGGGTTAATTTGCTCCGCTTCGCATTAGCCCATAGGTTAACCCACTTTTGCTCTCTTGCAAATACTAGCTAGAATTTTTAGCCTAACCTAACCCACCTCGCTGCAGGTTGATGGGTCAAGTAGGTTAACTTGTTGTACCATTTTTCATTTTTATAAATGTATTATATGGAATATTCACAAATGACAAATCATAATTCACAATCTTATTAGTTTCAATTTATATATTGAGTTTTTATTTACTATAAAATTTAAATTTTATTACATTTTAGAAAAATAAAGTTCTATTACGAAAATATATAAATAATATACATACATACAATTGCATCGATGTTTACTTTATTTCATAAAAATCAAATATAAAAATGAAAAATGAAAAGGAGTAAATTGTTTCTTAGACTTATTTAACAACATATCAAACCATATATATAATTGCTTTAAATAACAACAATGATCATATACTCTACAATATTAATATGATGATCAACTTCATAAAATAATTATTTTGAATGTTTCATATAAGCTGGTATATACAATAACTTTTTACTATATTTATTATTTCATATTATACACAATTAATAATAAATACATTATTATCATATGATATATTGAACAATATAATTATGGTTAATTAAATATGAGTATATCATGCATTACTTAGATTTCAATGAATCAATATGTTTTGAAATGAAATATAATGTTAATTACATTTGTAAAAAGCTCCATGTTGGGACCAAAATGCACTTAAATAAAATGCATTAATAGATTATTACATGTTCTCTCTCCTGCCAAATAGCTTTGCAATGAGTTGGTCCACTTTAACTTGTGGATTAAGTAAGGCGAGCTAATAAAGTCCATATATAAGAAAATCAAAATTTTTAGCTAGATGTGCATTTTTTTACTGGTCATGTGGGCAGGCCGGTATAATTTGCCCTGCATACACAACTCTAACTACTATATAGAGGCTTATACATTTAGAATCAACCTTAAACATAAGTTTTTTCTTAAAAATGCACAAGTTTTCACTTCTAAATTCTTATATTTGAATCACCACTTTTATCATAATAATAAAACAGAAATGAACAAGATATTAATAAGAGAGTTTTCCAAATGCTAAATTTCAAATAAATGGAAATCATATTATCACAAAAAACCAAAGATACTGCTTAAACATAAATTAAATACAAGAAAAGAAGAAAAAGATAATGTCTATATCGAATTCGTTGATGCTATACCTTACTCTTGATGTGAAAACTACAATTATTTTACTCATTTTTATGTTATGTGTATAGGTATGCTTTTTCACAAGAATTTACAAGATTGAGATGATTAATGTTGTGTATGATAGTTATTTCCGCTTAACTCTTTTCTTTTATTTCCTTTCATCTGTGTTTCTTTCCTTTTACCTAGTCATAGTGCATATGATCCTTCTTCTCTTTTTTTTTTTCAATCATAGTGTATATGATCCATTTAAAATGCAAAATCGGACTTGGAGCAAAATCATTACTCCACAATTGATTTATGTTTACACGCATTGCGATTTCCTTTAATTGGCCATTCCAATTTTTAGTAATATTTTAACTTCAAAACCTGAGATCAAAATGAGCATATTATCCAGCTTTAGAAAAGGAAAATTACACTTTTAAGCCATGATTCCTTCGACTACTTACCCATTTAATGTGCACATTTAAACATGATGGTCGTTTCTACATTTGTGAACTATACAACAAATAAAAATAGAATGGTTATCTAAAACATAGTTTGCCGACTATAACCATCGTTTTCGATAGTTTAGAACCTAAAATTTTCTTTCTTCCAAATTTAACCATCCACCACAAAATAAATAAATAAATAAATATAAAATGGTTGGAGGGAAGGAATAGCCTTCAGCCTTAAAACTAGAATAGAATCAGAACCAAAATGCCTTTGTAAAAGTGAACTGAAAGAAGATTCACTTCAGCTTGGAGTTTTGCTGGAAAAAGCACTTTCAATAGGATATGGGAATATCGGTTTTAGAGACATCCCTAAGTAATGAATATATGGCTCATAAGCCAGAAAAGTGCATATATGACACGCAGTCCCCATAAATATTGATTCCTACGGCTGCTTTTTGATTTCTTGTCCGTCTTCAATCTTGAATTCGCTTGATGCAAGAAACCAATGATAGAGTAAACTGAAAACTTCAAATTTTCCTTTTTATCAGCTTCTATGCATATTGATATTACTAGAAGGGGGAATCAAATGTGATCACCAAGTTGAAAAATAGATATTAATATCATTAAATTACATATCTTAACAAATAAACTTAAAAGTCTAGCACACCTTACTATGCATATGAATATTTGCATTTGTTCTAAGAAAACAAGGTTAATACTTGTTATAATTAGTGGTGAATGAGAACCTTATTATATCTTAATCCCTATA
This sequence comes from Lumnitzera littorea, assembly GCA_024138015.1. Lineage (NCBI taxonomy): Eukaryota > Viridiplantae > Streptophyta > Magnoliopsida > Myrtales > Combretaceae > Lumnitzera > Lumnitzera littorea. The sequence continues at coordinate 68,482,893 of JAMXBB010000011.1, read as the reverse complement.
AGACTTTGCTCGATCAACGAGTGACTTTTAGATATCTTTTAAAAGTCATAAGGTAAATTCTAAGTATAATTTTCAGAATATACTCTCATAGAATAGAGTATAGATATAATATTGCAATACTTATACTCACCATGAAACTTATACTCTAATATACAAGATAGAGGTTATTAGGTACTATGTATGCACCTTGTAAAATTATTAAATCATAATAATAAATGTAAAATATTATTATATTTTCACCTTTTAAATTTCTCCAAAAGAGCAAAAAGATAAAGATATAGGCTATATCTTAAGCTCATAATCCATAAGAAACTTCTAAAATTTCTTACTTCATTTTTTCCACTTTTTCTTATCTTATTTCTATATTTCTCTTTTTCCACCCTTTGTGTCTCGTTTATTCTTTGTTATTAAATCATAATAATAAATGTTTGTGCATGATAAGATAGTTGTAACTAGATTAATAAATATCAGATTATTAAAATTGTACATATTGTTTATGCATGGTCTTTCGGATCTATGGATAGTAGCCATTGATAAGGGAATATACTCCAAAACTCCTAGAATAATGCATTTAAATTAGACACGAATATGATTATGGTGACCAAATAGGTCATTGATATGAAGGAACTACAATTGACATAATTGACATAAGTTAGTTAAGTAGGAATGAAGTTGCAATAGCGAGATTGATGGAATCAAAAAAATATTTGAGCATTGTAGATGAACTATACTTCTCATGGAATGATGCAAATATTGACTTAGTATGATATGAATGAGCTGTGGTAGCAAGAAATAGAATCGTCCCTTACAAATTATGTTTCACAAAAGATGGTTACAGTGGGCCAAGTTATATTACGTATTGCAAGTTGGAAGTTGTGGTTTGAAAAGTGGCATCGTATCATTTTGAACCTTGGTTGTTAGGATTGATGTTATGAATCCCTTACATATATAATTCAATTAATTGATTTGTTGCACTTAGATAATATAAATTGTATGTGTTTGATTTGTGACATCTGCATGTGCATGTTGCAATATAATATTTGTTAAGCTTTTTACTTATCCCTTTTGGAGAAATTATTTTCTAATTGAGACAAATTTATAGATGAAGCTACAAAGAGCATAGAAGATAAGTCCTACATATTCCTATCCAGGTAGAAATATGTGCAAATAAGCCATGCTCTTTGCTTCGATGCACGATGGTTTAGGTTAGGTGAAATTAGAGTCTAGGTTTAGAAACTAAAAACCCAGAGAAATGCATGTGAGTTGTAACTAAATACAAAGATGATGTAATTAGAAATATATTAGTTAGTAAGAATCAACAATTCATGTTCTAAACCTACCAAAATGAGTTAAGTTCATGTCATGGGAACTCATGGTGGTTTTAGAACATGAATCGTTGATTCTTACTATGCGATACCTCATGGTTAAATGTTTCATATGGATTATAAGAAATTGTGGTATTAGTTTATAAGGCTATAGTTGTGAGTACTTTAATAACATAAGCTTAAAATTTTTTGATCAAATGGTTAGAATGAGCCCATTAGTATTTATTGGCTTGATTTAACTATTTACTGATTTTGACTTGAAGTGTTATACATGGTATTAGAGCGAATCCTTTGCCAGTAGGTATATGATTCAGGTCTAGTTCTAGTTTACAAAAGAGGTCCAAGGAAGGTGGGGAATGTTATCCGGGTATAAGGATGACCTATAGGTAATATGTGGCTTAAATCATACATTGAAAAAGGAGGAAGATCTAAGACAAATTATAAGGTCTCGCGATGAGGATGTCGCATGTTTAAGTGGAGGAGATTATGAGACCCTATGGTTAAGTGTCTCATATGGAATGTGGGAAATTGTGATATTAGTTTATAAAGCTATGGTTATAAATCTCTTAATAATAAAAGCTTGAAACTTTTGGGCCAAGTAGTTGAATAAGGTCTATTAATGTTTGTTGGTTTAGTTATTCACTACCTTTAACTTAGAGCGTTACATGCTAACTAATATATTTCTAATTACATTGGAGTTTAGTCACACTTCATACACAATAACATATGAAATGTCAATTTTAAATGTTTTAATTACAATGCTTATATGATACCACGATAAAATAACTTGATCCTATAGTATCTAGTTGTGATGCAAAACCACCCAAAAACCCTTTTTCTCTTTCTTTCTCTTCTCTCTCCTTTTTATTATTATTTTCTTTCCTTCTTCTACCCTCTCTTTGATGGCATTTCCTTTTTTTCCTCGTTTACTCTTTATTTTCTCTTCCTCATCCTTTTTCTTCTTTTGCTACATGTTTTCTCACCTTGTTTAAAACCTAATTGTTGTAAAATAATGAGAACACATGCATTGGAAGTCCTCAAAGTAGTTTAAATGTGCTTTCTTTCTTATTCTTAAAAGTGTGCATGTTGTTGTCTTACTCCCATGACACCATGTCAATACTACAAATTTCAATTGGATTTTTCATTCTTCCTCTCTTTCTTTCTTTCTTTCTTTCTTTCTTTCTTTTTTTGTTATTGGATCTTATTTTCATCTTATGCACTCAAGTGTTTAGTATAGGAAACAAAAAGAAAATAGGTAAAAATTAACATATGATGAGTTAGAATTGAAATTTATCTAATTTAATCCACATATGCCATATAATTTTGATGGTGAAACTTGTGTGAGCAATATGAGTATGAAAATGAGGACTACAAAATGTGTTAGATATGGGAATGAGTTATATAGATATTATATGATAAAATCATGAGTTCCATATGTTATTACTATAGCTTATTATTACTTTTGTTATAATAGCTAATTATTAGGGATATTTCATGGAGTTAGTACATGAGATTCTTGTTAACATATACCTAACTTAGCTCCAATTGAGATATGATTTTCTACCATGAAACATAAAATGCATTTGTTAAGGGTTGTTGAACTTGTATTTTTATTTAAAATTGCTACAGTCTGTAAAATCAAGACTTTTCTACAACTTATTTTAAATAGCTTGTAGATATGATTATAAAAAAAGACTTAAAATAAAATATAGGAATAAGGAGATAAAGAAATAAGGTATTTTTCCTTAAAAAAGCTCATAATTTATAAATAACATGTACATAAGGACTAATAAAGCCAAAACTAAATACCTTTTTCATTTTATTGTTAAAAAAATGATAAATTAAAGAAAACGGAATCTTTTAACTCATTTTAGAGTCATTGATTGTACAAACTAAAATAAATAGATTTTCCTTATAAATTATGCTATTGAAGTTGGAACATGAATGAAAGCTAGGAACATAGAATAAGGGATTAAGAGAAAGAAAGAGAGAGAGGGAGGGAAAAAAAATTGAAGCGAGATAGAGAAAATGATATATTGCTCTACTAACTGATGGGCTTTTAGAAGTGTACTTATATTTACATTTTTAATTCATTCAACTCAAATAAGTATATCGGCATATTCAGTTAAAACCTAAGTTTCTACTAAGTTTATTGTGTAGGCTTATGATTTTATGATTTTACTAAAGTATACACAAACATAATTTCATTAATGATTTAACTTAAAAAGGCTTCATAAAATTATAAACTCATAGAATCATGTATATAAAATCATGATTTTAACAATCATATATTTACATATCAATCTTATGCTTTAATTCTTTAGATTTACTCTTCTATATTCTTTTTTTTTCCTTTTTTTAGCATGGAGATAAAAAAAAAATACTAACAAAAGGTGAAGCTAATGTATGGAACACATATAGCTAGATGATTACCACATGGGGATGGTTTAATGTTAGGTTTGAGTAGTCAACTAGAAAGGCCATAGTTAAATAAGATTGTTGTGGTCAACTAAGATAACCATTGTTTACTATCATGGTAGACTAAAGTGGAGGAATGATCAATCAAGGGTGCTCATGTGTCTTATTAATATTTTAATTTTCTATGTTCTTAGAGTTTAAGTTATTTCTTTTATTGAAATGGGGTTTTTGGCAAATTGGATAAGATTATTACTCTAGAGTGGTTGTAAAAACTGTATATCATACTTTTACATAAGGCTATTTAGTTGAGGGAATATCAATTCCATTCCCCCTTTATTTCTTACTCCATTCATATCACTGTGTTCACTTCAATAAATTTCAATTACTTAAGAATTGCGATTCATGAAAATAAAGAATCAAGATTCCTTACCTAAACCACTAAATCCCAATTCCTTAAACAAAAGACTACACTTAACCTCTTCTTCTCTACTTAACAAACCAATCACTACAATACACAATTACCACCACCACCACCATACACCACCACCACCACTATACACCATCAACGACATTGTAAGGCTAGATTTTTACCATGCTATACATGTTCTTCTAGAACCTCAACTCATCCATGCACAAAATAATATATATTTGAAAATTAACAACAACATAAATATGAGAATTACCTTTAGATGTAAAGGACACAATGGTGGCTTTCGATCAAAAGTTTGAGTTAAGTTTCGAGGAGATAACATATCGAGGAGGAGAGATAGGTTGCCGATGATAGTGGCAATGGTGGAAGCACAAAAAGGAGATAGAAAGAGAAGGGGGTAATATTGTGGATCGAAGAGAAGATAGAATGGAGCTCGATATATGGGAAGGCCAAATCAAAGAGAAGATGGATTTGCTCAATTGAGGTGGGATTTCACTTCTCAAAAACCAAATCTTTAATGAGCCTAAAGAGAGAGAAAGAGAGCAAAGAAATCAACATAGTGGGGAGAGAGAGAAAAAATAAGCTAAGGGTAAAATTGTATTTTTAGTTTCTAATACAAATTATTCCAATTATCCTTTTTCTTCAACTAAACAAGGTAATAAATATTTACTCCTTATTATATTTTATAAGAATTCTCATTATATTCCTTTTTTATTCTATTTAGTGAAGTAAACGGACATTAAATTCTTTTGATCTCTTACCCATTGTTTTTCTCCCTAATTGCTTGAGGTTTTCAACATTAAACATGTGGTTCATTCTCTCCTTATCATTTACTTATTTATCTATTTCAGGTGTTTGGTAATCTATAAAGTAGTGTTAGTGTTACTTTGGTTTTAACCGAATGGTGTCACCTCTAAGGTTAATAGATTGATAAGAGCCTTATTGTGGCACAATGAAATGTTGTGTATAAAGAGTTGGTAGCAACGCAATGGGATTAGAGATTTAGGATGATACATAAAATCTTTTTTTTAAAAAAAAAAAAATAGGAAATCCAAAATCCTCCTCTTAAAAGTGTATTAGGTTGTACAAAGTAGCTAAAACTTAAAACAGATGAGATCAACTCGTGTCAATAGGAATTACATGCTGATAATAAAATTATGACAATTCTTTCTTTAGTTAGCAACTAAGAGTAGACCTTTAAATAAATCAATTAAACTAACTACGTTAATTAGCAATAGTAGCCAAGGTTATAAATCAATAAATAGACAAGTTGGATTACGAGTATGCTATCATCTAAATAATTAACCAATGCATCTAGTGTATATTAAGAGTAACTAATTAAACTTTTATTAGGTTCATAAAAATACACTTCTCTTCTATTTGTAACTATCCTAATAAAATTAGTGATTTCTCTATTGAATTATTGATTTGTAATTATCAATTAATAATTAGATCTATTTAACAAATAGATAATTTTTATTTGGATAAGAAAGTTATACAAAGGAAAAGTACAAAAGGCAAGTAAACTTTATATATTTTAAAATTTGTTATAGTATAAAAAAAGTCCTTTAAAATTATCCTTTCACATGTAAGTTTCATTCCCCTTCTCTTCATTCAAAAATAAAGAGCAAACCTTTATAAATTAATAATGTCAAAACCATGAAATTTTATTAATTTAAAGAAATATTAATTAATAGATAAATTAATAATTTATTAAATTAAACAATGCTTTTTTGATTCAATAAATATAAATTTAATTATATAAGAAATCACTGTTCTAGTTATGATTCAATAGCTTTGGAATCAATTTCCCCAAATGAAGCACTCATAACGGTAATAATTCTTCACAATTTTTTATTGTAATTCAAGAGCACGACATCGAAGTTTTTGAATGCAATGAAAAAGTTAGAGATTGAGTTAACCTAAATTTAAATTTCAAGAAGAAACAAACAACAATAAATTTATATTTTACTAAATTGTTCTATTTATATTTGTAATTATAGAGATATGTTAATTTATGATATTGATGGGATCATAACTTTACATAAGGACTTCCTAAAAACTATCATCTTATTAATTTATTGAAATTTAATTTCGTAAATTGAGTCAAATTGGGACCAAAAAAATATTATTTTATAAATGTTATTAATTTATCGAGTATTAATTATGGAGATCTAATCTAACTATTTGTGTGAATGCCAAGGGAATACCTTTTCTTCCATATTGAATCCATCCATTTCTCATTTCTCATTTCTTTTTTCTCAAACAAGGGATTACATTTTTACTTCAAGTCCCTCCCCTTCCATTTTTTGTTTTGTTTTGTTTTTTCTTTTCCTTTTTTGTCTAATCCAAATATAGTAATAGAGCTTAGAATAGGTTTCTGGACAAGTAAGATTTTATCACGTTGGATTTAGATTTTAAAAAATCCATCCCAAACATGTGCTGTGTTGTATCCTTAGCATAAATTAATGTAAAGCAAGAAACCTAGATAGTGGACTAAACGAAATGAAAATGGCTTATATATTTGCTTATGTACTTTGGTTTATTGGGTCAACGAATCCCCGCCTGGTGAATGGAATACCCTCAACATGATTTAGATGGCTCTGAAGTGGCAGGCTGCTTCTTATTCCTTCGCTTTGCCTTTTTCTTCTCCTTTCGAATCTTTTCATTATTTATGTATTTCGGTAGTCCATTTCATAGCTAATAACAGTAATCATTTGTTTCCTACAGAAAATTTAAATTTTCTTTTCCTATTCTTATTGTACATCCTCCCACCTTATCTTGATAAAATTCCTTTCCTTTTCTTTTCGTTCATTTTCTCCATTAATTTGATACATTTTTTTTTTTTATTCCTGGTCCTCATACATGACGTAGTCGCCTAAGTATCTTGACACTTTCCTCTTTTATCTTTTTATTTTTTTTTTCTTTTACCTTTTTGTTCCAGGACAGGATGATGTAGTGCCAAGGAGGAACCTATTCTTCTTCCATTCTTCTTCTTCTTCTTCTTTATTTTTTTATTTTTTTTTATTTTTTCCATTCTTGAGAATAAAAATTTGCTTCCGTGAAATGGATGATAGCCTTTGCTCCTCTGAAATGATGACACTCCGGAGTCATCTTCACTTCTATTATTCATTTTCAACGCTACGTATTTTCTCTTCCTGTCTATATGTTAAATTTGGTAATTCATAGGTAACATTATAGGATCAATGATGATATTAATAAGGACGATTGACTTTTTCAAGAGTATATAGTAATGTTATGAATAAAGAAAAAAAATATGGAAGCTATGTAGAGAAGTCAAATAGGGATCAAGTGGTTTGGGAGAAGGGGGATATGGGGAAGTTATTTGGGGAGGGGATCTATATTCAAAGTTATTTGGATGGTTTTATAGAAACATGTATTTCTTCTTTCTTAATAAATGATTACAACCCCATATAAATATATATATATAAAAAAATGCAGTGGCTTTAAACAATCCCATGAATAACTTATTAATTCAATTATTTACTATCTTTTGATATCTTTTTTGGGGGCAACCATTCAAATTATTTGTATATATATATATATATATATATATTATATTCATTTATCATTTTCTTTAATAGTCTTGTTATATATATATATTATATTCATTTATCATTTTCTTTAATAGTCTTGTATAGAGTTTTTATGATAGATGAGGTAAGAAGAAAAAAGTCAAACACAAACTTTTAACGGTTAATTAACTTTATATTCATGTAGACACAAAAGAGAAGGAGATAAACTTACTAGATATATATGCATCAAACGTCTATTTAGATATTCCGGATCCCTATGAGAGATATGTCAATTGAAAGAATAAGAAAAGATTAATTGAAACATTAATGAAGTAATTAATAGATCACTTACATGAATTAATGTTTTATCTCATATTTCGTATGCATCCTTTTTCTTTTATTTTATATACACACACAAATACAAATATATATACACATACAAATATGTATGTATTACATATGAGGGGATCAAAGTTTGAGATCAAGAATAGAATATTGAAGTTTCAAATAGTTAAAATAAATTATCAATATTTTACTACATGAAAGGATTCATCATGCTACCATCACAATGCCTTAAATTGGATTTGACATGTCATGTTTTCTGACAATTAGTGCTAGTATACAATTGATGTGGCTATTTTATTCCAAGTATAAAAGAAAAAAAGCAAAAGCAAAAAGTAAATAAAATTATTTAAAAATGAAAATAAAAAGAAAAATAAATGAAATTAAAATAATAAAAAAGAAACAGTAGAAAAAGTAATATAATTACAGAAAAAAAAAAGAAAAGAAGCTAATAATTAAAAAATGTACAAGCAACCCCAAATAAGTGTTTGTTGGCTATCCTTTGATTTTCGAATGGCTAAAATGGCTATAAGATAAAGTTAGGTCACAACTTACAATTTAAAATGAGTCGTTTGATTCACCACTAGTGGTGGTTGGCCTACATACCCTAAAGGGATCATTTGACCCCCTTAAGGTGGTGGATAGCTATCCATAATTTCAAAAATCAAAAGAAAAAGAAGAAGAAAGGGAAGAATCTAACTAGTTTGCAATTAGGTTGCAAATTTGTGGCTTGATCATATCCTTATACCTTTTTTTTTTTCATTTTTTATATATAAATGTGGTAGATGGCTGTCTAACACCCTAAAGGGATCGCATAACCCCTAGAGGGTAGTAGACAACTATCGACCATTCAACCAACCTCAAATTATAATTCTTGACTTACCTTCAAAACCATACTCATTCGAGCTACACTTAGGTCTTAGGGTAGTTGGTTGTTTTTTCCTCCATCAACTTTCCACTTCTTTTTCTTCTTTTTTTTCTCTATTTTTCATAATTCTTTTTATTTATTTATTTTTGTTAATTTTATTTACTTTTCTACCTTTTTTTCTTTTTTATTTCTAATAAAATAGCCATGTCGGCACCAATTGTCAAATATCTTGCCATGTCAAATCCATTTAACGGCGTTATGGTAGTAGTGTGATGTGATCTCCCCTTTGAACCACAGAGCATGATGTCAATCTTTTATTTTCCCACCTAAATTTGAATTTGTAATTTTCCTTATTTTATCCCAAAAGAAAAATAAACTCTTTATTGAAAAATCAAGATTAGTATGCACTAAATCAAGAACAAACGCTTAGGCTTGACTTTCCATCTAAGAAAATTAGACCTATACAAAAATAATTTAGTTAAAAGAAGCTTGAAATGACAAAGCTTGGAAAAAAGGGATTGAGGACTAGGAGAGACAAGTTGATTGATTCCTGGCATAACAATTAACCCTGCCCCTAGATCAACTACCCTGTACTTAGGTTTACCATTTCGGCCTCAAGGTGATCCTTCACTCAATTAATTACTTCAAAATATATGATTTGGGTAAGCTATAATTGAAATTAGTTAAAGATTAGGATAAATTCATAAATAAGAGAAAAAAAATAAACTAAAGAAGTATTTTGGTACTTAATCATGTAATTTGCTATTAATAGGATTTTTAGGCTTAAAGGATGAAGGAATGGGTATGTGGAAGCAAGTTCTCTACTGCTTGCATGTTAGATGTACTTATGTATTATAACTAAAATAGACTAATACATACTGTACTATTAAATATGTTTTGTGATGTGCACATTAACCATAGACAAGTGCATGTTGTGCTATACATCTCGAAAGAGGATAAATTTAGGTGATAAGTTTGCTACGGCAACTAACAAGTCAATGATATGAGATAGTCATATCCAATATGGTTAGTGAAGGGGAACAATGTTACAATGGAGGTGCTAATGGGCAGAATATGATGCTAATTAAACCATTGTAATGGACTTACACTAATTTTTACTTAATGAGTGATAAACTCAATATGAGACTATTTCGATAAATACTAGGTTGTGGTTTAAGTTATTAGAGAATTTTGAGTGCAGATGCCGAATTGAGGTTTGGTAACTTATTTGATAGCAAATACTAAGTTAATGTTCAGTAAGGCTCAATATTTTATTCAGTAGCAAATATTAAGCAAAGTTTGGATTTTTTTTTTGCAATAAATACGAAGCAATAGTTTAGTAATTTATTTACCAATAGATATTAAGTTGAAATCTAATAATTTATTTGGCAGAAGATACGAAGTAAAGGTTTATTGATTTATTTGGTAGTAGATACTAAGCTAATGGTTGATAATTTATTTGGTATAGCAGATATTGAGTTGAGGTGTAGTAATTTACATGGCATATAGTCCAACATGGCATAAGAATATATTGACATAGTTAATTTGTTATTTGTTGCATTTAGTTTATGTAGTCTCGAGTGTTGTATGTATATGCATATACAATATAGTATTTATTGTGCTTTTACTCACCTTATTTGAGAAATTATTTTTCAAATAATTGATAATTGGATTTAAAAACTTAGAGAATATAGGATACAAGCCTCGATTTTTCCTATTTATTTAGTAATATGTGGAAGATTGACCATTCCCAGGTAGTTCAGGGTATGACAGTCTCTATGGTTGATTTAGACATGTTAACATCAACATTGATTTTGTTAGAGATAAGATCACATGTCCTTATAAAATGCTAGTTCTTGGTGCGACGAACAAACTTATAAGAAATCATTGATTATAATTCTTATCTTCTAAGATGGGTCTAATCTATACTTACAATCTTCAATTATTTTATGATTGGTTAGTTAGAGTAAATGCATCCAACTGGCAATCAAACCATCTATATAAGAGTCCAATAGGAATGACTGGCTAGTTAATTAGTACAACTAATTCTTTGGACATAAAACTAATTATCAATTGTAATTAATCTAATTCATTACATAATTAACTTTACTAAGTTAGTACATATTTTGGGTCCATTATTACACACGGGGCATTATGTTTAATTCAAGAGTTTGATATAGTATTTATTTATTTACTTCAAGATTATATATGTTTGGAGCAAATTATTGATGCTTATGTAAAAATGACAAAATGGGGACAAACACAAAACCATGAAATAAGGAACCTGTTATACTTTATACTATATTTATCTATTGCATGGTCTAGATGCTATAGATGCCGATTAAGTGCGAGAGGTATATAGGTTGACTTGGAGAACTATTAAACCGATGACATGTAGAGAGATATTCTTAAAGAGAAGCATAGAAAGAGGAACAAGCAAAATCAATTTCTTATCGTGCAAGTGTAGAAGCAAAATTCCTTCTCATTCTTCGTTTGTTCTTACTTGATTAGTTGTTCTGATCTTTTTTAGAATAATTAAGATAGAGTATTAACATTTGTTTGATTCTTTGTAATGCTCTGAATTGTGCAAACAAGGAAGATGGGGTTTTTATTTATAGATGCTAGTGCTTAATCTCAACTATTAGATGATTCTAGAGATATCTCATGATAATGTCTATAGTTTGTTTATGACAATCAATGAATGAGATAAATTCTCTTTAATTCTTTCGTAACTTCTATGAGATTTTGATGGTAGATGCTCTTAGAAAAGCTCAATGTTTAGTGAAAAGCTCAAAGCTTACAAAGAACCTTAATGGCTCATATAAGAAGTGGCTTTTCTTAGCACACAAGACAGCTAAAAAAGGTTCAGAGCAGATAAACTAGTTCGGTGATTCCTGTTTTGATCATATTAAGTTAAATCTTCCCATGAAATCTTTGAACCTAAGCCTGCCTCTCTATGCAATGCCACTAATATGAGAAACCAATTTATGGAATTAACTTTGGTTATTATCATAATAGCCTTCTCTACTTATAGGAAACTATCTCCTTGTTATTGTTACTTATAGTGCATCTTTTTTATATATAGATTTTGTTAACAACTATATATACGACATTTTGTAATACTCAAGAAGTTTGAATTTTATTTTAAAAAATTATAATAGGTGCTTGGTACACTTTAGAAGATGGAAAAAAAAAAAAACTAACTTTTTCTCTTTTCATAGGAGCATATATATATATATTGTTAAACTCATGATTCTACCTAGAATCGTTAGAAGGTCGGTAGAATCAGAACGCGAAATTAAAATATAGAAATATAAGTTTGTACAACTTATGTAAAATAGTTTTAAAAAACCATGCTTATGCATATAGTAATTATTCCAAACATGAAATACATAAAACTTGTATAAGCTTTATGATCAATAAAAATAGACCGGAAACAATACTTAAATGAAAAATTACAAGTAGAAGAAAAAGAACAATCTATCATAAATGTGAGTATTCTACAAATTTATTTTTTTGTGAAAAATTTATAATATTGTTTCATTACCAATTTCTATAGAAAAAATACGTCCTTCTAAATACAAGTGATTAGACAATTGCTCGTGCAACAATCACTGCTAATTATTATGTCATTAATTGTGAAAAATATTAGTATATCAGCAATATAAATATTATTAGGAACCAATAACTTTTAAGATAAAGTTATTATTTGTGATATAAATATGGATAAACAAATAGTATTTCATGAAAATATATTTAGTTAATTATTAGATTTTAATGAATAATATTCGATTTTATTAATTATTGTGCCAAAAACAGAGATAGAAAAATGGAAAAAACGAGTGAAAACCAATTTCTGATAAAACAGACCTAGATAAGAATGATTCCCTATCTTTTTACAACAACATCATCATTTAATCAACATAAAATTAAAGTAATCGGAAAAAATAAAATGACTACAACGGACATCAAATCCTTCACCTTATCCTATGCTAAAAATGAATGCTTGAGGATTACACTTGCCATAAAATTTGCCACTTGGTTGGTTTAGTTGTTACATATTATGCTAAGTAAAAACACAGTAAATATTTTCTTTTATTATAACGACTCTCCATATTACGGGAAAAAAGAAAAACTCATAAAAAGATTTTTCCTTTTCTTTACTATATTTTTTGGATTTTTTTATTAATTTGCATTACTTTTTATACTTTTAATCTTTTTTTTATTTATTTATTTTTAATATTTTACTATATTATTTATTTAATAAAAAATGTGTGGACGAATAGAGTAGTACTGTGTATCATTGTATTACTGAAAATTTAATGTTGTTAGTTAAAATAATTCTTCACAAACTTTTGTAAGTGTTGAAGTTTCTAATAAAAATTTCGGAGCTTTCGGAATAGAAAGAGAAACAACGCTAAACGTGGATTAACTTTTTTATTTTTTAGAGAGAGAGAGAGAGAGAGAGTTATTCGGATTTAAAGCATGTGGCCCTGACTTGCATGAAGCAAAATACGCGAGCCATTGGTCAATTTGTAGCCCCGAATGCGATGCCAAGTGGAGGTACTCTCTTGCTTTTTTAAATTTCCCCTTTTATTAATGGAATTCTTTAGTTGAACTTTCGGGTAAGCACCCTCCACCGTACCAATTGGACCGTGGGACTCTTACACTAGTGGGCGTTAGCATGCCGACAAATGACACGTGTGACCCCCTATTTAGGATTTAAGAGGACTAGAACTATCGTATCACCGACTTTTCCAAACATTGTACCTTTACAGTTAAAAAACATACGGAGCATCCTAAGCCTCCGCAGGAGATCCATATACACTATTTCGCTAATAGTAATAAGGAACGATTTTGTATTTTCGGACTTGTTCTGGCCGTTCATACCCGAGAAGAAAGGTAATATTTATTATTTGATGCATTTTTTATTACTTTATTCATTCTCAGCATTTTGGAGCCTACACTATATATCCAAAAATGGGATCAAATATTAATGTCGCTTTCGGATATATCAAACAACGATAATAAAAGTAGAACTATTTTGCATACTAGCTTTTTTTATAGTTTGAAGACCCAATATTACATTAATGGAGAAGAATTCACATGATTTATATAATAACATTCTTTTACACTTATCTTCTTTACCTATCATCACTATAGTTAGTGAATTATAGTCACATCTTGAAAGCCGCTTGTAGATATGGTTATCAAAATTCTAGTTTTAGATAAGCTCTAGTTTTTTGTTTCATTCCCTTTTTTTTTTTTTTTTCTTTTTCATTACAAAAGAAATTAAAAAGAAAAAGATACTTAAAATGATTGGGTGCTAAAGAGTCTTAAGGAACACACTAAGCACATATAATTTATACAAGATAATGAAATACATACAAACACAAAGGATGAATTAATCTTCATTAGGTCATTGCTTCTAGGATTTGAGCTTACATATTGGTTCATGTACATACATTACAATTTGGGAGGAAATGGTTGTCTATATTGGAAATGTACTATACAATTTCATCTTTTTTTTTTTTTTTCATTTTGTTGGTATCTTTTTTATATCTACTTGAATTTTACATTTAATAAGAATAAGACATAAAAAAAGGAAATATAATTCTATATATACCCTTCTTCTTAAATTAATTACCTAATAAATCCTAATCAAATTCAATTTATCTTTTCTTTACTTTATTCATATTTATAAAAATACCAATTAACATAATTTATCTCTAATGCATAAAATATATTTTTTTCAATTTTTTTTTCTCTTAAAAGTACATGAAATTTATTTTTTAATTTTAACATTTCAATCATCACTTTCATCATAATTATGAAATAATAATAGATAAGATATAGATAAGACAATTTTCCAAATACTAGATTTTAAACAAATACAAATCAGACATGGAACAATAACTGATAAGATCTAAGTAAGATACAGACGAAAAAAAAAAAAAAACAATCTAAGTAGTACCATAATCGGCTTCCATTCAAGCATACTTGAAACTTAATGAACAAATGAGAAATCATTAAATGCTCAATTACTTTACTTAATAACAAATCAATTACAACCTTATTCTTTACTAAATAGTTATTACGATATTTAGTTGCATTTTAGGTTCAAAATAACAATTCCATAAAGTCTCCATATTATAGAAAATATTAGATATAATAGTCATTTATTACTCAAGCCTATTAAGAGCAATTTAATAATGGGTTTGACTTTTTCCCAAAATACCTTTATTAAAATCAAAATTATCATATTACATCTCTATTCTATTTTTCAACGATGGCTATTATATTATAGCCTTATTTCATTCAGCAAATTAAGCATTATGAGTATTGTGGTTCAAGGATATTCCCCTAGTGCTAAGGCTTGATCCATAGCAACTATCGATTGTTTATGCAAAATTTGGCCTTTTCTTCATTGTAAAAGTGTTATGTCTCAAGGCTATCAAAATGAGGCAACATTAATGCATGTTTTTATACATAGTAGGAATACTCAAGACTCTAAATCATGCTTAGTACAAATCTATGGGGTTGATGCTATTGGTGGACATTTACATGTATATCATGTTATTGCGCCTCGAATGACCATAGAGAATCCTTCATCTAGTGAGACGTGGTGTATGTGATTAAAAAGAGGATGAGAAGAGGAATATATGATCTCAATAGCTAACTGATGCTTATGACAAATGAATGAGCTTAGAGCATGGACATCATTGTTTTTAAGTAAAGAGCTAAGCATTTTTCACTTGATGAAGTGTTTGATCCTTGAAAGTAAAGCTTCAAAAGCACATTTATTTTGTTTGATCTCTTTGAATTACATCAAATAAGAATGATAAGGTGTCTATTTGTAGATTATGGAGCTCATTCTCATTTGCCAAATGAATCTAGTGATTAGTGAATAAAACGAGCTTTCATGACAATGTTTAATGGCTCTAATAAGGAGTGGATGGTATATAGTCTAAACCCTCCATTTGATCTCTTTAAATCACATCAAATAAGGAAGATAATGAGCCTATTTGCAGATTATGGAGCATATCCTCATTTACCAAATAAATCTAGTGATCAGTGAATAAAATGAACTTTCATGACATTGTTAGATGGCTCTAATAAGGAATGGATGGTATACAACCTAAACCCCCCTGTTTGATCCCTTTGAATTATATCAAATAAGGAAGATAATGTGCCTATTTGCAGATTATGGGGCTCATCCTCATTTACTGAATGAATCTAGTGATCAGTGAATAAAACAAGTTTTCATGACATTATTGGATGGCTCTAATAAGTAGTGGATGATATATAACCACACATTCCCTCCTCCCCTTCCCTACCAATTACATACCTCTACACCCACCACACCCCACCCCACTTCCTTTCTCTTCCAAACCCACATACCGCACATACACATTAACATAGATTATACCTCTTAGGCTTCCTATAGCCCAAACCAATGAACAAGTCTACTAAGTACGCAAGGTTAATAAGAAAGGTCGAAAATAAACAGATTGGTATGGTGATCCCTATTTTAAGCCCATCAAATTGAATCTCCTTAAAACACCCTTAGTAAATGGACTTAATTATTTAAACTCTATTACTAACCCAAGGAATTAATTCAAGAAGTATATTTGGGTCAAGCACATACCATATTAACCATCTAATATATATACATATACATATATTCAAGCCTTTATATCTCTAAATTCAAATGAATTTATCTTCGACACATAACCATTATGTTATCTAGCAAAAACATCCCTTACTATGTTGTTGTTCATGGATGAAGTTGGCATAGTTCTTTGTCTGAGGAATTAGAAATGAAGTTAGAAGAGTGACAACTTTAGATAAGTGGTTAAGAGTAGTCTTGAGTTGTTTGTTGGAAAAAATGATGAAATGAGGGAGTTTTCTTGTAAGAGAACTATGATGTGGAGCATACGAAAGAGCATATGTAAAGGTGCATTAAATCTTTCAAGTTCAAACTTTTATGCTATAGTAGGGTATTGTAAGAAGGCATTGTAAGAGATTAAAATGAAGTACAACAACAGTTTGCCCAACATTGACCATTTTTATTAAGAGAGTAATAGGCGTTTTCGAGAAAGAATGAATAGTGATGTTATTAATTCAAATGTGGATGGCTTTCTTGTAATGGAAATTCAATAGCAACTATAAGTGTTATAACTTGAGACATTGTTGGTGCTTTATGCAGTATTACGCCCCGAAGTCACAGAGTCACAACAGTCCCGCTGTGTAAACCATTCTATAATAATAATTGGCCTCATAGTGCCTACTATAAACATGATCTACACAAGGCATCGATGACTCATCGCTTTGAAGTAAACAGTCTGATTAACAGTTATACTACAATTATGATAAATATTATAAATTTCAAATAAACGTAGATAATTATAAGTAAGTCCACAGAGCTTTCCAGGAAGTTTTACATAAACACAACAGTTCACTAGATTACATGATAACTATCAGTCTTTTATCCTTAACTACAAGGTCACTCTAGTTACACATTATACTAAGCAACTTGATCCTCACACCCCTGGCTTCAAAGGACTAACCTCTGGGTAATTGTAAGGCGACATAGTACTTGAAGTGTTTAGAAATCAAAACCTGCAAAAGGATCTATAAGGGTATGAGCAACTACAGCTCAGTAAGTTGAATTGGAGACTCATGAATGCATACAAGCACAAACAAGATTATCAATCAATTATTTTTATGCAATGCAACAGTCAAGTGTCATCGCACAACGTAATCCGGTCCGTTGTGAAATCAGAGAAATTTCGCCCGCTCTAATCTGGGTTGAGGAGTTCCATGTTATGTAGTAGCTCACAACCAAATCCAAGCTTGTGCAATGGAGACCTCGCTTCTCCCGCGACTACCTTCGAACGATTGACTTCACCCCTCTCCACGACCTCCTCTCCTATCACTTAGTTCGACTGAGGATGAAGAAGGGATCATTTTGCAATCCTGCGCTATCCCTTTCGAAGGGGTCGGTATTTGGTTGGAGAATCCTATGATCCCCTAACGGGTTGCAATGCATGACATTTTTGGTTCTTAGGGTCGAATAAGATTAAATTTCATTTAGGGTATTCAAACAATTTCACACCAATTCAATCATAACACAAAATCACTCACATCATAATTTCAGCACGAATTCAGATACGTCAAACACATGCGTAAATTATTTACAATCACAACCATATACTAAATTAGATTCTAGTTTTAATTCATAAGTCTTAAATAAGCTCGAATCCCAGTGTGACATTAATCACATTACGCTCGAGTATTCAAATATCCTATTGGGTCTTAATTCAGTATTCTAAACTATTTGGTACACGCTAACCCCAATTGAGGTATCGGATTTATTCCCGGTGTAAGAAAATCTTACATTTTGAGACATTTACTTAAAATTAAATGTTATTTCAGATTTATTATTATTTTTATTTCTATTATAATATTATCTAAATAACCTTAATTTTTTTAGATTTATTAATTTTCAATTTCACATATTACTAATTTCTTACATTAACTACCTAATTCCCTTAATTAACCATACTTAATACTCCAAAGGCTAGGATTAGTTTCCATATCAGAGATTAGCATCCCTAAACATCTAATTACTAACTAAATCAGTAATTAGTATCTTAATCACCTAATTAACCTAAAATTACCTAATTTTTCCATCATTTTAAGGCTAAAAATTAACTTAAACATTTCGAAAATTAATTTTAAAAAAATGGCTTCATAGCATTGTTCTATATCACATGAGCATCCTACAGAAAAAATTTGAACTCCAAACTACACTCCTAAGCCTATTTATTTTTAGTTCTAATCATGCTCGGTTTTGTTTAATTTGTTAAGAATCCTATATTTCCAAACGTGATTAAACTAAATTACTATTTTTCCTTAAATCTACATACAATAAAACCTCGGAATAATAAGTTTCATAATTTTCTGGGCAAAATAACTATTTTTACGAAATTATACAAAATCGGGACAATTATGGGACTCACCCGGTTCGATGCTTTCTGGCCATTCAAACCTGATCCAAGGCTGTCGGCCGGCCCAGACGATGGGTCTAGTGTAGCGTGGTGGTGGTGAGAGGTGGGTTTGGCTCACTTGCTCAATCTGCACAGTTTTCTTTTCTTTTTTTGTTTTCTGAATTTTCTCTCAAATTTTTCAGTCTCTCAATTTTTCTCAAATTCCTCACTGCTCAAATGAGTTCTGAAAAATTTTCCCCTATTTATAGACGATTTTTGTAATTATTATGCATTAATTAGACATGACTTTGCTCAATTCCCTTGATTTTTGGCTTTTGTGTTGCCTAATTCTAATTGGTTGATTTTATTTGGCAGATCTTGACATGCCACGACCTGATTTGGATCATCTTATCCTCTTCTGATTTTTTTCTGATTTTTTCATAATTAATTTATAATTTTATTTAATTATTTACTTAGTTTTTAGCCAATTTAGGTAATTTCGTGTATTTTTATCTACACGTAAATACATGTGGGGTACACGTGAACACTTCTAAATATTATTTTTGTCATTCTAAAATTTTTAGTATACATATAATTTATCTCTAGTAATTTATTAATTATTAGATTACATTTTTCGCCTTTTCAGTAATTAGCAATTATTATGCTTAAAATTCGAAAATTTTATAATCTCCTATTTTACTACTTATTTTCTTAAATTCAAGTTTATTCGGTCATTTTTATTAATACTTCTCCCAATAGTTTATAATTTGGGTTTGATCGGATCCTTTAACTGATCGCTCTAAATCTTGGGTTCTAAGTTCAATCCTACGGCTACTTGGCCTAGCTTTAGGGCTTACATGTAGTGGACAAAATGCTTGCTTAACATCAGGCACAATGGAAGTAGAAGTGGCAGTAGTTGTTGAAGCTCTTAGTTTAATAACATAAGATGAGAGAAAATAGTTATTAAATTGGATAATGTGGTTGTTTCAAAGGATTCATACATACATTGTATAGTCCCGTAGATATTGAAGCTAACCATTCTAGATGCCAAAGCTTTACAAGAATGTCCTAAATCCTACTATTTTAATTCAATTAGTAGAAATGCTAATAAAGCAATTGATTGTGTAACCATTTATTCTACAAGGAAGATGTGTTCAATGAATTCAAATATAAATTCTTTGCCTTCCCTTGTTAAGATCCCTTTGGTGCTTGTAAGACTTCATATTTCTTTCTCATTGATTAATTGATGCATAAGGCATGAGTATATGATATGAGTCCTTATAAGATAAGAGGTTGGCATTGGTTTTCATTTTCTACAAAGTTAGGACTACTTTTATAGAAATGACATGTATATATATGTGTGTGTGTATATGTATGTGCGCATGTGTGTTTATATATTTGTAACATTAAAGTAAAGTCTCACAAATTATAGTAATATATTCCTTCAATTTCCTAAGTATACATTTTATCTTGCAAATAATTGACTGTTAATTTTAGTAAACTAGTAAAAAAATTTTATTTTAACAATTTTCATTTTCCTATGCATCACATTTTCCATTATTAGATCAAAAGACTATTTTAACACATTAGGATACAAAAGTTAGAAAAGATTTGTAAGACTAACTTTAATGCGCATCCTTTATCTTTGCTAGAGAAACTTTCCCTCATCCCTTATGTGATAAACAGAGTACCTTTTAACAAGAACGTACCTCTAATAAGGCATGTCCCTAACAACTTAATTATTATTATTATTATTTTTTACAAAGTTGATAAAAAAACATTAAATTATTTCCAGCTGTTTCGATTTATAACTTTAAATTGGAAATATCTAACAAAGTAAAGCAGTTGAAATGAAAAATTGAAATATGCTGATAAAATATTAATTATTGTAAAAATATAATATTAATTAATATTATTGTTGGTTCCGTATAAGATATCGAGAGAGAGAGAGAGAGAGAGAAAGGGGGGGGGGGGGGGGGGGTAGGTGTAAATTGATATCTTTAAATTTTTGAAAACTTTTTTATTAAAAAATGCAATTACCCCTTTTAACAACTCATAATGGTAAATAGTGGTAATTTAATGATTCAATACATAATAGATAATAAACCAAGTTAAAAGAGTAAGGAAGGAAAAAATTAGACAAAGATTTTATAAAGTTTTGGTTTTCTGTTTACTGCTCTCTTCTAACTTCATTATTGGAGACTCGATCTATTTCACTAGTATTGTTTCACTTGATTTACTAAATCAAATAATAAAAGATAATAAGCACTTATTACGCATGGACTTTACAACACTCTGCTTTGTCTATCTAGCATTTCTACAATCTAGGTTAATACAAATCTATAAAGTATAAACTATCTTTTCTCTACAATAAAGTATAGAGATTACAAGTAAAAACAAAAATACAAGTCTCAAATAATTTTGCACTTAAAAGAAATAACATTTATTGTAGAACTTTAATTTGGACTTTAATTTGGTACAGCTCTTTAAAGAAGTATCTAAAGGACTATCTAAAACTTTTCAGAAGGTAAAAACCGATTAAGAATTTTTTGTGCAACGATAATTTTTCTTTAGAGTTATATGCCAACGTTTTGAATCTTTTCTCTTTTTATATTGAGTTTTTTCAACCGTTAGATTGTAATAGATAATCCTTGAATATTTTTGAGAGAAGATCTCGATATTTTGAATTTAAAAATCTATTCTCCTTGATTTGTTCAGATCAAATATACTTAAAATCATAACCACGAGATAGATTTCTTAAACTTAACGAAGAGATAATCCTTATCAGATATTTCTGGATAAAGTTCATTTTAAATTTTTACAAAATTTGACTCAACTTTATCTTTATCTATATTTGTGTCTATCTTGATTTTTCAATAATCAAATCGCTCAAAGATAATCCCTAAAGATTTTACTTCATCTTGACTGAAACAGGATTAAGTGTATTTTCCTAATATATTCAATCTAGTTGAGCTAAGTCTTGATTAATTTAAATCTGATTTAAAACTAATTTCAACGTTATACTTCTAAATTTGCTTTCTGAATAAGTTTCTGAAGAGTATTAACCTATTGTTTTTGAAGTTTCTAAATAAACCTCTGAAGTGTTGTACTAATTCTTCTTATAAAAGTTTCTATAATACTTTTTGAAGATTTTCTAAACTAGTTTATTTCCGATCAATTCAAAACTTTTGAATGTAACTTAATTTTACGAAATTAAACTTTCTGAGAATCCTTCTGTAAACCTATCCTCTTAAAGATTCATTAGCTTTTAACCCTTTTTGTTATCATTAAAATATATGAGAGATATCTAACAATTATTAATACAATAATATTTATTATATTATACAAAATTACTTTTATTGATACTAAAATTATATTTTCAAAATATTAAAAATAGTGATTTAAAAGTTATTCTATATCGTCTACAAAAATATTAAAAAGTATTAAAAGAATTTTGGTGAAGAAACTTGAGGATAAAGTGCAAAGTTCTTTAAAGTATAGAGTTCCTAAAAAAAACTAACGTGGTACTGTAAGGAACTTGTAGAGATTTTATGGGATAAAGATAGTCTAACTCTTGTTGTAACTTTTTATTTTTAACATGCATTATTTTTTATCTCTTTTATTTTTGATACGCTCATTATATGTGCATGTTCATATATATATTATAACGTAGGAGTGAATAGATATAAAATAGGTTAGACATCAGGCCCTACACATACCTAACCCTATAAGTACCAGCTCCCAAGTTTTTGAAGCAAGAACCTACATTAAAAGATTTCTTTTTACACTTGATAATAATTTTAAATATGTTTTTATAAATATCCTTGTTATTACTTTGCAAATGGGAAGAAGGATTGGAAAGAAAATTAAACATAGAGAAAAGAAGAGAGAGGTGCTACGGATAATTAAGAGATAAAAGAGAGAGAGAGAGACAAGTTTAGATTTAAGATTTGATCTTATGGGATTAGGCCTTTTCTTTTCTTTTATTAAAATATTTCTTGGCTAAAAAAGGCAACGTTATTACTTATTTTTCCTTTACAATATTATCTAATAATTTTTAAATAATAGTCACGAGTACTGTAGAACTTATACTCTATATATCTTAGAGTGTAGGTTCCAATGTAAGTAAATGATATAAAGATATGGTACTCATACTCTATCTTGTCAGAGTAAATTTTAAAAAATTGTTATTCAAAATATACCTTATGAGCATTGATATGCACCAATAACCTATTCCTATTCGATCAAATAAGATATGAGTGCATATTGAGTACAATAGATTACTCATACACCCTTAAACAAATGATACAACTCTAGAGTAGTTATGACCTTTAATTATGGCTATACAAATAAACATACTTTAACTTCGTAGATTTGCAAAAATAAAATTATACCATCTAAGAGGTATGGACTTAATTAAGAGAAGACAACTTTGAAGAGTTGAGATCTTCAAAATTTTGGCCAAAAATATAAAATATTAGGTAACTAATATATTTGAATAAATAACTATTAAATACAGCTAGTACATAATTAGAATTTCTATTACAAAAATGATTTTTCATCAAAACCGGTGAATTACATGTGCAATAATCTAGTTAAGGTTAGCTAAGATGAGCTTTCCTTTCCCATATATTGTCTCTGTCTTTTTTGTTCGAAATTGGAAATTTGTCTTATTAGAAGCATATAGTAGTGGTTGAGTTAAACAAAATGAAATGATAAAAATTGGTTGTAGAAATGATCGGGAATCATGATACATATGCTTGTTCAAATAACAACTCTGGAAAAAAGAGTTTCCCCATCACACAAATAAATCCTTCTCTCTAGTTTCTGTTGCATGTTTTGTAAATTCCGAAAAGGTCATTCAGTGGAAACAATTTATTATTGATCATTACCTTTGTACTTTTCTTTTCTTTTCTTTTCTTTTCTTTTTTTTTTTCCTGAAAAAGCTATGAAGCTATGGAACCAGACGTATCGAGAGGCCTTTATTATAGGACCCACTTAACTTATAGTCAAAATCAAATACTTTGGAAAAGATTATTCATAATTTAAATATGGAACGAAACTATACGTGGTGGCTTCAGGAAAGGCCACGCGGTATTGCTTTTCTGGGACACGATATCGGGAGTTGTTGTTGAAGAGCCGACATTGACGCTAAATGCGAGAAGATTTAGCAACGTACATTAACTAACGAAATTGGCTGATTTAACAGAAACCACTGTCCCAATAACTAAACACCACGTAGACACTAGAGACGGGGATCACAGCACACATCTTGTTTTAACTTTAAAGTAAAAACGAAGCCTCTTTCGGCTGATAACGCGTAGGAATAGTGGGATTAACTCTTAACTCTCAAGAAACAAGACCACCGTAATTTTGGGCGCTACTCCCGCAAAGCTTTATTAAATTAGAGCACACCATAACAGTAGATTACAAATTAGATGGGAGCCATTGCCCACAGTCAAAACTGTCTCAGCGCTTACTAGTAAGATATCCTAAATAAATACTCATGTTAAAGATAAATAATAATAAAAAAAAAAATCATCCATGAGAATTGATCGTAGACTTTATAAAAAAATATAATAATATAAACAAACGTGAAATTTATTTGTCAAACCTATTAGTTAGTGCATTAAAACTCATTCATATTTTCCTATCAATAAAACTCTAATGTAGTTTAAAATTATTTTATTTTTTATAATTATGTGGTTAGGTAGTTTCTCTTCTTTTTACTAATTTTTCTTTTCACTTTCTTTCTTTCCTATTATCAGGTATGTTTTCACTAATGAATAATGAAAACACAACTTCAAAATAAAAATAAAATAAGATTTGAAAACCTTCTTCCTTGATACACAATAATATCTTCATTTTATGAATTGAAATTTCACATACTAACTAATACAGTACTCAATCTACTAAATGTAAGATCATACAAAATCTAATAAGTTTAAATTATTAAATTTGATAGTTAAGAGCAATCCAACAAAATGTCATATCATGAAGTAGAGAGTTCAAATCTTTTATAACGCCCTAGAATTCGAAATCCTATAATCCACTACGTGTTCCTAATCCTTATTGATAAGTTAGGCGTAAATCTTAATTAAGATCTCCAAATAATCATAATTTAATCTCCAATGATATCACAAAATTTTATTTCTTTAAATAAATGTAGTGTTCTCCCATAATTATTTCAATAAAATAAAAGACTTGAATAAAACATACATATCTATAAAATAAACTTTATAGTTTTCTAAACACATCTACACAGTTCATATAAGAAACTCCAACTATTCTACTACATCCACATATTTTGATTAGAGAAGTTTCAAGTAACTTCTCGTGACCTAACATACAAAAATATGTAAATAACTAAAAGCCTAACAGCCAAATTCCCACTCTTATTATGATTACACGAACCTATTTCCAACATCATAATAATATTCATAATAAACTGCTACATCACCTTAAATTTTAAAGCCACCATACTAACCTTCATAATTGCCATAACTTGTACCTATACTTAAAAATTTTAAGAAGAGATGAATAAAAGCCTAGTACGAAATACACAATCACATATGCATGAAAAGGCATTCACAATTTCACATACAGCACAAGAAACCAATAATGCAGCATGCACTAGTTTATTATTTTTATTCTTAACTAAACAACAACATAGGGATGCTCACGACCATGGCACACACATACACACACACAAACATATATTACCATATAGTATTGGTGTGGGTCCTCCCTAACACTATAGTAACCAAGTAACCATGTAATAACTTAGATTTACTTGGATTATTTTTAGCGTGAATCTAATCAAGATATCATCACACAAGGATCATTGAGGAGTCACTCTAAGGTTCGGTCCTCTTAGTCCCTTAGGCCTAGCCAAGTACAAGTAGCACAACATAATTAAGGTCGAATACTTTATTAAATCCGGTTGATTTTCTGAACTGGCATCCATATAACATAAGTATCCTCTACCTGGTTTAATTGTAGCTCTGGGATCCAACTTTATCATACTCTTAGAACTTGACATGATATAAATACCAAACTCAAATTATAACTTATACTTATATATAATAACACCTTTCTTAGTCTCTAACTTATCTGACATCACCCTTTAACTCAACATCACAACTCTTGCACGTTTACAACTCATGTTACCTAAGGAACCTAAGACTACTATGATCTTAGATTGGTTTGTAAGGCGTTTTGAGTGAAGAATCATGTTTAGAAAAACTTTAAAAATGATAAGAAATGGAAATATAGACCCAGAAAACTGAGGAAAACTAAGGGAAACGTTGTTGTACAGAGCAGAGATCATGGCGTCCAAATGCCACTAAGTGGCATCTAGACGCCATGGTTAAGGGAGCAAACTACTCCTTCGCATTCGGACATTAGCTTACAGTTTGCAGTTTTCTGCAAACTGTAGCGACGTATACCCCTTACAAAACCACCCCACTTCTAGCACTTTCAAAAACCACCACTTCCACATTGTTATTCCTTCAACAACACAACTCCCTAACCTTCAAAACACCAATCAAACACCCAAATACAATCAATGCTCAACCCAAAACATAGATCAATAATCACACCTCTAATAAAAACAAACACATAAGGTATGGTTAATGAATACCTACCTTTGAGATTCAAGATCTATGCTTCCACCAAAAATTCATTATAAGACTCCCAAATAACCATCCCAAAATCGTTTTAGATTTTACCCTAGCAAAATAAGCAAACTTCTATTAACATTTGATCAATTACTGAATGAGAAAAAGATCTTACAATCTTACCTTAATTTTTCTTTAGTTAAATCTCCTTGGAATAGCATAGATCCCCTTTTCTTGTTTCAGAACTCGCATGGAAACCCTAGGTCACAAGAGTAGCATAGAAGTGACGATTGCAAAAAGGGTTTCTAATGAACTACATGAAGCTTTTATACTTAAGGTTATAGAAAATTTCTTATGCCCAGACTGCCCTTACTACTTTTTAATAATACCAAACCATACACTTGCTCAATTTATTCTTTTATTTGTTTATTTTCTTTTTATTCTTCTTTCTTTTCTTTTTTTTTTTTTTTGCCATTTTGTTAGGGTTTTACATCTTTGTACAGTCACTTAATTCCTATTTTACTAACATGATTATGAGACTATATGGTTAAGTATCCCACTTGAATTGTTGGAGGTTGTAGTATGAATTTATAAGGTTATGGTTATAAACACTTTATTAATATAAGCTTAAAACTTTTGGACTAAGTGGTTAAAATGGTCTCATTAGTGTTTGTTGGCTTAGTTATTCACTGTTTTTAGACTAAGGCTTTACAAATAGTTGTGAAACCCTATGGTTAAGTATCCTACATGGATTGTGGGAGATTATAATACTAGTTTATAAGACCATGGTTGCGAGAGGTTGTAATACTAGTTTATAAAGTCACGATTGTAAACATTTTATCAACACAAGTTTGAAACTTTTAGGCTAGCTCATTAATATTTGTTGACTTAGTTATTTATTGCTTTTGATCTGGGGCGTTGTAAATGGTATTAGAGTGGACCCCTTGCTAGTAGGTAGATGATTCAAGTTTAGCCCTAATTTAGAGAAAAGATTCGATGAAGGTGGGGAGTATCACTAGGATGTAACTTCTTACATGCTTCCAAGGTAACCTATAGATAGTGGGTGGCCTGAATCGTACATCGAAAAGGGGGGGGGAGATTTGGGCTCAATTGTAAGCTCTCGCAATAAGGACATCACGTGTTTAAGAGAGGGAAATTGTGAGACCTCATGGTTAAGTGTCTCACATGAATTGTAGAAGATTGTGGTACTAATTTATAAATTTATGGTTGTAAACACCTTGTCAACATAAATTTGAAACCTCTGGGTCAAGTGATTGAAATGAGCTTATTAATACGTGTTAGCTTGGTTATTCACTGCTTTTACCCTAAGGGCGTTACAATAATAAAACTAAAACATATTATAACGCTAATGGCACATTTGATTTATGAAATTGGATGAGTTAGGAATAAAATTATAGTTCTTAAGGAATGAAATACATAAGTAATAGTCATTGCTTTTAATTCATTTATCTTCTCATGGATAAACATAGAAATATATAGGGAAAAAATCAAATAGTAACATTTCCTTAGACTAATAAAAGAATTGCAATTCCTTATTTTGTAGTTTTAGCTACTCTAACCAAACATTGAAATAAGTTCATAAGAAAGGAATAACGATTTTATTTCATTATTATACGGTCAATTAAATCTATCATAAAGCTTAGTTCTTATCAAAATGGGGTCGTATAGTTAGGACAATGCATGTAAGCACCAGCTTTTGCATATGATCCCAATTACTCGAAATCTTGAAAAATAAGGCTGCATTAATAAATTAAATGATAATCATTAACACTTAGACCCAAGGAAGGTTAATTAAAATGAAAAGAGGTTAAGGATAGAAAGGGTTAAACCAGTATTTAACCTGAGTCAATAAAAATATTAACATGTAATTCATATTTTATTGAAAAACTGATAAAATTATCTATCTTCTTATGATTTAAAATTATAACTTACTTTATGTTTTCCTCAATTCAAAGTTTACTTTCTTTAGTAAATCGGTATGTTCTTCCATTAAAAAAAAAAAAAAGGATGGTGCAATTTGACCTAAAGAAAAACACAGTTCAGTCTTAAAGAAAATAGATTAGAATTCTTAAAGAAAATAGATTAGAATGGCCAGGTCAATTGAGTCTCAATCGGTTCGTTATTTTAAGGAGGGTTAAAGAAGTGGCTTGAACTAGTTTCTCAATCAGTTCTAGGTCAAGTCGAATAAGGTTGGACCAATTAGGTCAACACAAGTCTTAACATGGGTAATTAAACTTGAAAATTTATTTGACACCTTAACAATTTTAAAAAAGGGGAATCACATTCAAACTCAAATTACAAGGGTTGAAAATGTTTATTCTTATCGCCAAGAGGTAGGGAAGTTTTGCTTAAAACTGTTGGTTTTGCCATAACTAACTATGCAACTATGCTTTTAAGTTTAAAAGAAATGGTATAAGGAAGTTACTCTATTAATGGCGAGATTTTAGAGGGGAAATGACCAAAATAAGAGGAAAATACATTAAAAACAATGGGAAGACATTACAATCCCCAAAAATTAAGGAAGCTCGGGATTCAAGTATTTGGAACTCTTTAATGACTCAATGCTGCATCCTATGCTCTTTAGGTGCGAAAGCTAAGATTATTTATTTTTCAACACAAATTTTCTCAAAATCTAATAAAGGTGAAAGATCATCATGGTGTTGGTAAAGCACCCATAAAAGGAAAGAAGTAATTCAAGAACATAGAAACTAGTAAATCGGGAGCAACAAAAGGGTTAACATCTAGAAAGATCCTTAGCTTCCAAGTAAAAAGGTATAATTTGAGCTGTTAAGTATTAGGCACAATTCAAGTCCAATAGGCAAATTTGATGGATGTCTGCTGAAGCTAGGAAAGGACCTTATGTAAGTGATGGGTGATTGGAAAGAAAAATTAGAGCAAGTTTTTCCTTTTGAATGGTACATACAAAAGCATCTCAATGAATGAGCCTTAAAAGATTAAAAGTTAAATCCTTTAAGAGTTACAAATGGGTAAAAATGGCATTGATGGAAAAAGCAAATCTCTAGGTCTTAGTGTTATAGTGGCATCTAAGGAAATTACATTAGATGCAAGCAAATGGAAGAGCCCAAGCCATAATGCAACTAAAATAAATTGTGATGCAACTTTCTACAAGAATATAAAATTTGTTGGTGAGCAATCGATGGCTCTAAATGCTAAAGGTAAGTCGTTGGCTACAATAAAATTGAAAACTCCTTTCTTAGATGTTGAAATAGTAGAAGCATTGATTGTGAAAGAGGGAATGGCATTAGCAAAAGAAAGAGGGTAGTTGAATGTGAAGCTTGAACCTATTATCTTATTAGTTTCCAATCGCATCTTTGACAAAGATAAAGCATCCTAGAGGACCAAATTCATCAAGCCATTTTAAGATTAAATTTTTTTTTCTTTCTCTTGTAGTTTTCATTTGATAAGTCGAAGAGTAAATGCATATAATAATTGGATTGCAATCCAGGAGAAAAGGGAATGTGTAAGGATTTTAGGGTTCCTAATCCCTAATTCCCTAAAAAGCTTCTCTCATTTACTAATTATGACTCTAAGATATCTAACATTAGAATTTTATTTGATTTAGAAATAAATTCTCTTATGGCGAAAAAAAGGAAAAAGAAAAAAAACTAAATTGAAGTTAACTCTCTTAGCAAATCCTTCCCTTCCATCTTTAGTCACCACTCTTCATCTCTAACTAAAGATCGAACTTTGATGAGATCCAATTTTTATTAATTGAACTAAATTTTCTTTGGTTTCCACTAGTTCTAAAGTAATCCAGGTTTCCATATTGACTAAAATTTACAAGTTAATGTAGTTCACACGCAATTTCACAATATCATACATTCAATTTCACTAAATTATGATCAATTTGGGAAATTTCCAAGAACCTGGATTTCACTCGAAGAATTGCTGAATAATCAGTGCACGAATCGGTTTTTGATCTACTTTTTCACATGAAAAATTAAGCTTGGAACATTTAATAAGTCAATCTCACGATAATGAAATTATATTTTCAAAAATAATTAACAAGCCTTTATTTATTTAAATTTCAATTGTTGAATTCACAATTTGTGTGAAGATGTTTCGGGGTGGCGGCTTGGTCACATGCTTTTGGATATATAGAACTCCTAGAATGTTATTTACATTAATAATACCTTTGATTTAGAAAATTTGAAGATGGGGCCATTAATTTGTGCAATTTATCGAGGACTTGGGCTGAAATTGTAAAATCTGGAACATGTAGATGACTTTATGGTCAATCTCAATTTAGATTAGGATTCTTCACGATGTGTCAATTGTTTTGACCTTTTTCCCAGGACACTTTAGTATGGTAGTTTATTTTGGGTTATATCATCAACTGTCATGCGAGGTGGTTTAATATGGGTGTGGCCCTCGGTCGACCGACCAGGGCACCGCGTGAAGTGATATATGCACACTGAGTGGAGCGGGCCACACCGGGAGGCTGAAGTACAATCTGCCTGGATCGATCTGATTCGTCCGGAGCATGGAGTCTTATGTTTTTGGAGTCAGATGTTTCCATAGCTGGTCTAACAAACACGAAACAGTGCATGAAGGAACGTAACATGAATAGCGTAGTATTTAATTTGAACGTACGTCGGGTGCATTTGTTTTGCTGTCTTCAGATGATCCGACGATCGTGATCATTTGCAGAGGCAGACAAGCAATTGGTGGGCGCGGGTGTACGCCGTGATAGGCGATCTCGTTTACAATCCTAGATGATACCATCCAACACAAATTTAATACGATAAGATTAGAACGTGATTATAAAAATCAAACAAAACTTATACGCAACACGATATAAAAAATATGATTATTTATCTTAATTTGATTATTTACTTATGGTATTAATTCAAGATTATGTATATTTTTACTTTTGTAGTACCTCAAAGGTATATATTAAATGTGGCTCATTGGCTAAGTAATCCAAAAACCTTGGCATAATTCAATGGAAGCTTTAACCCGCTGACTATAGAACGGTCAAGAACCTTGGTATAAGCAAAGCAAATAACACAAAAATTAAATTAAAATTTTTTATGAGATCTAAGGGGACAAGAGCTTATGAACTCATTACTAATTATTCATATTCTATGTAATGCTCTAGAACCTGGAACGTTATAACCCATTATGTATCGCTAATCTCTACTAACAAGTTAGAGATTTAAATATCTGTAACTTGTTTAAGATTTATAAAATAATTACATAAATCTACCAACTCACAATTAATAACTTCAAATCTAAATAAGAGTAGAATGTCAATCTCATAATCACTACATACTATAATAGTAAACGAAACCTACTACCATGAGTGATTGAACATGAGCACAATATAACTTTAAGATCAATAACCTAGAGTCTCATAGCTCCAACAAGTGATAATCTAATAACCATCAACCACAAGAGTTATAGGCGATTCCATAATAATACAAGTCTTATAAATATATAAATATAACGAAAGTAAACATAAGTCCTCAAAGTTGACTCCTAGAACTAATTTATGAAGTCTCTATTCCAACATCATGGTAATAGCAGTCTTCCTCCTCATTATAATACAGATAATCATAACTACAATCTTTAGTATGAACCTCATCACATACCTCATAACCTGAACTAACAGTTGAAAAATAATAACTCTCATATGGTGAGCTAACACCTAGTATAGGATACTACACACATGCTTGTGAACATACATGTAATAAGTCAAGCACGCACGAGTAACCATAATAAATGTAACAAACAACAAATTTTAATCTTTGTTATTAAAGTCCATAAGCAACATAGTCTTAGTATCCTGAAATTTAGGGTTACTCATAATCTCTACACACATAATATAAATAATACATAAATATTGGTGCTGGTTCCTCCCTAAACATTTGAGTGCCCGATAACCATCCTAGATCTATCTGGATCCTTTCAATATGAGACTCCACTTCGGATAGTGTCTTGCCAAGATCGCTAAGTATCTCGCTAACACCATTGAACCTGACTAATGGGTAGTTGAAGCTAAGCACAAGTAACACATTCAATTTAAGTGTGAGCTTAGTTAAGTCTAGTTTAAAGTTCTAACCTAGCACACACATAACCAACAATGATGTATTATATACTTAGAGCTCCTATTCTAATATGATCCTACTCCTCATAACTCTTAGCACTTGTGTAAAAGTATAAATGTTGAGTTTAGCATTTTATTTAATACTTCCCAACTCCCTTAACCACTCTTCTTTGTTAACTTAATCCTTTGCCTTAACCTTTGACCTTCCAAATCATCTTCTACATGTCCTTACATATCTTCTTATTTACTTTTCTACATCCCATAATATACGCACAGGATAGGAATCAACTTCCTAAACCGATCACATACAGTTGAGTTAGAGGACTTCAAGGACTTACACAGAGAATGTTAGCTCGAAGTCCCATTCAAGACAAGAATTCCTATCCTAACCTCCTTGTTTCACTTTACTATTGACCTAAATACCGAGCTCTAACGTAAGCTAACATAATTCCCAAAGCTATCGAGAAGACGTGCTGACTTGCTAAGCATATAGGCTAACTTGCCATGAAACCATGCCATAACATAAACAATATCCGAGCATACCAACCTTAAACGATTGTTCAAGCTAATCTCCCTAGTCAACCACCAGCACCCGACCCCAGTTAGCTGAATACTCTCTAATGATTGATTAATTAAGCTCCAACCTAGTCTAAATTAGGTTGGCTTTGACTACGAACTCTCTTTTCTTCATTTCGTTCAAAATGTACCATGTTTCAAAACACTAGCCACTATGCGACACATGTCTTCTGGCATAACATTCTAGAAGGATTTTTTACTTTTCCGTCAGAATATTCTTTATCTTTTTTATTCTTTTTAGTATCATTCATGTATTCCAATTGTAAATTATCTTTTTTGTCTTTTCCATATATGCTTGTAACCTTAATGAGACTAGTATATAAACCCCATTTGTTTGTACGCAGACAACATCATCAATCTCATTATTAGAATATACAAGTTTCCCTTTTGAGTAACCCTAGTATTCTCATTATCCTTTTAACTCTTATATATTTCATTTAGCAAGGAATAGTAATAAGTGATTCTATAGTTCAGATCGATATGTCATATCCAATGTATTGTAGGCTAAGTAGGATTGATTGGTGTGTCATATCAAGTTGGTAGTTACTCGGATTTTGCTAGTTTTCTTTTGTTTTCTTTTAGTTCTTTTCATTGTGATGCTTCTCTATATGTGCGACCTCGAAGACGCATCAACGCATTCCTTCCATTACGTAATCGATAAATTAAAAAATATATAATTATGTACATTATTACTAAACCGATTTATAAACAAAATAAAATATATTAATATATATATACATATATACATAATATATTTTTAATATATACATATTCTCTCGCGTGTCCTCTAATTCTCCCCCTCTCTCTCTCTTGCCCCCTATCTTTCTCTTACTCTCATCTCATTCTCTCATCCCATCTTCTCTCTCTCTCTCGCTCTTTCACTCTCTCATCTTCACATCATACACACACACACATACTATATAACATATAAACACCTGATACACACATGCACATAATTATATATATATATGTATATATATGTTAAATGCATACACATATATTATATTTATATATTATATTAAACACACCTACATATATCTTATATATATCAAACACACATACACTTATATTATATCTACACATGAGTATGCATATATATATTTATATTTATATAATGTATGCACACCATAGTCTACACATATACAAAATTTTTAATGCCACGAAAACTTACAAACACACACAAGTTCACTCTATGCACACACACATTGCCTCATGACCACTTACTCGCACATACCATCAACTCACTGATGTATGTACCCTACGCAAACACATCCCATGCACATGTACACACATACGTACTTATGATTGACACATACATATCATGGCGAATTCACATCCATACACTACTAACGTCCCTTAACACCCTCCAAACAACCCACAACAAAAATCATGATCTAAATCTCAACTAACCCTTAAACTCCATACACACAACACCAATGAATCTTTGAACGAATTTAAGGGTTTCAAGGTGACTTACTGGCTGTTTTTTGGTGCACTAATACTCCAACTAGTGATTCCCACACTACTCATCTATTTCCTTTGCTTAAATAAGAGAAAAATGAATTTCTTCAAAGAATAAGTGGTGACTTATCTGTTTTTGACTATCCCTTTGAAAAACTTACTTTTTGCTTCAATTTCCATCTCTTAACTCCTTAAATCCAAACCTATAGGTGTTCTTAAGGGTTCTCCCTTGAGTTTTCGTGTGTGGCACACAAAAGAATTATATTCTTAGTTATGGAATAATGGGGGAAGAAAATAATGTAAGGGGAAAGATATAGGTTTGAACTTTTCCTTGAACAAGTTTACTCTTGGTACTTAAAGTCTATTTACATGCCATACCGATATCTGTAAATTAATAAACCCATTATTTTCTTTAATTCCAATAATTACTTTATTTACTTGACTTGGGTTTTACAGCTTTTCCCCTCTTAACAAAACTTTTGTTCTCTAAAGTTTACAAACCTGAATCCTAAAACAACTTTAGATACTTTCCCCTGATTTCTTCCTCGTGCTCCCAATTAACTTCAGTTCCCTTATGCTTTAAGAACACCAACTTCTCTTTACTTATTTCATTAAGGTTAGCTACAACTCTAATCATTACCTACTCTTTCTCTTATGACTTAAGCATTCGTTTTCATGTCACACTACCTTTTTTGTCATAATAGTTCTTTGTGTAGTTCTATGATTCTAAAGTAAGAGCACTCACTTGTCCAATTTTACTCCATTTCCAACATTCGATCTCAACAGCTCTCTAGTTGTCTCACATTTTCAACCATCGCATCTTACTCAACGACAACTCATTTCCTTCCCTTATCCTTAACTCATTATTAAATTATAAGAAAAAGTCTTATTATCACTATTAATATTATTATTATTCTTTTTGATTGGTTAAGTCATACTAGTTAATTAATTCCTTTATAAATCTTAGCGTACAGTTCATCTACTATCAACGCTTTTGGTCCTTTTAGGATTAATCTCACTTTTAATTCATTCTATTAAGCTTTAGTAGGTTTGCTAAATTTTACGTATTTCATTAATCCCTATAATCTCTTTAGTTACTATTCCTTATTATTACTACTACAATAATCTTGGTTATAGGTATTTTTAATTTGCTTTCCTTGATACTTATTAAATAATATACTATTAATTGGTTTGTTATTTATTATTAGGATACTTTATTATCTGCATTTCAGTCTTTGGTTCTTTAATCATTACTCTACCTATTTTCTCACTTTAGTCCTTTAGTATTAAAGAAATTTTCATATTATACTTTTTGGTACAGATAATATGGGGTTAATAAGTAACATAAACAACTGAATCTAAGAGATAAGATCGACAACTCAACTTAACTCACATGATATGACTTAATATGACCCATTAACACAACTGACACATAGACACACTAGACATGACCTTGACTCACCGTAAGAGAAGAAGGACTCGACAACCCCATTTCACATGTACACATTCTAATATATATCAGAACACTAATTCATGTTTTTAATCTTTTACTACATTTGTCACTATCATTAATTATTAGTCTTTGAATCAGTAACTTTTATTGATATTGCGTCAATACCTACTTTAGGTAACTTAGCAAAGTGGGTTCCTATTTTGTGTTGGTGTTAACATTAGTATTTATAGTTTTCCAATTTTTATTATATTGTACATTTTCTTGAAGATCCCTTAGTTATCCTACGAAGCGTTATAATCTAATACTTAAGTTTACTAAATCTTTTAAATTCATTAGTTGGTTATTTCCACTTATCTAATGTTAAGAGTTTTTAACTTTCTCGTTGAGTCTTAAAGTTTTATGTTATCTTCCTATTATTCATAGAATTACACTATCACATATAATATTGATGGGTTTTGGTTATGAATATGCATATTGGTACATATGGATACCTTATTCATAAATTATTTTTGTATCATTAATATAAATTAAGTAGCTTATATTCCATTCCTTACCGAGTATTTTACTTGTTTTATATTACTAAGCATATTAAGGGGATTAGCTCCTCCAATTCTAACTCTAGTGTGACCTTCACTACACCAATCTAACTCTTTCTCCACAAGACCTAGGTAAACTATAAAAGGATAAGAAAGTTTTGAGAGAGAAGTAGAAAAGAGAGACTAGTACTAAAAATATATGTATAAAGAAGATATCAAATATAAGAGTAAAACATGATGGAAAATCAAGTTGAAAATAAGGTAAAGGCAATATGAGATAAGATGACAATTAAAACAGGAATGTATAAATATTAACTAGCAACAAATAGTAATATAATGATGAGGAAAAGGTATTTAGGTCAGATTAAAGCAACTTACCCCAAACCCTCAGTAAGAACTACTCTCTAAGATTTAATGATATGAACTCATAGATGAACATACGAACCTAATATCATACATAACCAAAGAGGTGGGTCTAAGTCGCAAGATAACTTCAAAAGTAAATGATAGTCAAGGGTATGCAGGGGTTCCCGTACATCGACAAAGGATATGATGCACCAATACCTCACACGAGCTCAGGTCACACTTGATATGATGCACAAGTATGGCCAGAGATCACTCGCTACTGGTTCACGCTCGAATGGACTAGATAAGAGTAGCTCAAAAGTAAGCAAAAAGACACTTAGCTCAAGAGAGGGTAAAAAGTCCAGTATATTCTTTCGTATGTTTTGTTTACGGCTGTTACATTATGTGACTATTTATAGTATCTTGTTAGGGCAAGTTCTACGTTATAGATAATTATAAAAATGAATTCCTATTTGCTAAATAAAAAGGAAAATACATTATAGGGAAAATATGAAATTGTGCATAACAAACATCATTTGTCAGAAAGGTTAGTACGTTTGTAAAAAAGGACAATGCATACATGTTTTTACTCTATGATTCTGACAATAGCGTGATTCGAGCAAGGGTGGGCCTCTATTCAGGCCTGTTCAACGTCAGAATAGGCTGGACTGAGGTTGGCTCAAGGATAACTCACGGTAGGGCCTCGAATGCTCGATTCCTGATAATTATCAGCTTGGCCTCAATACCGTGGAAATTGTTATATTCAAATTTGGCACTTGGACTAGTGCACAGCAAAGGGTTTGGTTTAACATGACAGTTGGTCACCTTGGTAATGCCTTGGATAACATAGAGAGTGAAGTAGTTCAGCAGATCAAACTGGAGTAAGCACTGCTTTTCAGTGCTTAACTCATCTTGAACAACTCGGTAGACCACCTGAGAGAGCCCTCAGGCTCGGGAATGTATACTCAGTCATTGATCCGTATCATTTAAGTTTGGCCCCTTAACTACCCATACTCCTCAATCTCACCGTCCTAACGATTCAATATCAAATACTCTTGAGGATTCTTTAACCTAAGTTCTGATACCACTAAAAGCTATAATGTCTCAGAACTTGAAACACTACAGCTCGCTACGTATCCCTAATCTGTACTGACACGTCAGACATCTAAGAACCTATAACCTATCTAAGATCTATAAAATAATTACATAAAATCTACCAAATCACAATTAATAACTTCAAATCTGAATAAGAGTCCTATTTAAGATCCACAAAATAATTATATAAAATTTGCCAACTTATAATTAATAACTTTAAATCTGAATAATAGTGGAATGTTAACCACTCAATCTCCATATACCATAATAGAAAATGAAACCAACTATCATAAGTTAATGAACCTAATCACGGTACAACTTTAAGACAAACAACCTAGAGTCTCATAGCTCTAACAAGTGACAACCTAATAACCAGCTACCATAAGAGTTATAAGTGACTCCATAACAATACAAGTCTCATAAATATATAACTACAACAGAAGGAAACATAAGTCCTCAGAGTTTACTCCTATAACTAATATACAAAGTCCCTACTTTAACATCACAATTATAATAGTCTCTCTCTTCATCATAATATAGATAATCATAACTAAAATCCTCTATATAAACCTCATCGCATATCTCAAAACCTGAACCTACAGTTGAAAAATAATGCCCCCCATAAGGTGAGCTAACGTTTAGTATAGAATACCATACATATGCATGCGAACATACATGTAATAAGTCGAGCATATATGAGTAACTATAATAAATGCAACAAAAACCGATTTTAATCTTTGCTATTAAAGTCCACAAGCAACATAATTTTAGCGTCTTGAGACTTAAGGTTACTCATAACCCTTACACACATAATATAAATAATAAATAAATATTGGTGTTAGGTCCTCCCCAAACACCCAAGTGCCTGATAACCATCCTAGATCTACTTAGGTCCCTTTAGTGAGTGGACTCCATTTAAGATAATATTGCGTAAAGATCATCAGGTGCCTTATCAACACCACTAGATCTAACTAGTGAATGGTTGAAGCTAAGCACAAGAAAAACATTCAATTTAAGTCCAACTTCACTTAAGTCTAGTTTAAAGTTCTAACCTAGCACTTATACAATCAACAATTATGCATCTCGTACTTGGAGCTCCTATTCTAATATGATCTAAGTCCTCGTAACTTCTAGCACTTATGCAAAAGTATAAATATTGAGATTAGCATTTTATTTGATACTTCCCAACTCCACTTAATATTTCCTTGTTAAAGTAACTCTTTACCTCAACCTCTGAGCTTCCAAACCACCCTCTACTTATCCTTATGTATCTTTTTATTTACTTTTCAACATCCTATAATATGCACACATTCCTTCCATCATGCAACTGATATATAAAAATATATGTAATTATACAATTATTACTAAACCAATTTATATACAAAATAAAATATATTCATATATATATATATATATATATACATAATATATATTTAATATATACAAATTCTCTCTCTCGTCCTCTAATTCTCCTTCTCTCTCTTGCTCTCGTCTCATTCTCTCTATCATACCCAAGAACAAAAGAGTTATAACAGTCATACCATGTAAACCAACCCAAGACAGAGACTAACTACTAAGCCGCTATCATAAACAGGTTTACATAAGGCATATACGATCAAACAGTTCAAAAGAGTCTAACTCATTAAAATTTAGACATGATAGGTAAATTTTTAACAGAAGTTGTTAAAGCATTTATATAGAAAATATTTACACAAATAGCTTGCATCAAGAGTAACATAGTCAATTATTTACAGAGAGTTGTTAAATTCATATGTATATAAGTAGTTCAAAATAGATAATTATGACTTAAGTTAGGAATCTCTTTAGGTCATTTAAGTAGCCCAAGAGATTCTGCCCAAAAGAAAAATACATAAAAGACTCCAAAAGATCTAGATCCGTCTTCATTCCTTAATATTCCTATCCCCTAAAACGCAACCGACTTATGGAAAGAAATAGTACCGCATATCTACAGGCTACTTACAAAACAATCTATGAGGATGTGAGTAAACAACTACTCAATAAGATAAGATGGAGATAGAAGTGTACATAACACAATAGCAAGTAGTTAAAGAAATTGATGCCTACTCTAACCTAGGTTGAAGAGTTTTCATACGATACAACCTAAGCTTGCTTAATGGAGCTTGCTTCTCCTAAAACCTCTTTAAACCAATACCCTCTACCTTCTCTCCTGTCACTTAGTTGGGCCTTGAGGGTGAGGAAGGCCAATTTCCACAACCTCATCGAAGGGTCAGTGTTTGATTAGATAATCTTAATCGTTCCTTTAGTAGGTTGCAACGTATGTCAGGTTAAGATTTAAGGTAATCAAATATTCAAATATGAGACAAAACATCGTAAAGCAACCAATACAAGTAGCAAAGCTACCATATTGGCATAACAGATTCTAATTACGTACGCCGCACATGCATAAACAACTACTCTATAAGCACAAACATCGTACACTTCAATCTCCAAGTACTTATGACACAATACTCTAATATGTTATTAAGCATCGATCCTACTTACTTAGATTTACTATTGCTCTTTGTCGAGTCTGATTTTTCGATTTTTGTTTATTTAAAATTGATTTCTCATTTCTTGATTAATACTAAACCCTAACCCATTTAATATTAATCCTCGACTAAAGAAATTGAGAAATTCCGGTTTTTTATTAAAAATAACTTTTGGAGTCACCACCCGATTGAAGTCGGGAAAAGAAAAAGAAACCGTAACCAATTGGGTGGATTGATTACGATTTGGCTACCGGTCTTTGATTTCAAATTTAATAACCAGACGGTTCTGAATTCGAGGGCTAACCTATTAAACCCTAACGGGTAATACTATTTATTACCAAAATTAGGATTATCTTTCTAATTATAATATTTAAAAAAATAAGTAAATAAAATAAAATAAAAAGAACCTAAGTTTCTACATATTTTATCGTCGCCCCGAAGGTGCCTACGTACTCGCTAGCCAGGATCAAACGATCGTAGTTCTTTCTAAAAAAATTTAGTGTGTTGATTGATTTTAATTTTAAAAAACCGACCGAGTTTACGTTATTATCAATTTAGTTTGTCAAAACTCCAAAAGGGTCCTAATTCACTAAGTCCTTTTATTTTATTTTATAAAAACTCTCTAAAAGTCCTAAATTTTTTTTTTTTAAAAAATTAAATTAAATTTTTCACTGTTAATTTAAAAAGAAAGTTTTCCTACGTGAAGAATTCTAAAACAATATTAAAAAAAACTCTCTTAAGCTAATATATATATATATATATATTTACAACTATATTTCATTGTCAATAACTACTTATTTAAATAAACAATGTAACATACTCAATCATATATAAACTAATATTAAAAGTTTCCTAACTATATATATACATATATACTATTAAATAACTAAGTAACTAAAACATAATAACAACTAATCAACAATAATATTAATAATAAAAACTAGTATTCGAACCTGATTTGGGCAGTTTAGTAAAGGATCTGAGGATGCAATTTGGGGGTTATTCGTCAACGAAGAGGTTGTAGCGTGTGACGGAGCTGCTATTGGCGTGATCTGCAGTGGCCTTGTGCTACTGTGGACGTATATTGGCTATCGCGGCATGAGTAAGTGTCCTTGCAGTGGACGGTGCAGCGATGGATAGCGTATACTGCTACGTGGAACTCGTGGACTGCTGCGTGGAGTAAAGGAACAATGGAATTGTCGTCACTGCTTCGTGGCCGATCGTGGATGGGGACTTCTGAATTTGGAATTCAGATGGCGTCACGTTGCTCCTGACGATCGGTGGAATTCAGATGGCGTCTTACTTTCCTGATGATCGTTGGAATTCAGATGGCGTCTTGCTTTCCTGATGATCGGTTCGCAACCTTCAGATGAAGCCGATCCTTTTTATTATTATTATTTTTTTTTTTATGAAGCTCATGATGTGATTCCCATTGTGATTTTTTTTTTATAAAGCCCAAATCGAATCTTATTATATCCAATTAAACTAGATTCAAATCTTATTTAATTAGATATGATTCTTTTGCAAAAATAGAAAAATAAAGATATAGGTACCTGCTGAGACTCGAACCCGTGACCTCTAACTAAACCTACTCAAGTACTCTGCTGCTTATCCGTTAGGCTGTTGGTTCGTGTCTTGATATTCATTACAATTAAATTATATTTAAACTATCTGAATCCCTAAAGTAAATTTTTTAACTAAACTAAAATTAAAACTAACACTAAAACTAATTATTCCTAATATAAATTACTTCCTAAAAATCTACGAAATTTTTATAATTTTTCCTTTTCTTATTTTTTTTGGTATTTTCATTATTTGTTAATTTTTACTATCTTTTTATCTTTTATTAATCTTTTTATTTTATTTTTTGAATTAGGACCCTTTTTTGTAAAAATAAAAATTAAGACTATGGAGGGACAAAAATTAGGTGTCTACACTCTTACAATTTTGAGACATTAGCTCCTCTTTCTTTAATAACATATATTAAAAATCATATTTCAATATTATACAATTCAATATTAAGGTGGCTTACACATTATACTTTCAATTAGTCTTGACATTCTTTTAATGTTAATTAGTTATTTGTTATGAGTATTAAGTTTTTATTTCTTCTTATAA
The DNA here is from genome assembly GCA_024138015.1 of Lumnitzera littorea. Lineage (NCBI taxonomy): Eukaryota > Viridiplantae > Streptophyta > Magnoliopsida > Myrtales > Combretaceae > Lumnitzera > Lumnitzera littorea. The sequence goes on along the minus strand of JAMXBB010000011.1, from coordinate 68,440,178 downwards.
GTTAGAGAAACCTTCTACTCAACCTTCTGCAAGTGTATCCTGGGGTCTTGGTACCCTTTTCTCAACCTTTTACAAGAGAATCCTAGGGTTTTGCTATCTTCTACTCAACCTACTACAGGAGAATCCTAGGGTCTTGATACCTTATACTCAATCTTCTACAAAAGAATCTCCATTTACACTTTATGCTTAGGTGATCTTTTACATGACTTTCTACAATAACTTAAGGTTTAGTTATACTTTGGTAAACCTTCTATTGAAGTTTCTACTAAGGCTTTAGGTATAGCTTTTCTTTAGGGAACCTTCTATTGGAGTTTCTACCATGATAGTCTAAGCTTGGCTTAGTTAAGAAAACTTCTATAAGACTTTTTACAACTGCTAGATTTACTTTGAATCACCCAAAACTCCATAAGTTATACTTCCTTTTACTTCAATTAGATTTAATGAATTTAGGAAAAATTAGCTAACTTACTCACTTAACAAAGATTAACACTTATAATTTTAAGTGAAAATCACCAAATCTAACTTTGAAAAGCCCATCTTTTTAATGCATTCAACATTTCCCTTTAAAATCAAGATCTACATGTTGCATGTAACAATTATTCACTTAAATAATGTTTGGTGGTTAGATTTAAACAAAATAAGTTGAAAAATAGCAAATTTTTTGTAATTTCCAACTTACCAATTTTTCATAAGTGAAAAATTAACCCAAATAAAACAATAAGTTTTAGTGAAACTTTTTACATAGCAATTTTATATTGATATAGGGTGTTCATAGAAAAATTTTGGTAAGGAAACTACATCATTTAGGTTCCTAAAAATGAAAACAAAATTCTGTTCTGAAAGTCTTGTTTCTTAAGAGTAATATAGTAAACGAATGAATTTTACAAAAAATAATAATTTTACATGAAATTAAACTCAAAATGATGCTAAAATAAAATTTTCCAGAATTTTTAGACAAAAATTAATAATTTTTATTAATTTTTGAAAATCGAGTTACAATTTAAACTCACCAGCTACAAAAGCTTCAACCACTGGTGGCTAAAGGGTGGTTTTTGACTAAAAAGGGTGCTACTTGGGGGTTCAAGTGGTGGTAGCCATTTGTTGTAAAGTGGCTTCTAGGTTGTTGAACCCCAATTTTGCATATTATTCTTAAATTTCTTAATTTTCTAAAAATTCACCAAAAATCCAAAATAAATCTCACGAATTTTGCTCACATTCTAAAGTGTCTAAAGAGTCTAAAATGGCTAAGAGGAGGGGTATTTATAACTTGTAGGTTAGTGAAGTGACTTGGTGCATATAGGATAAGTGTAGGGTACTTTAGGTTTCTTATGCCAAGTGGCATTATTGTTCCTTAAACCATGTGTGATTAATGATTTTTTACTCAAAACTAGTAGCAAGAACCCCTTGTTTTACAGTAAACTAGGTTCTTTAGCTTGCTAAGAAAGTTATCCATCTTATTTTATAATATTGTGTTACTTAAATTAGTTTTCCTTGTAAGTAGGAGCTTTTACTACCCTTAAATAATCCAATATACTTTGTTGTTTTTATCTTGTTTTATTATATAAAATATATATTGATTATCTTTCATTTTATTTATTTCTCTTCTTGTTTATTTAATTTAATTCCAAGCTTTTCATCATTTTTTGTTTTGAAATCTTTAGATATTTTACTAACGAGTGAGTTAGTTTTATCGTTTTAGTCTATAGTAATGCTTTAATATTCCGTTTGAAAATTTAATTTACAAGGTCATTTTAATCAACTTTTGGATAGTTACCGCTAAATTCAAACCTACATAGACCAATTTCATAGATGTCTTAAGTTTCCAAATGTTACATCTAAGTTGTCGACTTATAGAACTCACATTCTCATCCCCTCTTCTCTCTCTCATCTCTTGCACTTTATCATCCTCATCTCTCACACACAGACACACATACACATATATGTGTACACAATTATATATATGTGTGTGTGTTAAATGCATACACATATATTATACTATATTTATATATTATATTAAACCCACTTGCATATATCTTATATATATCAAACACACATACTTATATTATATCCACACATGAGCATGCATATATATATATATATAACACATGCACACCATAGTCTACACACACACGAAATTTTTAACATCACCAAAACTCACAGACACACATAAGTTCACTCCATGTACACATACACTACCCTTATACCCCACGCAAACACATCACATGCACATGCAATTACAATCGACACACATGTATCGCAATGAATTCACATCCATACACCACTAATAACCCTTAACACCCTCAAAACAATCTACAACAAAAATCATCATCCAAATCTCATTCAACCTTCAAACTCCATACACACAACAAGAATGAATCATTGAACGAATTTAAAAGTTTCAAGGTGACTTACCAGTCGTTTCTTGGTGCACTAATACTCCAACCAACAATTCCCGTACTACTCCTCTGTAAAGACACAATTTTCTTGAGTCTCCTTTGCTTAGGTAAGAGAAAAACAAATTTTTTTTAAAGAATAAGTGGTAACTTACTTGGTTTTGACTTTCCCTTTGTAAAAACTTACATTTTCCTTTGATTTTCACGTCTTAACTCTTTGAATCTGAACTTACAGGCATTCTTGAGGGTTCCTCCTTAAGTTTTATAGTGTGGCACACAAAAATCATTAGTTATAGAATAGTGGGAGAAAAAAATAATGTAAAGAGAAAGATATGAGTTTGAACTTTTCTTCGGACAAGTTTGCCTTTGATAATTAAAGTCTATTTACATGTCATATCGATGTCTATAAATTAATTAACCCATTATTTTCTTTAATTCCGATAATTACTTTATTTACTTGACTTGGGTTTTACATTCTAAAAAACTAAACTATTTATTACATCAATTGCCTATTTATAAGCACAAACTAAGACTTAAGAAATCTAGAAAATATCTTCATAAAAGGAAAATTTGGGATATAATATAATAATAGAAACTAAATAGTTCCGAATAAATAAGAAAAACGAGATATCATAGAAGTTATGAAGATATCACAAAATAAAAAGAATCTAAAATATTTAGAATATAAAAGTTACTGACCAATATAAAAGAAATAAAATACTGTGAAATTTACTTCGAACTTAATCTAAAAATGAGCTAATTTAGAAATTAACTTGAATATTCAACTTGAGCTTCTTGGATGCGTAGCTATGCATGCATTATTTCCACTTTTTTTGAGAATTATTCAACGTCAAATCTTGCATTTATCACCTAGATCAAAAAATAATATATAAAAACCAAACTCATGCAAATAACAACAAATCTCTCAAACATGTAATTTTACAATGAACTCAATTTAAACCCATACATCATGTAGCCACTCAATAAAATTTAATAAATTAAATATTTCTTGCAAGGCTAGATTTGCAGTTCTCCTTCCTTTTGCTCGCGTAGATGATTTTGTATTTGTTGATTCAATGGAAAATTTGCAAGCTTTAACGACCTAAATATTATAAATCTCTAAATCTTCTTGATTTATAACCATTATGCAAAACCTAGATTGCTAAGAATTAAGATGTGTGGACCTTGCATTCAAAAAACTAATGCAGAACCAAAGGTATATTTAATGTGACCCTAGTGTCATGTGTCTCTAGAATCTTGTTATTAATTAATGAAAAAGGATCTCAACCCTTTAATTAAGCAAATTCATGAACTTTGATACTAGAGACCACAATCCATTAAATTCTGCTAATTATATAATCTTGGTTTAGTAAAAAACGTAACATGAATAAAGAATTGTTGTAATGTTTGATAGTTCTCAAAGAACCAAAATAAGGAGAATTTTACCTTTCAAGAAAATTTTAATATTGCCAGAAGTTGTCCAATTCTCTTATTAAAATGAAAAGTATTTATTTATAGGCATAAAGAAAGTCTGAGGAATAATCCCAAATAAACTAATAAAGTACATTAAAAATAGAAGCTGGATAATATCCTATAACAGGGGAAATAAACATCTCAGTTGTATCTTATAAAATAAACCAACATAATCCTAATTATGGAAAGAAGATTTTGTGGATAATCATCTATTGAACGGAAGGCTCTTGGCTTGATTCCTTGCATGCATCACAACATGAATCACTATCCCTAAGTACACAGAATATGTTTGAACCCATATAAGGAAAATTGACCACATAAGGGTTCTAGTTTTCTTTGTTAATATAAGAAAATGTATGGAAGTTGCATTTATTTCCATACATACCAGATTTATATTTATTTTTTTGTTATTTTTTCCCCCGAGGCATATGAGGAAGCTTAGGGCCATTTATTTTCCTTCTTAGCTTGGAAAATTTTAGAAGAAAATGTCAAAAAGTGCGACGGAACGCTTGCTAAAAAGTGAAAAGAAAAAAAAAATTTGAAAATTTTATGTACTAAATGTTGACAATTTTTTTGGGTAAAGTAAGAATTGAATTTTGACAATTTTATGCGATTGCTTTCCTTGCTTTTCCTTAAATGTGTAATTATTGTAAAATGAAGGTGAGAAGTTAGATTTTTTATCTTTAGTAAATGTCCTAGAAGTATCTATTCACGTGTCACTTTTAAAAATTACCAGACATATATATATATATATATATATACTATGTGTATTGCATTGCTAATGAAGACATCGTTGAATTGTCTATCCATTCAATTATGAAGCACTTGACTTTGCTGTTTCTTTGTAGTGCTGTTGGGATGAAGAAACTTAACGATGTTTGTCTTCTACGTTTTGGCTTCTTCAGTTGTACGTGTCAGGAAATATGTCAAAGTAATTAATGACTAGTGTTTCCCTGTTGGGTTGGGTGTCTTTGAAAGGAGAGACAGATGAGAAAGATTAGAATCGTACGAGTTTTTATTTGACTGATGAAGACAATTCGAAAGTTATTATTTTGAAAATACGTGTCCTGTAATAACGTGGCTAAAGGCCCATTACATGAGGGTCCGTTTCTGTTGGGTTTTCTACCAACAGGCCCATCTTCGAGGAGAAACTACACACGAGGGATGACATGCTACTTGATCAAGGGTGAACGTGATCAGGACAAAATTAACGTATAGTAGTTTATGTGAATCGTTTCAGAAAGTTTGCTATTATCGGTTGGTGAAAACTGCCATTCATTAGCGGTGTATATGGTTGATGGTAAACATTTTTTGAGCTTATGTTTAGAATTGGTTAAAGCCTTGTTCATTTATTTTAATGTATGTAAAATAATAAAAATTCATAGTTTTATTTAAAATATTATCATAAATTAATAATTTGGCAATGTATATTCAGAGAATATTATAAAACGATCATATTCTCAAAGTTATACAAACTTAGAAAGTATCGATGAAACCAAAAAAAAAAAAAAAAAACATTTTATTTGTAAGTTTAAGATGAAAACCAAAGTACATAGAGTATTGAGAATTAAATCACTAACACATACTAAAGTAACAACCTTTATATCAATATCATCATGTCGAGAAAATTAACCCCTAAGATTTAAGGGAAATAATACTTTATATGATTTGCATGTGAAATTTATTAAGAATCATAGTAAAGTGGTAGTACAAGTGGAATACGCTATTGAAATAGAAAGTCTAGTATGTATGTCATGTTGCATTATACTCAATATCCCATTTACAATATGTAAGTTGTTATGATGAGTGTAGTGACTCTAGTAGAAGATTTGAGAGGTAATAACAGGAGTTTTCGAATATTTGAAGAGAATAATGAAACTTAGTTTGCACTATAGTAATTTTCCAACCATACTAGAACAAGTTGGATCAATAGCCTAGGTTATCATGTTTTTGCATCAAGATGGATTTATACCTTAAGTAGTAGAGCAATAAGTTGGAACTCCAAGAAACAAAGTTGTATCACATATTCAATGATGAAGGATGAATCATAGCCTTAATATCAATTGGAAAAGAAGCGAAATGGTAGAGTAATTCATTATTGGAAATAGAGTTGAGGCTATGAATAATGTCAAGCATCTCATTCTTTTATGATGATCAAACTACAATATATGACGAAATATCTACACATACTGGTTAAGACATGAATATGTTATAAAGTTAACAAAGAATAAGGTTATAATAATAACCTATTAAGATTAAGAGTAATTTAATGATTCCTCTACAAAGCATCATCAAGAAGACTTTTACTTTTGCTAAGTAGATCTAAAACTCTCTCAGTTGATGATGATAGGAATCATATGTCATTCTTGTAGACCACTAGTTTAAGATTTCAAGGGGTGACAAAATGTTATTGTCAACTATGACTCATTACTAAGCAAATATAAGGATGAGATATTATAATATCTCTTTATTGATCAATTATACATTGGAAATATGGATTTGTTTACAATGAATTCTACCTATAAGAATATAGAAGACATGCCGCTTCTAGCACGACTCCTCGAATTGAAGTATTGGATGATTATGGAGAGTTAGGGATTAGTTCAAACTGCACGTTAAATACGGGTTTGATCTTTAAATCCCTTCTTTCTTTATTTTACAGCAAGTTTATTAATTTTTACATTCATTTATTTGTTAAGTTGTTCGTTAATTATCAACAAAAGTTCATAATTTGCAAAAATTTACTTTTAAACCCAATGCACCCATAGATTCCTAGTCTAATATTTAACAATTAGTATTACCATGTTGTTATATGGTGCTACTTGCATTATCCCTTCTTAAGAAAATTCTTAATGAATAAAGCAAGTGATTAGAATGAAGAGGAATATGGAGTTTAAGAGTATGTGAGAAATGAAGATGAAAATTCTTATAATGTTTCATTTATTTTACATTCTGTTGAATATATTATTTTTAGACTTTAAAAATATATAGAAAATTATCTTTGAAAAATATATATTGCAATCATTTTTACTATCATTATTAGAAGAGCCATTCGTATCAATTATGTATTAAGAATGCAACTAGGCAAGTTGTCATAGGTTACTTAACCCATTCAATTCGATAAACTCTATAGGGTTTAAGGTCAGGTTTTAAGAAATAATCCAAAACCTTATAGATTTAGGGTCAAGTTTTTGGGATTAAAAAAAAAAAAATTGATGGGAACTCGATTCAATAAAAAAATAATATATTGATAAAAATATTTACAATTTATTTACACACTATGTACATCTTACATAAGTTCTACATTATACTATGCATTTGATTTTCGATTTTCAATTTTCATTACTATATAAGTCAACAAATGTAACCTAATTCTATCTAACTATTTTTCACTCTACTCTCTCCTTCATCACATTTAAACCCTATAAAAACCTACTCATATATAATCATTTAAATCCTATTAAAACCCACTTTTATAGAGTCTATAGGAGTAGATTTTGAAAATAAAGAGTGGAACCTACAAGGTTTTTATATGATTATGGGAAACACCAGATCTTATAAAGACAGGTTTGTGTTTTATAAAACCTTTCTTGAACTTACCCTTATTGCATTCCTATTGAGTATGAGTTTTTAATGTCCTAAGCTTGCAATGAATTGTCTACTTTTCTAATAGTTTATATTATTGCATTTTGCTTAAACATTGATATCACTTAAAAAAGACTTCAATAATGTCAAAGTTCTTAAAGTAGTTTAACTAAAGCAGATTGAGTAATAAAGAGTTTATTACAAGTTGAAGATGCTAAGTAAACTCATAAGATGGATGCAACTAGCACATCTTAAAGTGATAACAAGAAGGGTTGAAGTATATATGTTTCTCATAAAATTTTCCGTATTTATCACCAAAATTAGGATTGCTTTTGCATCATTAATATTGGAATCAATCAAATACTAAAGAAATTTCTTGTACTTGATATTACTCATTCTAATATCCTTCTTCAACATGTCAAAAGCTTAATTAACACAATATAAGAATTACTTAATCTAACATATATGAGTAGTGCTATATCAAAAGTGATTAATAGTGATTGCAATTCTAGTTATAGATTGTATTTGTAAAACTTTTTATAGTGAAAGATATTGAATTTAGTACATAACTTTATTGTGTGATTCTATTGACTTTTTTATCTAACTATAGGTTTAGTATCTTCCTTAATTGGAACAAATTTGTAATTTATTATAAAAAGAATAATAGCCCCATTTATAAATAGTACTCAAGCAATGATGTAATAAAGTTTTTTTTTTCTTTTTGCACTAATGAGATAATTCAAATTGATCGGTTGTATATTTTTTAAATGTTTTTAATTTATATGCAAAAAAGTTTCACTTAGGCAACAAATATGTAAAACCGGAATTCAGGAGATACATTAATTCATAAAAAAAAAAAAAAAGCTAGTTCACTGGTCACAAAATCAAGGGCCTCCCAACCAATTCGGGTTTGTCCGTTGGCAAACCCATGAGCCTAGGATTTCCGCTGTGTTGGTTCGACCCAGTTATTCATAACTGAAGCTAGAGTCTATTGCGCAGTAAATATTTCATTTAAGTTAGGTACAACGATAACATACACATAATTGATGCAACTATCTATATAGAAAAAAAATAGTAATAATTATAATAATACATATTTAACTCATTATATGTTTTATATATTTTTAATAATATGTTTAGTTGGAGGAAATGGTTATTTTATTCTCACTTTATTTTTTATGAAAATCTTATTATATTGTTTATTTATATTTTTATTGTTACATATGGAATCCCAATACCAACTCCTAAAAATGATAAATTATCGTTCTTTAACCAAATCAAAGGATTGCAATTCCTTCGGAAAACGATTGCCATTTTATCTTGTACTTTTTTTTAGAACAACACCAACACTATCATTACCGTCGTCAGGACCATCATCACCACAACCAAACCAAACTCGAGCAACCACCACTATTATCAACAAAAACACCATCATCATCTCCAGATTAAAGATCACCAAACACCACTGTTAATTTTTCCTTCAAATCGTTTCCTTGATCATCTGTTTTGTTCTGTTACCTTAAAAGCTTTCGAAATCCGATCTTTATAGGCATGAAAGGGTGACTATTCCCCTAGCATGTATGATGTCCCTTGGTTTTCATGAGCCAGCGAGTGGAAATCATCTACTAGATTTGATTGATCCAAAATATGATCTGTAGAGGGGAAATCAATTGAGAAAGTTTTGAAGTTTTTCTTGTGATTTGGAAGAATGACAGTATGAGAGTTTTAGGGAGAGAGTTTTCGAGAGAGAGTCATCACGTTCTTTGACCGCTTTAGGGAGTTGATACACCTATTTATCTCATCAAACATCGTCGTGACAATTGTAAAAATCCGATCTCGTTGGGGTTTTTTCATGATGTTCCTTTTTTTTTTTGTATTATAGTTTCTTTTTACGTTTTAAATTTCTGGATAAAGTTATGATAAATGGGGAAAGTTTTTGTCTTTTTCTTTAAAATTGAGAGAGAAACATAGAAAGGAAGAAGACAACAAAAATGAAACGCAAAGGAAGTAAAATAAATAAAAAGTAACGCACAGCTTTAGCCTATGGAAAAAATAGAAAAAATGACGCACATGATTAAAACAAATAACAACATCATCAATTCTTTGCAGTTAAAAGCAGGCCTCACTCCAATTCAGTAAGGCTGGCGCCTTGATTTGATTTTAGGCGGTCTTCAATTCTTTTACAAGTCCCTCGATCACCTTTAACTTTCCATGGAACTTAGTTTGAACTTATGGTAAATTAAACTCCACTTAAGTAGCACCTTGATATATTTTATTGGACTCTCTTTGAACAATTTCTTTTTCTTGGATTTCCAATATTAATCCATTCAAAGCTTCTTTCATCCGTTTAAACTTTGATCTTGTAATCCAACCTTCAATTCCTTATAGTGGATCGTTGAATATGGTTGGTTCTTTAAAACTCGATGTCACTTGATTTTCATCATGATATAAAGTATCATAGAAATTTTTATTACAGGTATATTCTTTATATACTTTTTATTTAGTTAAATAAAGTAATTGATATTCAACCCATATTCCATTCAACGTATCGGAATAAACAGAACATTAGCATAATGGATAAAGATACCACCGTTTACTGCAATGCCTTCTCTGAAACTAGATGTAAAATTCAATTATTTACAAAAGAAAAAACATAGGACATTTTGAAGGATAAGGGAAACGTAATCACAAACTCTTAAGAACCGTGTAACATAGTTTAAGTTTGTATTTGTGAACGAGAGCAAACCAAACAGACAACTTAAATTAATAGGCAGAGTTGAGTACGTACAAATGAAACTTATGGAAGTTCAATTTCCCAGCATGAATCGTCCATGTGAAGAAGGAAAGCAAGCTTGAATTTATAAACCATGAGAACTTATGGAAGTTAAGGAACTTACCGATGTTTGAATTTCAATTTTTTTTTATTTTCTTATTAATTAATTAATTAATTATTATTATTATTATATTTTTTTGGGTGTGCAGGATACATGCCTTCGTGAAGGAAAAAGAAGGCCTTTGTTTTTCAGTCGATGTGGGCTTGATCAGGCTGGACCCGTGAACCCACTGGGTCCTCAGGCCGGTCTCAAACAGCCTTACGCGCCAGGTTCGAGTCGACGACTTACTGGAGCAGTTTGTAGCCAGGGCACGTCTGATTAATTCGCACATAAATAATGATGGTGCAGCATGCCTCCAATCTAGAATTTCAATAGGTATGCTTGAGGAAGAAGTTTTAGAATATTTCTTACTCTATAAATGTATGCTTTCACACCCTCCATACTACAAGAGCACTTTTCGGGGTATTTGGTTACTAATATCACTGTAAGGCAGCAAAGAAACTATGTACTCTATTTCCTCTTATTGCATATACTATGAATAAATGAAATGATATGAATAATAAGTCGTGTAAATTTTATATTTTCTACTTCCTACGCTACCCCCTTATACTAATGGAATTTTACACGCACGCTTTTTTCTTATACGGATCACTTATAATATAATGGAACTAAGCTAACATATTGATATTACAGATATATACTATGCCATAGTCAGGATTTACAGATTGCCCTTTGATGCTCCTAGTGCAAGCGCAGACTGCCAACCAAAAGAAAAAGTAAATCAGAACTAACATTTAAAAAAGTAAAAAGAAGAAGAAGAAGAAGAAAGACCATAGACTAGTTAAAGAGACACAGATTTTTTGTGCAAGCAGCACTTCCAGTAAAGAAAAGAAAGCTACCAAATTCAGAAGCCGTAGAGCACTGGGCCGAGTGAATTTTCTGGCAAAAAGGAAACACTGCGATGGTTTTCCCTTGCTATTGCACCATTCTCTTCTGTTCTCTGTTTCATAGTATATGTTGTCAATGCTCTGCAACAATGTTACATTGGATTAAAATATACCCTGGATCAGCATTACAAAGATTTGAGGTATCACCGCAAAGAAACAATGACTGCATTCTAGGCATGACATTAGGCTTAAAGGATAGCAGTGATTTTCTGGTAATTTATAGCTTAAACAAGGCAAATTATACAAATAACTCTCTAGAACTCTGACCATCGCAAATTAATCTCCTGAATTCAGCCTTAAATCTCTCAATTGTAAAAATTAGAAGATATTTAATAACGGTATCCCCCAATGAGATTCAATTTCAGGAAATGACTGATTTTTATATAATTAATACTATTAATTAAGCCTTTAATTAAATGTATACATAATATCATAACCATATGCATTTGAACAGTGGAGTCCATAAAAAAATAAGTAATGTGGATATAATGTGCTTGAGATTAATTGATCAGTAGTAGTTTTTAGTATTGGCACTTTCCCAGAAGAAAACCAGAGCTTATCAGAAACAAAATTAGAGCAATTATTCAATCTGTTACTGTTATGACCCTATATACTTTCACAGTTTTAGTTGAATAGTTAGCTGAGTTGTTAATAGCAGTTATGCTTTTGTTATATTGTTAGCCTCAGTCATTAGCTAGCCTTAGTTAGTTCTTGTCAATAGCTGGCCTATATAGGCCTTAGGAGAGAAAAAGTTTAGTCAGTGAGGAAAATTTTCTATATTGTAGTTCTCCTCTTAGAAGAAGAAGAGAGTTGGGGAGCAGAATTTGCTCTTGGAGTTATCAGCTTTTGATAACTTTGTATGAACTTCCTTCCATAATCAATAAAAACCCCTTTTTTGCACTAATTTCAGTAGAAAGTTCTGATCGTTATACCTTTATCAAACCTTAGGCATAACAGTTACAGTCAAAAAGTTCATTAGGCAATTTGATCAAATGTAAAAATACACTGATCGAATTGCACATAAAATAAATTTCTAGGGTTAATTGCATAACAAGCAAACATCAACAAGTTATTTATGTATTTTGGTTTTCTTTTTTTAAGAAAAAAAGAATAGAATATACACCAGCTAGAATCATTTGTAGGTTTCAACTTCATCTGACTGAGTGCAAATAATTATATTCAAGATATCTGTGACTTGCTCCCCTTTAATCTTATAAGACTAGGAAAACTAGCCATGCAATGTTAGAAGGCAAGGACTTTTGGTTGCTAATCGTCCAAAAATGAACTAGGGAATAAAAAGAAGTTGGACCATGGAATTCTCCTATAATATAATAATGCAAAAAGTGATCAAGTTGCTGGAAGAAATTTTTGGCATCGTATTGAAAGTGCCATAGAGCTTATCATGTTCTATAGCAAAATCATAGTTTATGTGTATCTAAGGACACTGCATTTTCTGAGATTGGCAAAGATGGAAAGCAATGTTTCTGAGATATGCTAGTAATTAAAACTGAACTATAATTCTACCTCATGTTGCAGATTTCATAAGGAAAATTTAGGAAGGATATGTTCTTGGGACAAAAAATCTGCCAACTCCTTCCATAAGGGAAAAGAAAATGCAGCGAGATAGACAAACTTACAACCTTTATAGATTGAATCAACTCAGGAGTTGCATCAGAAAACTTGTAAGTCACAGGATGCCACCCCCGGCGTTCACGAGCCTTAGAGGATGAGAGATCCCATGCAGAATGTGTCAATGATCTTCGCATGATTTCTCCTTCCAGTCCCTCCTGCTGTTTTAAAAAATTAAAAGCATCTGAAAGTCATTCGATGTTATATAACAGAGCAAAGCAGATCAATGCCCCATTTCAATGATTGGTGATTATTGTTATTTCTAAGCATTTCTTAGATTTGAGGCCTGAAGGGGATCTTAAAAAGAAAGACAGAAAGGAAGGAGGAAAAACAAAAAAAACAAGGCAGTACTTAGGGTTCAGAATTTGAGCCTTAATGTTACCATCCCTATTTTTCTTCCAAAAATGAAATGACAGTAATCAGCAACATGAGCGATGCATGCTTAACAATTACAGGCCTCAAAGCTAACAAATGCTTTGTAAGACATCAACATATATTTGTTGTCTCAAATGCCCAGGGCAAAGCAAGATCTTACAGCCAGCAGTGTCTGCACATAATGTTCATCTGGGATGCAGTTGTGCTCCTTTGAATTATCAATTGGCTGCACGCAGAAAGAAATTAACAATCTGAAAGGCAGGGCACTGAAAAATTTAAGCACAACATCTCATGATTTTATTTTAGACATTAATTCTTGAAATGAACATTTATGTTTTTTATAGAACAGGATGAGAAAGAAGTCAAAAACTTACCATTGAATGTTCCCTCCAGAACTCAGGCAGTGATTTCCTCTGCACAACAAGCAACCTTTTGGGTAAATAAAGGAGAGGATGTAATTTCCTGAAAGTAATTTTAAGTCGGCAGATTTAAGACCAATGGAAAGTACTGGATAACAGCCTGAGGTAAATGTCAATGATATTCCAGATATGTTTGATTATGCAGAAGGATTTCTCTTCCTTATTGCAAAGGTTTTATTTGGACTTAGAATCTGCAGTACCCATTTATAGTACAAAGCTAGTCGGTGTGGTTGATAACAAAGGTGATAATTGCAAATACATCCCCCAAACTATTAACAAAGTGCAAATAGATCTTTAAACTCTAAAGCGAGCCTTCATCTCCCCATAACTTTAAAAAATATGCACTTACCACACAAACCATCACTGAAACTCCCAAAATCCTTGCTAAAGTTCTCTCAGAACTAACGGTTAGTACCTATCAAACAGAAAAGGAAAAAAGAAGGAAAAGAAGAAAAAACTATCGATTCCAAGGGTTTTGCAACAGTTTGAGAGGTAAGTGCATATTTTCAACAAAATGGGTAATGAAAGTACATCTTTGAAAGTTTAAAGGTTAATCAGCAACAACTGATTACTTGTTTTGAGTGTCTATTTGCACTTTCCCCTTAAAAAACTTTATGACCACCCATTTGACAAAATCACATGGCAGTGAGAAGAAGAAAATTTTTGGACAAAGAAAAAATGTTTCCTGTATCTCTGGCAATTATCATTATGATGGTGACGTTCCTATAGATTGCACAGAAAGATAATTGTCTAAGAAGCTTACCTTGCAGTGCAACTGAAACATTGTATAGACAGTATCATCCTTCACCACAACCTCAGCATGTTTTCTTGTCAAAACAACCCACTGTGAGAAGAGATATTGGAGAACAATTGTCAGAAACATCAAACAACAAGAGCAGATACAATTTTGGGTAAACATTTATTTTGAACAGGGGTTAATCACCCTCTATCATTTGCAAAACTTTTCCAACCATCAATCAACCGTCATCAACTATCTTAGATATTTGTTTCTAGAGACATACACACGTTCCTTTGTGCAACAAATTATTTTGGGTAAGTTTGAGGAACAAGGGTTGCAGTATCAGAAGTCTTGAAAAATAATTCACGTTGAAAGTAAAATATTATTGGATAAATTTCATTTTAGCCACCAATACTTTTGCATCTCTTTCACTTTGCTTGCTTGAGTTGAATTCTGCGTCAATTAGCAAACCATGTTTTTTTTCCATCAGGAACTGTAAAACTTGTCAACCAATGCAAAACAGATGATTGGCTTGCGAACTCTTTTTCTCCAAATAGAACAGGTGTTCTCCTTCTCCACACAGTACTAAACAGAAATTCTCAAACCACAGAACAAGAAAGCAATCTGAAGCTCTTGATGCTATCTAAAGGAGGTTTGGATGCAATACTATTGGTTCAAAGAAGAGCTTAAATCAAATGTCAAGTGGATGATAATGGGAATAAATCAGAAAAGAGGTAGAAGACAATTAACAGCTCTGGAAGTACAAAAGGCTATTTTTTATTTCAAATTTTGAGAGCATGGACAACAATATAACATTAAAGCCAAAGTCATGGTAATAAGCTCATTACTCATTCTATACTTGAGAATAGAATTTATTATAGGAATCAGAACTTTGCTTCAATACATGATGAGACAGAATAGACAATACATAATGAATACAACAAAACTATGCCTGATGTGCTGCAGAGTGTTACAACTGGGCCAAGCATTGGGTGTTGGATGGTCATAAGAGAGCTTATTTAAATGTCAGAGTTAAGGAAAATGGTCTACAAAAAAGTAGTAAGTAGCAACATTCGTAACTTCAGGCAAAACACATTCAGGAAGCTCGGTTGAATCAATCTCTTAACCAGAGATAAATTTTCTTGCATGGATGAGTACATTTTGAAAGAGAAATATCAAGATTGTATGGTCAAGATTTCATTTATTTGATTCTTTCTTCTGATCAGATGAGTTGGGGTATTAATGGTTAGAAGAGTTGCCTGTTTACTCTGCAGAGAAGATGAAGATCCATATAATTTAGGTCAAAAAGTGTTCATTTGCCCATGTTGTGACTTATACTGGCTAGAGAAACAAACCTTGTTAATACAGCTAAACAAAGCTAAAACACAGGTGAGAAAAATGACAGAAAATTTTAACCTAGCTGTGCAATGTGGAAAGATAACAAACTTGAGTAGCCATGCAATGTGGAAAGATAACAAACTTGAGTGGCCATGCAAAGTCCGAGGAATAATAAGCAAACACCAAATATAATCTTTTATTTACTATGATTTGTTTTAATTTCTCTGTCAAGTAAGAAACTCAACTAATTGCTACCTGCGATCCTTTCCTCCAGTTATGAACAGGAATTATTGGATCCATCTTTGGGTTATATCGACCCTCTTTTGTATCTGCAAAGCTGCTTCCACCAAATATCAACATAGACAAACAATTATGAATGGAAATGTTAAAAAAGTCAACAAAAATGAACTTAACTTAATATTGTCCAAGCACAATGGTATCCACTTATCAAAAAGAGAACATGCTGACAGAAATAGTTCAAAGACAAACAGTGCGTGTCATCCCAAAGGCAGAAAATAGAGTGGTGAAACTGGAACAGAATTATATGGATCACAAGCTCATTAGCTAGAGTCAAACTTCATACTAGTAGAACCAAATGCCACATATTTAGCCTAAACTAAACACTAAATTCTATTTGAGCAATTTTTCTAAACTAAACATTAAATTCAGCTTGCTGTAGGTCTAATTTGCAGGAAAAAGGTTCTAAATAGTGAATAGGCAAATATTTCAAATAGAAGATGTGACCCCCAAACCAAGCCTACAATCCTTCCATCAGGAATAGTTTTATAATGCCTATCGTGGCGGATTCAGAAACAACAATGGAATAACTCCAAGACAAGCAGACATCAGAGAATCCTGAAGCTCAAAACAAAAATAAATAAGGACTTGGAGATACAGGTAAAAACAAGACAAGCTTCTTGACATCACTTCGGTTACCGATTTATAAAACAATCCAGACATGACATGTTAGCTGAACTAAACATGTGAAAGTTCCTCATTTCTATTCAAACTTGTCAAGGTTACACGGACATGTCCTGCCTTTTAAGTTTTCATCAAAATCTAAGTAAGATTGATGTCTAATTAATTGCAAACTCCTCATGAAAGCAGTCTTTCCTTTCCCTTTGCCAAGATGGCTAATTCA
This sequence comes from Lumnitzera littorea, assembly GCA_024138015.1. Lineage (NCBI taxonomy): Eukaryota > Viridiplantae > Streptophyta > Magnoliopsida > Myrtales > Combretaceae > Lumnitzera > Lumnitzera littorea. Next base: position 68,423,305 of record JAMXBB010000011.1, on the reverse strand, counting down.
TGTTTCATGAGAAGATGAAAAAATTTTAAAAGTCTGAGTAACCTCCAAACGAATGGCTAAATTACACCAAACAAATGTCATATTCACCCTTATAGAGACTACCAAAAAGAGTATATTTTCCAGTAAAGTATAATCTAAGGTTCATCAGATTGACAAACCATGAAATCTATGAAGACTATGAAAACATCTTCAACTTTTTAATTCAATTTGTGCCACACTTTCATATATGAAAAGGTTGAAATAATTTCTAATCTGTATTAATGAATAAAAGTTCCAGCCACTAACCTGTCCACAAAGCTGGTTGGTGTTGACATAATATAGTCATATGTATAGCTGAAGTTATAGAGAGGTATACAGCTGAGAAAATAAAACAGGATAAAATTTCCATTAGATTCAAATAAGTATTGTCCTGCATACAGCAAAAAAAGGGGGGAAAAAAGCCAACAGTACAAAGATTCTTTGTTCCATTTACCTACATGGAATCAATCAAGTAATAACAGATGAATCCAATTGGAATGGCCACATATAGTTGTGATCAAAGTATACATAAACAAACATATGTGCATATATTGCTGCATGTGAGTATTCAGCAAAGAATGATACCTTACCTATCTGAGAGGAAGACAAACCACTCATTATGAGGATCCTCAAGTGCATGTCTGAGCAAAACACGCTCTGCTTCTATCATGCTTGCTTCTCCCCAATCCACCTGATAAGGATCCCAGAACAAAATAAATAATAATATCAAAAAGGAGACTTAAAGTATGTTATAAAACAAACAATGAAATATAGTCAACAATATTGTTAGCCACTAGAATTTCAAGTAGAGAAGCAGCTAAACTTCATTTGACAAAATTGCACAATCAAAAAACTCATTTGACTAAGTCACTGCAGACAGGAGTCCGTTCATGCAGGCTAAATATTTCAAAGCCTGGGCAGATGAAGACCATGGATAACTATAAAAGAAATTGAATGAGTAATTAATTCATATGTATTACACTCTTTTAAATCTTTTAAATAACCCCATAAAATTGACTCCTATTATTTTCTCTCCTCAACAACACGTTTCCTGCCAACTGAATAATCAACAAGTTAAGTGAACTGTGAACTGCTGATAAATTAGTCTATATTACCTAGGGCATTCTATTTTCAGATAAATAATGTAATTAAATCCAATCACAGCTAAGTAGTAGCACCTGTACACTATCATTAACTTGACGACCTATAAAATATTCAGATCTTGTAGTAGCCTTATTCAAGACAAACCCAGGCCTAGAGTGGACAAATATCGAAAAAGCATCCTCCGCCCCCTGCAAAACATCATAAATATACAGTAAACAAAAGCATCAAGTGCCAGGCTTAATCAAGTACAAACATATAGTCCACTATAGCATCTCCACTTGAGGTATACATTTGATATTTTTCTTTGTAATAGGTTAGGTTACCATCCAGGATATAATTGTTTTATAATAGAGCAAAACGCTTCTGCTCAAATGCCCCTCTTTAGTAATGCCCGCCACGACCATTTTTCTCCAAACATGGTTGATACTCAAAGGGAAGTTTCCGTTAGCATTTTGGAATCTGTTTGAAATGCCTCGTCTAATGTGCCTTACTTGTTTTATGATTATTTAGTACTGTGAAATACATTTAACTAGCGAAATTTAACGACCGAACAAACTATATCAGAGAAATTTAACTGCCGGATAACTACATAATAGAAATTGAAAATTAGATATTGATATAAACTTTTACAAGAAAGCAAAAATTACATCAAAAACTCAAGAAATTCAGATAACAAAGCAAACCTGAAAAAAGGCGTCCCAAACAATGTCGAGAGGAATCCGATTCCTGGCAATGAAGAGAAACGCGATCTTTGGCTTCGGAGGTAAATGAGAATGCAATGAAACTAACCTCATAATTCGACTGTACTGAGTATGCATCACCACCAAGCTCACGAAGCAAAACCCTAAAAATACTGCTACAAATAGCTTCCTCTTCCTTTTATGCTGTGGATCCTTCTTAAAAGTCACTTTACGCTTCATTTATCAAATAACGAAACTCCTCTTCTTCAATCTTCACTTATCGTAGTCGAATCACGCTCATTATAGAAAATTCTTACTGCCTTAAATTCACATATGACTTTAATTTCAGCAATATTAGGTCCGTTACTTAGTAGCAATACAAGATTAGGATCTTTTTCAGTAGGAAAATATTAGTTTCTCTCTCTCTACGGAATCGAAGTAGATCATGGAGAGAGAGAAAGAGTTGAAGATACTTTGAGGTTTAAAAAAGAGTCGAATATGAGTGGAATTCAGAGGAATAAATGGAGACCAATATCATATGAATTTGTAAGGGCGGAGTATAAAGTGACAGAAAGCGAGAAGCATGTGAACTGACCGCCTTCTGGAAGAGCGATGTGGTGCTGTATGGAAACTTTTGTGAGAGAGAGAGAGAGAGTTGGAAGCTGCCCTTCGTGTATGTGTCGATTTCGTAAAGGTGCTTGGTTTTTTGGGGGTTGCGTGCGCTGTAGGAGATCGAATCTCCTTTTTTTAATCGTTAAAATGCAGTAAATAAAAGTTGCCGCTTGGTTTTTGGAGGTTGCGTGCGCTGTAGGAGATCGAATCTCCTTTTTTTAATCGTCAAAATGCAGTAAATAAAAGTATGGCAACTCGCGTAACCATTTTGTGTCAAAATCGTATCGATGTAAAAAATATATGAAATTGAATATAAGTTGTAAATAATTAAGCTATTGTGCCATGTATCGTGCATGTATTTTATCTCTAAAATCATGTTTTAATCTTATCGTTTACGTATTTATGTTGTCGTATCAACAATTGCCGAGCATAATAATTGTACCAGTACTTAAACTTTTCATATTACTCCAAGTAGAACAATAAAAGAAAAATTATACAGCATAGTATCTAAATACATATTTTTATATTGTAAACCGGGCACAAAGGGAGGGAGATGAAGTCCGTCCATGAGTAACATTTGGTTAGCATAACTAAATGATATAATTCTCTTCCACCATGTATGGCGTATACAGATTTAGATACAAATTTTTATGAATTTTTTATTAAGAATTTATGTGATCAAAAATATTTTTAAAAAATAAAAAATATTAGTTACTCATATTATAAATTACAATAAAGTTTGATACTTTGATTTAGATTCTTGGTGTTTGGCTATATTTGCAATTTAAAAAATATATTGAGTACGTACTGTGAAAATAGATTTTAATGTTTTGTTGTTAAAATTGGATAGAATAGAAAAAACTGGATGGTACAAGAAATAAATATGAGACGGTACAACATATCATATTTAGTTTGTATAATACTAAATATAAATTTTTATAATATCCCTTATTTAGTATATATAAAAATTAGATCATTATTGTATTTTAACATTTATAACCATAGTAATCAAAATCATGAGTCTACTCATACTTTCTTATAAGTTTACGATTCTAAAAATCTTTTATGCAAACAATGAAATATAAGACAATTAGAACTTACAATGAAATATGATGAAGTTAAACTTATATTAAATCTTACATCAATAGAAATAGTTAGTGCAGTTGTTTATACAAGTTTAATGAATAAATACATTTAATCTCTTTTTCTCCTAATTCTAGTGAACACTCTTGATACTTATGGATATCAAACTCCCCCTAGACCTCCTCTTCTCGAGAATCAATGGAGCCTATGACTCCTGTATCTCTATTTGCTACTAGGGTGGCTCAAAGAACTGTGGAAGATCAATTGCACCTATCTAAGAAGACCTTGAGCTCGAACTTGTGTATTGCAATTTGGTTAAACTCAATAGGTAGTACATGTGTCCCATAGACAAGCCAATCTCCTTTTACTTCTTCAATCCTCATATACCATTGGTGACTATGAATTTGCCCAAATACTTTTGCCATCTCACTATGGTCTCTACATTGTCATCATCATTGATGGTAGTTAAAGAGTACGACATAACTCTTGAATAAGTGGTGAAACATGTATATAAAATCCTAACCCCTTTAGCATCAGGATCGATCCCAATGCTCTAGCAAACTCTTTGCAATGGTCTAAAATAATTCACACATGTTCTCACTTTTGGTAGCTTTTTGGGTCCTAATCATACTTCTGTTCCAAATTTCCCCTCACAATATTTTTGTAAGCTTATACCATGAATTTAATTGTGTCTGCCATTTTCAACCTATCCATAAGTATAAGTAATGTGTTGGTTAACCCATCATGTATTATGCACTGTACATTTGAACCACATACCATTACCTATCATCGTAACTAAACAAGTTCTTCTTAGGCATTTTATCGAACACTTAAAGTGTAAAATGCAATACACTCAAATTACAATTCTTCAACAACTACAGAATGTGCCAATATAAAATTTTCTTATAAATCTTATAACTCCACATTGTTATAGTAATATGTAAACACAAAATCTATAACTAAATAGGCAAATCACACAAATACAAACAATTTCACAACTATGGTAGGTTTTCTAAAATTTGATATAATTTGTTAAAAACCATGTGAAAATTAATGGAATGCAAGTAGAAAAAGCATTTACCTTTGATTTCTATTGAGGATTTAAAAAAAAAAGAAACACGATTACATGATGTTGGATTTATGGATGCAAGTTCGTTCGTACAAGAGAGATAGAGAGGAATGGGTGTTTGTTTGAGTTGAGAATGGCTCTAATCATGAAGTTAGAGATTTATTTTACATGCAGTGAAGGTATTATCTTGAAAAGTGCCTTCACTTTTATAAATTTAAGGAAGGCGCATTTCGGGATCGCACCTTCCTTACATTTATACTTTTAATAGAAATTGTCTTTCTAAAAAGCGCCTTCTTCTTTATCAAATTAAGAAGTAGGTGTCTTTAAAGATATCTTCTCCTTAGAAAAAAAAATGTTTTTACCTATTGATAGGAATCAACCTTTCGAACCGATCACATGCACCCAAGTTAGAGGACTCTAGGGACTTGCTTGGAGGATTTTAATTCTAAGTCATAGCCAAGACAAGGATTCCTACCTTGAGTTGATCTCCAATCAACATGACTATTAGATCCCCACATACGTCAAATCCACCCCTGTTCAGCAGTAATGCTTTACTCCAAAAGACAGCCTAAGAATAACCAAGATAAGCTCCCGATCAGACCACTAGCATCTGACCTCGAAGCAAGCTAACTTCTTTTTAGAACTAATTTGTCTTCGACCTGAACCAGATCAGGTCAGCCTCTAACTACAACGCCCTCCTGTTTGTGCTTACTTTGTAACATATTCCTAACGACCAGCTATTAAGCGACACATGTCTTCTGACATAATATTCTAGAATAATTCTTTCTTTCCGTACTAAATATTTTTAGTCTCTTTTACTTCTTTTAGTATGTTTCATATAACTTAAGTGTAAAATATCCTTTTTGCCTTTTCATATATGTAAAGTAACCCTAGTGACAGATATATAAGCCCCCACTTCCTTGTACGCAGGGATTCAACTTTCAATATAGATTTATTCAGTTGAGTAACCCTAGTATTCTCGTTATTTATTAACTCTTATCTATTATCTTTAGTAAGGAGTAATGATGAGTAACCCTTTAATTTGGACTAGTGTATTGTATCCAGTAGATTATAGGTTGAGTAAGATCGAGTAGTGCGTCATATTCATTTGGTAGCTACTCGGATTTTGCTAACTTTTTTCCCTGTTTGTTTTAGTTTGTTTTGTTGTGGTGTCTCTTCATGTGTTCAACCTCAGAGATGCATTACTTATGCCTTTTTTACGATTTCTTTTTTGTATGTTCTTTAAGATATAGAAATTTATGATTTTACGTTTTGATTCTACAAGACTATTGTCAATTCTAAGTAGAATCAAGAGTTTTACAAATTTGTTTATAACTTCAATATTGTTTAATATTTATTTAATTTATGTTTTTATATTATTTAAAAGATAGAATTTAAATAGATTATTGAATTCCTATAATTGAACAACTTAAACACAATATTAAATAAAAAGCCACAAATTTTTTTGTCCTATGAATTTGATTTATATACCATATTTTAGATAGGATAAAATTGTGTCTTTTATCCAATCTTTCAACCCTTTTTTTTTTCTAGTAACTGTTACGCTCCGAAGTTGCAGAGTTACAACAGTCCCGCCGTGTAAACCATTCTATGATATTGACTGGCCTCACAATGCCTACCATAGACATGATCTACACAAAGTGTCGACGACTCCTCGCTTTGAAGTAAACAGTCCGATTAACAGTTAAACTACAATTATGATAAATATTACAAATTTCTAATAAACATGTATAATTATATGTAAGTCCACAGAGGTTCCCAGGAAGTTTTACATAAACACAACAATTCACTAAATTACATAATAACTATCAATTTTTCATCCTTAACTACAAGGACACTCTAGCTACACATCATTACTAAGTAGATTGGTCCTTACACCCCCGGCTTCAAAAAGACTAACCTTTAGGTAATTGTAAGGCGACATATTACTTGAAGAGTTCAGAAATTAGGACTTGCAAAAGGATCTATAAGGGTATAAGCAACTTCAGCTCAGTAAGTTGAATTGGAGACTCGTAAATGTATACAAGCACAAACAAGATTATCAATCAATTATTTTCATACAATGCAACAATTAAGTGTCATTGCACAATGTAGTCCGGTCCGTTGTGAAATCAGAATAATTTCGCTCACTTTAATCTGGGTTGAGGAGTTCATGTTATGCAGCAGCTCACAACCAAACCTAGGCTTATGCAATAAAGACCTTGCTCCTCCCGCGACTACCTTCGAACCATTGACTTCATCCTTGCTGCGACCTCCTCTCCTGTCACTTAGTTCGACTAAGGATGAAAAAGGGACCATTATACAATCTTACGTTATCTCTTTCGAAGAGGTCGGTATTTGGTTGGAGAATCCTAATGATCCCCTAATGGGTTGCAATGCATGGCATTTTTGGTCATTAAAGTCGAATAAGATTAAATTTTATTTAGGGTTTTCAAACAATTCACACCAATTCAATCATAACACAAAATCCATCATATCACAATTTCAATACGAATTCAGATACATCAAATACATGCATAAACTACTTACAATCACAACCATATACAATCATAAGTCTTCAAGTACCATACAAATAGTACTCTATTACAATAAGTAATAACCCAACTTACTTGGAATTTCTCAATTGCTCGATCCCTTAGTCGCAAGTCGATTTGTCTCTAGGTATCCTATAATACAAGTAGGTCTTTTTATTACTTATACTTTAAGGATTCATATTTTAAGTTATAATTTAACTCCTTTTTCCATGTATACCTATTATATACTAATAATTCTTTTTACTCTATTTCGAGGTTCATACTCTAAATTAAATTCTAGTTTTGATTTCTAAGTTTTAAATATGCTCGAATCCTAATATGAAATTAATTACATTAAGCTCGAGTATTCAAATATCCTATTAGGTCTTAATTTAGTATTCTAAACTATTCGGTACACGTTAACCCTAATTGGGGTATCGATTTTATTTCCGATGTGAGAAAATCTTACATTTTTATACATTTACTTAAAATTAAATTTTATTTCAGATTTAGTATTACTCTAATTTTTATTATAATATTATCTAAATAACCCTAATTTTTTAGATTTATTAATTTTCAATTTCACATATTACTAATTTCTTACAATAATTACCTAATTTCATAAATTAACTATACTTAATACTCCAAAGGCTAGGATTAGGTTTCCACATCAGAGATTAACATTCCTAAACATCTAATCACTATCTAAATCAGTAATTAGTATCTTAATCACCTAATTAATCCAAAATTACCCAATTTTTTCATCATTTTAGGGCTAAAAATTAACTTAAAAATTTTAAAAATTAATTTAAAAAAAATGGCTTCATATTATTGTTTTCTATCACATAAACATCCTACAAAAAAAAAAATTGAGCTCCAAACTACACTCCGAAGCCTATTTATTTCTAGTTCTAATCATGCTCGGTTTTGTTCAATTTATTAAAAACTCTATATTTTCAGTCGTGATTAAACTAAATCACTATTTTTCCCTAAATCTATATACAATAAAACCTCAAAATAACAGGTTTCATAATTTTCTGGGCAAAATAACTAATTTTATGAAATTATACAAAATCAGGGCAATTAAGGGACTCACCCGGTTCGATGCTTTCTAGTCGTCCAAACCTGGTCCAAGTTTGTCGACCAGCCTAGAGGTAGGTCTGGAGTGGGGTGGTGGTGGTGGCTCGGTCCCAGGTGGTGGTGAGGTGTGGGTTTGGCTCACTAACCCTATCTGCACAGTTTTCTTTTCTTTTTTTGTTTTCTGAATTTTCTCTTGAATTTTCAAGTGTCTCTATTTTTCTCTAATTTCTCACTGCCTAAATGAGTTCTGTGAATTTTTTCCCTATTTATAGACGTTTTTGGTAATTAATATGCATTAATTAGACATGACATTGCCCAATTTCCTTGATTTTTGGCTTTTGTGTTGCCTAATTCTAATTGGGTAGTTTTTCTTTTATAGATCCTGACCTGCCATGACCAGATTTGGATCATTCCATACCCTTCTGATTTTTTTTTCTGATTTTTCTACAATTAATTAATAATTTTCTTTAATTATTTACTAAGTTTTTGGCCAATTTAGGTAATTTTGCATATTTTTATCTATACATAAATACATGTGGGATACATGTGAACATTCCTAATTATTATTTAGGTCATTCTATAATTTTTAGTATACATATAATCTATCTCTAGTAATTTATTAGTTATTAGATTACATTTTTCGCCTTTTCGGTAATTAGTACTTATTATACTTAAAATTTGAAAATTTTATAGTCTCCTATTTTATTACTTATTTTCTTAAATTAAAGTTTATGGGGTCATTTTTACTAATATTTCTCTTAATAGTTTATAATTTAGGTTTAATCGGATCCTTTAACCGATCGTCCTAAACCTTGTGCTCTAAGATCAATCCTACGGTCACTTGGTTTAGCTTTAGGGCTTACAGTAACCAAGCTAAAACTAGAATCTAAACATAGGTAAAAAATTTTTGTCCAGTTCAACACTGTAAATGTAATGGTTCGATTGAAGTAGTTACGCATATACAGCATGAATAGCGCACTACACGTGTTTTCAAAGAAGTGAAGCGAGACTGTCACCTAAATGGATGATTACGTAAGAATAAGGCAAGAAGGAGGAACAAGTAATCTTAGTGTTTCAGATGCATAAGTGACAAACAAGACAGCTTTACTGGACCTCAGGCGTTTACCTTGTAGTTTGAGCAAAGGAGATCAATTCTTTGCTTGAATTGTTTGTTTGATCTTAGAGAGTAGAGCCTTTACAATGGAACACCATTTCTCCGATCTCTCTAAAAATTCTAAATGATGAGGAAATATTGGATATTCATAAGCTATTGGGCATGATGGCATCCATTAGATCATCTAGGTAATCAATGGATGAGATAAAGCTTACTTAATTTATAATTATCTAGAATGAGTTAGCTAATGAATCCAAAACCAATAGCTTTCCTTATAAGTGCATAAGCCTGCCTAAGAAAGGTTGGAGGTAGATGGATCAGTCAAACGATCCCTGTTCTGAGCTCACCAAGCCAAATCTCCCTGAATTATTCCAATATGAATTGAATTCTTTAAGCTTTGTTACCTAGCCTAATGAGTTAAGCCCAAATAAATAATATAGCAATTTTCAACCCTTTACAAACATTACAAAATTTGCGCAACTAAATGATACTTTACATCACCAAATATATACTAATTTCTTAATTTTAATCCAGGACCTCAAGATCTTTTTTATTTAATAACTTTGGCTAATAAGCAAAACAAAAAATAGACTAAAGAATATATGTAGTGTTGTACCATAAAAATATGGTATTCAAATAGAGGATAAACACTATGCAAAGTGATATAAACATAAGATAATATTACTAACCATACCATAATGCTACTAGATCTTAATGACCTAACATGTTAAATGCACAAAGCATTTGTCTTTTCATGTGTAGTTTCATCATCCATTTAAATATAACACCATCTTCTATTTATACCACTTTAAGAACATTTGTCTTTTATTCACGCTACTTTATTAATATTCATCCCTTATTTTAATTACTAAAAGGTTTCATCCTCCAATTAAATTTGACCCCAAAAGTTCATACTTAGATGTATAGGACTATTGTATCGAAATTTTAAGGCACATGATTTTTAAAGACAATATTTGACTTTTACGAGACCATCATTATAATTGCAATTATTATTTATCAATATAAAATATTAAAAAATAAATAAATGAAATAATGTTGAACAATGACAACAATAATAAGAAAATAAACAAGATAAAAAAACCAAGTTAAAAAATGGGTATACATAATCAATCTCCTTCTTTTAATGTGCTAAATAATATAGAGAGAATTAGTGTTATCAACTTATATCATATATTTATTTCTTATTGAAGTAACGTAAATATATAAAATTGAATAGAGATTACAAATAATAAGTAAATATATAATTGTGTCCATTCATTTCATAATTGTATATTATATTGCGTGTGATGTCACATATCGTACCTCTCTTTATAATCATACTTCTAATTGTATTGTTAGTGTATTGTGTCACCAACCATTAAAAGAATAATGATTCCAAGAATATATTGAACTTTCATATATTTTCTCATTTTAATATCTAAACTTTATAAATGCCTTAACTTTTCAAGGTAAGAGAAATTGGTATCTCTATTATGAGGCCTCTTATAAAAAATTAGGTAATGATAGTATAAGTTCTTTGATTTAGGAAAGTTGAAGTACTAAAAAAAAAAAAAAAAAAAGAGAGAACTTAAAACACTAAAGTGGATCAAAAGTGAAAGTTGAAATAGTTATACTATTATTATCTCATTTTTTCATAATAGTTGTTGTAACGAAAATATTAATTTGTTTCATATCTAATGAAATTTACAAAATTGGTTTATATAGATGAAATGCTTGATAAAATAAATTAAGTATAGTCCTTGCATCTCACATGGCATGATTGTAATTGTAAAATGAACCATGTATAGATATTAGTGGTGGATGTTATTTTAGTTAGGAAGAGAATTATCTTAATTTGTTTTGGGATATCATTCGATGGTCTAGTTTTGATCTCAGATATGTATTAAGCTATGGGTAGATTTTATGCATGTGTTTCTTTAGAGTTTAGGATAGGTTTTGGGATACCTAACAAGGTATTGTAACAAATTCGAATTTTGTAAAACTCATCCTAAAGTCATGTCACTTAGATATCCTAATGGGCTTGGGTATCTAAATGAAACCACAACTAAGTCACATTATGGAATTGGACACTCGTATGGATACTAATGAGTAGACTAATATGCTGATAACCATTGAACATTGTCTTGAAGACAACACGATTACTAATATTGGTTTTGGATATTATATACTTAAGTCATATGTCACTCTAAGTTTACTATTAGTCATAAATAATTTCAAATTAGGTTACTTGAGCGGTTAATATAAAGTACTAAATTTGTGTTATGTTGGATTAGGATATACATATGTGATTTGCATATACTTGTTTCATGTGCATGTGTTTCACTGTGTGCTAGCCTTTTAGCACATCCCTATAGCGATATATATTGTGATGGAGACCGAAGTTTTTATTAGGATAGTTTGTGAGACGATCTTAATTTAAAGATAGGTTATATTTTTATATCGTTATGAAGATCTCTAGGTTGATTTTTTCTAAATATTTTATTACCCCTTAAGAAGTAGTTAAGACTTTGGGGAAGTTTCCATTTGGTGATTATTAGATAAATTATTGACTTATTTACTGAAGGAACCTTTTAAGAGAATTCATGTTGTATATGGATTTTTGGATCTTCTAGGTATTTGAGCTTTTGCATATTCGCACTTTGCTAGGGATATGTTGCGTAGTTGTCACATCATAGTTTCTTGGGCGTGAGGACATATTTTATTTTTGTTGTTATTTTGATTTTTTTTTTATCAAAATTGAATACACTTGCTCATTGTAATTTATTTTAAAGGAAATACCGATTTGCAGTTCGAACATCATGAGTTTGTATATAAATTATCACAATATTTTAAATGGAAAATGTGTAGAAAAAAATAACTAATTTACAAGTTCCACAACCATCTTAAGAAATTTACCAATAGTGATTTAAAAAGTAATAGGATAGGTTGCTCCCCCAAATTTTTGGAACCCATCCTTTTTAGGGTTGGGTATAAGATAGAAACTTTTATATTACCCAATTTAGATTTGCCAATTGTTCAATATATAATAGCATCAATAGTTATGCCATTTTATATTAATGTCAAGCTTAGTTTATGGAATGGAATAAGATTCGAATAGAATTGTAATTCTTTAAAAATGGAAAAAAGATTAATAGCTAATTCTTATAAATCCTTAAAAGTCTCATGAGCAAATTTGAAAAAAATGCTAGAAATAATAGAACAATAACTATTTGTTTAGTCCTACAAATGAATTGCAATTTCTCATTAACAGTACCATAGAGTAGCAATTCTACCACCGAATGTAGGAGTAGATCTACAGAGGAGGATTAGCTAATTCTATTTTACCCTTATAAAATTAACTAAACATGTCATTAATAATGAGAAACTATGTTTGTCTATCAAGATATTTTATTATTTGCACATAACATCCCACCTAAAGGAATAGAGTTGCTAATAGTGAGAAAGTATTAGTAGTCATTGCAAAAGTTATAAGTGATATAATCTAGTATATTAATAATAATAACTTTTCAATTTATATATTTTGTATATATACATACATATGGCAGAAAAAATGTTTTATATTACTTTTAGGACAGTTAACTAGATTCGGATTTTACATAACTTGTATACTCTAATGTTTTGTGGTGGTTTTTATATGATAATTACTTTAATAAGAAAAAGGAATTTATTGCTATAGACACTCGCTAAAAATAAAAATAAAAAAATTATAATAAATTGATAAAAGCCACAATTGTTGATAAATCTTAATTCATATACAATGTCTGAATAATATATTATATCTTTGATCTAATATACCGGAAGTAAAAATAGCTCCAACCTCAAATCTGAATCTTAAGATGTGTCATGATCTATCCATTGCATCAATATTGAGTCAATTCTTCAGGATACTATATTTTAGTTATTAATTTATTATAGTACGACGAGAATCAAACTATGTGTAATATATTAATGTAAAGAGGTGTGGTTATTGAAATGTATATGGTTTTTAAATACACAAGTATGATGATAAGTAAATGCCGACTTGATGGTGATTTTCATCGTCACAAATAAATAAAAATTATAATAATAAGAAATAGTTGTTAGATAGTGCTAATATTATATTAGCTTGGGGTATGATTGCACCAATCGTCTAGACGTAGATGGATCTGCTGCAAGGAGCAATTTTTATCTTTCAAATGATTGAACTAAAGTATTAATTAAGGGAGTGTTTCTTAATTAGAGTAGATACCAAAGCAGGTCATTTTATTACCCTGCCACGTGCACCATCTGATGATATTTAAATTCCTCTGAGGAAGGAAGCACGTGGGATATACGTGCAATATGAATATACTTTATTTGCATATATTGATTAGTCAAATATCAGTTTTAAAGGAGCATTTCCTTGTAAAGCACCGGGATTGACTAACTTCCTAAATGGGCACATGATATCATTGGGTTGGGTGTACCATAGAATAAAACATGTCTAATATCCATAAACTATGATTGGATGTACATCAGCATACAAATCATAAGATTAGGAGAAATGTTTCTTCATTTTTTTCCATTTCCTTTATCGTGAAATATGAATTATGATTTGATTCAAAAAAATGAAAACAACTACATTGATCAAACCGCTGGATGCAAAAGGATTTACAAATAAAGAGCTGATATATGAGAATCAAATCAAATAAACAAACACATCTTTGAGAGTTTCTTTTAGAAGAAAAAAAACTCACCAGACTGGCAAGTGAAATAAATCCCAGAAAAGGATAGCTCAATTCATATAAAGGATGGAAAGTAAAGGAAGAAGAGAAATAACAAACGCATAAAATATAATCATTCATTCTAAATACTATTGACAAACTAATATAAGCTTGATTACAAATCTTCAAATTGACCATATCTATAGAGTTAGACTTGTAATGGTGAAGATGTAATGTAGGTGGATTAATAATGATGGAAATCGTCGAAAGATAATAGATCAAAAGATTTTTACATAATTAGAAAGTGGATATCTATGAATATTAAGATTAATAATCGTGGACTTGCAGATTTAGATTGTGAAAAAAGGATAAAAATTTAAACAAAACGATGACGTAGCCATCTCCTTAGAGCTTAAGTGTCTCAAGGAGTTTTGAGAGAGAGAGATATATATTCTCTAGATCATATGCTATATGGTAATAAGATTAATATATGTAATGCCCAAAGTAAAAAATAGTGAATAACAAAACTGATAAATATTAATGGATATTTTGAACTACTTAGTCCAAAAATTTAAAACTCGAACTAGTCAAATAAAATATTTAAATGAGCTCAAATTTTATAATATTTAGCTCAACTATCTGGCTAACCTAATCGAGCTCGAGCTAAATCTGAATATTATTGGAGTCTTAAGTTGAGTTTGGATGTCGATATTATTTTTATTTTGAAAGATAGTTTTTTAATCAACCGAATCTAAACATGTTTAATCGAGTTAAGTTTAAACACATAGTGTTAATACGAGTTAAGTTTAAGTTCAAAATTAAAAGGTAAATTGAGTTTAAACTTTAAAATTTCTAGATAAGTTCGAGTTTGAGCTCGATACTGTGCCATTTCTCTTGAACTCATTTATAATCATAATTGTGATAAGAAAATCTTGTTTTGTGGTTGAAATTTTCAATTGAATAAGTAATTATAAGATTTATGCTATTAAGACACTCTAATGTCCACAGAATTATTACACCTTCTATAGAATTTATATTATACGAAACCGCAACTTGGAGGAGATAATTAAATACGAGAAATAATTGGTCAAACAACACCCAAGAGTCTTGTTGGTGAAGTTGATTATAAGAACTCTCAAAACAATTGCTATTCATAGCATTTGGTTGGTAATTGAGTCGGCACAAGAGTATAATCACAAATACAAATTGAAGGTAGTACACGAATCAATATTACTTTAGTACGTAGAGGAGGAAGCCATGGAACTTCCTAGAATTTCTGAAGAATGATGATGAATGAATTGAACAAGCAGTTGAAGCCTAACCAAAAAAGCAAAGAGAAAACTTGAAATAGAAAAAGAAAAGAGAAGAAGAAGAGAGAGGGTAACAACCAAGCTGTTGAATTGCTATTATTATCGGGATTGGGGTCCATCGTCGACAAACTATATTTTAACGCACTTTGAAGAATATTTAAGTGAAAGCAATGCGCACCTAACTATGTTCAGAGACATCTAACACCTGTTAATTTTCGTAATCATTGAACAGTACGAATGATGACTTGCTGTTGTTACGTCCATGTCGAGATAGATAATCATGTAAAACACCGATCCTTCCCAAATTAAGAGATTGTGCTTTATCCGTAGTGATCGTCGTGAAACGGGTTTGGATTTCCACGTATTATTATATCACGCTACTGTATCTATTGCTTTCCAAGCTTCGAATGGGGCAAGGATTACAATCTCGGGAGACTCGAATCAGGAGGTTGAATAGAAAAATGATAAAGAGTCAAAGATCGAGAGGTTGCCGATATTTATCTGGGTCATTAAAATTGTTAAAACATGACTCTTACAAATTTATGAACAAATTATCTTTTTTTAAAAAAATAAGAGCTTTTTATATATTACTTTTTATTTTTCTTAGATCTAAATTTATTTTCTAAAAAAGAAAAAAATGGTACATATTTGTTGATAGGGCTTTTTAGACCTAACTGAGGCTCTTAGGCTCATGCCAAACAAATCAAGTTTACGACTTAGGCTTCTCTCCAATAGATTCAACCTATCTGCCTTCATGTCCAATCTCGGCCCTGGTCTATTGTATAGCCTGTCCAACTGCGACAATCCACAATGGCTATGAAATTGCGGATAAAGTTGGTCGATTGGGTTAACCAACTACCTCCTATAATTGTGGACTACATTAGAGTTGCATGACTCCACTATCCACGGCTCACTAATGTGGCTTCTACCTATTAACGACTCTTTAACCACCGGCTCTACTACTTTATAAACATCAGGCTACCACTCAACAGTAGATTACTTGGTACTTTGTGCACTTGAGCGACATAATGCATACTAGTTATCCTTCTCCATATAATTCACTAATTTAAGCATAGGAGTGGTAACGTCGGATGACGTCCCTTGCTATTTACTATTCTGCAAGCTCTCATCATCCGCAAAGGCTAAACAACTTCTAATCTCTACCAGCCAAAACTCAAAGACGACATTTGGCACTATTTATGGGAGGCAAACCTTACTTCTTACCTGAATACACCTTAAACACACACCAAACACCACTCTTGTTTGTAGACATGTTTCACATCAACAACTTTAAGAACAATTAGTTGGTGAATAACCAATCCATGAATAACCAACCCCCAGCAAATGAAACACTTAAATAGTGCTTGAAGCGTATGGAGTGACTACTTAAGGAGTTTGCTGCCCATAACAGGATGCTTTACGCTTACCTTAAGGAAGCTGAAAGGCATAGCAGGCAAACCTACCTACTTAAGGCTCTTAATGCCCATACTACACACAATAACCAATAGCAATAGCAAAATGGTGGGGATCAACTCCCTGATCCCCTAGTACAGGAACAATAGGCGTAGTCTACAGCCACCCACGACTGCACCTTTGTTGGCAATGAGCAAGTGGTCGACTCCCATGGAGCACTAACATAATCTACAGTGCACTAAGCTCACTTAGCAAATAATGCTGACCTCAATAAGCTTTGCACAATTGTAAGGAGGCTCCTTAAGCAACGGGAGAGCAAAATGGCTAACAATGCTGGGCTGGTCACCAAATAACAAAAACCCCTTCACCAAAAGTGTCCAAGATGAAGTCTTGCCCCTAAACAGCACACTTCTTACCTTGGACCAGTTTGATGACACTGGTGATCTTAATGACCACCTTTTTCATTTCCGTACCCTCATGAACCTCTATGGTCATGAGGATGCTATTATATGTAAGGCTTTCCCAAATACTCTAAGGAAAGCTGCTTGAACATGGTTTGATTACCTACTTAAGAACTCCATCGGCTCCTTTGATGAGCTAGCTTGTAGGTTTGGTCTCTACTTTAGGGCTAGCAAACTCTCATCCAATGACATTTTATCCTTGTATTTGATTAAGTAGAGCAAAAGAAAGACTCTTCAAGAATATGTAGCCCAGTTCAACAATACCATGGTCGAGATCCCTCAATTGGATGAAGGAGTAGTAGTACATGTTGTACAGCTCGACATCAAACCCTTAGGGTACTTCTTCCATTCACTTACGAAGAGCAAGCTGAAAACCTTGACCAAATTTTGGAACAAGGCTTAGAAGTATATGAACCGGGAAGATAACATCTGTACCAGGTGCGACACCAACCAAGAAAGGTTGGGTAGAAAGAAGGATAAAGAGAAATTATTTGTCAAAGATTGCCTCGGTGGTAGGGCACCAAACAGAACTGAGGGAGAAGGCTTGAGCAGTAAGAAGCACCAAGTCAAGTAGAACCTACTTCCTCTTCCCATCAACACATAGTACACCTATTGCCTAGGTCTTCACCAAGTTACGGAATAAAGGCTTGTTGTAGAAGCCTTGCAAGATGAGAAGGAACCCCAGTTGATGAAACTCAGATAAGTATTGCCAATTCTACGATGACTATAGCTACATTACAAAGGAATGCTTCTAGCTAAAGAATGTGATTGAATATACTATTCAGCAAGGTTACTTTGGTGAGTATTGGGCTCAACGGAGGAATGGTGATCGTTCCAATGATGATGAAGATAGGGCACCTCAAAAGTGATAAACCGTTGGCACTAGAGTAAAAGCATGAAGACCGCTACAATGATCGAGCCTCGAACGGTGTCATTAACATAACATTAGGGGGCTACACTAAGGGAGCCGGTTGAGCACCGGTAGCTCAGTTAACACCTTATTCAAGGTGATGGTTGTTAGGGAGAAGAGGCAGAAAATTGATACTTTAATCTTCTTCTTCGATAAGGATTTGGAGGGGGTAGACACCCTTCACTAATACGTCCTTGTAATCGAGGCAAGAATTGCAAACTTCGAGGTCTTCAGGATCATGGTGGACACTGGTAACTCTATCAACATCCTCTTCAACCATACGTACGATAGAATGAGGAAGAGGCTGCCCATCAAGATGAACCTTATCACTATGACCTCTTCAATAGGGGAATCATCTGAGCTAAAGGTATCATTACTCTTAATGTAGAGCTTGGTGATAACTATAACGTTACTTGATGGCCAGTGAATTTCATCGTAGTCAACTGGTTATCCCTTTACAATACTCTCTTAGGACAACTAAGTTTGAATGCCTTCAGAGTTACAGCCCTGTCCCTCCACCTGAAACCAAGTTCTCGACCCCCATCGAGGTGGAATTTGCATATGCGATCAAAAGCTCTCAAGAGAGCTTTATGTCGGGGTTGCCAGAGTTGATGGTGTCTTTACTCTAAAGACTAGCCTACAGGAGAAGCCAACTAAGAGAGGCAAGTTAGGTGAGAAAATATAAGAGGTGCAAATTGACGCCTCACTCGACTAGACCTCTAAGGTCAAGCCTGAAACCCCTCCCGAAGTGAAGGAGGAGATAGTTGCCTTCTTACAGGCCAACTCAGATAGGTTTGCCTAGTTGTTGTAAGTCTCTAAATTTGTGTTTAAGATAATCGAGCCTAGATTTAAGACCTTTAGGGAAAGTTATCTGATTGAGTTTAAACTTTATGACTAAAATAAAAACGTTAATCGAAGTAACTTAGTGAAGCTAAATTTTGAAAATAGCGATCCAAAATCCCAATTTTACCCCTAGAAATATGATTATTTAATATAGTGTTAAATTGCTAGGTACTCCTAAAATTGAGCTCATAATGTGACAAGAATCCAGAGATAAGTTAATTGAGTTATAAAATGAAATAATATAGTATAATTTACTATATGAATATATACGTATTTTTATGAGTATACCTGATATAAATAATAATTATACACGTAAATTAACCCTAAATTACTTAATTATATATAATACGTATTGAATTCACGTAAATAAATAAGAAACATAACTTAAAAATAATAGATATGTTAATAAGAAATATAATTATATGAGTATAGTTATATACTACAAGTGATATATATATAGGGTGTATACTTATATATTAATAAAATAACTAATGTTAACTTAATATATTATATTATTAACATTTAACCAAAACATCTACAAAAGCTTATCCAAATAGCTTCAATACATCTGGAAATTAGCTGAGGACGTCTGGAAATTGTTTGTGGCAAGCTGTGAAGGATTTAACATTGTTGATTCAAAAGCAACTTCTACAAAAGAGACACCTCCTACTTATAATCATAGTAGAAATAATTAAAAAAATAAAACACTTAGCCCTTAAGAAATTCAACCAACCTAGAACTTTATTAATAGGACCTCTTATCAATAGTTTAACATTTTGGAAGCTTGGGATCCCCAAATAAAAATTTGAAAAAAATTGTATGAAAAATAGAAAAAAAATTAAGAAAAACAGGAGAATTTTCATACTAAGCTAGAACCCGACCCAAAAGTAAGTTTACTGTGGAACTCGACAAGCCACCATTAGTCCCTACCGCACCTTGGCCGTCCAACATACCTATACTATCCCATGACTACCGAAGCATCCAAGAATAGTCAGGTTAAATTTCTACCCTACTTTTTAATAATTTTTTAAAAATAGCAAATCCATCCAAAAAAATTTGAAAAAAAATTATATTTAGATTATTTCATACATGCTTTCACGGGATATTTTTATTTTTGAAAAATTTATAATATTTAATATACTTGCTTAAGAAAGTAACTATTCATCTAAATTTTAACTTTCAAAATAAATATATTAAATAATATTGTTTCTAGCTCGAAATTTCTATGTAAGATATACATGATATATAGATAATTGCTCTATAGGCCGAATTTTTATTTGAATATTTTTAATATTTGTTGCATTTTTTTGCCTAAAAATAGCTTAGAAAAAAGTCGAAATTGTGAAATAAATAAAAAATTATGAAATGGACATATACTAATTTCTAGTGAAAAATAATAATGTTGGGACATGTTGAAATCAATTTGGTACAAAAAGAATCATAATTGGGTAATTTAGGAATAAAATCGTAAATACAAATATATAGGTGATAGATTGAAAACTTGAAACCAAGTAATAACTGAGTTTCCTATATTTTTAGGATTCTATAGGAATTTCGAGGAAATATTTAGTGACTCGAACTATTTATTACGAATTTATGAAGTAAAATGACTTAAATTATAAATTGGGACGTATTTTTAACAATAATAAGTTAAAATGTAATAAATAGTTGAATAAAAACAATGTATAGGTGTATTGATCAAATTAGATAAAAAGTTTATTTTTAATATAATTAATGATATTTTACTAACCGGAATACGTTATATGTGTATCAGGATTAGATAATACTTATATTATAGTATTATATTGACAAATCAGGCAAAATACAGTTTAAATAACATAAAATACATATAATATGATAATATTTATATAAATACACATAACTATATTAAAAACTTGAACTACCCGTTAAAAGTCATCTGTAGAAATAGAACCCGTAACATGTATTGTTAGGTCTGTACGAACCTAAAGATACTAATTTTATTAAAATCGGATAATTTTAAGTAATATAATCTATAACTTTATAGTATTACTAAAATATATGCATTACGATAACCCTACTGGAATTGAAACGTGATTTAACCAATTAAAAGTACGCTTCGATACTATCAAAATGATGTATAATATATAATAATATAAATTACGTATATTATTAATAATTAATAACTTAACTTGATACATATACATAATAAAACTCATAATATATTCTTATATATTATAGTGATAATATATTCTTATATATATAACCGTTTTAAATAAAACCCTATTACAAAAACAATATATTACGAAAACTGAGTTTGGGTTTTGTGTATATAGGATTTCTCAGTGATCAAATTGTTAACAACTCGAGTCTTCTGTAGTGAGCTTCTGGATAGGTAAGTCAAGATTGTAACTTTACAGTTTGTTGGGATACTATATAAAAGTATCTAGGGACTTAAGACTACTTCTGGTTGTGCTTGTAATTCGTTATTTGTGCGTATGCTATGTATGTATGTGATACTCAGTTGTAACAGGAGTTGAACTCGACTTGAACTCCTTAGCGTGTTGTTTTGAATTTTGCATTGTATTTGTAATGTATGAACTTGATTGGTCACCCCTGATCACAACTAATGATTGTTCAACAACAACAAAACTGAACATGCATAATACCCATTAAGAGAAACAATTAAGAGTGTCAGGCCACATACCGACTTCCTTCAATAAAGATAGCTGAAATGATCATTTCTCCATCTTTAGTCAAACTAAGTAACAAGCGAAGAGGTCGTGGCAAGGGTGGGGGCCATAGTTAAAAGGTGGTTACAGGAGGAAGACGTTCTCCATTACACAAGCCTGGGTTTAGTCTGATTAAGTCGCGATAAAACTCCTCAATCCAGGTTAAAGCAAATATAATTTCTCTAACTTCATAATAGACCGGATAACATTGTATGATATTTCATATGATTGATTGCATAACGTTTTGTCATAATTAATAACCTTGCTTGTGATTGCTCAGTATTCTTCTAACTACATCGTGCTTATTAAGCTAGTTGTGTTCACATCCTCATAGACTCTTTTACAAGCATTGAGTGAAGACCAAGATATTCCTATATCACCACCTCCAAGTTTTTTACTTATTTTTTGAATTTTGAGGAAATTAACTAGGAATTTCCTAGGATGCCTACTAATTTCCTAACTTATTGTAAATAGTCTGCAAAACCTATGGCTTTTCATAAACTCTGATTGTAAATTATAACTCTGGATATGAGACGTTTATGTGAATACAATTGTGTTATGAGACAACAGGTTATATAGAACAAGTATTTTGTAAAACTATACTACAAATTTGATTATTCATAGGTATTAAAATGGATGCTTTAAGCTAGTTGAGTTGTGCATGCCTTGTGTGGATTGTATCTACAATAGTAGTTGCGAGGTTAGCTTCTATCTTAGGTTAGTTTACACGACAGGATTGTTATGACTCCTCCTTTCGGGGTGTAGTAGTCGGCGTCAGATATGCTCAAGATCTCCTCCAATCTAGTAACCTATAGCTTTAATATTGACAGCAATACGCAACTTGTTAAGCAAAAGAAGAGGCATTTCACGCTAGAAAGGTAGGCCACTAGAGAGGAAGAAGGAAAAAGTTGCTAAAGGTAGGCTTCGTACGGGAGCAAAAGTATTTGACCTAGCTAGCTAATGTGGTGTTAATCAAGAAGAAGTCCAGAAAGTGGTGCATGTATGTCGACCATACCGACCTAAACAAAACCTATCCAAAAGACTACTTCCCTCTTTTGAAGATCTACCAGTTGGTCGATTCAACATTGGGATATGCTCTACTAAACCTTATAGGTGCCTTATGTAAGCCCTAAAGCTAAGCCAAGTGATCGTAGGATTGAACTTAGAACTCAAAGTTAAGGGCGATCGGATTAAAGAATCCGATCAAACCCAAATTATAAACTATTGAGAGACATATTAGTAAAAATAACCCCGTAAACTTGAATTTAAGAAAATAAGTAGTAAAATAGAAGACTATAAAATTTTCAAATTTTAAGCATAATAATTGCCAATGACCGAAAAAGCGAAAATTGTAATCTAATAACTAATAAATTACTAGAGATAGATTATATGTATACTAAAAATTTTAGAATGACTAAAATAATAATTAGGAATGTTCACATATATCCCACATGTATTTACGTGTAGATAAAAATACGCAAAATTACCTAAATTGACCAAAACTAAGTAAATAATTAAAGAAAATTATAAATTAATTATGGAAAAATTAGAAAAAAATCAGAAGAGGATAGAATGATCCAAATCAAGTTGTGGCAGGTCAAGATTTGCAAGATAAAAATCAACCAATTAGAATTAGGTAACACAAAAGCCAAAAATCAAGGAAATTGAGCAAAGTCATGTCTAATTAATGCATAATAATTACCAAAATTGTCTATAAATAGGGGAAAATTTTTCAGAACTCATTTGGGCAGTAAGGAATCTGAGAAAAATCGAGAGACTCAAAAATTTAAGAAAAAATTCAGAAAACAAAAAAAGAAAGGAAAACTGTGTAGATTGGGCAAGTGAGCCAAACCCACACCTCACCACCACTTGAGACCGAGCCACCACTATCACTCTACTCTAGACCCACCGTCTGGGCCGGTCGACAACCTTGGATTAGGTTTGGACGGCCAGAAAGCATCGAACCGGGTGAGTCTCATAATTGTTCCGATTTTGTATAATTTCATAAAAATAGTTATTTTGTCCAGAAAATTATGAAACTTGTTATTCTGAAGTTTTATTGTATGTAGATTTAGGGAAAAAATAGTAATTTAGTTTAATTACGTCTGAAAATATAGGGTTCTTAACAAATTGAACAAAACCGAGCATAATTAAAACTAGAAATAAATAGGCTTAGGAGTATAGTTTGGTGCTCAATTTTTTTTTGTAGGATGCTCATGTGATATAGAATAGTGATATGAAGCCATTTTTATAAAATTAATTTTCAAAATTTTTAAGTTAATTTTTTGCCCTAAAATGATGGAAAAATTGGGTGATTTTGGGTTAATTAGGTGATTAAGATACTAATTACTGATTTAAATAGTAATTAGATGTTTAGGGATGCTAATCTCTGATGTGGAAACCTAATCCTAGCCTTTGGAGTATTAAGTATGGTTAATTTAGAAAATTAGGTAGTTAATGTAAGAAATTAGTAATATGTGAAATTGAAAATTAATAAATCTAAAAAAATTAGGGTTATTTAGATAATATTATAATAGAAATCAGAAAAATAATAAATCTGAAATAACATTTAATTTTAAGTAAATGTCTCAAAATGTAAGATTTTCTCACATCGAGAATAAATCCGATACCTTAATTAGGGTTAACGTGTACCAAATAGTTTAGAATACTAAATTAAGACCCAATAGGATATTTGGATACTCGAGCTCAATATGATTAATGTCACATTAGGATTCGAACATATTTAAGACTTAGGAATCAAAATTAAAAGCTAATTTAGGATTCGAACCCCGAAATAAAGTACAACGAATCATTAGTATGTTATAGGTATACATGGAAAAACGAGTTAAATTATGAATTAGAATATGAATCCTTAAAATAGAAGTACTAAAAAGACCTATTTGTATTATAGGACACCTAGAGACGAATCGGCTTGCGATTGAGGGATTGAGCGATTGAGAAAATTCCAAGTAAGTTGGATTATTACTTATTGTAATAGAGTACTATTTGTATGGTACTCGAAAACTTAGGCTTGTATATGGTTGTGATTGTAAGTAGTTTACGCATGTGTTTGACGTATCTGAATTCGTGCTGAAATTGTGAAGTGAGTGATTTTGTGTTATGATTGAATTGGTGTGAAATTATTTGAATACCCTAAATGAAATTTAATCTTATTCGACTCTAAAAACCAAAAATGTCATGCATTGCAACCCGTTAAGGGATCATAGGATTCTCCAACCAAATACCGACCCTTTCGAAAGGGATAGCGTAGGATTGCAAAATGACCCCTTCTTCATCCTCAGTCGAACTAAGTGACAGGAGAGGAGGTCGTGGCGAGGGTGAAGTCAATGGTTCGAAGGTAGTCGCGGGAGGAGCGAGGTCTCCATTGCACAAGCTTGGGTTTGGTTGTAAGCTACTGTATAACATGGAACTCCTCAACCCGGATTAAAGCGGGCGAAATTTCTCTGATTTCACAACGGACCGGACTACGTTGTGCAATGACACTTGATTGTTGCATTGCATGAAAATAATTGATTGATAATCTTGTTTGTGCTTATATGCATTCATAAGTCTCCAATTCAACTTATTAAGCTGTAGTTGCTCATACCCTTATAGATCCTTTGCAGGTTCTGATCTTTGAACAATTCAAGTAGAATGCCGCCTTACAATTACCCAGAGGTTAGTCTTTTGTTGAAGCCCGGGGTATGAGAATCAAACTACTTAGTAGTGGTATGTAGCTAGAGTATCTTTGTAATTAAGGATGAAAAACTGATAGTTATTATGTACATTAGTGAACTATTGTGTTTATGTAAAACTTCTTAGGAAGCTTTGTGGACTTACCTATAATTATACATGTTTATTAGAAATTTGTAATATTTATCATAATTGTAGTATAAATGTTAATCGGACTGTTTACTTCAAAGCGAGGAGTCGTCAACGCCTTGTGTAGATCATGTCTATGGTAGGCACTGTGAGGCCAGTTATTATCATAGAATGGTTTACACGGCGGGACTGTTGTGACTCTGCGACTTCGGGGCATAACACCTTGTTAGGCTATAACTAGATTAAGATGGACCTAAAGGATGAAGTTTATACCTCCTTTATCACCAACTTTGGCAGTTACTACTATACAGTCGTGCCCTTTAGCGTAAAAAAATGTCGTGGCAATGTATCAACGTATAGTGGCTAAGCTACTTAAGCCCCAGCTCGGGCGAAACATGGAGGCATATGTTAATGACATGATCACCAGGATTAAGCAACCGGGCAATCATGTTAAGGACCTCCAGGAAGCCTTTAACCAGATAAGAAAGTATGACATAAAGCTGAACCATCAAAAGTGTGTATTCGAGGTTGGCTCTAGTAAGTTCCTAGGCTTCCTAATCACTTAAAGAGGACTCAAGGCTAACCCCGAGAAGATATAGGCCATCAGGGATATGAAATCTCCCTCCTCGATCAAAGATGTATAAAAGCTTAATGGCATAATAGCCATGCTAAGCAAGTTCGTCCCCAAGAACACAAACAGATGTACTAAGTTTCTCAAAATCCTTAAGAATTCGAAGGGTTTTGAATGGACTCCCCAATGTACAGTAGCCTTCAAGGAGCTGTAAGACTTCCTTGCACACCCTCTCATCCTCTCTAAGCCTATTTTAGGGAAGGACTTGCATTTTTTCTTAGCCATTAGCGACTAAGGCACTTTCCTTTGTGTTAGTTAGAGTAGAAAGGATAGAGCATAGACTTGTATATTATGTCAACCATATTCTCTAAAGGCTTGAGGTTAGGTACACTGAAGCAAAAAAGTTTGCCCTGGCTGTTGTCATCTCGGTACGTTGGCTTAGGCCTTACTTCCAAGCATATCAGATTATCATGTTAACAGATTAGCCACTGCACATACTACTACAAAAGCGTAACGCATCTGGATAGGTGGTGAAGTATGCAATGGATCTGAGCCCATGCGGCATCTAATATTAACTATGGACAGTCTATAAGGCATAAGTGCTGGCCAACTTCATAGTAGAATGCATAAGAGAGGAGGAAGCACCACTAGGGGATGATAAGCCAATATGGATGATCCATTAGGAGTATCATCCATATTAATGGATCATCTACCTTGAAGGGTAAAGGTATGGGCTTGGTACTCACCAGATCGCACAAGATCACTACCTACTATGCCCTTAAGTTCAAGTTCGATAATAGCAATAATGAATTTGAATATGAAGCCTTAATAGCCGGTCTCAAGCTGGCTAAGAAGATTGGTGCTAAGCACCTATAAGTTTTCTTGGACTCAATACTCATTTTCTAGTAAGTCCAGGTTAACTAAGATGCTAAAGACGACACTATGGTAAGATCCTTAGAGAAACTAAGGAGTCTCTTAGTTGAATTCCCCTCGTAGAGCTTCACAAAGATCCCCCAAATTGAAAACTTTGTAGTAGATTGGTTGTCCAAGCTCACCTTTATGAGGATACAATAGCCTGAGGTGAAGGACAGGAAAATTTTCGTTGAGTACTTGCTAGAGAAGAGAATAACTCTAAGCTTAATTGAGGTCCTAAAGCTCACAATAGCACCATCATAGCTAAGATAGACAAACCCATCTGGAATTACTTAGAGTATGACACAATCCTGGATGATAGGAGAGAGACAAAGAAGTTGAGGTTTAGGTACCACGTTGCTAACTAAATGTTGATCGATGGTGTCCTACACCGCAAGGGAGTCAGTCTTCCCCTGCTTAGATGTGTTTGAGCAAACGAGAGGTTGCATGTCATGGAAGAGCTATACGTTGGAGTATGTAGCAATTACATCCAATCACAAGATCTTTACATTCGAGCTCTATGGCTTAGATACTACTGGCCTATTATGAGGTAGGATGCTAAAGGCATAGGCCAGAAGTAGCCCTAGTACCTGAAGTACACCCCAATCAGTCACACCCCCAGCACCAATCTCCAACCCTTGACCAGTCTATGGTCGTTCGACCAATGGGGAACCAATATCCTCAACACATTCCCCAAGGCCTCGGGAGGACGACAGTATATCGTTGTAGCCGTCGACTACTTCATGAAGTGGGTCGAGGCTGAAGCTATAATCAAGATCATAGAGAAGAGCATCAAGTCGTTCGTTTGGAATAATATTTACTCCAGATTTAGGGTTCCTTATACCCTCATCATCAATAAGGAATGTCAGTTCGACAACCCTAAGTTGAGAGAATTATATGGCTGGCAAGCACCACATCACATTCTACTTTACTTCAGTCGCCTACCCTTAGTCCAACAACTAGGTTAAAGCCACTAAACGAATCATCCTTGAGAGCCTTAAGATGAGGGTAGACTGAACTCAGGGTGCTTAAGTAGATGACCTGTTCAATATCTTGTAGGGATATAGGACTACCTACCACATCTCTACCATTGAAACCTAATTTTGCCTGGCATTCTGGTCAAAGGCAATCCTTCCCATTGAGCTTGAGCTTCCCAATAGCTGGACTTAGAGTTTCAATGTGATATTGATACATCTCCGGGGTCATACACATGAAGGCTGCACTACAATAAACAAAAACAAGAAAATAAAAGGGATTTAGCAAGTTCGAATGGCTACCAACTGGATATGACATATCAATAGATCCCATTCAGCTTAATCCTAACACTTAATATGAAACACAAATGTAGTATTAAGGTCGCTCACCACAAACTCTTGTTAAAGGAGCTAGATAAGAGCTAAATGATAAGAGAAAAAACACGGCTAAATGCTCTCAAAAGGAGAATATCAATATTCAATAATGAGGTATGATGTTTTGTATATAGGGAAATGAGGTCTTTATATGACCTTAATTAAGGTTACACTAAACGAGGAAAAGACAAAAAGGAATAATGTACTAAAGATTCCCAAAACATTCTTAAAAGGGTAAAAATGGCAAATAATATATTGTACGGAAAAGTGAAGAATCATTTTAGAACAATGAGCAGAAGACAAGTGCCAGTAATTAATTTGTGTTATGTACAGAAGTTAGTCTTGTTAATGCAGAGTTTAGGGCAGTCCTACAGCTATAGAAGTAAACTTAAGGGATGTTAAGAGAGGACCTAAGAACTAGACAAATTCGATCCTATTTAAGTTAGGGCTTGGACACTAAGAGATATTATGGGTCTAGGGTAGCTCTCTAGGTTAAATGTCTTAGCAGTTGATCAGATGTCTGAAGAGGCCAACTTAAATGCTACTTGGATAATGGCAAGAACTTGACAATAGATATGGCTTCACGGTAGATTGGCATATAAGCTTAGCAAGTTAGCATGACTACTTAGCAACTCTGAAACTGTGTTAGTACTTATAAGAGCTTGATACTTAGGTCAGTAAAAGTATAAAAGATGGAAATCGGGATAGGAATCCTCGTCTTGAATGGGGTTTTGAGTTAATATTTTCTGTATGAGTCCTTGTAATCCTCTAGCTTAGTTACATGTGACTAGTCCAAGGAGTTAACTCCTATCATTTGTCTTGGGGGTTAGAAGGATTTATCCTTAAATCTGAAGGGGTTTCTTGCACTTGCTTTGTCTAGCATCTGCTAGGTCTTCTTTTAATTGGTGGCGAATCAAATCAGACATATTGAAGGTGGAGGAAACACCATAGTTCTTAAGTAATTCAATTTAGTAGGCGTTGTGGTTGGTCTTCTTCAAGACTTTAAAGGGACCACTAACTCATAGAGATAACTTGCTCTATCTCATGTGTGGAAATCTTTCTTAACCAAAGTAAATCCGTACCAAGTCACCTAGTTTGAAAGAAATAGTGCAGCGACCATGACTACTGATTTTTACTATCTCTATTAAATTTGGCGATCTTCCTTGCTACAGATTGGTGCAGTTCTTGTAATTCTTAGGTTCGAGCAACTCTAGATTGACTCTCTTCGACTGTTATGGGGATATCAATCAGATCTAGAGGAATAGTAGAATTAAGGCCATAGATGACCTCAAAAGGAGTCTTCTCGGTTGTACTATGGACAATTCGATCGTATGTAAACTCTACAACTGGTAGACATAAATCCTAATCTTTTAAATTCTTTCCCATGATAACTTGGAGTAAATTGCCTAACATCCCGTTCACCACTTCAGTCTAACGGCTATTAGAGCTTAACAGAAGTTTCATTTTGAGTCTTCTCCAAAGTGTCTTCCAAAAATAGCTTAAAAATTTTGTGTTTCGATATGAGACAATGGTTTTCAACACTTTATATAGTGGAATAACTTTTTGCAAAAACAAATAAAAAATATATAAAGCATCCTTAATTAGATGGCACAGGATGAAGTGTGCTATTTTGTTCAAGCGGTCCACTATAACAAAAAATGAATCTTATCTTTTGGATATCCGAGGCAACCCCAAGACAAAGTTCGTGTTGAGATCATCCCAAGGTGAAGGTAGCATAGGTAAGGGTAGATACTCTCCATGCAGTTCTCTCTTCCCCTTTATAGACACCTAATTTTTGCCCCCTCACCCTACTCTACCTCCTCCCCCCTTTTTAGAATAAGATAAAGAGTCTTAAATTAGGAAAAATACAAAAAAAAAAAAAAAAAAATTTAAAAAAAAACCAAAACTAGAAAATTTAAGAAAAGCCAAAAAATAATAAATTTAGAAAAAATAAAAAAAAATATATATAAAATTTAGAAAAAATATAGGAAAATAGATGATTTAGGAAATTTAGAACATAATAAATTTCTAGATAGTATAATAGAATAGATTTTTAGATAAAAATAAGTACAGGGTCATAATCTAAGCCCAACTTGACTTTGTCACATATGAACAAGGCATAAGTCAATAGCTTAATAGATAAATACTTAGACTTACATTTGGATTTGGTTTGAGATTCGGGATTCGAATCTCACTAGAGGCATAAAAATGTCTTTTATCTTTTTCTTTTTCCACACTCCACGCGCTACCACATATCAAGGCATCACTGGGCTATGTGTTTGATTATGACATGTGGCACTTTGTGATTGGCCTTGACAACACATTTTCTTTCCCCCTTTTTCTTCTCCCCTTTCCCTTCTTTCCTTCCTTTTCTCTTTTTAAAGAAAACAAACAAACAAACACAGCGGAGGAGGAGGGGGTCCATTTTCGACATTTACACACACATAGTAAGGGGGAGTCCATCTTCAAACACATATACTACCATTCGACTCTCTCTCTCTGGCACATCTATTGTCGAACTGCACCAACTCACTCTTACTCCAACATACACAACTTGCATACTCTCTCTATCGCTCACAGGACATAAATAGGGGAAACTCACATACAAACACACATAGCACACTCTCTTTCTCATTTACACACACAGATTAAGGCACTCTCTCTCTTTTGCTCATAGCTATGACAAACCACTAAAGCCACACACTGCAACACCTGCGTACGCGACCCACCACCCTCTCATACGAACCTACTCTCCTCTTGTACAAAACCACACACACACACACATAACATCCAACCACTGTGGCAACGGCATGATCCATGCCCCAACCGCCACAACATCTTCTCTCGATCACTCACATACGTACAAATCCATCCACTATCGAACCCTTACTCCCTAACCTCTAACCCTTTACAATCGAGCATCTACACTTATGATTCACTTGAGCAAAACCCCTACATACAACCCCTTCCCATAGTCCACCAAATGTTTAACACACACATACGACCAGCACCCCCTGCACACTTGACCACCGTGGCTGCTGTCTTGTGCCACCACCTAAAACCACCTCCATACACCTCGGCATTAATCTTACCCCTATTAATATGAATCCAAAACACGTGAAATTACCCTTACCCATAAAAGAATCCTACTGAAACAACCTCTGAATTACCACTCAAGTTGCTACTCTCTTACTCGTATGACCCGACCCACAAATCGAACTTAGATTCAAGATCCGACTCGGCCAACCTGAATCCCTACATCTACAAAGCTGACCCGCGTGCACTTGCAAGTCTGGCCTTCTTGTAATTTGATTTGTTGTTGTCCTTTTTTTTCTTAAATTTATTTACTTGATCATTATTGTAATTTATAAGAAAAGAAAGGGAAAAAAAAGGAAAAAGAAGAAAAGAAAGAAAAATAAACAAAAGAAAGAAAAAAAAAAGAAAAGAAAAAGAGAAAAGCTTAGTTTTATTTATTTATTTTTTTAGAGAATAAAAAATAATATAAAACCAAAATAAATTAAAAAATAAATAAAAATGAACAAATCATCTTATCATTTAGAAAAACAAATTTTCCAATGAAAATAAAATAAAGATAAATCAACCATTCTTTCCAAATTACGATACTTTAGAATTTTCTACAAACAAAATCCAATTTAGGACCCTTTGAGAAATTTTCCTTAAATAAACTCAAAACGGTTAAAGAACGTAAACCTGACCTCTTTCCGAAACTATAATAAATCAACTTATTAAAGTTTCCATGAACAAACTATGGAAGTTTAATCTCAAATAGTGGGTATGTAAGTATTCATATGTACAGGGTAACTTAAAAAATAAAAAAAATTATTTTCTCTCTTTAGTGGTTAATTCTTTAAATCCTTATTTTTTGTAAATAGGCATAATTTCAATTATAACTTATAAATTAATGTCATTATAACAATATATTGAAAGGTAAATTTAAATTCGAAAAGATTAAAAGTGATTTTCGTTTAAGATTTAAAAATTAGCTCCTGGATCCAGATCTTTAGTTTTCAAAAATTGTTTTAATAAAAAATTGGTTTTATTGAAAGATCAATAGCCAGATTATAATCAATCTACCAAATTGATTATAACTTAACTCTTTTTCCCAATTTCGATCGGGTAAAAAAATTGGTTTTCTTTAAACTCTAATTGATAGTCGGTATTAAATGGGTAAGGTATAATATTGATAAGTTTAAACAAGACTAATTTATAAAAACCGGGATGAAAAAATCAAGCTCGACACCCTTAGCCCTCTTGCATACTTTACAACTACCAACTATCTTATGAACATCCTTGGTTAGATCAGGCTAGTAGAAGTTCTCTTTCAATAGATCGGCTATCTTTATATCTTTAAAATGATTAGAGAATCCTTTACTATGAGCTTCCCTAACCAACAACTTGTATGGGGAACAAGTCAGTATGCACGACCTTCTTTCCTTGATTAAATAACCATCCTTGAGGTAATATCCTCCAACAACAACTTCTTCCTTACACTGTTCAAGAATAGGACCAAAATGTGAGTCACAAGCATACTACTCGATGATAAGGGAAAATCCTAGTAATTTTGTTTATAAGGTGGTTAGCAAGGTTTGCCATTATGTTAAGACATCTGCGACCATGTTAGCACTACACTTCTTATGTCAAATCACATAAGAAAAACCCTTTTTGTGTCAGATCACATAAGAAATACCTTCCATAAATTTTAATCACTTTGTTTGCTTTTCAAAAGTTTGTTTTAACTATTAAGATTTTTTAAGGACTCATGGTTCGTATAAATTACAAACTTTTGTAATAATAAATAGTGTTGTCAAATAGTAAGAACTTGGAAAAGAGAGTATAACTCCTTCTCATATACAGAGTAGTTTGATGTAGCACCATTGAGCTTTTCACTATGGTAAGCAATAAGTCGACGTTTCTTGCATCAAGACTGTACCAATGCCCATGCCTGACACATCACATTTCAATTCAAACGCTTGTCAAAATCTAATAAATCCAAGACAAAGGGAGTATTGAGCATCTCCTTAATTTCCTTGAAGCTCAGCTCAGCTCGGTTATTCCGTTAGATCCATCACTCTTCTTTATTAGCTCGGTTAAGGGGGTTGCAATTGTATTGAAGTTTTTAATGAATCACCTGTAAAAAGAAGTAGTGTCATGAAAACTTTGTACTTTAGTAACATTCTTCAACGTCGGCTATTCTAAGACAGCTCATACCTTTTCCTTGTCTACTTGAGTTCCATCTCCAGATACTACATACCTAAGAAAGCCAACTACTACTTGACAAAACATACAGTTTTTCTGGTTCCCATACAACTTGTCAACACGTAGAATGTCAAAAACACCTTAAAGATGTTGAACATGGTTGTCTAAGTTGACACTATACACTAATATATTATCAAAGTGCACAACCACATATCTTTTGATCAACAAATGCTTCACATGGTTCATAAGTCGCGTAAATGTGCTTGATGCATTTATAAATCTAAATGGCATAACCAACCACTCATAGAGACCATGCCTAATCTTTAAAGTAGTCTTCCATTCATCACTGATGAGTTCCTAATTGTACATATTTTATTTAGAGATTTTTTTATTATTTTCCTTGATATTTAAGTTTATTTTTAGATAATAATACTTAATTGAGTAAAATTTTGTTTTGTAGGTGTTGAAACGATCTATGCAAGAAAACAAGAAGATGGAAATAAATTTCACTTAAATCAGAGCTAAAATGAGTAGGTTATAAAGTTTTGAAAATTAATACAATTGAACAACATAACTGTGTCATTTCTAGGCAAAATTGGAGTTGATTTTCAATTGTTATAACTTAGGACATGACTATGTTGTCAGTCGTATCGTTTATAGTTTAAAAAAGAAAAAGAAACAAACGTGAAGCATAGTCAAGTACATGATCAAAAGATACGGTTATCTCTCCAGTTATGTCTTTTCCAACCAACCTATTTTTTTTATCTCTTCATATATAAAGTTTTGTTAAGGTTTATTTGAGAAAGAGAACTTGTTAGACACAAATTGGAGAGAGCTTTTCAATACAAGAACACTCAAGGAGCAAGAGGATCATCAGGAATTCAAGATTCAATTTTCCTTTAGACTTCATGATTTTCTTTCCTACAATTTTATACTCTTTGTTTTTAGATAATTATTTTAGGATATGTAGAGAGTAGATTTTGGATATCTAAGTCTCGTATAACCAAGATTTATTCATGTGATATGATTAGTATTTGATTAATTTGATTCTTTAGTGTTTTCTTGGTTTAACTATGTATGCTTCATTGTTTAGGCTACTATTTCCATAGGTAGTAATATGGAGTTTGGTATCTTGTAAAAGAATCAAGAGATTTCTTATAAGATTGGATTTAGGCATAGTTGATAAGGATAATTGCAAGATTCTTCCGGAATTTCAAATAAAAGTATAGAGAATTCATTGTTTAATAATGCAATCTTAGGTTATCTTATTGAAAAAAGATTTTAATAGGTGATTCTAGGGGTAGAGGTTAATTAGCTTGAGAAAGTGATTAACTTTAATAGAGAATTTTCCCGGTCAAGAAAGCTTAAAGAATAAATTAGATTATCTTTAGGAAAATCACATGTTAGATTTAAGGGAAATAAGATCTAGGTACAACATTGAATCTTGAATTAATTTCTAATTGAATTGCTTTCTCGTTAATTCTTGAATTGCATCTTAGTTAATCTTTAAATTAGTTTTAGTAGTAATTTAGATTTAATTTTTTAAATTTCTAGAAATTTAATTTGTCGATTAAATAATAGAGACCTAATGAGTACTAGTGGTCATAGTCTCTAAGGGATCGACTTTCAGACTTATATTCACTATATTATAAACGGATAGGTACACTTGCTTACATCAATCACCAAGCCTTATGTGAATTTGGTGGTAGCTACTTTGCAAGTTAGTCTTCAAAAATGTCTTAGCATCATGAAGCTCATTTAGCATGTCATCGAGCTTCGATATTGTGTATCTATACTTGATAGTAATTTGGTTTATAGCTCGGCTATTGATGCACATGTGCTATGAACTACCCTTCTTTGGGATGAGTAGAGCTGGTACAACACAAGGACTCATGCTCTCCTTCACATATTTTCGCTCTCTCAGCTCATCTACTTATCGTTTTAGCTCTGCAGCCTACTTAGGATTCATTTTGTAGGTGAGTCAGTTTAGCAAGGCTACGCCTGGCTATATATCAATACAATGTTCTATACCTCGGGTTGGGGGGAATCCCTTAGGCAACTCTTTAGGGAACAAGTCAGAAAATTCATCAATTATTCTTCAAATCTCATCAATCACATCTTCCAAATCTTGTGGCTCTAACAATCTCTTAATCAATAAAAACATATCAGCCTTCTCAACAACTTAGAGCTCTCTTTGACTTATCACTAAGGCTTTCTTCTTGCTAGCATAGGTGAGCTGGTTATGAGTCTTATCCACCTGGATTAGTGTCATAGGTTATAGCATGATCTTCTTTCCATCCTTGACAAAGGCATAGGTGTTCTTATATTTGTCGTGAGTAATACGTCGGTCAAATAACCACGGTCGTCCATGTGAAGCTCCCATGAGGATTACATCACATATAACTTTGTCCCTGTACACCTTTCTAATACTAAAAGGTACAGACACTTGTTCTGTGATGTACAGAGTACCCTTATTATGTAGTTAGTGTAGTTTGTAAGGTTGAGGGTGATTAAAGGTTGGCAATCCTAACCTTTGCACGAAGGACCATGCAACCACGTTAGTATAACTCCCTCCATCTATAATGATGATGCACAACTGTCCTTTAATGATACACTTAGTATGGAACAAATATCCTCTTTAATCTTCCTTGGAGCTCGACAAGGAGCTCAACACTAATGTCATAGCCTCTCCCTAGTCGGCATAGACACATGTCTCCTCCTCCTCCTCGTCTTTAATTCTTCTAGCAATCTTCTACTCCTTTAGTTCGTTCTTGCCAATACTATTTACTACATCTCCTCAGAACACTATAGCACGTCGGTTAGGACATTCAGTAGTCATGTGTCTAAAACCTAAGCATTTAAAGCACTTTACTTCACTCGTCTTTTATTTAGAGGTCTATCCCTTCTCATACGTCCTCGGGGTTGGCCTATCATCAACTTGGCTCTTTTAACCTGCTTAGTTATCTTTATGTTGGTCATGTTTTTCCTCGACTCAAGATAGTCTTCTTAACTTAACATAAGTAGGTCAGCGTAGAGCAAAGTCTTAAGAAAAACTCGGCCCAATTCTACTCAAGGCATTTCTCCTCTACTTTTTGACTCTCTATGCTACCTTAATAGCCTCTTCCAATGTATAAAACCTTTGTATCTCAACGACATTGTAGATGTCATACTTGAGTTCGAAAATGAATCTCAACACTGTGCGAGCCTTAGGTTCATCCACGTTTGCTCGGATCATCAATATGTGAAATTCTCTCACATAATCATCAACAGATTAGTTTCCTTAACGATGCTCTTACAGCTTGGCAAATGTATCCTATAGGTAAGTATCGCATACAAATCTTCCCCTCAACAATCTCTTCATCTCTTCCTAAGTTCATATACCTCATCTTCCTTTTGTCACTTTAGTCGCATTCAAATTCTTCCACCACATAGAAGTGTATCTAAAGAAATCAAGTGCAGTAAGTCGAAACCTTAACTGCATCTGTATACTCATAACAGTTAAATACTTTATCAACTTTCTCTTCCTACTCTGGATACTCATTTGCATCTTCACTACTAATAAAGGTAGGAATCTAGACTTTGACATTGTTTAGTCCTTGTGGATCTTGGCATCCTCGATATGGTGCTTTATAATATTCAACCTCGGCTTCTTCCTCTCCATATTCCTCTATATCTACCTCTTCATCATCTTCCTAAATCTCTTTTAACTCCAATCTTCACCTAACAACTTGGTTTGCCACTCCTCTAGCTTGGTAGGGTCAAATTAGGTGATTAGCTTGGTTACCTTAGCCATATTGTCTCTCAAGATTGTTCTTAACTTGACTACAATAAGATATACCCTGTGGTTGTTGCATGTTGGCTTACATCATAGTAACCAAACTCTTAATAAGATTGATGAGTCTATATAACTTGTCATCAATTGACCCATAGGTATTATTATCGTTCTAGCCTCGACCAGCATGGGCACCACTATTCTGGTCCCCAATAACGTCATAAACACTTAAATTCGACATTATGTAATACTTTCTTCGAAAAGTTAAACACAATGCCTAACAAACACTTCTACTTGCTACTCAGAATCTTATTAACATACTCTAACAACTTTGACACCTAATATACATATAAATACCACAAAAATGAACTTGCTTAGTTTTTGGAGTGAAAAACAAAGTAAAATAAAATAACAATAGGAACTATACTTACTACTCCACAAACCTCCACTACACAACTCACAACTTTAAAACTTACTTCACTCGAACACATTACAGTAACTACAGTAAGAATACAACAGCTACTAACAACAATATGAACAAAACTCTACTATATTTCACACTCTCCCTCTTAGAATTGTACTTTGATACCAATGAAACTGATGTGTCTTCAAGATTGTACACACGGAGGTTACACCACAATGAACTAAAATAAGAAAATAAAAGGGGTTTAGCAAGTCTGAATGGCTACCAATTAGATATGACACGTCAACAGATCTTACTCAACTTAATCCTAATACTTAATATGACACACGAATGTAATATTAGGGCCATTCGCTACTAACTCTTGCTAAAATGATGTTTACGTACAAGGAAGTGAGGTATTTATATGACCTTAACTAAGGTTACACTAAATGAGGAAAAGACAAAAAGGAATAATATACAAAAAATTCCTAAAACATACCTAAAAGAATAAAAATGGCAAATAATACACTTATGGAAAAGTAAAGAATCATTCTAGAACAACATACTAGAAGACATGTGTCAGTAAGTGATTAGCGTTATGTACATAAGTTAGTCTTGTTGATGCGAAGTCTGGGGTAATCCTATAGGTGTAGAAGTAAACTTAAGGGATGTTGAGAGAGTGTTGACACTATCGAAGAAATCGGAGATCTTACCATAGCTCAAGTGACTGCTTATCAACACCAAGTAGCCAGATATTACGATCAAAAGGTTAGGCACAAGGAATTTAAGGCCGATGGTACGGTCTATTAGAAGCTAAAAGTTATGGGTTCATGCAAAGGATAAGGGAAGTTGGCCCCTCATTAGGAAGATCCAGTTATGGTAAGAGAGGGCTTGGGGAACGAAGCATACAAGTTAGAAAGATTGGATGATAAGCTCATCCCACATACTTGGAACGTTGATAATCTTTGGCCTTATTTTGACCAATGTATGAATCTTTTGTAAATACTTTTGTAAACATCAATAAAAGTTTTGTTCCTCATATATGCTATGTATTTTTTATTCCTTTCTCTCTATCTTACTCACGTATTAAGGCCTAGCCTTTAAAGTGTGAATGGACCCCTACATGCCTCTTTAAGCCTAGGTAAGTTGGAATGCCACCAACATGACCTCTCTTTGAGTAACCTCAATAAGGGGAAATATCCTCACATCACTAAGGAACTCCCTAATTAGGCAAGTCGGAATGCCACTAACCTAACCCCCTCCCCCCTAGGTAACCTTAGTAAGAAGAAACACTCTTTAGACAACCGAGGAACCCCTACATTAAAGTTAATTAAAAAGCTCAAGTGTTAAAAGCATGCCACCTCATGTTAATTAAAAAAGAAAAAAAAAAGCAAAAAATCACTTTTGACTAACAACCATCCCTATAAATTGCTATAGACTTCAAACAACTTCATTTAACATTCTAGAATCTAGGATAGTGATAGGAAAATTTTGAAAAATTAGAAAAAAATTTGGAAAAATAAATCAAAAAACAAAGGAGGAGATAACCTAAGTTGATTCATAGACCTACCCAAGACCTAACATGGAACCCTATTGGCACTAGGTGGAGCCACCCACACCCAGCCTTTTCGACAATTATCCATGGATCAATGGTGGCTGGGGCTTTGACAAACATGCATGTTAAAATTTAGCCTTGTTTTTCTTCTAATTTCTAGAAATAGTAAATTAATTAGGAAAATTCTAAAAAAATTTATTTCTAGGTTATTTTAGATGTACCTTCAAGTGATGTAATTATTTTGATAAAATTTCAAGTATTTTATCTACTTTCTTAATGAAGGCGCTATTCATCTAAGTTTTCAAATCTAAAATAAATATATTAAATGATGTTGTTTTGAGATTAAATTTTTTTTGTAGAATACATATTACATCTAGTTTAAATCTATGTAGCCCAATTTTGATTATATATATATTTAGTATTTATTATTTTTTTACTCCAAAAATGGTTAAAAATAAGGAAAATTATGAGATAAATTGATTTTTATAGAATTAATTAATGAAATTGATGTCCAATGACTTTTGGAGACTTGCAATAATGTTAGGAAATATTAGAAATAATTTGGTATAAAAATGATATTATGTGCTTAATTAATCGTAAATTAAGAGTAAAAACATAATTTTACATATATAGGCGATAAACCCAATAGCATAAAACTAATTGTTAACTGAATTCTCTATATTTTTATGAGTCTATAGAAATTTCGTGGAATTAATTAGTGATCGTAGCTATTTATTATCAATTTTCTTAGTAAAATAACTTAAATTATTAATCGGGATATGTTTTTAACTATTTTAGACAAAAGTATGATAATTGTTTGATTAAATCCTATACCTGTCTATGCTAATTAGGTCTCATGAGAGTATGTTTTTATCATATTTCATGATAATTATATCATCTAGGTTACGATATACGTGTGTTAGGGTCAGATATTACATATATTACTAAGCTATGGTAGGAAACTATATAAAATATAATCTATTGATATAATATGGACATAATATGATAATGCTTGTTATAAGGGCATATATATATATATAATAGAAACTAAAAATACCTTTTAGAAGTTATCTTTCGAAATAAAACCCGTACTAAGTATCATCAAATTTATATGAACTCAATAATACCACTTTTACTAAAATTGGATAATCCTAAGTAATAAAATAGTGTTTCTATAATATTATGAAAATTTATACACTATAATGACCCTATCATAATTAAAATGTAAATTGACCAATTAAATATACATTTCAGTACGATCAAGACAATAGATTATAAGTAATAATATAACTATATATATTTAATTTATGTTTCCTAACTTAATATAACTTATATAACAAAACTATAATAAATACATATCTAAATAAAACTATACTCTATCATATAAGAATAATAAAATACTTCAAATATATATATTTATGTATATAACTTCATGAAAATACAAAGAGAAAATAGAATCCTAATGTTTTCATAAATTTTATGAAAACTAAATCTAAGTTTTGGTGTGTGTGTGTGTGTGTGTATGTATAAGGTCTCCTAGTGAGCAGAACGTCGTCAATACAAACTTACCGCAATGAGTATCAGTATAAGTAAGTTAGGATCGTAACTTTACTCTTTGTTGAGACACTATATTAAAGTATTTAGAGGCTTAACAGTGCATCTATTTGCAGTATACTATGTATGTGATTGGTATTTTGTTTGTGACAAGAGTTGAACTCCTTAGCGTGTTGTTCTACATGGTTTCATAGTGTTATGTTATGTGATCTTGTTTGGTTACCCTTAAATGAAAATAATGATGATTTGTCCGCTAACATAACTAGACATGTATAGCAACCCGTTAAGGGAAGATTAGGTGTGTTGGATCAAATACCAACTTCATTTGATGAGGATAGTTGAAATAGTCCTTTTCTTATTTTGAGTCGAACTAAGTGACAGGCAAGGAGGTCATGATAAGAGTGGGAGTTATGGTTCAAAGGTAGTCACAGAAGTAAGTTGTTTTCTATTGCACAGGCCTAGGTTTTGTCCGATTTCAATTGTGGTAAACTCCTCGATCCGATTTAGAGCGGATGCAATTTCTTCAATCTCATTATGAATCGAATAACATTATGCGATGTTGCAAATGAATGATTGCATTGCATTACATTTTATTATAATTAATAATTTTGTTTGTGTTTGTATGATACTTTTCTATCTCCATCTTACTTATAAAGCTAGTTGTGCTCACATCTTTATAAATTCTCTTGCAAGTTATGAGTGAAAATTTAAGATGTACAAATGTCATTACCCTTAGGTTAATGCTTAGTTGACTAAGAAAGAGAGGAAAGGAAAATCCATTGAATCTGGGCTTTTTACTTTTCTTTTTATTTTGTAGAAACTAACTAGGAATCTTTAGGACGCCTACTAATTTCCTATCTTATTATAAATAAACTTCAAGACCCTAAACTCTTAGTGTGAGTTATAACTCTCCATATGAAATGCTTATATAAATACTGTATATTATCAATCAACAGGTTATTATGAACAGGTATTTTGAAAAGTTATATCACAGGTTTGATTACTAACAGGTATTAGACTGGATGTTTTAAGCTAGTTAAGTTGTGTACACCTTGTGTAAACTATATCTACGATAGTAGTTGTGAGGTTATCTTCTTTCTTAGGTTAGTTTACACGACGGGACTATTACGACTTATATTAATTAAGGCATAACAAAACACCCCTTACATAACTGAGGAACCCCCACAATTAGACAAGTTGAAATGCCACCGACCTAACCTCCCCCCCTTACCTTTTAGGTAACCTCAGTAAAGGAAAACATTCCTTACACAATTGAGGAACTCCCATAACTAGGCAAGATGGAATGCCACCAAATTGACCTCCCCTCAAGCAACTTTAGTAAAGGGAAACACTCCTTCCACAATCGAGGAACTCCCCTATTAGCTACACGTTGACCCTACCCCTAAATAATTTTAAGTATACAAGCTAACTCTATGACTAAGCTGTTAAGTACAAACACACAACAACTAAGTGTTAAGTTATGTTACCTAACAAACACAACAGATCAAACAAAGTAGTAAAAGTATAAATAGCACTAGGGAGTAGAAGACAAGGGAAAGACAACAATTAAAAAAGCCGAACTTCATTGCTTCAAAAGCATTTATAAGGTTAAGGCCGGCATCCGGACCTACTATATAATCTTTCTCAACTAAGTACAAGGAAAAATAATTAAGTACAAAGGAAAAAGGGGGGAGGGGGACAATAGCTTGTCATTTTAGATCAATTAACTCCGAAAGCTCTGAAAAATCTCATGGGTCGATGTGTTCAGATAATTGATCCGACTAAGCTGCCTACTCTCAAGATGCTTTGTCTTGGGCTATAGAAGTAGGAGTGGAGGTCTGTTGGTTTTAGTCAACAAGAGGGTCACCTTGACCCTAATCTTCCCTTAAGGCACCTTCAAAAGTGACCTCTTACCGAGCTCCGAGGTGGGAGTGGATGGAGGAACATCTTGGGCATCCTTGACAATAGGAGGGGTATACTGTACTGCATCAATTACTTAAGCAACCACCCTTTCCCCTGCTTGGGTTGGCCTCTCTTCCCTTTGTGTCAAATGGTCTAGCCAGTCCAGGAAGTTGAGGTCGAGGTTAGGGTAATGATCAAGCACGTCCTTCCTAATGCTTCGACTACACTTAATGGAGATGTCCTCCAACTCTTCAGTCTATTAGCAAATTGTAAAGAAATTCTCCATAGCTTTTTGCTCGGTTGCATCACTAAGGATCTCTCTACTCTCTAGCTTGGAGATAATCTCCTTCATCTCCTCAGCTTTCCCCTAGAACTCTTGGATCTTTTGATCTAGCCTAACCTTTTGACCGGCCAACTCTAGCAAAGTTGTTTTGGCAGTTTCACATTCAGTTGCCTCCATCGGTAGCTCAATCTATAACTTAGAGATCGATGCCCTTAGCTTATCATTGTCCTAATTAAGCTCCTCCTTAACTTTCCTCTCTTGCTCCAGTTTCTTGGAAAGTTTGGCCTTAGACTTTCGCTCGTCCTATAGTTGAGCCTTGAGCTTGTTTGCTCCCTTGGCGGCCTTCTTTGCCTTGATCTGACCTTGCTCCTCCATTTGTAGCTTCTTTTTTAGCATGGTCACTTGCATAATAGAGCAATGCAGATGCTAATTAGCTTTGCTAAACTTGTTATAGAAACGGTTAGAGGAGGACTCTACCTCCCTTAAACCCTTGTTTACGCTTAATACTTCCCTATGAAGACCTTTTACTTTGTTAAGTAGTGTGTTATAGTACATGAACCAGAGTAGCACTTGCGCATGGTACTATGGTGAAACATACAAATAGTGATTAGCCTAAAAAAATTCAAACCAGTATCAACAAAGAAATACTAACATAAAGGGATGAGGACTTACCTGCTAAATGAGCAAGCTCAAGTGACCTTCCATTTTAAGAGGCGAATCCACCTGGGCACTAGACAAATATTCCAGAATGGCCCAATTGCCAAGAGTAAAGGATCCCATTGAAGCTTGAAGGCTAAGCTCGCAATGGTACAACGTAATGTTATTACCTCGGATGTCCCACTTTAGCTTGAAGAGCCTTCCTACTCTCGGATTCACTATCTCGTAAGCATAACTTGTCATTCCTATACTTATACAGCATATCCTTGAGCGAGTTCGGCATTATCCCCATACACTGAAACTTGTTCAACATCTCATAAAAGGCATTCCTAAGGTCATTAGCACTTTGATGGGGATAACCCGAAGGCTAGTCATAGACGTAAGACTGACTGATGGGTTCCCTCCCTTTCTTGTTCTTCAGCTTAAGGGCTTTGTCTATAGCAAGCTTGGGGGCCCTTCTCCTCTGCCCCGACAGTTCTACTAT
The DNA here is from genome assembly GCA_024138015.1 of Lumnitzera littorea. Taxonomy (NCBI): domain Eukaryota; kingdom Viridiplantae; phylum Streptophyta; class Magnoliopsida; order Myrtales; family Combretaceae; genus Lumnitzera; species Lumnitzera littorea. Next base: position 68,379,179 of record JAMXBB010000011.1, on the reverse strand, counting down.
AGCATTAGCCTTTAACTCTTTCCCTTTACTTCGGGGATAAAGGGGGAGCATCACCACGTCCAGCTCATTGGAGCCAGCAAGTTCATCAAGCACTATGATCAGCTTAGAAGTAGGAGCAGAGGCATTCATGGGAAGGACTATGCTCACGGGCTTGGCAACAAGTAGCTCTATGGGAGTACCAGTGAGAAGAATCCCCTGAGGTAGAGTAGCTAGTTTAGTCTTGTTGGTCTCTCTCATTCCTGATCTTAAACCTACAGCTTTGCCCTTCTAGTCAATAATCTTGGTGGCCGGCTTTACCCTGCTCTTATGGCTCCTCATTAGCTTGGGCCTAGAAGGGCGGGGCGACTCTACCCTTCTAACGAGTTTCTCACCTATAAAGAAACAAATAAACAACATTAAAACAAAGTAAACGCATTGTAAGTATTCGTAAAATCCATCGTGACCAGCATAGGTAAGTAGGACTCTCTGTTCCTCAAAAATATTATAGATGAAACATAGCTTCAAGTGAGCCCGTGCTATTATGAAGGAAGAGGCAACTTACAGCAAGGATGGACTTGTACCTTCCAGCCATTTGCTCAAGACAACATTTATAATAGCCTTCTTCATGCTTGGGAATAACTTGAAGATCGGCCAAGAAAAGTACCTTTGTATTGTCTCCCTGGTGTTGATTTCGTTGCAGCCCCTTAGAGCCATAAAGGCCTCAATCTCTTGGGCGACCTCGGCATCACTTAGGAGAAGTATCTTCTGGGTCTCAATTCAAACTATCACAGTCCACCACATCTAGAAGTCTGCCATCTTAAGCAGCTTTACCACTATGAACTTATCTTGCCAGCTTTTCATTGATGAGTCTAAGTCTCTGAAAAACTTCTTCCCAGTGCAATTTTAGAGGTAAGTCCACCCACTCAGATTCTTCTATAGATAAAAGTGGTTGAAGAGCTCAGATGTAGCTCCTACCAACAAAAATTTACATAAAGGCCTTTAATAACCTCCACTTATTTGGAGGTATTTGATAAGATAGTAATGGTGGTAATCGAATAACTCCTTCTCGAAGTTAGAGAAGGGCATACATATTCCATGTTACAGAGACTTTTCATGCACTACGAATCACTACCTATGTAATAGAGCCACCTATTCTATTGGTCGTGGCAGCCATACCACTAGGTTAGGAAACTCACTTACAAAAAAATTTTGAAGAACCTAATTAATGGCAAATGATTTGCTCTTGTTCATCTTGCTATTTAGTTTCTTACTATTCTCTACCATGTTATAAATTGACAATTGCCTTTAGATGCTCTGGCGATCAACTATCCTCTCGAGGGATGGCCTTTATTACAGTCACCCTGTTAAACACCTCAATCACCTCTGTGCCCTTCAGTCTTATTGTGTTAGTGAGGTGGAAGTCTCCTCATCCCTTCTTAAGGGAAGAGTAACACTCCCTGTAGCCTCGGAGTTTGAGAATGTTATATTACATTCACTAGAATTTGTCCTTGATTGCAACATCGAGTTAAAGGAAGAAAGGAAATATAAGTCTCAAAGAAAGCTTTATTAAAGAAGAAAGGAATATAAACACTCATACTGCAATAAGAAAGCAAGTTAAGAGAGGTTGCGATGTAGACATATGGAGATGGTTTTGATCAAATGGCTACATTTAAAAGGCAAAACGTTTGCAACTGTACGTGAGTCTGTAAAGACATGACACCTATCATGTCGCATTAACTCCACCATGAAAACTCACAATAAAGCAAGAATTTAAAAAGTTTAACTTCCTTGAGAAGCTTTACTAAGGCCCCTTTAGCTTCCGCATCTACCATAGCACTTCAGCAACATTATAGCTTGATATGGTTGTACCAATTTGGCCTAGCTCCATTGTTGTCTCCTTTGATGTCTCTACCCTGACCAAAAGAAGCACCAATTGCTCAGCACTCCTTATTGCCCCAAAGAGTTGGACTTCCCATGTTCCACCTCGATGCTTAACCATTCGGCTCAACCTAAGTGATAGATTGCTCAGGTTGGTTAATTCTGCTCAACCCCTATGTCATCCAGCTTAGACAACACATTTGGCATATTCCCGACTCGAATTTTAGTCAGGCCATGTCACCACCACCTTTGTGGCATCGTCATAGCGATCGTCACGTCACCTAGCCAACATAAGCACTTCAAAACCAGATTAACCATGTGCCGAAGGAGCCCATCCTTCCTCTTTCCTTACCTCCATTATGGCAATGAGACTGTGGATCAAAGGGAAGGGGAGGGGTAAGTGTTGATATGGCCTTTTAGACTTAAACCCCCTAGGATCGTGTTGACCTCATCAAGCTCATGGCCTAGGCTTCTCTCTTCTGGATTCGGCCTCTCTATCTTCACATCCGGCCTTAGCCTAGGCTTACTGTATGGCCTGTCTAACGGTGACGGTCTACAAAAGCTATGATATGGCTGACAAGGCTAGATAACTAGGTTAACCAACTGCCTCTTACAATTGTGGACCACATCAAAGCTACATGACTCTACTATCTACAGCTTATACACACGAGTTCTGCCCATTAATAGCTCTCCAACTGCTAACTTCACTCTTCTATAAATATTAGGCTACCACTTAACAATAAGCCACTTAATACTTTATGCACTTGAGCGATATACTATGTACTAGCTACCCTTCTTCATACACTTTGCTAACTTAATTATCGGAGTAGTCATGCTGAATAGCACCCCGGTGCCCCTCATTATTTACTATTTTACAGGCTTCTATCACTGTGTAAAGCTCAAACAACTTCCAATCTCTATCAGCCCAAACTCAAAGACAACACCCTAATCTAGAAACTCAGCTAAGTCTTACAAGAATTGAGTTAATCTAGTTACATCAACTGGGTCTTTCCAAATCATTATGAATGAGGGTCAAAGGGTTGACCAAACCAATTTTATGGGCAAATCAAGATAACCTCGATTTGACCAATTGAGTCAACTTAAGTTTACCAACACTAAGGATGACTAGATTATTTTTTCCTACAGCATCTTTATGTAATGCCCCATTTTTTTTTTAATACAAGATAATTGTACATATGTTCTAGAACTCTTATTAAAATATGAATAAACCTCAAAGGCAGTAAAAGTACATATGCATCTTCCCATAGCTTTTAATAATATGAATTTATATCTTTAATTGCTAATGATGCTCTCAAAATCATTACTAAAGGCATACAAATAGTAATAATTTGGGGTCTTGGTGGCTAACATACATGTACACAAAAAAAAAAAGACAAAAGAAAAAAAAAACACATATACACATATAAACAAACACCCGTACGCGTACGTATGCATACATACACGTACACATGCTATGCACCCACATACATACACACGTACCTACATACATATAGACACACATACACATGTGTACATGCATACACGTACACATGCACATATGTGCACATACACGCGCATGCCAAAGATAACTTTATTAATGAAGCACTAAGTACTTAAAGAGTGTTCGAATGGCAAGAGTTCCAATCAATATAAATTAGATGAGCATACAAGGAAGGGTATACTAACCTAAAAGCTACAACCTATCCTATATTAGCTTGGGGAAGCAATTCAATTAGGGCACACATTGGCTTTATTAAGAATCAACGGGGAATTACAAGAAGAAAATAAATTTTTAAGGAAGGAAATGTCTTCAATAATTGCTTTTATTTTCTAAGGACAATGTTGAGATCATGTTAAGCACATTTTCATAGTTTGATTCTAACTTAATTTTTCTCCATCTTAGTTACTTTGCTACTTGTAGACTCTTTCTTATAGCCATTGCCTTAACTTCATCAACACAAGAAATATAAACTAATATAGCAATTGCTTGTATTTAAGATATAACCTCATATCAGCAAACAATTCCAACACTTCCCTTGTCGGTTGCTTGATTGAATGATAATTGACTTTAATATGGTTCATCCTTGGTGGGTGCTATAAGCTTCGTTGCTATTGTGAATTTATCTAAAGATTCTTCTTCTCTTGTTGCTTGTTACTGATTTCATGAATCATAGACTTAATTTGCATAATCACCTTAGATGGATTTGATTGTTCCTTTAATGATGCAATCATTCTTTTTGTTTCCAAATGTACCAAAGTACAATTGCAATTTTTTGCAATATGGCCAAAAATCTCCTTTAAGTCCTTTGCTATATGCAATCCACTTATTATGATTTATTGTATCCAAGAATTAAACCTTGCATTGAAATCATCGGATTTGAAGTGGCAACACTCAAACCAAATTGGGCTTGCCTAACTACAATGAAAAGAAGGTTGTTACACTGAATCATCCTTACCATAGTGGAAACATGTAATGCCTTAAAAACAAGGATGCCATAATCTTCTACATATCCCTAGTATCTAATAACACGTTAAGGTTCTAAACTACTATTCTAATATCTCCCAAATAAATATGTGTAAATTTACTAATAATAATTAATTACAAGTCTCCACAATTTAATATTAACTAAACGACATCCAACATAATTATGTAACTACTAATAAATTATAACCTAACTCCTACAATACATGATTAATTAACTAAAGTCAAATAAATAATGTTGACTACTCCTATTGATCATTCTTATAATATAACAATAATGCCACTTACCTAATTCTAGTATTCATGATAAAGGTCTCTATATCATCATATTTAGCCAAAATCTACGAAAGTTTCTACAACTATAAAAATTAAAGGAATGAGTCAAAGCCTGATACATAACCCTAAGCACATGCACATGCCATATAAATCAATAACACATTCATCAAACAATTGATTATTATCTCATTTAATTCAATCAACCAAGAACAAAGGTATTCAGGACCCAGGTTACGACATAATATATATATATATGTACGTATATATATATGTGTGTGTGTGGTGCATGTATATATAAAAGGTTCTAATTGGAAATAGCCACCTTTAGCTCGATCTAAATGATATCAGGAACTCTCATCTCTGGCATTGATATCCTTAAATCTACCTCATATCATTTCCATGTAAGACTTACATGGGACAATGTATTACATGGATCATTGAGGTAGTTCCCTAGGGATTTGCAACCTTTGGCCTCAAAACGAGCTACATATAAGCACTAAACAAATGTTTAAGTTAGATACTAAATTAGTTTGTTTTCGAGTTTTGACCTAACACATACATTCAACATACATGTGTTATGTAGATGGATCATTCTACTCGAAGTGAAAAATATTCTCTCTAAATCCTATTATAGAAATTATGAGCTCATTATTGTTACTTCTCAACTATAACATGAGTTAACTAAACATGATTCTAGACTCTTAAATCCCCATAGATAATCTTGGCTTAGAAAAAAGTTGAAGTTACTTGATAATGCTGAAGGAAAACGAGGATAAGAATAATTTATACGAAGTGTACAACTTGTCACACTGTGTAACATAGCTATGTTGTTCCATATACCAAATTTTCACTTAGTATGGCTACGGTACGTCCTACAGCTAGCTGTGCTATTTCATGCTTTCAATTTATCCTTTAGCACAAACTTAGCACACTATGTTGTTATTGTGCTACTACTTGCTATTCAACCTCCTTCAACGATGAACCTTTTCCCCTTTGCTCCATCCATCATCCAATACAAAAATCCATTCAAAAACTATATTTTTCAATCATCCAACATCTTTCCATACTTTTTTGATCCATTAACATAAAGATCCATCATAAAAAGTAGGATTTTTACCATGAAAGATAAACTGACTCACATTTGTGACAAATCTAGAATGTCCTTATGTGTTCATTTATTATTTAAATGCAAAAACCTTAAAATCTTATAGTAAAATGCTTGGAATAATAATGGAAAACCTCTTAAAGACATCAAAACATCACTTACTAGTATGGATCCTCTCATATTACAAATTTCCTCTATTTTCCAATGAAAACTATTGAAAAAGACTGTATCCTTAATTCTTACCCTAAGTGCTTATAGGATTTTCCATTGAGGAGACAAAAACTGTCAAGAAAAGAGGCTATTATCAAGAGTAAGGAAGTAACAAATAAAGTATTTGTGTAATTGTAGGTTTGGGAACTTGTGCACTTCTAATAATGCCCTTACTTAATATTATCTAATGTCCTTTTTACCCTTGCCTATAAGCTACTTTATTTATTTATTTATTTTTTGTCTTTATGTTTTCTTGGGGTTTACTTTGTCCTCTCCTTTAAAGAACTTTCATTCTAGAAAGTTGTCAACTCTTGGATCATAAAATTTGATTACTCCAGTGTACTTAACCTTGCTTGGCGATTTGTCTCCTCGAGTTCCATTCCTATTTGCCTTTAGAGCTTAGCAAACTTATATTCTACTTACTCTATTGATCACCATTACTCTCCTTATTGCCTCATTACATGTTCCATTTATATTGGCAATTAACATTGGATCTTCTCTACCTTTTAGTTTTTACTACTTCAAATGTCACCTGCTCCATTCCGTCTATGTTTAATCCATACTTCCTTTCCTTAAGCTATGCACTTACGATTGCTCTTCATTTTTCCATGATAACAAAACTCAATTCTACCATTGTCTGGCTAAAAATTTGGTTTCTCTCTGTTTTTAGACCGATTTATATATAGTTCGGCTTGCTCCACATGAATATCTTGAGTAGAGTAAAAAAAGGTTTTATAAAAAAGAACTTTTGAAAAAGGAGTCATCAGCTAATCAAAATCAAGAAAAAAAATGAAATTAGGGTCAATGGGTGGAAAGATCCTAATTTTAGCTACTAGCCTACAGATTTTCTAAAAAAAATAACTTAAAAAATAATAGAAACTAGAAAAACCTTGAATTCAGAGGCTAATTTATTAAAACACAAAGGTTTCTATACAAAAATCTATGAAATTGCTTAATTGGCCTTAAATTGGTTTTTAAATAAATTTGGTTTTCATTTATTTATTTCAAAAAGAAAAAGGGGATAAACAAAAAAAATTATTATTTTGGGCTACCCGAATTACCTACATACATGTGAATGCGAAGTGGGATTAAACCCATGTAGTTTTTAATTTAAGAAAACTTTAGTGTGTTGGTTTATTTTATGTTTAAAAAACTCTTTTCATTTTGAGTTTATTAAATTTATTAATCTAGGAAAAATGAGTTTTTTATACAATTTTCAAAAATCCGAAAAATTCCTAACTTTTGAAAAAGGCCAATTAATATTTTTTTTATGAAAAACATTTTATTTTTGAAGAAAAAGAAGACCATCTTTATTTGAAAACATTATTAAAGCTCATAAATAAGAATTAACATAATCAACCATGCCGCAAAACATTTAATTTAAAACTATACTATTATACCTAAATCATTATGCAAACATGCAAAAAATTAATAAGGACATATTAATAATGTCTACTAACATAATACTAACAAATTAATTAAAGCAATTAAACAATTAACGTAACATGATTATAAAAAATTAAAGGCTACTAACATGCTAATAACTTCATAATCATGTAATATAAAAAATAATTATTAAGAACATGTAAGATCTGTGAAAACACATCAAAACAAAATAAAAACATGCTCAACATCAATTTTTTTATTTTTCTGCAATTTTCTTTCTTTTTTTTTTTTTTTTATGAACAAGCTTATGAACACAAGAAGAAGTTGAAGAATTTGCCCGCGCAATGGATAAATATATGTCTAAAATATTTTCAAAATTTTTCTAATTTGACTGAATTATGATTTTGGTTTTCATTCATGTTTAGCTTTTTATTTGAAATTTCAAATGGCCATAAAATGTTTGTTTTAACTGCGATTAAGGCGTGATTTGAGATCATGAACTCCTAAAAAAATGAATTTTGCAAATATTGTAAAACAGGCTAACCAAACTTGGGCTACAAAAACTGGTTTTTAATAAATGTCCATTTTTGTTTGAAATTTCTAATTCGGTCAAATTATATATATTTATTTTGACTCCAAAGGTAGATTTGGACCTTAGAAAAATTATTTCTACCCTTAACCCACCTAAATGGACCATTGCATGACACTTTTTATGTTTTCTCATTTTTTTATTTTTTGGATTTTTTTTTATTTTAATTTTTTTTTTTTACATTTTCTAAAGAAGGGTTTTTAAATTGGAGATGAATCTAGGAAGGACAAAATGGGGTGTCTATAACCATCTATTTAAAATTATTCCAACTTATTAAATTACTTGAGTCCTCTTAAATCTCCTATAACTTGTCTTGCTTAATACTTCTAGAGAATTTCCTTCACTATATGTTGCTCCTTTGTGCTTTAATATACTTGATCACTTTTCTTATTTGAGATTTGTCTTTTCATATCCAAGTATTTGTCTCATTATAAGATCATTCTTAAGTCTACCATTAGTTTCCCAAAATAATTAACTCTATGATGTATAATAGTCTCTTATTAGCGTTCATAAATTCAAATTACTTAGGTTTTCTACTTTACCTCATTGTTTGCTACACTACTCTGGTTATATTTATATCTTGACCTTAAAGTTTCAATCATCTTACTCATAATCATTCTCCATTCATATTAGTATTTCTACATATTGATTCTTAATCCACTTTGATTTGAAGAATTTAGGCTTATGAATCACTTTCTTGATAACACTAGACTACAACTAATATTTCCCAAAAAAAAATTTATAAATTCATTTCAATTCAACTTCAGTCCACAAATCCTTTTGTCTAGCTTCCTCACTTTATTTATTTTGTAAATCTTCTATTTGAAATCAAGTCTCCAAATTCCTTCATCATTTATATTTTAGATCCTTACTTATGATTCTTATGTTTTCTAAGGGTATTCTTAAATGTATCCTCGAATCAAATGCCAAATGAATAAATTCCTCCTACTATTCAATAGCTCTAACTTTATTCCTTTTCATAACCTCAAAAAGTTTGAACCCAGCTTTTGATATATTACCACATTCTATCTGATATCAGCTTAAAGTCACCAAAAATTTACCGTTATGGAACTTACTTAAATTATTACTAACAGAAGGAAAGATTGTAATTGTTATCATCGTTCTATAACTATAATTATCTATGCTATCTTGTTACAACTGATTTTAGTTACATTATGTGAGGCCTTGCAATTTTAGCAACTAGGATCCAAATATCTCATTTAGGGCGCTTGTGCAAGTAATTCGATAAACTAGAATTTTGCAACATGGTTATAAGTAGTTAGGAATTTGCTAAATCATGCAAAACTTTGAATTTTGAAATCAAACAGAATACAAAACAATAATTGGCAAGTGGAAGATTAAGTTAGAATATATTCAAATGCAAAATTAGCAAAATTCACTATAGGATATTTGATATTCAATGACATTTAATAAATGTTACTAAAATCAAAATAAATGTTACAAAAAACATTCATTAGACGTCATAAAAGGTGCATTATAAAAAGTAATTTGTAATGTTTGAAGTATAAATGTCACAAAAGTTGTAAATGTCACAAAAAATGTGACATTTAGTAACGTTTAAATGTCACTTATAATAAATTTTTAATAATTTTTAAATTTTACTAAACTATAAATATGATTTGATATAATGATATTAAACATTACAAAAAATGATTTTTAGTAATGTTTAGGCATTATAAAAAAAGTTAATTTAATAACGTTTGAACATAATAATAGTACAATATTTAGTAACGTTTATGCATCACCTATATGTTGCTTATAAGTAACTGTTAATAACGTTTAAATGTCACTAAGGAACCTTGTTTTGTGGAAAAGGCTAGTAAGACATAAAACTTGATTAAATTAGAAAAAATACTAAAAAAATAATTAAATTAGAAAAATATAAAAAAATATTAAAATTAGAAAAGATGATTAAAATTTTAATTTTTTGGTAGGTGCCTCATGTACTACATGGTTGTCATTTGACAACCACATCAGGTAAGTGTGGCACTACGTAGCCATGTCTAAGTACACTATGCTATACTAATAGGAAAAAAGGAAAAAAAAAAGGGTAAGCTTAGGTGCTGACGCACCCTTTTTATTTTTAAAATGCACATGAGAACATGTCTCCCTTTTCCTTGAATTGTTGAAGCTCAATCAGTAGCTTAAGCTCTTTTTTTTTTTTCTTTTTTTTTTGGTAAGTTCACATTATATGTTCCACTTGAATTAACCTATTTTTTTGCCATTAAAAATTCTTTAAAAAATGGAATAAAAAAATCACAAACTGTATTATTTGGGTATGTCCAAATTTTGTATTTTTATTATAGGAAACTGGAGAATAAAAAAAAAAAATCAAATTCAGGTAACTAATAGTTGTACATATTAAATCCAACAAAATTAGGTAATATCTTTGCATAATGCCATTGTATCTTAACTCAAAACAAGTAGGGGCATCCTCCATAATGGTAGTTGATCGATTCAGTAGGATGTGCTACTTCATCCCCTACCACAAATCTAATGGTGTTTTATCTATTATTAATCTCTTTTTGCAGGAAATTGCGCATTTACACAGAACTCCTTAAAGTAAAATGTTGAATCGAGTTTCCAAGTTCATAAGCTTCTTTTAGAAGACACTATAGGGGAAACTCGGCTAATGTTTAGCAGTTCCTACCATCTCTAAATTGATGGCCAAATCGAGGTGATCAATAGGACTTTGGGAGCATTACTCTAAGCCACTATGAGCAAGAATTTAAGCGACTAATATTTGTATTTGCTGGTTTTTGAGTTTGTTTATAATTGCTTAAACCATAGTTGATAAATGTATAAAATTACACATTTATCCCTCCTCAGAACACATATTCATACATGTAATTTACACTTTTATAAGTAATTTTTCTTAAAAATTGATAAATCTGTGTTTTGGATCAAATATGTACATATTAAGAAAAAGGATAAATATTTTAGGCTTTAAAGGGTTAAGGCATTAATGGCACATTTTTAGCATGAATGTTCATTTTAATTTTAAGTTTCTTAATGTGTCATATTTATTAGATGCTCATGTCTTAACCTTGCAGATTAAGTACACCAGTGTACTAGGATCTCATCAATTCATTTGCTTTTTATGTTCTTTTTGGAACTAAACTTTACTGTCGTATTAAGGGCTTTAGGGTGCTCTTAAGCTTTCTAAAATCATATTGTTACACTCATAAGCAATTCTTAGGTACATATAATTTTACTGCTAATTAGCTACTATAGGACACTTTCTTATGTATAGAACAAAAAGAGCAACCCTTTGTATCTTATTTGGTTTTGGAGTGCTTTTGTGTAGACATTGAAATTTCATTTGCTAAATAAACATGTCTTAGTTGATTGTGGTTCTGAATAATTCAAGCAGCTTAAGGACTTGTTAACTACATGACAAGATTTTTGTTTCCTAAAATTGACTTGGAGGGATTAATCCTATTTTCTCAATTTCAATCTCTCACAGATGCCACACGAATGCAGTAGTGTTGCTTCTTACTTGCAAGTTCCAATTAACAGAAGGGGTAGCACTTGTGTGAATCATCTAAGCAACACCAAACAATAGTCCTAAGTGCCTTAGCTACTGATTTGAGTACTTGATTGAATTGAGAACAGCTCTACACATGTCAAGCTAGGAGTAAATCGAGCAATAATTGCTTCAACTCATTGGAAGACTCACACACTAGCTATTTGAATATTAACTAAGTAGTTAAAGTTTTGAAGCAAACTTGACCAGCTTTAAATGTAAGACTTTAAGCAAAATTGCAAATTGCTTGAGTTTTCCACTTGTGAAGCTACCAAGCTGAATGGACAGCATAATAGACCCTTAATCTTACCTTTTGGTACCTCCATGAAGGATGATTGCTGCAAGTACTTCTTAAAGAAAGAAAAAATCGTGAACCTATTCCTTGGATAGGTAGTAGCTTACTTGATCCATCTATTGCAACCAAATGGAACTTAAGAAATTAAGGGTTTAAGCTTCAGGTTGGTAACTTAGTGAGAAGTCTATAACTTACTATCACTCATTGCAAAGACTAAACATGTGAAGAGACCAACTCATAGTTGCCCCCCTTAAGAAAATTTAGATTCATTAAGTCGAAAGTAGCAGAATAGCAACTTGGATTAGCATATAATAGTAGGAACTTCTTGAACAATTGTTGGAGTTGACATAACATATAAGAGATAGCAGCTTTTGAGCATTAAATTGAGTAGCAACCAATGGCTATTTGTGACCAAACAGACCCTTCATGAGTGGAAGCTTCTAGTCCAACTTACTCACATGACAACGATAACTCCTTGGATCTAAGCTTCACCTTACCAAGTTGTAGCAAAGATTTATTTCAAAACTAACGAAGATGAACCAATGCCAAGTAATCCTTGCTAATTAACACAAATTGCAGCAGCTTGTATTAGGTAAACTAACCAGCAGCTATGTATAGAATAACATCTAAATGGGAAAAATTGATTTTTTGCATTTTACTTTCTACATTATGTATTCTTTTATTTTAAGGCACTAAACCCAACTAATACAAACTGTTGCAACTTGTATTAGGTAAACTTACCAGCAGTTGTGTATAGAATAATAGCTTAATGGGAAAAAGAGAATTTTTGCATTTTACTTTCTGCATTATGTTTTCTTTTATTTTAGGGCACTAAACCCTTAAGCTATAGCTTACTAGAGGACATTTCAGGTTCCAAATATATCAAGGCAATGCCAATTTCATGTCGGGTGGTGAATTTGAAGACATTTATGGAGGTGTTCTTTATTCCTTGTATTTTATTTGAGCCTTAATCATTTGAGTTTTATATGAGATGTTGTGTTTATTAGTTTGTTGAGTTTGTAATGATGAATGCGATGAGTTGATGTATTTTATAAATTGTTTCGATATCAATTATGAGTACTCGGAAATTTAGCTATTGTGTTCATCATTTATTTAGTTAATGCTTAGCCATCACTCTTTAAATAGATAAAGTTAAAATGATACTTGAGAGGATTTCGATAACTCATGATGAAAATAACTTAAATTTTTGAAAGAACTTGGTATAGGGATATGCAGGTTTTAATTAAATTCATGAATTCATGGACTTAATGCGGTTAGGAAATATGGTTTGGGCTATGGGGACGTGTTCAAACCATATTTCTAATTGGAATAGTGATTCTGGTGTGAGTGGATTGCTATTTACCTAATAATTATAAATAAACTACCTTAATGGGACAATTTATGCTATAATTAAAACTTCGCCACTCCAAAAGGTGGGCAAGTTTTTGTGAGTTTAGTTAAATCTTGTTTAATCAATTTTGAATATCGCATCAAGGCATTGCATTGATTTAAATGAGAATAGATTTGCAAATCACAAATTTATTTTCACATCTTTTTGACCTTAAGACCTTTGAAGTATAGCTAGGACATTTGGTTTGGTGTTCATTTTATTAATCAGTTTTACTCTCTTTTAATTCAAATTTTTATAGCTCAGCTTAGGAATTGACTCAATTGGTCTATTAATTAGTACTTAACACCTTATGGAATATGACCTTAACTCATTAACTATACTACTTGCATAGCTTAATACACTTATTGGTTTTCTCTCACTTTAATTTGATTTTATAAAACTGTACAGCCATTGTTAATTTCCAAGTGTGAATTAAAGTATCCAGGTTAATAGTTCAATAGGTAGGTCTCCTTTTGAGGTCATCTATAGAGTCGACCTAAGCTTACCCCTAAACATGATGACTAGATTGACCTCTTAAGAAGACAGTTTACAAGGAGTAAAGTAGCTAAAGAGTTCCAAAAACTACATAAGAGGGTTGCTTAGCAGTTTTTAAAGACTGTAGTGAGATAGAAAGAGTTTGGAAGCAAGGGTTGTAGATTGTTGTTTATAATATGGGAGACTTGGTTTGAGGCCATTTGAGCATAGAAAAAATTTTTGAGCAAAAGGACTAATAAAGTCTCGCTGTAAGTAGATGGATGCTTTAAAGTTCTCTGAAGGATGAACGACAATGCTTATGAGCTCGAGCTACTTGATGGATATGGAGTGTTGCCTTATCGACCTTTAATGTTACTAACCTTACGCCCTATGTACGTGGAGATGTAGTTGAAGATCAAGGTTTAAGGGCAAATCTCTACTAGCCTTGGGAGCTGATGGAGTTTCAACCTTCCTAACTAGAGCTCCAACCTTTGGACCATAAACCTGATCTCAACTTTGAGGCCTTCAAAAATTAGCTAGACAGATCTTATCCCTATATCCGGTCAAGGATGACTCTTAATACTAGGTTAGATCAGTGCTACATTTCTTAATTATCATGCCTTAAAAGGTGGAGTCGTAATAGTATCGTTGTGTAAACTAATCTAAAACAGAAACTAACCCTACAATCATTATCATAGATATAGCCTATACAAGGTGAATACAAGTCAACCAGTTTGAAGCGTCTAATAAGATACCTATCATAAGCAAAATCTATGGTATTTCCTTCAAAATAAACATAAGAAAACCTATAATACGACACCTATAATACAACCCTTATTTACATAATTGTATTTATATCACAAGTTTACACTATGCAAAGAAAAGTTTTAAAAGCTCATGGGTTCTGACACATATATACAAACTTCATTAGAAAACTAATGGCCACTTAGGGTAACCAGTTAGTTTACTCCAAAACACGACACCTAAAGTGATTAGGTTTTAGTAGTCTTCATACTTTTCCTCACTCCCAACCCCTTGTGAACTAACATGTGATTGGTTGTAACATTGCATCCTTACTTCTAGTCAATACCTACAACAGAATCTATAGGGATGTAAGTACAACTAGTTTAGTAGGTAGGACGGAGATAGAAGAGTATTATATAAACATAAACAAGGTTATTAGTTATAATGAAGAGCAATGCAATCAATTATTTGTAACATTACACAATGTTATCCAATCTATTATGAGGTTAGAAAAATTACATCTGCTCCAACTTGGATTAAGGAGTTTATCGTGACTCAAATCAGACCAAACTCAGGCTTGAGCAATGGGAAACACTCTTCTCCCGATACTACTTTTGAACTATGGGCCCCAACCTTACCATAACCTCCTTACCTTAGTTTAACTAAGGATAGGGAAATGACTATGTTAACTATCCTTATTGAAAGAGTTAGTATTTGATTTAATACGCCTAATTGTTCTCCTAATAGATTGCTATGCATGACTAGTTAAGTTAGTAGTTAGATTTCTATTAGTTTCATTTAAGGGTGGACAAATAAGATCACACAATCCAATACTATGGAATCACATATAACAGTACATAAGGAGTTCAACTCTTGTCACAAATAGATTATTAAACACACATGTAGCATGTGCACAGATAGCTAATGTAACTACAAAAAAAAGTACTTTTAAACCTTTAGATACTTTGATATTGTATCTCAACAAACGGTAAAGCTACGATCCTCACTTCAACTTACTTGTCTTGATACTCACTTTGGTAGGTCTTTATAGTCAATGTTCTACTCACTTAGAAATTCTATGTATACCAAAACCTAAATTTAATTTTCGTAAAGTTTACGAAAACATTAGGATTTTATCTAAATCTACACATTATTATATAACGTAACTGAAACACTATTAATCTAGTTATTATAATAAGGCTACATTTATACCTATATATATTGAAAGTGTCGAGCTTGATTTTTCACCTTCTTGGTTCTTTTCATAAAATTAGATCTTCTCTAAATCGATCAATACTAAACCCTACTCGTTTAATATTGACCCTTGACTAGGGTTTAAAGAAGACTATTTTTTCTAACTTGAAAAGATTTGGAGTCACTACCTAACTAGAGTCGGGAAAAGGGGTTAAGTTATAACCAATTAGGTGGACTGGTTATAACTTAGCTATCGGTCTATCAATTAAAAATCTAAGTTATAAATACGGTTTTTTGAAAAACTAGAGATCTGGATCTGGGGGCTAATTTATTAAATCCTAAATGGGTACCACTTTTAACTTTCCGAATTTAACTCCGCTTTTCAAATATACCTTTTTTAATTTCTAAAAAACATCTAATTATGATACATGGACTAAATTAATTAATTTACATAAATATCTAAAAATGGAAAAAATAAAAATTTCCATATTTTAAGTCACCTTGTATTTGCGTACGGATGCCTACGTACCTGCTATTTAGGATTGGACTTCAGTAGTTCGTTTAACGAAAATATAGCGGGTTGATTGATTTTAATTTTGGAAAAATAATCGGGTTTACGTTTTTACTCATTTTGAGTTGATTTGAGAAAAAGATTATAAGGGGTCTTAAGCTGAATTTTATTTTTTAGAAAAACTTTAAATGCTCTAGTTTGGAAAAGATCTGTTTTATTTTTATAAAAAAAAATTGATTTTCTAAGTGTGAAAAATAAATTTTCTATTTTTACTCTATTTTATTATTTATTTATTTATTGTTAGTTTTTTTATTTTTTTTTACGGTTCTTCTTGTTTAAATGTAAAAAAAAAAACATAAAATACTTTCTATTCTTTTTTTTTTCTTTTTTCTTTTTCCTCTTTCTTCTTTTTTCTTTTCTTCTTCCTTTTTTTTCTCTTTTTTTTTATTACATTTACACAAAACAAATAAACAAAAATAAAACAATGAATAAAATAAAACAACAAACAAAAAAAAAGAATTAAAAATATTAAAAAAAAAACTTCGGACGGGTTCGAATGTACGAGTTGAACCTGGGTGGGTCGGATTGAGTCAAACCTAAGCGAGTTGTACGGGTTGGATCAGTTTGAGTCTTGGCTTCTTCTTCTCTAGTACCAGCGGGGCACAATTTAGCCTGTTTCGTCCACCAAAATAAGTGGGTGACGATTTTTTTATGAGTATTAGATTGGAGATGGGGGGGGAAGGGGGTAAGTTTAGTGCCTTGGTGTTTTAGAGTCGTTTGGGTGGTTTTCAAAAGTTGGCCATGGGCAACGGTGGTAGTCGGCTGTATGGGGGCTGCGGGGTATGATTAGTGGGTTGGGATAGGTTTTTTAAAGTGTAAGGAGTTTGGTTATAGGCTTAGTTTCGCTTGAGGGTGGCTGGGGATGGTGGTTCGAAGAGAGAGAGAGAGAGAGAAGAGGCGGTTAGGGTTCGATGGTGGTTGCTTGGTGGCGCGGTTGAGGGTTACGGCGGAGGTTGAAAACAATTGGGTTAGAGAGCCTAAGCTGCGGGTAGTCTTCTTAGAGTAGTAGCTCAGCTCGGGTCATAGTGAAGAGAGAGAATCGAAGAGAGAAAGTGTGGGTTAGAGAGAGAAAGTGATCTGGAATGGATAGAGAGAGTGTAGGGATTGATTCTGTTCATTATGTGTGTTCGTCTATGTCCTATGATCATTAATTTATACACAAATTGAACCCAGAAACAAAGGAAAGTTGGAATCGGATTAATGAAGAATGCCTATGAAAATAGTTTTTTTCTAATTTTTGGAGCTCAAATTGAATGCTCCTTTAACTGTATTTAGACATGTTTTTTGTATTGATTCATAATAGGCTATGTCTATTCTGCAATTTCGCCATTGATTTAGTGAAATTGCAATGAGAAAGGGTCCAAAAATCATGCTGAAGTGGGTGGTCTGAAGCGAAAAGTGCTGGAAACCTGGAGAAAGTCGAGGGAAAAAGAAGGAAAGAGAGGAAAAAGAAGGGAAAAGGAAGGAAGGGGGAAGAAAAAGTGGGTTGACGTGGTGCCACGTTAGCCATGTCAACTAACCTTGGCATGCCACATGTCATTTCGTGACACATGGTAGTTGGCATGGCATGCCACATGGATACCACGTGGCGCCACGTCAGCGGGCCAACAAATCCGATGATACCACGTATCAGGACAGTGGCACAATTAAACCCTAACACGTGGCAGTCTCTAATGTGATTAAAAACCAAAAAATGAGACAAAGGCTTCCTTACCTTTACCAAGTTTCGAACTCAAGACCTTATACTTAATGCTAGCGCTATGTCCATATGCTTAACTGTCAGGCCGTTGGCCTGTACCTTATTCATATATGCAATTATGGACTTGATCAACTTGAGCCGTATTTAAATTTAAGCCTAAGTTCAATGGCTCAACTTCTAAACCTAAATTTAATCTAACAAAATGTTATCTTCTAAAATCTTTTATTTATTTATTTTTTGTAATTTTTTTTCAAAATTTCTTATTTCTTTTTTTTTTTTGTATTTTCTAATTTTTTTTTTCTTTTCCTTTTTCTTTTTTTATGTTTTTTTCTAGAATTATTATTTTTCTAAATTTTTTCATTTTTTTGGGGCTTTCTTTAATTTTCTTTTTTTTTTTAACTTTTTCTAATTTACGACCCTATAACCTAATTTGAAAAATAAAATGGGGCAAAAATTAGGTATCTATAGAAAGTATCTTATTAATATATTATGAAATATAAATATATATTTATAGATGTATCTAATTATTATAGTTTTATTATATAAGTTATATTAGCTAATATCAATGATTGTACATAATTATATTATCACACTATTTTCATATTATCTAAATAAAATATATTTGTCACAGGATTTAGTAAAATATGATGAAACACCTGTTTTTGTCCCTAGCACTTGTATAATTTACTTTGGGCCATATAAGGTTACAAAATATAACAAAAATGCTATGTAACCATGTTCGACCATAATACACATAATTATGATTTATCCAAATAATTATCATATTTTAGCATAATATTACTAAAAACATATCCCGATCAGTAAATTAAGTCATTTAACTAGAAAAATTCATAATAAATAGCTAAAATTATCAAATAAATCCATGAAAATTTTTGTAAACTTAGAAAAATATGTGGAATATAACAACTTGTTTCATGCAATTGGGTTTACCATCTATATATGTAAAATTATATATTTTCCCAATATGTCTTGATATTATAACAAGTGTCTAGAATTCATTAGATGTCATTTTCATCAATTATTTATATAAAAATAATTTATTTAAGAAAATTCTAGTTTTAGCCATTTTTAGGGTGAAAAATACAATAAATATTAAATTTATATGAAATCAAAATCGGGCTAACATAGCATTAAATTAGATGTAATAGGATCTTATAAAATAATTTTGAGCTCAAATCAACATAAGTTAATATATTTATTTTTGAATTGAAAATTTGAATGAGAAATGCAATTTCTTAAAAACGTATGTAAAAAATTAAAAATTTATCAAAATAATTACACTACATGGAAGTACATTTAAAATAACATAGAAATAAAATTTTCCTAATTAATTTACTATTTTTAGAAAATATACAAAAAACAAGAAAGAAAATTGAACCTAATGTTCATTAGAGCTTCGGTTGCCATTAGCCGGTGGGAATGTGTTAAACGGTGAGGGTGGTGGGTGTATTATTAGGGGTTAGTGAGGTTTCACAACAGGTCACTGTTTGGGTTGGGTAATAGCTTAGGGCAATGGTTGCTCTCTTTTTCTATTTTTTTCTATATTTTTTTCAAATTTATCTTTAGATGATGTAAGATCTAAAATGTGTAAGTGAAGTGAGGAGGCCTATTTATAGTTGTTAGGGGCAGTTGGGAATTTTCTCAAATTTTACTTAATTATTTTTTATGAAAAAGTTAAGAAGGAGGTGTCATTTATTAATGAACTTTACTTTTAGATCACCATTGGAGTTGTTTTGGAGTTGCCACGCCTATTTCCAGTTGAATCTAGGTTTTTCTTTGATTTCTAGATAAGTTTATTAATTATTTTAGTCAAATTTTGATATATCTAGGTGTATTATATTATTATTTAATAGTTTTGTTCATATATGTGTATATATCCTATATACTTGATACGTATACTGAACAATCATATTCATTTAGTTATGTCTTACCCATGTTATTAATTTTTTAGATATATTTTCTTTTTAATTTTCTAAATTTACTGCTTATTTTACACATTTTTGAGTTTTCAAGTCAATTTATAGGTATATTTANGTGTTAATATAAGATTCGAGCTACTAGCTAGTTAAGCTGAGCTGCTAACGAGGTTGATTGGATCTTTTGAGGGAGCTTAGCAAAATAAAGCTTGGGACCTCAAAGTTCAACAACTCAAAGTAGAGTGAATACTTCTGACTAAGTAAGGAATGTAAGCCCTAAAGTTGCATTTAAGGTGATTGTACTTAAATTTAAGGCCTTTGAGAAAAATTTTTCGATTAAGTCTAAATTTTACGATAAGGTCAAAAAAGTTAGTAAAAGGGATCTACTAAAGTTAGATTTTAAAAATAATTTAATAAAACCCTAATTTTAACCCTAAAAATATAATTGTTCAATATATTATAAAACTCATTGGAAACCTTAAAACTAAGCTCTAAAACATAACAAAGCACTAGAAATGAATTATTTAAGCTATAAAAGTAAATGATATTGCATGAAATAATATATTTCATATATTATTTCATGCAATATCATTTACTTTTATAGCTTAAATAATTCATTTCTAGTGCTTTGTTATGTTTTAGAGCTTAGTTTTAAGGTTTCCAATGAGTTTTATAATATATTGAACAATTATATTTTTAGGGTTAAAATTAGGGTTTTATTAAATTATTTTTAAAATCTAACTTTAGTAGATCCCTTTTACTAACTTTTTTGACCTTATCGTAAAATTTAGACTTAATCGAAAAATTTTTCTCAAAGGCCTTAAATTTAAGTACAATCACCTTAAATGCAACTTTAGGGCTTACATTCCTTACTTAGTCAGAAGTATTCACTCTACTTTGAGTTGTTGAACTTTGAGGTCCCAAGCTTTATTTTGCTAAGCTCCCTCAAAAGATCCAATCAACCTCGTTAGCAGCTCAGCTTAACTAGCTAGTAGCTCGAATCTTATATTAACACTGCCTAGTCATGCTCATTCAACTTGCCTTAAAGGCTGTCTTAGCTTAGCTCTAGCCCCCAAAGTGATCTCCAACATGACCCCAACTTCGTCATACCACTTCAACTTAATTAGGCTTGACTATTAGGTTTCTATATGTAGATTCTATGCCAGAGTATGACACCCACAAGATCCTGCCACATGTTCAACTTTTCTAAGATATGTACTATTATTCATTTTGTGTATTTGTCCTTTATACCCCTTTTAGCATGTTTTAAGTTATGACATTTGTAATTACCCTTTTGTATTTTCTTCTTTCCCTTTGTTGCTTTAAGAGGCTTATTAGAAGTAACCTCTTATGGTGTAACTAAATTATCTTTATACATTATTGATAAATATCCCTTCTTGTGAGATTCCTTCTCCAAGTTCTATGTTTTATCCACTAACACTCTTATCTAACTTGAAAAGTAGCTATAATTAGTAGCAAGTGGATCTTAGATCCACTTTGTATGCCATATTAAGTTACGAACTAAATCATGTTAGGTTTTTCTGGTGAGTAATATGTATGAGAAGTTACTTACAGTGCTACTGTTCCTTTTATGTCCATTTTGTTTTCTTTACTAGTATCAAGGACCCAATATGTTAAGGTAAGCCTTAGTGATACTAAGCTCCTAGGTATACCATACGAATAAATATCAAAATTTTATCTTCTTTTGTTCATTCTCAATTAGATTCATTTTCTTCTCTTTGTTTTAGAGAAAAAATAGAAAGTCGAATTAGCAAACATTTTGAATTTTTTTCTTTACAATTTTCCTACTTTGTTCATTTTACTCTTAGACCTCCTTTTTATCTGCTTCATGTGTAGGTTGAATAACACGTTTTACCTTATTGCTTGAGTTTCATGTTGTAGAATTTCCAAGTGTTTTGCCCCTTAACTTGTGCTTCCTATCATGGTTACTAATAGGTAAGTAGCTATGTTGGTGATAAAAGACTTCAAGCGTGGTTGTTTGAGATGGAAAAGGAGATGTAGATTAAGAGCTTCATGTAGGATAAATGGGAAAAGTACTCATGATAGCTTAATGAGTGCTCCGGTTTCACAAGGTACAATGTTTAAAATGTATGTATAAGATGAGTTTGTGTTGAGTCCTTTTCTATAGTTATGAGAACATGAAACTAGAGTTACAATGTGAATTGACTTGGATGGAAGTGGAATTGCAACTGGGATTGAATTTAGCTTAAGATCTTGAAATATATTGAAGAAGCATGCATGCCTCTGGTTATTTCAATAATGCATGAACCTAAAACATAGTCCCATATTACTTATTTCTTATATATATCCATTATATAAGTTATGGTGGAATAACCTAAACTTGAAAAAGCCATCAGCTATAGGTTGTGTGTAGGCATGGTGTGCAATGGGCTATCTTATGCTTTTATTTAGATTGCATATCTAAACTCTTTTAATTATCGTGGTAATTAATAATAATAGTAGTAGTAGTGATAACTATAAAAAAAAAAAAATCAGCTTATATGTCTTTTGAACACGTGTCTCACACATTTATAGGTTAATATCTCATGTAGCTCAATGGAATTAGTTGATAGTATTAATAAAAAGTTTTACATGCATGGTAATAAAAGTAGTTTTTGGCTTACCAAAAAAAAAAAAAAGTAATTTTAAAACAACTATTATGCATATTTTATATGCATTTTATATATTCAAATTTTCTTAACATTTGAACATTTATGTGTACATATCACCTATATGTACAATACCAACAAGTACTTGAGCCAATCGATAGGGTGAATTAATGTAGAACTTCGGCACCAGATATAATTATTGGGCTTTGGGCTCTTATAAACAGTGAGCTTATCCTATTTTAAAGGCCAAACAGAATATAGCGAATCCAGCGATCACTCATCCACCCTTTACCGTCTGGGCTCTTATTGACCATCGGTACGCAGTTTCTTCATCATCGCTTCACAACCGCGAAAGGTCGTTACCATTCCATATCATGCATTCTGAAATTCACGTAGGTTCCCGATTCATCTGTCGTCGCTTTCCTCCTCAATCGACGAGGAAGCTCTCGTGATTTGACAAGGAATTGCAGTGTATCTTCTTCAACCTTTACCTTTTACGTCTCAGTCACTCACTGTGTGTGTGTGTGTGTGTGTGTGTTTTATCCTCGTTCAGCTAATGAGAGATTGTTGTGTATAGGATTGTTTCAAGTCAAATTCGTTAACTTTTTAAGTTTCTCCATTTTTTAAATCTTGTTCAATTTTTGCCCTGAACTGGTGAGCTGAATTAAATAATTCATGCATCTGGTCTTTGAACATATAATGAATGTGGTCAGACGATGTTTACCACTAATCATATATCCGCAAGTACGAGAAGAAGAAATATAAAACTGTATTTGTATCAAATACTCTTTATATGTGGTAATACATGGTTGGCGGGAATACATTTGGGGACAAAAAATTTTATCTTATGAATGAAGCCCGTTTGTTGAAATTCCTATTACAGCTTCCCTCACTAAAATTTTTGAAAAGTTGCGTGCTTAGTTCATTGTAACCTGTCACCTAAAATCAATGAAAAGCATGCTACTCAATCATATTTGATTGCCTATGTCGCATACTTATTCCATAATTATTGCTTAAGTTTCCTCTGCATGTTGTTATATGCCTGTTTCCGCAGATTAACTTCAAGCTAGATCGTCAGGTTAACGCAGCAGAAGATTGGGGAACATAAGTGCTGTGCATTACCGTGTGTGCTATCCAATTTCTCTCCATTTTGGCTCTTTCTTCCGCCCAATAAATAAAGCGACAAAAAGATGAATTTCGGATCACCAACTGTTTCTCACCCTAGTGTCGTTGATGGGTAAATCATACTCTATCTAATACCTTTGTCTTTTTCTTTCTTTCTTTATTTATTTATTTTTATTTACTTCACTTCCTTTGGATGACCGCAGGTGTTTGTTCACTACAGGTGCCCGGAATTGCAACTATCGGACACTGGGTTTTGTCAATTTGAGAAATGGAAATTCACGCTCAACTTTCTGCTTGAAATCCCAATACAATGGGGTTTGTGAAAAGGATGGCTTGATAATTGTTGACCATGGTTCACGTCGCATGGAATCAAATCTCATGCTCAGTGAGTAGTGACATTTTGTCTATTTTTCTGATAATCTCGGTTTAGTGACAATGTATTTGTTAGTCATGGAGATGACTTGCATTGAAAGTCTTAATTTAGAAGCGTCATGTTAAATTTAAATTCATTTAATCATTTTTGCGGGTTTCCTAAGTGCAACTTCTTTTGGCATAAGAACTGATGAGACAGATCAGCAAAATAGAATGAAACTTTAAAAGTTTTTAGGATAGACTACGTGAAAATATTTAATGTATGGTGCACTTCTCATAGTTTCTATTTGTGCGTATTTTGCAGATGAGTTTGCGGCAATGTTTAGGGATAAGACTGGATATTCAATTGTAGAGCCTGCTCATATGGTAAAGTTCTCAACAATTTTCTTAGATCACGATAATTTTCAGAGTTCCAACAATTACCTGCTTGAATTCATCATATGCTTTTTTTCCCCTCTTTTCTTTTGGATATGGTCATTTGCTAAGGTAGACATGCTTTTGCTGGACATTCCACTCACCTTTTATGTTCTTGCACCGAAAAATATAGCACAGAATTGAAAAAAAATTTAGGCTGTGTTTGGTTTGCAAGGAATCTTATTCCATAGAAATAGGAATTCTATTATTTTTTTGATGATCATAGTAAACAAAATAATCATATTCCAAACAAATCCTATTCCTGGAATCTCATTTCCCTAAAATTGCAACTCAGCCAAAAGATTCTCTCTGCATCACCACTTACACTGCCCCTCACACGACAGTATGGCAGCCTCCACCATCACCACCACAGTACCACCACTATGCTGTCACCTTGCCACCACCAACGATTATGGCTACATCATTTTAAGGAGCATGAAAGCCAAACAATTTTTTCCCCCTATTTGTTGAGATTTACCACACAAGGGATTGAAACTGGATTGCTGGAAATGGATCTCAAAAATTAGATTTGAGGAGTAGAAACCAAACATTGACTAACATAATTGAGATACTGAAACTTTGAATTTCATTCTCATATTAACTTTCCAATTTTTTGGCAAGCAGATGGAGAGATAAATCTAATTAAAATTACAATAAAAGACAAA
Organism: Lumnitzera littorea; assembly: GCA_024138015.1. NCBI lineage: Eukaryota > Viridiplantae > Streptophyta > Magnoliopsida > Myrtales > Combretaceae > Lumnitzera > Lumnitzera littorea. The sequence continues at coordinate 68,354,217 of JAMXBB010000011.1, read as the reverse complement.
TATTAGATATTACAATGGAGAAATATACTATGGAGAGAAAACATAGATGTGGAATTGAATGATAAGAGGAAGAATGGAGTTTACATCTGTTTCTTCTTCCTCTATTCCTAAACATAATTGGACTCACCAAACAGTGTTATCCCTTCCATCCCATGTTTACCAAATAGATGAATTTAATTACTAAAGGGGAAAAAAAATGAATTTGTAATTTCAAGTAGGGAAATGATGACGGGTGCCTCAACAAACTTGCTGTGAGGACAAAATAAGAATTTTTCACCACTCCATGTAGTAGGTTTTTTTTCCTGAAGTGCATAGTTAGCTTTGAATTTGTGAAATTTTTTTCTTCAGTTATGGGATACTGCTATTCTCTATTGAGATGATAGTTTGTCGCACTATTTTGGGGTAAAAGGGTCAACATTAGAAATAGTTATAGAGGTTTTTCACTTCTAATCATAATGAAATGACACTCTAACATTGGTGATGTTGGAAGAGAGCTGAATTATATTTTTCAGTTGACCTGCAAAGCCCCATTATCATAGGTACCTTTATTATAAAGCATCTTGAATATTAGAAGAAAAGTACCAATTTATGCCAAAATTAAGGCTTTGTTTGGATTATCATTTTTCTTTTTTTCAACTGTATTTTACCTGTATTAGTTTGAAAAATAGTATTTGGAAAACTATTTTATCTGTTTTTGTTTTATAACTATGATGAAAGCGATGATTAGAGTGTTAGAATTAGAAAATAAAAATTTACATATTTTTAAGAACGAAGATTTAAAAAAATATATTTTATGTATTAGAGATGGTTATTTTAATTATTTTTTTGTAAATATGAATAAAATAAAAGGTAAATAAATTCAACTTTATAGATATTTGTTAGGTTTTTAATTTTAGAAGAAGTATATATATGGAATTATATTTCTATTTTTTTTTGTATCTTATTCTTATTAAATGCAAAATTCGAGTAAATACCAATAAGTTACCAAAAAGATAAGAAAAAGATGAACTAAATGGAGCTTAAGTCAACACCTAAAATTTTGTTTATTTATTTTTATCTTTCTATAAATAACAAGAAATACATAACCAAGGAATGGAAAAAATTCTTCAAGATTTGGGGGCATAGAAGCTCATGGAGGCCCTGGCCCATGAGGCCTTTCCAGGTTTGTCTTAGATGAGAATCGAAGTTTTAGGTTATCTCCTTGTATGCTTCAAAAGGGCATCCAAGTGGAGTGATCAGGTAGCTTCCACGACCTTGCAGCAATTGAGATGCTCAAAGTTTCTTTTAATTGTATATGTGCTGTGAATCTGCTGATGGATTCGTTGGCTTATTCCATTTGTCTTCTTTATGTGTGAAAATTAAATTTAGCAACTTGCTTTAAACAATGTTCTAATGCATCTATTTGTTGTTTTTACTTTTGAGATACTACCACCTTGTTTTATTCCCTTGTTCCCCTTATGTTTTTGAAGTATCTTATTCCTCATTGGACATTTTTCTTTCCCTGACATTAGTTTTTTGCGTGAAGAGTAGGAGTTGGCAGAGCCTTCCATAAGAGATGCCTTTAATTCATGCATTCAACAAGGGGCTATTCGTGTCATTGTCAGCCCCTTTTTTCTCTTCCCAGGACGACATTGGCACAAGGTGGTTTATCATACTTCTGTAACTCTGGATTCAGAGTACATTGATGAATATATTTGATATCTATTAAACCTTCAATATTGACCAATAGAGGCTTATAGAAAGATTTATTTTTTGTTCTGTTCTAGGATATTCCTTCTTTGACGGCTGAAGCTGCAAGGGAGCATCCTGGGGTTTCATATATAGTTACTGCACCTCTTGGCCTACATGAGTTACTTATTGTAAGATATATACCTCTTCTTTATTCCCTGTGAAATTTTACACGAGTAAATTTTGCTGAAACATCATTACATTTACCTACAGAGACCAATCCAACTTTAGATCAGCATGTCCTTGGGAACATTGGTAGATTGTCCTGTTAGTGTGGTCACTCATGCCTTTTTCTTCTGAATTTGTAGCTTATTCTCATTCCCTCCATTGGTTGCACACATCATTGCGATATTACTTTTTTTTCAGATTCAAGTCCTTTCCTCTTGTTGTTGTTCAAATACTTAAAATTTACTTGATAACATGTATTATTCCACTTGGCAACATACTTTGTGAAATTTCCTTGCATGAAAACAACATGATCGTTTTCTTACAAGATAAATAAAATTTATCTTGGCTCTCTATCTCTCTTTCAATGCTTATTGCAATGTAATAACAAGTTAATTCAAAATTGGAACAACTTCCATGACGTTTACAATTTGGATGAGATGTTTTGCTAAGGTAACTCTAGCAATTTATAATTAAGGGAATATCGCATAAAGATTGCTATTCAAAGTTTGTGTTTACTTCGTGAAAATAAATGATGGATATATCATTGGATTATATCTCTAACATTCCTAAATTGCAAGAACCTGAGAAATCATTGAGGAGGTTTCTTGTTGACAATAAAACAGAAAACTAGGTACTGCATGTGAAGATTTTCCTAGATGGTGTTATGTGCACACACTTAAGGTGCTTTAGTTTGTTAGGATCTCTTCCTGTGGTTGGGACCTATAGTCTTTAGCGGTTTTAGTGTGCATTAAAGAGAATACTCCCATCTTTTGTGGGCTCATTGAAAATCTCTTTACAAATGTCTTTCAAATTATAGTTCTTGCTTGTTTTAAGTGAGGGATGAGATCCATTTATATAGGATTCGTGAATGGCCCTTCACCAAACATACATTGAATTTACCCCTACGTGAACCATCCTGTTTATGAATATTATCTATTCATGAATAATTTAACCTATCCATGAAATAAAAGGGATGTACTAAGGAAACATAATGACGCACCTCTAACATTCCCAACCACCACCACCACCACCCCCAGCCCGCTCCCCACCCCCAAAAAAACCACCTTCCTGGAGAGTGAGCTTGTCCCTGTGCTCACACCAACTGATATAACTAGATTGGTGAAACCTATTTCTTATGTGTATTCTAGTAGGCCAAAGGGGGTTGTGGCTCCTAATCATGATACTTACGCTGGTTTTGGGATAATCTAGTAGGACAGTGTGTCTTTGTATATAAATAATAGGTAGGGGTTTGTTCATAAATAAGGAAGCATTGTTAATTTCAATAAAGTACTTGCTCATGTGGCAAGGGCACTAGAATAAATCAGCAGTAAGTGTGTTTGCTGAGTTGGCAAGTTGAGTTGGCTTAGTTACCTATAAATACTAAGCAGTTAGTTAGAAGAGGCATCCAGAAACTTACTCAACAAGTCAGAATATTGTGGTACTAAGTTATGACTCAGGTTCTGAGCTTGAAGCTCAGGTGAGGCTCTATTCCTGCCCTAATATTTTCCTTGTGAATCTGATTAAGTCTATCAATTTGGTTCTGTTGCTGGGGACTTTACAAATCATCATCTCTTCATATGTTAGACGACGCACTGGTTAGCCATTAGAACTCACAACTTGTACTCCATATACCTCTACCATACTTCCTCCTACCATTGCTGTAACATCTTGGCTTTTAAGTGATAATTATTGATTGAGCTGCAATTTCCTCTCATATGCTTAGGCTAGGCTCGTCCATAAGCAGACTTTAGGGATTTCACAAATCCACAGCTAATCAGCTGGCATCAATTAAAGCAGAAGTGGATCTACTGAATTTGCTGGAGTTATGCCTGACACTCTAGCAATCAGAGTTTGGATTTACTTCACATAGTCTTTTACATCTGCAGTTTGTATCAACTTTTCCAATTTTCCCAAGGGATTACTACTAATTGGTGGGCTGAATTGCATGTGAAAATACTTCCTGAAGTTTTTCCTTCATATGGTTGGCTTTTCTTGTTCCGTTTAATAATATCAGATTTGGGCATTCCCCATCAGGTGGAAGGACACCAAACCTATCCACTTTGCCACCTGCATGTTCTGATGCTAGAAAAAGTTTTCACATCTGGTCGGCCATGCAAGTGGATTTTTGGACCCAACATATGCCAGAAAATCCACCCTGGAGCAGCATGGTATAGAGGTCCAATCACCACTTCCCTCCATTTTCAGTAGATCTGGCATGGAACTACATGTTTAGGGCCCTTCTTTGCCTTTGTTGTGGGTTGGTTGGCTGCATGTCTGGCGTTGGGGATCATGAAGCCCTCACTTACTCTGTGGAATGTGCGTCAGTGATGTTGTCACCATGGACAATGCTGTCATTGTCTTTTGGTTGGGTCCTGCTCGTCCCATCTTGACTTCCAATACTTGATGTGCTAGTTTTTTAACCCTAGGTGCTAGGATTTGTTGATCTTTTTTATATTGCTCCATAAAAGCCATGATCTTGCCTTCAAAATCTTGCTTTTGCTGTCAAATCACCGATTATACCCTTACATACATGGTCACCAGATACCCATGGGGAGGCACATTATAGTACTTGTATGCTTTTGGCTGGAATCTTATTAAAAATGGGAGTTGCCTATGATACTTGGCTCCAATACCAAATTGTTATGTTCATGTGTTATGGATCTAGTAAATGGTCAACTTTCTATGGGATTTGCATTTGTAAGGTGCTTTTATTTGTTAGTATTCCTTCCGTGTTTAGAGCTTATTGAAATTGATGGTTGGAGTGTTTGTTAGAGAGAATACTCCAATTTTTTGAGGACTCATTGAAAGGGTATTTTCTGATCTCTTTATGTATTTTGGATAGTAGTTCTCATTTGTTTTTAAGTGAGGATTAAAACCTATTTATATAGGTTTTATGAATGACACTCCACCTAACATATATTGAATCTACCCATGATGAAGTAACCCATTTATGGATTTATCTATTTATGAATTTGTTTGTTCTTTGAATTTAACCTATTCATGAATGCTCCCATTCATTTAATTTGGGGTGAATAATTAAGTAAAATAATTATCTATTGGATAAAGAATATAGTTTTTTTTTTTTTTCTTCAATTGAAACAAGAAAGAGTGGGCACATGTATTTATATAACTAACCCTAGATAACTTTTCCATTACACCCTTCTCTATATAACTGCTCTAAATACTTAACTCTATTTAAAAAGTACAAATGTAAGACACCAACCTCTCCCAAGCACTTTAATATCATAGATCATAATAATAAAAGGGACATAATAAAGAAACATAATGATGCACCTTTAACATTGTGTATCTCTAGCAGATGGCTTAGATGAGTAATGAAAATATATCTGAATTTTCTTTGCTTCAAATAACATTTGACTTATATTTTCTTTTCAACCATAGGAAACTGCATTCATTTTGTTTCTTATACCATTTGTTGCCGCTTTGCTTACCCCCTAGATATTTTTTGGGGGTCATGCCATTTATGACCAAAATATTGTAATTCCACGCAGAGGATATCCTTTTAAGTTATTAAGTGAAGAGTTCTGTTGCAGGATGTTGTGAATGACCGGATCAAACATTGCTTAAGCCATGTTGCTGGAGATGCAGATGAATGTGCAGCATGTGCTGGAACAAACAAATGCAGGCTTTATTAAATTACCGGAGACCAAAATCTGTTTTATCAGTTAGTCGGGACAGTGAAAAAATGGTGATCACTGCAGGCGGCATCAATCAGGAATGAAGTTATATTACCTCTTGGACCAGTAGCCTGTCTAGCAAACAGTGACACTTCCGTAGTGCCAGAGTTAAACAATGGACTGTGCTAAGTTGCCATTCAGTACATACACCACTACAAGGGACAGATGCCATCCTCTGTTTACACTTTCTAAGGCTTAGATTCAAATAATGTTTGAGACACATATGACGAAATGTTATGGTGAACTAAATCATAATGAATGCATCCTGCCAGTGGATATAAGTGTTCCAGGAAGGTATTCATTTGAAGTTTTAACATGGTTCGCCATCAATGTTGTAAAAGTTGAGCTACTTTTTCTCTTATCTTTTTTTTTTTTCTTTTTTTGTGGGATAAGAATTGTGTACTTGTAAACGTAATGAAAAAGCATTTCTTTGGACGAAGATTTTTGTGATTTGCTTCATTAGGAATTGACTATATTTGATAATGAAGAAATGTGTTTCCCTGGAAATACTGTGAAAGCTAAGACATACCTAAAAATTTGCTGCAATAGCATTCTTAACTAAGGCATGGCTTGATACTTCGGTTATGTCCTATCCACCTGAGTGATTATCGGGACATCCAGCATCCTGAAACCTATTTGATTACTTTAGCGACATAGAGAATATATCTTATTTGCTGCATGCAGGGAACGGGATGAGAGGAACAATAGAAGCTAGCGACTCCCTTTATGCATTACAATAAGGTTCTTACATGTGCCACAGAACGTTCATTTTGACCATAGCTATCAAGTACTACGCAAGGAAAATTTATGCAATTCCTGGGTGGTTCTGACAATTCAACCAAATTATGAATAGAATCCAACATTTCGTGAGAGCAAATGGTGCCATTGACCAGACCAACCATGTTTTGATGGCATATTCTACGTCAATCCGAGTCAATGGATACCGGAAATCATTTTTCGTCGGTACGCTATGTAAAAAAACTTGATTCGACCTTCTCTGTTTGCATTCCACCAGCTATTCTGTTCTCCAAGTCGATGACAAAGAATTACACTTTTGGATATAACAATCTTCCTTTCTTCCTTCACTGTCTTGCTGATGGAATCGGTATATATCTCAGACAATTGCACTGCACCCTTTAGATGCATGCTCGAAATTCTAGCTGAGAATGTCTCAATAACGTCCAAGAGAAATGCCACCAAGAGAAGAGACGAGGATACAGATTTATTGACCAGGTGAAAGTAGCATTCAAGCATCGTTATAGGAAGCACCTTCCGAGGCAAACGGATGAACCAACTGTATTTTATAGTTGGCAATGACGATATCCCTACTTTCACCAGGATTGTGATTAGAGGGTAGCACCAAAAGGCCCGCATTACGCTATTAATGCATGATTTGATGTCGTATAATCCATAGATATGAGAAGTGCTTTACCAAGAGACTTCTCCTTTGTGTTTTCATACTTGAAACTTATAATAGCAATAGCACACATTGTAGTTTCTTATGAGAAAATGACAATCATCCTTGGAAAGTTTCAACAATGATTTCCAATAGTGCACTGTGATAACATTTACAAGCCCAAATCAATTGAGATATAATGGAAGAGACTAATTTGTTAAACTGGACAAATAAGAAAAATGGGAAAGTGCAGGATGCAGGTGGGATCAATACAACATATAATGAAAAAAAAAAGAAAAAAAGAAAAAGGTTTTTTAAATTCATAAAGGGGGTTGATATAATGGAAGAAACTAATTTGAGGCTTTATTTAAATAAATGACACATTTTGGTGATAAGGGCTATCAAGGGATTTAAATTCATGAAGGGGCTTGAGAATGAAAGTGATGTGGATTCTGGGCAATTCTTGGAAGCGGATATCCAATGGGTAAAACTGCTGACTCTTGTAATACCTATAACTGCCGTGGCGTTTGGATTTAAATTCCAAAGGATAAAGGTCATAAATTAACTACCTATTGGCATCAACAATAGGTGGCAAGCAATGAAAATGAAGAGAACGTAGAAAATGGATAAAGGGGGTAGGGGGTAGGGGCTAGGCTGGACTCTGAAGTAGAATATGGCAGGATTGACTTGCTAGCTTATGGGATCAATGATTCTCTACCTTACTAAGCTAGCTTTGGTTGCTAAACAGGTTTGATTGTTTGGACCCTTCGCTAGAATGTGAATCAAGACTTCTTTGTAGTAATGGTGGAGCCACCATTTAGTTTGCCCTCATTGACCAAGCACATAAGATACTAGTTCAATTTAAGTTATATAAGGGTTTCATTTAACCTAGTGTCTTCTCTTGGTCAAATCGGAGGCTAAGATGGGCAAAGTTCATCATTTGGCAACGGGATTTTCATAGAAAAGAAGGCCTATCTCAAAGAATGACCCTTAATGAACCAAACGAACAATAAAATATCTTACCATAAATTGATTCAATTAGCATAAGGAAATCATGAAAACACAGGCATATGGGGAAATTTGTAAAGCTTTAGCCTATGTTGGAGTATGGAAGGAGAGTTAAGGAGTACTACTAACACGTATAATTTCATTGTGTACTTTATTTAAAATTACAAAGATGTAAAAATCCTGCATCGATAGTTAAGCAATGTAAATGCTTGTCATTTTGTAACTAGAGCTAATCATTCTAATTATTTGAATTCAGAAGATAACTAAATAACCATATATCTTATTTGAGATGATCTAGAGAGCGATGACTTGTAGATTTGGAACAGTCTTATTAAGATTGGTTTCCTCGTTTTTTGATCCTTCTTAGTTGAGGTACTAATTATATTCTTTACGAACAAAAAATAGATTTAAGAGACAATCTCTAAAGGATTTCATTATTCTTAGAAATAAATCTGTAAGGCTATAAAGATTGTCTATTCCTTTTCTTTACTTCACCTCTTAACTTACCTCATTAGTGGAAAAGTTGTTTGAAGCATAATGCCCACGTGTCCACAGCAACCCTATTTTGAATCTTGTTTGAGGTATGTAACTTTTATGTAGGCATTGGTAGATATTATTTAGAAGCAACATTCCAGTGTAAGTCTACGAAGTTATTCAAATAGGTGGAACAAAGTGAAAACAATGATTGAGCATACTTGATAGGCATAAAGATGCGGACACTTCATTTTTGATAGGTAGTGAGGAATCAATCAATGTTTTGTTGAGAGTCTAGGGTAAAATCATTTGTACATGCTTGGGTAGGAGGCATCCATGAGGCTTACTGTCTAAGAGGCGATGGATTTATACCTCCTCATGTAAGACTAATCGCAACATCAATGAATGAGTCAATAGGAGTGTTACGCGATTAGGTGGCAGACAAATAGAGGTTTTGTTTAATGAAATGCTCCATTCCAGCATCCACACGCTATCGAGTTTAAAAACAATACATACTAAATACAAGTGCCTTGAGAATCAAAAGCATATGAGACTTGGGATTCCATGGTCTTAAATTAAGAGCCACCTCAATATGTTAAAAGTAGGAACGTTAACGAGCGAATTATTATAGGACACTCAATCCATCAAACTCTATAAAGATTTATAAAAGTTTTTATGATGATTTTTAAAAAGGGATTTACAACATTCAGGATTAGATATTGATATTTATGAAAAACTGATAAAAAAACGAAAACAGTAAAATAATAATTAATATATATTTAAAATTGTATATTATACCATACATAAATAAAGAAAAAAATAATTAATAAAATAGAATAATTTGGAAAACCCTATACACTCACACTTAGTCACTTTCTCTCTAATTCTACCCTAATTCTATCGTCTCTTGACTCTAACTCTCTAGTCTCATCTACTCTTTGTCTCCCTCGCCTCGCCTCGCCTCAAATTCAACCTCCTCTTTTTCTTTTTCTTTTTTTTTTCGGAGCAATTTTATATAGCTTTTCTAGGGATTTTGATACATTGCTGCAACTTCAGAAGATTTTTATCAACTAAAGTTTGTATTTTTCCTCGGTGGTCTTGAACTGGAGTGTCCCGGTGGTTCTTTTTCTAGCTATAGATGTGATGTAAGCACGTATACTTTGTATTCCATAATGTTTACCCCGTTTTATCTTTTTTTATTTCTTTTTATATTTTGTTTGTGGATCGATGGAGACATAATACTTGTTTCCTAATATTCACAATAGAAATAAAACATCCACTTGGTTATGATTTTGCAATAAAAAAAAAAATGAAAGTAAAAGTATTTTGGTTATAGAAATTCGAATTTTGTAACGAGTCGAGTAGAGTTTTTAATGAGCTTAAAAAAATCCTCTGGAAGCAGATTATAGAAATAAGGTAAATACTAGGGTTGAGTAAAAAAACTACTAATCACATATGGAACTATGAATCAAATCAAACTAAATCTAATTGAATTTTTTTTCAAATCATTTTGTTTATTGTTCTGTTTAGTTACATATAAATGATTTACGATTTAGTTTGGAAAAACGAATCGAATGGAACCGTTTTGAATCGAATCGAATCGAATCGAATAGTTTTGAGCCATATTGAATAATTTGTTTGAATAATAAAAATTCATGTAACTCTTTTGTATTTTTTTCCTATCAATCTTAATGGATTTCACCAAATTTTGTTCTTCTTTATTTTATTTATGTGTCAATTATTAAGATTAAGTTTAGTAATTTTCATATGAAATTTCATGTTTAGAAATTTTCTTTTTTTAAATTGTTTTATTTTTATGCTCTTTATGTGTTTCTTATTTTTTTTTTAGTTTTTGTTATGTCTCTTTTGTTTTCTTTGTATCACTTTTAGACATAGATCTACTCTCTTTCCTTATTATTGTTGGTTGGAATAAAATCTTTCATCTTTATCTAATCAAGTTAGGTTTGTTAAGATCTTGTATAATTTTTTTACTAAGTAATGTTATACATAATAAATATATGAGAAATCAATTAGACATATATGAAAGTTAAATATATTATTGGAGATAAAAAAATTTAGTAAAAATTTGACATAAATGGTTTGACTTGTGGTTTGAATCAGACCGAATCGTTTTTAATTAGGTTTAAAAAATTTACGAACCGAACTGTATGGTTAGGTTTAATTTAAAAAAAAATTGAACCCTTATATTAGATTTGGTTTGGTAAAAAGGAGCCAAACAATACTAAACTAAATTGCACCTACTCTTAGTAAAAACCTTATAGGATTTTAAAGCGGGTTTGTGAAGTCTTATGAGGTAAGGGTCGAGTTTAGATTTTGCTAAACCCATTTTAGGCTCGTCTTAAATCTCTGTTAGGGGCATAAAAGCAAAAGAAATGTAGATCAAGGATAATTCCTAGAATTATTACTATGAAGGATAGAAATTTTGGGATTTATAAACTCATAGAACATTCTAGAATGGTCTTAATGATTGAATTTGAATTCCTTAGAAGTTTGTGAAAACAACTACCACCCGATATGAATTAAATAGGTATGAAATTGGTGTTTGTAATTTCTTTTAAGAATTAAATAAATTTTCAGTAATTTTCTATAATTTGTTATTTTTAAATTTTGTGATATTCTACATTCCTTAGCCATTGGTTGTGTTATCCCTAATTAACTACCTTTCTTCAACTCTTCCAGGCTGTTATTTTTGAATCCTTCAACTATATTACTCTATCTCTCATTATTATCTTACCTTCAAATTATAACAACTCTATTAAAGTTCCTCAATACAATAACTTAGGTTAACTTAAGCTAAGGAAGTCTAACAATTAAACTTGATTTCTTAAGCATAATACCTAAGGTGAAGTTCTGATACTAAGAAACTCTAAAAGAGATGGCCTTAGTTTGAAAAAAATATTCAATAGATATTACATACCATATGTTATGTAAACGTGACATATAAATACTGATAAAATATTAATATGAATATTAATAGAAAGAATAATTTAAAAATCAATTATACATGTGATTTGTACATGGTATATATAATAATATTTTATTGATATTTATACATCATATATACATAATACATGACATTATTACTTATTGAATTCTTTCTCTCTTAGTTTTTATTTTTATTATTTTATTTGTAAAAGTCTAATATGAGAATTATAAAATTCTTAAAAAATTGTTAAGGAACTCTTTTAAAGGAAAACGTTGATAAAATAAAGAGTTCCCTTAATAGGAAGAGTTTTTTAGAATGTTAACATCATACTTTAAAAGCTCTCCAAAGAATTTATGAGTGAAGGTTCTACTTGTATATCTCTCTCCATTATTTCTCTACCTCTATCAATTAATCGTCTCTAATTCTTTCTCTCCACTCATTTCCATAATATTTTAAAGAAGTCTCCAAGAAATTTATGAGTGAAGGTGCTATCTCTATATCTCTCTCCATTATTTACCTTTATCAATTCACCATCTCTATCTTTTTCTCTCCCTTTGTTTCCTTTATTCCAAGAAATTATCTACATTTTCTCACTATCTCAAATGTAAAAGTCATAGGCACTCCAACATTTTAAAAAGGATAAATTACAGAATACCTCCTAAAACTTAAAAAGTAATGTTTTAAGTAAAATATATATATACATATATATTTGTTTACGACGGAAAGGCACGATTATATTATGATCGACTACCTCCGAGTATATAAACTACTTTATAAAATTCATGCATCTACTAAAAATAACTTGCATTATATAAATAATTTTAAGAGATGTCTATAATTTAAACCTAAAATCTCAAGTAAATTATCATGAGTATATTTTAGGTTTTAATCACTAGACCAACTCATTAAGAGTTGCTCTTGTTATGTTATGAATAATAACTCCTAATTTGACTTGAAATAAAACTTAATAGGACAAACCATTTACAGCCATGATATACAAGTTTTTACAATCGTACCTGCTACCACATCCGACAAGAGAAAGCAAACCAAGGAGTCAATTTACCACTGTAAAATCCAATTATATCAAATAATATATACATCCTCCCTTCCTGTAGCTATCCACGAAAAGTGAATGAAGATGGCTTATTGCATAAGACTCATGTTGTAGTGTAGTAGGGCTTGAGAGCACTAAATATAAAATCCTTATTCCAAAAGTAATATATTAGTCTATATTATATAGATATTTACATCTATAGTATCATATTAGCACCAAATAAGCTTAACTTTATACATTAATCGTTACATTAGATTTTAGGAGGTTTGAGTGCTGATTTTTCAAAAATTAAGAGATTTATATAATTTTAAAACTTTTTAAGAGGTACCTGTATAAGTTACCATTTTAAGAAAATCATTCAAAGCAAAATCATTTTTTTTTAAATTTTCTAATGATTCTAAAAATCTTAGTTTAAAATCGTTGATCCTTAATTTTCAACTCTTCTAAGTTTATTTAAAGAACTGACCTTGAGTTCTTTTAATAAATCTTCTTTTTAAGAATTTAAAAGGACGTTTCTAGTCTATCAAAAACTCATATCAGTATGCCCATCGAACCCTCGATTGCAATAAAAAAGTGAGACTCCATATAGGGGCCATAAAGAGAAAGGTTAAAATGCTCAAGAAGAAAGTTAAGATAGGAAAAGCTTCACAAAAGAAGTCCAAGGAGGAGTTAAGAGAAATTTCCTTCACCTATAAATACTTGCAATTCCTATTTTGAATAGGAAAAATTACGTGAAAGGATATAAATATTTGGTGCTAAATTAAAAAAAATAGAGATCAACATTTGAAGAAATGCAAAATAAGAATTAATATTTTAATAAATGCTCATTAAACTGCCATTAACTCGAAGCTAAGATGGCACGTTAACTTAACACGTGTGCACTGCAGACATTGATTAATAAATACAGATGGACATGACCGTGGTTAGAATACCCTAATCCGTAAAGATTTAATAAAAAAAAAACCACCCACCCAAAAACAAAAACTAAACCGATAAAAATCAACAGTAAAATCCCATATCAACAAACTCTAACCCCGAGCCAAAAGTAAAATACACTGTAGTTGTTCATAAAGCCCTCAATCCACAATGAAAAACCCTAATCCTAAAAGGCGAGTGTATTTGGTAGGTGTTTACGTGGTTTTCTTTTATCTTCTCCTTTTTTTTTTTTGTTACAGTATTTGTTATTGTATTCTAAACCATAATCACACCCAAAATGAAATTAAAAGCGTATGAATTCTAAAACGTGAAACCAAAAATCCCTCATTGCTGCCAGTACATACCCTAAAACTGAGCATTGATCATGGGCTGATTTTCCCCTTCATGTTTGAATGATTTTGTTTCTTTCTTTCTATTGTCATTTCGAATCAACAGTGAGCAGTGTTGGTAATGGTTGTTTACAGATGTAGTTTATGCAAAAAAATGTTTGTTCAAATCTCTTCGTTTTTTCTTGTTGAATAGGAATTTTAATTTGAATCAACGATGAGTAACATTAATTAGTGTTGCCTCATTGTTTACAGATTTGCATTAGGATCGACGGATCCGACATTGGATGGTGAATGGATTGCGAGCTAGTAGAAAGCAAGAAAAAAATTCCGCAACCCCTGATGTCATGCAAGCAGAAACTCTACAAATAGCTGGGGGTCGTACGGTGTTGAATCTTCTTCATGGTCGTCGTCATCGTGCTTTTATTGATGTTGAATTACAATGATGTCAAGTTTGCTGGATCAAGATTGCAAAGGCTTGCTTTTCAATATTAGGTAAGGGAGAAAATTGCTCAAATTTTTGTTGAGCTATATCATTTTTTGAGAGACTTGCTTTTCAATTTTGGTAAGTCTCAGGGAAATGTACTGTACATTACAATAACAGTAAATTTTTCAAAACCATGGAATTTGCTTTTCAATATTTTGAAGTATCTCCATACTGCAGAGTGTAGAGTACTACATACAAGCATGTTGATCGCTAGCATTTGATGAAATGATTTGGCTGTAATACAAAAATAAGCATTTAAACCTAGAGTTCTTATTTCTTGATGCATGATCACGAAGAATTGAAGTTACAAGACCTATAATTATTGGAAAAATGATAAGGAAACTCGTTGATAAGCATAAATACAATGAATTTAGGTCATGTGACTCATCAAATATTTGCTTTTCAATAGTTGGAAGTATCTCCATATGTGAAGGTCTTTGATGGGAAAAAAAAAAGAAAAAGATTTTAGAGTAAATGATTGGGAGAAACCCAGTTCTTAGCACTTTGTGTTCCAGTTAGCACTGTGGAATTATCTTCTTATATGAAGAGGCTTTGATAAGAAAAAATCAATTATCACCTCTTTATTCATTAAGGAATAGTGACTAAGCAATTGCTCTGTTATTTTAGCGGAGCTTGGGACATGCCTTATGGGTAGAAGGCAATTCTTGGAATGTTACAGTGACGCTCAAAGACAAAAGAAAGAAATTGCCTTTATACATTGGAGTGATAAAAGTAAAGCTCCAAAAAGAAAAAAGAAGATTGTTATATCTTTCTTCATTATGTTTCAGGATGCTTAAGCTGATGTATTTCCATGTTTATTGGCAAAAAAAAAAAAGAAAAGAAAAGATATATTTCCATTCTTTCTTGAGAATACTTAAACTACCCATCAATTCAAAAAATTTGTCCTTCAAAAACCATTACAATGTGAAATCAAAACACATTTGTTAAACTATTGGTCCCCAAGTTGTAGGCCTCAATTTTTCACACAAACGTGGTGGCAACCCACTTTAGAGAACATTGTAGATCCACAAATAACATACAAGGTAATGTTTGTTATTAATAATGTCTTTCAAGTAAAACAAAGAAAAACATATGGTTACAGATTTGGACAAAAGTACTACCTAAAAAGTTTTAAAAATAATAATAATTTTTTGAATTGTGCAATTAGCAGACACATTTTGACCTAAATAAAATAAAAAGAGAGCCAAATTTTAATAGAGACGAGAGGAAGATGATTCTCCTATATGCATTATTTCAAGTGCAGCGTACTTACAATTAGAAACATGCGAATCTCAATGTGAATGCTCAGATTACTCCATTGAAAAGAAGATGCAGAAGCAATAAACTTATGATTGGGTTTTGATTAGGGTTTGCATGCACTTTTTGGATTAGAGTTAAGGTTGTAGCTCACTTTTTAGGATTGACGTTTCTGATTTAGAAGATCTAGGGTTTCTTTAACAACTGCAGTGGTTTTTACTTCTAACTACTACCATTTATGCATTTTGACTTTTAATTTATTTGTTTAGATTATTTTTGTACAAGTTTTTCTTCTTCTTTTTTTCCTTAAATCTTTTCAAGTTGGGTGTTTTAACTCCAACGTCATGTCCACCTATTTTTATTAATCTATGTCAGCAATGTACACATATTTAGTTAACATGCCACATTAAATTTGAGTTAACGGCAGTTTAACAATTTTCTTATTTTAACTGTTAATTAAAACGTTAATAATTTATTTGTATTTTTCCAAATGTTTATACCTTATTTAAACAAACCCTAAACATTAACGCTCTTTATTGTAATTTTCCCATTTTGAATATTATAAGCTCTATGAAGCATGTGGTTTATGTTTGTGTGGCTTCTTAGAACCTTTAGGGTGGGTGGCAAAGTCGTTTAAATTGTGAGTAATGTGTATATAGATGTTGCAAAAGATTTTTATATAGATTTAAATAAAATGGAGGCATTTTGAATTTTCTCAACATTAAAGGTATGTCTAATGATACCAAAAGTAATGAACCGAGATAACACATCTTTGTTTAGGCTTTAAGATGATGGAAATGACAATATATGCACCTAAGGGTAGCTTAAATATTATATTTGTGTGAACCTTCATGTGATTTATTTGTAAAATTCATGAAATGTGATAAAATACACATACAATAGATCAATTGCACAAAGTATAAGATTCAAAAGCTATGGGGGTGGTGAAGTTTATTTTGTTCTTTTGCTTTTGTACTGGGCATACCATCCCAATGGCAAGAATTTATCGTTCAAATGATAAATATGTCATCTGCATGACAAACATCTACCATCCATACAGTAGCCAAAGTTTACTAACCATATAACCACGTAAACTACCATCCGAATGGAAGCTTTCATCATTTGAGTAGCATGAGGAAAATTCATGGTTTTGAATTCATGATTTGCGGCATTTTGTTTTTAAAGTTCCTTTATCTTCTTCTTTCTATATTCGAATCACCTCCCCTAACTTAGGGGCTTCATTCATATTTTAGCTTAGATTAAGTTATAAGTAGGAGCTAACACACCATTCCCATAAAATGCAATATTGAGTCACTGACTATATTGCTTGCATAATTTGATACACTTTCTAGATGTTATTCATTTTAAAATCGATTTTTATAAAACTATTCAATTGTATTGATTTTTTTTTTTTAAGTTCTAGTAAGTACAAGTTAGTCAACTACAATTTTGATAGAGTAGTTTGGTGTTGTTTGATGCCAAGAAAGGGAAATTTTACATCAATAATTGCAGAGGAAGCTGAAATTATTTTGATTTTACTTCATGGAAATTCTTATTATCTAATTGGTAATATGACTAGGCATATGTTATAATTATGGAATTATGAAATTATTAGAGTTTAAAAGGTTTAAGTTTTTTTTGGAAAGATCATATTGTTAGTTATACTATGATTCAATGAAATAAAATTTCCACTAACATGTGCATTAGAGTCAAAGAATGTAAGAGGTTCATAAATGAAGGCACAAGATTTATTAGTAACAATTTTTGAAAAGAAGGAAGGAAAAAATAAGGATAATAGGGGAAAGTCTGAGGTGAGAGAGAAAAGGATAGGTGGAATTGAAAATTGATAGGGATGAAGAAATTTAGAAGAGTGAAAAGTTACTCATTTAAGAATGTAAGGCTCTTAGGGATCCTCATGAAGAGTCGAATTAATTAGATGAATTCCATGAATTTGCTTTTTGAGAAGAACATTTCAAGCCTAAAATAGGATCCTTTTTAGGCCTTATGCAAGAAGTAGAACTACGTATAGAAGCTTCTGTTCCAGATCTATAGTAACGACTCCGATCCTCTTAAAGAAGTTTCTAATGATTAAATAGAAGAGTTTGTTCCCTAAAAAGAAGTTCTCATTTATGAAAAGAAAACATCTAAATATTATAAAGAGGCTTTTCCCAATGAAGAAGAAGTTTTTATATATGCAACTAGACCTATCCCTTATCAAATTGAAGATTTTATGTCTTAAATCTTCAATCTATGGAATGGATGATTATAGAGTTGTGATGAGAAATCAAAAGGGAAGTTGTTGAAAGGAAATTGCTTTAGAAGATAAGCTAATGCATTTTGCATATATCATTGATACATCAATAAATGATCTAAAATCATTCAAAATGAAAGTCAAGATCTACTAAATAAGAACTTAATATCAATGTAGATATGCACTTGAAATGCCCTAGGTAAAAAACAGTGAATAAATCAAGTTAACAAACACAAATGAGCACAGCTACTTCGACAAAAAGTTGTAATCATGTGTTGATAATATATTTACCATCATAACTGTATAAATTAGTACTATAATTTCCTACATTTTATGTGGGACACTTAACAACAAGGTATTGCAATCTTTCTCCCTCGTAAACATGTGATGCTTTCATTGTGAGATCTTATAAATTGAGCCTAAATCTTTCTTCCTTTTCAATATATAATTTGGGTCACTCTCTATTTATAGATCATTCTGTAAGTATGCCAAGAGTTACACTTTGATAATACTTCATACGCTCCTTGGACTCTTCTTTAAACTGGAGCTAAACTTAAATCGTCCATTTATTAGTAGAGGGTTGGTTTTAATACTATTTTTAACTCATGCAAAAAATAGTGAATAATATAAACTAATAAACATAAATAAGCCTATTAACCACTTAGACCAAAAGTTGCAAACATATATTAATAAGGTCTTCACTATTATGACCTTATAAATTAGTACTGCGACCTCTTACAATCCATATATGACACTTAACTATTGGGTATCACAAGACTCATTAAGAGATTCTTTTTAGTTGGTGAAATCTTAGGTGTTTGACTTGCATTGAAATCTTTAACTAATGGTTGAATGGATAAAGACTCATGTGAAGCAGTATGTACAAGAAAGATAAATTAATGTTCAAGTTCTTACATCTTTTAACCGTTGTTGGTCTGCTTGGAGAGGTTCACATGAACTTGAGTTTTGTGAATTTTTCATCTCATCCCAATGTTTCACGTTCAATTAAGAAGCTTCTATAGATCTTAATGATTTAATCTTCTCTAAGTCTAAACCTAGCTTGTTTCAACCCTCTAAGAAATATAATCTTCTACCATTGTTCAAACTTTAGTTGTTTTTATCTATGCTTTATAATTATTAGGCTTGTTGGTTGTTTTGATAATGATAAAGTTTTTATATGTGATCTTATAATTGTTCGTATTGATTTTACTGGCATTGATTAATACGAAGTGATTATACATCATTTGATGATAGAAAAAGGGGAAGAGAAGTATAAAGATCAAGGGTAATCAAAATAAAAATCAAGGTTCATATATTAAAGAGGGGTAGGGGGGGCGCGGCGGTGGGTGGGTAGATGGGTGTGGGGGGTGCATATTAGCATTTATTCAAATCAAATAACATTTGAAGACAAGAGCTTAATAGAAAACTTTAAATGGAAAGTTGCTTTAGATTACTTATAGATGAATATTTCATAGTTATTAAAGTTTTATTGAACTTTGGTGCTTTTTTACCATAACGAAATGGAAGAATGCTGACTAAAATAAGTAATTTTAATGACAACAAATCTTTTATTAATTGCATAATTATAAAAAGAATAAGTACAATTTGTTTTCAAGTCAACAACAGCAATCAAAATTAAAATAGAAGATTTATGAAATTAAACAGAAGTTATTTAAGAGAAAGTAGAAACATCTAAATTCAAGTGCCAAATTATAAAGTAAAAGATGTTCAACAGTATAAAGTTCTCCAAAATAAGCGAAAGGTTCTATAGAGAAACAAGTTTTTACCAATAAAATAAAAGGTTTTTTAAAAGATTTTAGAAACCCGTTAGATATATTTGGACGATATATTTACGTGTATTATTACAAGAATCAAATTAAGAGAATTTTGTGGAAGATCAAACTAAATTTGTTGGAGAATTTTAAGTCGTCAATAACACCTCAAAACTATCAATGTTAGTTATAAAGGATTTTGTGAAACAATGTTAGCAGTATTTCATATAAGATAACAAGATTTATCAGTAACTTTTCTTTCTTTTTATATCTAAAGCTTAGTTTCTTAACGATCAAATCTTAAAGGAGAAGTATGAAGTTCCTCGCTAAGATTACAACAAAATTTTAAAATTTAATTTCAAATATTGAAAAAGATTTTAGGTGATGATGGGCAACCATAGAAGATTAACTTTAAATATTTTCAGCTTATGAGATAATAACTTGGACTCATCTATAAATAAGATTCAAAAGCAAGTTAAAATTTCATGAAAATGTCATACTTTTTGGACACCAAAATCAGATGAAGATTGATCCTTTCATATTTAAGATAAGTTTAAATAAAAGCACATCAAGTATTTAAACTCAACAGCGTTACAGATATTAAAGTTTATGGGCTAAATATAAAAAACAAGATGATTATATTCCAACGACAACTTTCTAAAATATTCAAAGGAATAGTTTCATTTGAACGTTGAAAGAAGAAGCTTATTATATATAAGATAAGTTTAAGGGGGAAAAAAAAAAGAAAAAAAATACTGATATCTAATTGTGAATACTTTTGTTATTTTATGAAGTAGAAGCAAAGTAGGTTGAAGTAGAAACTTTGTTTAACTCGAGCAGGAATAATTGGTGATATTTTTTAAGTGATTTATTTGATTTATTATTTTGAATTAATTTATTGAGAGAGATTTTGAATGATTGCTTACTTTGGTTGAAAGTACAAGAGAGAATAACATTAGGTGTTGTAAGCTTGAGGTTTGCATTATTTTTCCATCAAACAATACAACGAGTAATTTTGATAACCATACTTTAGCAGTGAGTTAGAAGAGTGGATCAACTCACAAAAATAAACCGCTATACATTTTGCACCTACTTTCTTCCCTCGTTTATTTATTTATTTGCACCTTAATTTAGCTATTTGCTTATGTGTTTAAATTCAATATTGCTACCACATCTTATAAAACCTTAGGAAGAGATTTTCAAAAGAAGTTATAATACTTAAATTATAATCAATTCATATCCTTTCTTGATTATCTTAATGGGGCCACCACTAAAATATATGTGCATATGGACATATATATATGTGTATGTATATATGTGTGTGTATATATATATGCACTTAATAAATTTTCCGGTATAAGGAGAAAAATTATGTAACTAACCATTTCGGCTAAAAGATACATAGGAGGAATAATATATGCTATATAATAATTTATGTTATGATATTACCATGATAGGATGTAGAGTGTTTGATATAGATTATGATAATAAGCTATTTTGAATATTAGCATGCTATGACTTGCTTAGAACATCTGTTGTTAGGCCTAGGTCGAGTGAGCCCAATTTATAAATGAAAATAAGTGGAAAAACTTAGCAAATGAGGCAAGTCAATGGCTCATAATGATACTCTTTACCAAACTCGAAGTAAAAGAAAAGATCTCAAAGCATTTATTACTTTTCTTATTTAACCTAGCTATCCGCCCATAAATACAACATCAAACCCCTTTAATTCGAAATCTTTCTACCCTACCTATACTCTCTCTCTCTCTCTCTCTCACACTCATACCTTAATCCTTTACTCTTTTTAACTTAAGTATCGAAGTGATTAAGTTGAAATTGAATTTAACACTTCCATAGCTTCATCTTCTTACCTTTTGTAGGTCTTCTACAACAAGGCGAGATCTTGCAACAAACAATTATAAAGATACAATTCTTTGTAAGTCAATAGATAAAAGTTGATTTTTAAGTTTTGTGCGAGGGAAAAATTATTGCATGGTACCTTAATGGGGCCAACACTAAAATATAATACATATATATATGCATATGCACATATGTGTGCATGTGTTTATATAAATATACGTTTAATAAATTTTCTTATATAAGGAGAAAGACTAAGTAACTAACTCTTTCAACTAAAAGATAAATAGGAGACATAAAATACTCCATATAACAATTTTTGTCATGATATTTCCTCAATAAGTAGTGTTTGATATAGAACATGATAGTAGGCTATTTTGAACATTAGCTTCCTAGCCTAAGCCTGCCACATTGACATCGATGACTTGCTCAAAACATAGGCCGTTAAGTTTAGATCAACCAAGCCTAGTGGAGAAACTGAGCAGATGAGGCAAGTTAATGGCTCATAATGATACTCTCTACTGAATCCAAAATCAAAGAGAAAGTCTTGGATCATTTATTACTTTCCTTATCCAGCTCAACTATCCTCCCATAAATACAACATTAGGCCCCTTTAATAAAAGATCTAAAATCTTTCTACTCTACCTATACTCTCTCTCATACCTTGATCCTCTATCCTTTCTGACTTAAATATTGAAGTGGCCAAATCAAAACCTAATCTAACACCTCTATAGTTTCATCTTCTTACCTTTTACAGGTCTTCTACAACAAAGTGAGATCTTGCAACAAGAAAATACAAATTATAGAAATGCAATTCTTTGTAAGTCCATGGTTAAAAGTTGAGTTTTAAATTCTAGATAAGGGAAAAATTATTTATTCAGTTAATTCAGTTCAAAAAGACATATCATGATAGTAGTACTAAAATAAATCAAAAAATTTCTATTAGGATATTTTCTTATGATTTAGTACCAATTGGATTTAGTGTAGAAAATCTAAGAAGTATGATTTTTTGCAAATAGTACACATAAGCAGCATTTAGTTTATATGATAAGATAGCACAAGAAGACTAAGACAGCTTAATACTTATATAGACATATGTATCAGGCCGAACTTACCTTGAAATCAACCCTGAACCATCGGTTCACAATCTAGCGGTTAGGTGAATCAAGCCTAACCATTAAGGCTATAGGCCTAGGCTAGTTTGGCCTAATCGGTGGTTTAAGAGTAGGTTTGATGGCCTTTGAATTGGTTCTTCAATTTTTTTCTTTTAAAATTTTAATTAATTTTCTATATTTCCATAAATTAATGTAAATAATTTTCCACCTTCTCTCATATTTCTATATTTTTCCCCATATTATTGTAACATTTTATGTGTATATTACATGTAGTAACATGTAAATTCACTATTATTTTTGGTTTAAATTTTATTTCATTTTGAAAAAATTGATTTGAATCACGTGAACATGATGTTATTTTAATATTAAAATATTGAGTATGGTTAGGTAAAGCGAGAGAAATTATAAAGGAAAAAGATATTTTATTCAAATATCATAATACATTGTCAATACGAAAAGAAATAAATTCAACGTAACTATTAATTGTAATTTGTAGTGATATATTACAAAATATTATCTTCCAAATCGAAGTATAATTGTTGAATAGAAATATAAATTATAATACCATCCATAGTGGTACAAAAAATCCTTTTAACAATTCACTTTTAAAGAAATTAGGGGCAATGCGAGAAAAATTTTTTTTGGTTGATTTTAAGGTCGTCCCAAAGGTGCTTACGTATCTATTAGTTGGAATCAAACTATCGTAGTTCAGTATGATTTTTTAGAAAACTTTTAGTATGTTGGTCAATTTTAAATTAGGTAAAAAAGGCTAAGTGTACGTAATTATCCATTTCCATTTATATTTTTTCAAAGAAAAATAATTTTCATTTGTGCTATTTTGAAAAGCCTAAGGGTAAATCTCTAAGTATTGAAAAACCATACCATTTTATTATTATTATTTTTTTGGTAATTGTGAAAACAATGTTACTAAGTAACAAAACATTTTTCAATGATAAAGAAAAAAAAAAAGGAATGGTTAGTATTTACTAAGCGTTACCTTGCATTGGTGGTGTGTGCTCGTGTTTAGGTATGGAATCTGTGACTAAGCTTGGGCTTCCATTCGATTTGTTTTAGTTAAAGTACTCATCTTCTTCACTCGATGTATCGCATGGTTTTTGTTGTTTACAGGCCACCTTATACCAATCTTCGATGTAAACACTTGCTTTAATGTTGACAATGGAAAGGGAGATTCATTGATTGTCAAGGATGAGACCTATTATACTAAATGCTTGCTTAATGGCTACCGTCAACGCAAGAGCAGCAAGCACTTGAAGGGCGATGCGAGATAGAATTAGGTAGTCTCTCATGTGCTTTTGCCACTACTCTAATATATTGAAATCCCTAATGGCTATACTTTTATTAAACTTGAAGTTCATATTCATGTAGTGTTGTAACTCGGACAATGGCTCCCTAAATAGTCATTGCTTCAATTTTTATGTCAGTAATTGCTCACCTGCAAATGCGTAATGGTGTTCCATAGGGGGTTGGTGACGGGGAGATTGATGATTAGCCACCATATTGATATTGGTAGCGCATGAAAGCTCCTTTAGGTCAGCCGTAGTTGTTGAAACCTCTTACTATGCTTCTAAGATGTACATATCTTGTAAATTCATTAGATAATCACTATAATTGTAATAAGTTTTCAAATACATTTGTAGTAGTCCGGTTTTACAGTTGGTAGTGCGAATCGTAACTAAGAACAAATAAGGTTGATTATTAGATGGGTCCGAGTTTACAAAAAGCTTGAAAGTAAGTGATGGGGTATATATGAAAGGTTAAATATGAATGAAGGATATGCAGAAACCTATGAATAGTTTTAGAAGATATGATGTACCAATGGAATTTTCGAGGACTCACAGCACAATTCAATATATTGTACGAATTGATTCGGTAAGGTTACTTGCCACCTAGCTTTGCTCAAGGGTTAAGATAAGAGTAATGTCGAGAGTAAATAACAGTATTTATGCAAGGAAGAAATTACAAAGTGTGTTAATGAAAATCTGATCCTCTTTATAGCTATAAGTACAGAGGTATTTATAACTACAAGTTAGGATAACTTGCTCAAAAAGGAAAAGACAGGAAGGGCATTTCCTAACGAATTAATGTACAATATACAAAAGGGTTAAAATAAATTTATAAAGAAAACAATCATTGGTGTAATATATTCTATACATGCTTTTATACATGTGGCAATGTTGTATTAGTTATACCATTGTAAGATATGGACAAAACGGTATGGACAGCTTGCTTATTCGAGCAGGGGTAGCTTGGTCAGTCCAGACTCTTTCTCTCGGTATCTCAACAAAGGTGCGACTAAGTAAGCAATTAGCCAGGTATGTGCGAGAATGAAGATAGGCTACTATTTTAGCATTCCACTTCTCTGCATACAATATGTAAGAAATAGGTAGTCATTTGGCTTGGCAAGTTGAAGGAGTCAGCAAGGAGATATTCGGCATTTGAATGAGTCGGCTGGAACAGGTGGATTCGTCTTACCAGTCCCTCTAGTCCTGGGGCCCAGCTGCGAATCAGTAATCCGGTAGCTTGATTCCCATCAGCCGGGATCTAAAATAGTTGTTATAAGATAAAGATAGGGAATTTCTCTATAATACAATAACCACTTCCACACCATATCAAGGTAAGCTGTACAGGTTTGGGCCCTAGTGTGTATGAAGTAGTATGCCAAGAATATTTACAGCTGACATCATAGACAGATGGACATTAGGCCTATATACTTAACAAAAAGTTTTAGTTGCATCATAAAAAATCTTGAGAACTTTTAGCAATTGAATACATATATTCCAATTGTTGGGGTGAATTTCAACCTCTTGTATGTTATACATCGTGAAGTTATATAGTAGTTTGTTGTAAGGAATCGTACTATGTAACAACTCTTACATTGAGTTCCAACTGTTGTACATCTATTTTAAATTTTTGGGGTCTCTTCTCGTATTTCATGTAGTAGTTTCTCCCATTTATTGTGTAGGGACAGCTTCTCTACTATTAGTTTTACCATGTTTTTATTAAGGCTATCTTGTTCTGCAAAGTTGCAATACTATCCTTAACACATAAGTTAAGCATATGACATGCACAACGTATATAAAAAAAAAAATCCCCACTAGCCTAAACGTTGGTTAACAAAGGTTTTACAGATCTACTATAGAGATTGTGTTTGTACTTACATTATCAAATCCAATTGAAAATTTTTTTTTAGCTAACCCATACTCGTTTAGAATTACAGTAATAATTTTATAAATATTTTGCGTCTTGTGGTGGTTGTTGATCAATGCCAATAATCTTTTAGTTAGTTACCAATTATCCTCAATCTAGTGAACAGTTATGCCCATATATGAATCATTACAAAAAGGATTTATGCATATATCGGCACTTATAGACATTGATGTATCAAGTAAAGTGAACTTAGTTGCAAGCTCATGCTTACCTTTGTGGAAAAGCTCTTGAGTGGCTCGCTTAATGTGCTGCGACTTACTTAGCGTACGCTAGGGTTGCACGTCTTTTGCTCGTACTTACTTTACCACAATGATGCACCCGTATTGAAAGATAGGTGCATGTTTACTAAGAACTGCATAAGATTGTACATATGCTTCTCCTAATTGTATTTTATTAACATTTGTTCAGATGAACCATTACCCTGTGCAATTTGTTGTTGTGTCTTATCTATCCTGATCTCTCCTAAATGCTTTGATCTTAGGTGTCTATTAAGAATATCATACCCTTTGGGGGTCTTCCATGCTAGCTCGTGTTGTAATATGCTAGCGAGTTCTCTTGTTCATTTGTATCTTTACGAAAATACATAGTTAAAATACTATATTTACTAGGTTTAGGGAGCTTACCTGAGTTTGAAGGTCTTGAATTGCTAAACAGCTGACCCATCTGTTGCTCCTTAGTCTTAGGAATTATTTTGATGTTGTCTTCCTTATTCTCGAATATGGTCGCATGGCAACTCATGCGTAGAGGTTTAAATCTGGATGGTGGTGTCATGACGTCATGTGCTCTCTCATCGCTATAGTCGTACTTTGAGTACAATGGTATGTCCTCGATTCGCTGTGGTGCAAACGACATACCCATTCTTATGGCCTTCCCCTTAACTTTTCCTTTTGATGAGGAGCTGTGCCTCTTTTTAGAAAATACACGGCGAAAGAATCGATCCATGGAGTTATTTTAATTTTTGTTTCTAAGGAGACAAAAGATTTTTACATGGAAAAAATTCCTACCAATGGTAGAAAAAAAAATTTCGAGCGAAATATAAATATTATAGATACTACATAAGTTGGTTTCACCGAAAACATGAATTATTTAAAAAGAATGGAATCGTGGTTATTGAAGTGAATTATAATTTTAGAAACAATAAGACTAAAGGAAGAAAAAAAAGTGACTTTAGAACGATAGCAAAGTATGGATAGAAAATATTGAAATTTAAATACAGATAGAGAGGTTGTATAATTCAACATGAAAGCAATTGTGAGAAATCATGCTAATATATGTGTAATTAAAGCTTAAAGTAATAAGTGCATCGTTTGAAATTTGAATCTTTCAAAATCTGGCCATTTTGTGAATTGTATTGTAATGTTTGAATAACTTTGGCCTGCTAGATGTCGAATCTTTTAAAGTAAAATATGTTGAAGAAATTGCTCGCCTAACTACTATGAATTGTTTTGTCTGTTAGCAATCACAACATAGATTTTTCTTCTTACACTACGTGTGCATTGTGGAATTCATACTGAATTCTGACATCTTACATAGTATTTTCCTCATTAATGTATCTATTTAAATTGTGCATGTGAATTGTGATGTGTTGTAGTGTAGTGTGTGTTAGGGGAAGTAGAGTAGTGGAGTGGTGAGTGAAGCCTAGAACATAAAAAGTGAAGAATAAAGTTAGGGGAAAAGAGGGTTGGAGGAAGAGAAAGAAGATGATAAAGTGGAAGTAAGAATGAGAGATAATAAGTGTGTTGGAAGAGGATGAGGATGGAAAAGATGATGGTTTGTGTTGATTTGTTTTTTTCTTTTCAATAGTGAATGTTCGAACTAGGTTAGTTAACGATTTGAAATCGATCTTTACAAGAGTTTATATATGTAAATATATTATAGTACAAACTCTTATGTCACATTTGATGTACAATTTATTAGAAGATAAGATAATTATTATAGGAATTTCTTAGAACTCTTTTACATTATCTAGTAATTAAAATCTTGTCCCTAGTCTTTGATGGTATAAAATTTTTAAGTTTTGTCAACGTCCTTGTAATAGACTTTTTCTTCAGTACTATATTTTATAAACCAAATAGATAATTGGATATTTTATCTTCATTTTTCCCCCTTAAAACTATACAAATCAAAAAGGGGAGAAGAAAAACACAGGTTAAAAAACTAGTTTTTGTAAAAGGAAAAAATAAAAAAATAAAAAAAGAAAATCTCAAAATCCGTATTTTCTTAGCAGGGTAAGGCATTGAGGTCATGTGTGACGGTTAGATGCTTGTCTGAAGTCATGTCTTCGATCTATTGATTTGTACATGGACGACGTGTTGGAAACTCTTGAACATCAAATCTAAGCTGACAAACCAACTTGATGTTTCATTAGTGAGACTTTTTCCACAATTCATGGTCATACCCTTTGTTTTTCAGATTACTGTTGGTGGTCACTATAAATTTTTTTTTTGCCGTGCGTCATCCAATACATAAACCCCTCTCCAGAGAATATGCCCGTTCACACTGCTACCGGACGAAAGGCTACTTCTTTGTAAAATTGTGAATGGTTTCACTTCGATACGTCCGTAAGAAATAAGAACAGTAGTAATCATCGTTGTAGTCATTTTATTAATTGCATGCCTTGCATCCGTTACATATATGCAAATATTATAAATTAAAATATGTATGGTGGAAATTGTAAATATAATGCGGAGTAGTTAGTGGAAGTCATGATTCAATGAGAACGGAAGATTAGAATTTAGGAATGGATAGTTTTTGGAAGCGTGAGTATATATAGCTCTTCCGCTACAAAGGCCAATTTGATAAAATTAGATATAAAATATTTATTAATGGATATAAAACACCAAATGAAGGTTAAGAAAACCATTAGACTTAAATATTATTTTATTTAATCTTACCTACCCTTTAACATTACGTTATTTTTCAAATAATTTTTTTTAATTGTTTAGGAAAAGGGAAAAAAATTTCATGACACCTACTCGTGTAGAAGGCCTAATATGAGTAAATAAACCTCTCTAAAGAAAATTGAACACAAAAGTATACTCAATTTAATAAGTTTAAAATTTTAAATTAGAAGGTTATAATCTGAAAGCATTTGTTATGGTATCAGACTAAAGAGATTTAGCTCGAACCTGACACTTCTTTTACTTCTAAATAACAATGTGGTCTACTCGATGTACCTGAATTGAAGGTTCCAGCTAACAAGTTCAAAGAGGGTCAACAAATATAATTTTATAATTGTTACTCTTTCTGATCGAATGATATTTTAAGAGTGGATATTTTTACGGTTTCGTCTCCTTTTTACAAGATCGATACCATTATCCATTTTATCCTTCATTTGATTATTTTTAAATTTAAATTATTGAATAAACTGTAAATTTAATATTTTAGATTTAAGAATATAGAAATAAATAGTGAGACGATGACTGAAATTGATCTTATCAAAATAGGAGATAAGACCATATAATTTATCTTTAAAAACAGAAACTTGATAAACATGAACCTAAATTTTATAATCTTTTTTTTTTCAAATTTTAACTAAATCCTTCGTTATAGAGATGGCTATATTAATATGAATACCTTTTACCATTTTAGTGAGTCACAAAATAGCGATTAGGATATAAAATATTACTTATAAGAAATTATTATAAACTTTAGTTTGGATAAAGTTACATTCCTAAATTTATAAGTTGTACTTTAACATTTTTAAACTTTTATAAATTAATAATGTTTTTCCATCAAGAAAACGAATTGAGATCAAAGTTTATAAGTATTTGTGTGGTGGGTTGTTGTATCTAGTCGATCACGTGCAAGGGGTGTGTTGATCGACCTAGGAGATGTCTTGAGCTGATGACACGTGAAGGGACATTGTTAGGAAGATGCATGAAGGAAGAATGAGCAAACTCGATATCTCGAATATGCGCGTGTAATAATAGATCAAACTTTGTGTTCTTAATCGAATTGCTTATTTGATCTTCTTTGAAGTGATTTCAATAGAGCTTTAGTGTTTATCTTAAGCTTGTTAATGTTCTGAATGAACCAAATGAGAGAAAAAGCCTTCTATTTATAAAGTGTAGAGATTAATCTTGTCTATTAAATGGCTTTAAAATGGACAGCTGAGATTAAACCTTATTATTAAAGAACACTAGGACAAACTCAAGAGAGGGGTAAATTGAGTTTGAGGACAAATTTTATATCTTTTTTTTATATAAATGACTAAATGCAATAATAAGAGTAATCAAAATAACAATAGAACAATAATAAAGGTAGGAATTAAAGAGGTAGGGATAAAGAAGATTAAGCTTGGATATAATATAGAGTTTGGACTGCCCCCTAGTCTCCACGGACATACAATGTCTCCAACCGAGCATTTCACATTACTTTATTGATTTCTCAATTCATGCTCCAAGAGCTACTCAAATACAAACTTCATTACATGAGTTTCACACTTATAACTCTCAACGCAAATCGCAATCTCAACTCTCAATGCAAATCACAATCTCAACTCTCAACGCAAATCATAATCTCAACTCACAATACAAAAACTTAATTTTAAGAATTATTGGTGTAGTGTTTTTAACTCTCGATACTTACAACTAATAGCTCACAAGCACTACACTTGAAATTTCTCTAAATATTAGCAATTTATGGTACAAGAGATAATGTGAATTATAGATAACAAGAATATAAGAGAATGTTAAAATATTGCAGCGAAAGATTAGTTCTTTACTGTCTTTGGTTGAGTTGTTGAGCATTTATATTATCCCATTCATTTCTTCCCGTTACAATGCATTCAATGCTTCAACGGTTAATTGAATTTGGTTGGTACTTTGAACTACCGGTTTGCTGGTACTTTGAACTACCGATAAACCAATAAAAATTACTTTACTAGCAAGTGAACCGGTAAGAGAACTGACAAGTCAATTCTTCCAGGTTAGTAAGCTTTTCTTTGTGTTTTCTATAGCTTTATACAGTTAGCTTGATTCTTCCTTAAATTGTTAATCTAATAGGTCAAATATCACCTGAAAATATTTTTAACACATAACAAACGAATACTCTTTGTAATATAACTTTAAGATCATTTGATCACCACTTCAAAAGATTAAATTTCTTATAGAGATAATCGATATATTTAATTATTAAGCAAGCTAATTGAACTTATTCAATTATCTCAAAATAATCAAATAATACTTAATTTAATCATCTACTTGTTTTTGTTCTCTTATAAAACAATATGTTTAGATATACACTTTTTGTTTTGTTCTCATCAAAATCAAATAATGAACCTTAAGTTTAACAATTATTTAAGCTTATCATTTCCTTTAACCTTAATAGGTTTAGATATGGACCTCAAGTACATTTAAGACTTTTGCTAACTAAAGAAGGCTTATTATTATTATTATTTGGCTTATTATTATTTGGCTTAAAGATCAACTGAGTTTCCTGAAGGCCCAATATGACCAAATGAAACTCAAATAAAACTTAAATAGGCCAAAAAGCACTATTTTTGAGTCTTCTTTTTGTGCATAAGATAACTGAGTAAGACTAAAAGCAAAATATCTAGTCCGACAATCCTTGTTCTAAGCCTATCAAATCAGATCTCTTTAAAATATCCTTAGTTGGACCGATTTTATAGACTTTATCACTAGCTCAAGATAACGACCCATGGTATTAAACTGGATCCATTATTGAAATGATCCTCTATAGTAGTAAAATATGCTTTCATAGGTTTGAGGGGTATTTTGCATTGATATCAAAGTCTAAAAGTTTATTTACAATACTCTTAGTTTACTTGGCAATTTATAATAATTTAAAAATACTAAAGTATATTATGTAAGTTTAGTATGCATCAATATTAATAGGGATTACAAACGAGTCGAGGTTCAAAAAGTTTAAGTTTAACTTATTTAAAAATTATTGGGTTTGAGTTTGAACTCGAGCTTGAGCTAAGCTTTTTATTGAGTCTACAATTAAGGCTCGAGTTTAACTTGTTTAGATAAATGATTTTTATTTTGAGTTCAAGATCAACTTATTTATTAATGGAGCTTAACCTTTAGTCATTTACTACTCGAGCTTGAGTCGAACCGAGTCTAAAATGAGTTAATTTTAAACTTGCTCATGAGTCTAAGTATACAAAATTAATTAATTAATTAATGAGTAGTGAGCAAGGATTAGGTTATATGTCATTTATTATCCTATAACATATTATATATTTATATATATTATATAAATATTATCATTTGTATTTTAATAATATATAATATTTATAATATATATAAAACCCATTAACCTATTTATGTGTCTAAATGAGTAGGGTTATGAATTTATTCATTGACTAATTGAGCTTAAGCTTGAGCCTGAGCCGAATAAAACATAAAACAAGTCGAGTTGAATAGCCCATAAACAACTCGGCTCATTAAAAGCCTTAAATACCAAGATGAAACACCGGAGAATTATATAAATTTCATCGAATTGTTATCATGAATACTAATTGGTGCTCAATTCTTCGCAAGACTTTTATAAAACACACACGTATATAATATAAATCGACCACTGTCTATGTTAGTCGAAATGGGCCTTGGTATCGGCGCATATAGTCCAAAATTGACCATCAAAAGGTTACTTTAGTAATGCTATTATCAATTTCGTTTTTTTGGACAATAAATTATAATCTTCGTCTTCTTCTTCTTCTGAAATGGAAAGAACTTCTCTTGAGGCATTGAGGCTTCATTGTTCGTTTGCTTTATAAGTTGGAAGACATATTTAGAAGTGTTGTATATATCAAAATTATAAATTACCTACAATCAAAATATATTTTGTGTATTTGAATAAATATTTTTATAATGCCTTAATGTAGTTATATATATATATTTTCTTATGCATTTTTCAAATTGTCTATACATTGTGCTTCTTCTTTTTCTTCTTCTTTTTTTTTTTTAAATCATTGATTGCATCTATACGTTGATTTAATAATTGCATTATGTTTTGAATTTTATTATATTGCTATATTTGATTTTTGCATATATATGGTCGATGCATCATTTTTTAGTATAAAATAGGATAAATGCTTATATATTTTAATGTAATTATTATTATTTAAATAAGCTAATTATATATATATACATGTTAACTAATATCCTTTTAAGTCACGAGAAAGGATTTAATAGATATTATACACTACATATAATATATATGATATGTAAATATCAATAAAGTATTATTATATATGATAAGTATAAATTACTTATATTAATGATATGGAAACTATCTATATAATTATTATACGTATTAATATTTTATTAATATTTATATATTATATATATAATATATAATGTATAATATTTGTTATATCTTTTTTCATAGATCATATATCCAAATTATAAATTTACCTTTTTCTAAAATTGTGTAATAGGAAAAGTTTGTTTGGGTTTCTTAGTTGGCGAGATCCGTTACCGTTGGCAGGAGCTGATAAGGTGGACCAGGCAACTGAAGGGTTTCCAATTTATTGGCCCTCCCTCCACACGTAATGTAATGAATCTTCCGGAATTTTGACACGAAATCTATTGGTCTAACTTGTCATTTCATCCATCTCTCTCTCCTACACAAGTCCGACCGCTATAAATTCGGACTCTCCTCTACATTTCTTGTATACGCATTTTCCTTCGGTAACGGAAAAATTTGAGGCGGGGTTCTCTGCATTCAAGAAGAAAACCACACACACTGACAGGTATGGCCATGGCGATGACAAAGGCTAAAGATCTTGTCTCTGGAAATCCCGTCGTGGTTTTCAGGTACTTTATCCTTACTCTCTCTCTCTCTCTCTCTCTAATATTCAA
The DNA here is from genome assembly GCA_024138015.1 of Lumnitzera littorea. NCBI lineage: Eukaryota > Viridiplantae > Streptophyta > Magnoliopsida > Myrtales > Combretaceae > Lumnitzera > Lumnitzera littorea. Next base: position 68,320,683 of record JAMXBB010000011.1, on the reverse strand, counting down.
ATTCCCCACCCTTTGAATACTTGTTTTCCACCATTTCACCGAGTCACCTCGATAATTTCATTTTAAACAGCAAAACCTACTGCCCCTTCTGCACCAACGTGAAGAAGCTGCTATCTCAAGTAGGTGTCACTTATAAGACCATCGAATTGGACCAAGAATGTGAGCCTCCCTCCCCCTCCCTCTCCCTCTCCTCCTTTCTCGTGTGTGTGTGTGTGTTTGTAGTTGTGTATTCGTTGTGCGTTCTATTCAATTAAATGATATGTGGGTATTTGATTTAAGATTAGGATGTGTGTTTTTGGGCATTGCGCAAATGCTTGGTTTTAGAAATCGGCTGTTTGATTCGATCTGATTCTTAGATGAATATCGTTTATGTGAGGATTTTTTTTTTTTTTTTTCAATTCATTCTGCGGTGTGATTTGTAGTGGAAGCGCGGTTAAATGAATGCGCAAATCTCAGTCGTGTAAGGCCGATGAAGAAAGAGAGTAGCATTACAAGAACTTGCTACAATCAGTGTCTAATTGTTGCTTACATGATGGTGGTTTTGAGGGTTTGGATCAATTCTCTCCTTATGTTATAATCTTACTACTTGTATTTTAAATTAAAAAACGGTTTCTTTTAAGGATTCTCATAATATACTCCTCAAAATTTATGCTTCATATTTCCGATACATTAACATATGATGCATGGAAAAGCAGAAAGGAGTTTCTTTAATCATCCTAGAAATATTTCTGATGGGTGTTACGTCTTGTCAATCAATGTCAATTGTCAAGAACTTACTACCAAGTTGGTAATGACAAAATATTGCTAGTACATACTTTTAGGCCATTCTATTCATTTGCAATTATCTTTGATCGTTCTTCTGTGATTGTATGAATTTGAAACCTGCTCCTCCTTTTGCTTGATTTGTGGTTTTAGTGATGACTAGTTTCTCAGCTGGTGTCATGATTTTAATGAATTTGACTGTAATTCTCTATTAGTGTTGTCAAACCTGCTAACATAGCAGGGCTTGCAGAATTGCTGTGGTTATGATGAGATGACAAGAATTTATGCCTCTATTCAAGCCTTGGTTCTTTAATTTTTCTGAAAAAATTAATGGTGAATATATTTACGGTTGAGGATACAACATATTTTCAATGTAGGGACTTAGGTGTTTTGCTTACCATGGTGGGCTGCAATTGTGTATTTGATTTTTTACAATCATTCTATAGTCATGGTGGATGGATCAATTATAACTTTGATGCTGAAATTTCTCTAATTGTGTTGGATGATGATGTTATTGATGCACTGCAAAGCAACCTTAGCTTCCTTTCATCACCTTTGCTTCAATGCTTTCAAAAATTGGAATGCCTCGATTCAGGAATCAAAGCAGGATTGATTATATAGGATGGATCACTGAAGTCACGAAAGATAAAAAGAAGGAGAGAAGTAAAAAAAAAAAAAGTTTGAACGACCTGAATTCAGTACATGATTGCTTTATGCCACAATTATGTCATCTCGATATTGTTTGCTGTGTTAGTAATCAAGATTACGAGAAATACATTGCTACACATTCTAATTTGTTATTTCTTCTTTCTGCTTCTGACACTGTTTTCATTTGTATCTCAATCGTGATTGCTATATGTGTTATTTTCCCTATTAGTTTACTTACTGTTAATCTTTCATTTGTTTATAGCGGATGGAGGTGAGGTCCAGGCTGCATTGGCTGAGTGGACAGGACAGCGAACTGTTCCAAATGTTTTCATTGGGGGGAACCACATTGGCGGCTGCGATTGTAAAAGACCATTTTTGCATTAGTGGTGTTTTTTTTTTCAACTTCTTTCCAGTAGTTCTTCATGTATTCACACATTTTATCAATTGCTTGTGCAGCTACAACTGCAATGCACAACCAAGGGAAGCTCGTCCCCCTCCTGACTGAAGCCGGTGCTCTCACTAAGGCCTCCTAATGGACATCAGTTGCTTCGCTGATTAGTTTAGTGGTAAATGTGAAATAATAATGTCTACTTGCTGTGTGTTTTCTCCACCAAGATGACATGGTTTGAAGTTCTACTTCATTATTCTATCCCTTGGGCTCTCCTATGTGATTTTGGTTTAAAATTATACTGAAGTTCGTATTCCATTCTCTAGTTTCGCTGAGTCAGATTTCAAATTAGAAGCGTTTACATGTAATATGCGCACCGTTACCGTATTACTGCCTTTCATGTGCGACTAGCCTGCGGCATGCTGCGGTCTTATGCATCCAACGTCCAACGGTTATTGTATAATGAGTAATAATTATTTCTTCAAACACATGGAACTTGCACGCTCGACCAATTCAAGAAAACAGAAAGCATGAATCTCTTTGTTCTAAGCTCCGGTCCCTATAACTCTTTTCGTTAAAGAGTGCTGAAATCTAGAACCCAGTGCGAACATATCCTGAGTGATCATGTGATTGAGTTGATTTTCATACTGTTTTCGCTGCTTGTTGAAGATTGAATGATATGGAAAGAGCTAGACGTACCTGATGTCCCTATTAATTGTTTGTGGGAAGGAATAAGAGCGATTGGGTTAGACCGGGGAAGGGTTGGGTTTGGCCTAGTGGTTTGTTGATCTGGCTCGGAACAGTGGGGTTGGGTTTGACCCATATGAACCTACCGGCTCGGAACTGTTGGGTTGGGTCTTACTCGATATTGGACTCATCGGTCTAGGTCTAGGAGGGTTTATACGGGTCTCAAATGTTGACTTGATTGAATTGGCGAGTTGGCAACTTGAGTGGTGAATCGGTAGCTAAAAAAAAAAAAAAAAAAAAAAGGAAGAGACATTGATGTGAATCACATTTATTCGCTTTGTTGAAAAATGAGAGAGGATAGGTAGATTTGTTTGAATTCATGACATTAAATGCAATCAGACATTGATGTGAGCTACATTTATTCGCTTTGTTGAAAAATGAGAGAGGATAGGTAGATTTGTTTGAATTCATGACATTCAATGCATTGCATTTAAATGAATTGAATTTTTTCAAATACTCAATATAACTTTTCAGCTATTGAAATTGTTTTGTTAGTTCTCGAAAGAAGAGAGAACCATTTTGAAAATATGCAAACTTTCAATCATTCTAAAAATAATAGAACAGATGTTTTAAAAAGTTGATTTCAAAATTTTAAACCTAAACATACGGACTATATATTGGTAGCAATATTTATTCGACTCTTAAGAAAAAATTATTCTATAGACTACGCATATTTCATTTGCTTTATACTCGTTTGTTAAGTAATAATATTTTTCACAATAATTAAAGTTTTCTTTACTAAAGTTTATTTCTGTTTGCTATACCTCTTTACAAAAATGCACTTACTCCGAACAATATACTTTATTTTTGTCTACAATAATATTTTTTGCTCAACTTTACTAGAAATATTTTTCTTAAAAATAATTTTCAACCTGTATACGCGTAATACTTTGCGCTTTGCTTCCCTCTTTGTTTTTCAATTATAGTTTCGCGTGAAACACTAGAAATACAAATGGATCGTTTTTTGCATATATTTTCTTCTAGTAAGAAAGAATCTAGTGGAAAAGGAAAGAAAAAAAAAAAAACCCAAAATGGGTAACCCTTCGATATTGACGGCTATCGTATCCACCACAACTTCACTAACGAACGGTTTGAGAATTGTTGGCGTCTCTTACGATTCCTCTTGGTTTTGAGTATTAAACTCAGTACCAGTTGGAAGAACCTGAGGAGAGTGAGGACGATATGGTTGCAAGTGGAGATGATGTTGAGAAGTTGCCACAAGGTGATTCAAGTAAGCCTTCGAGACTTAGGAAATTTAATATATTTTTGAAACATTTCACTAAAATTGCAAATGAATATGCGAATTTATGTGCGCAATACAACTACTGCACTACAAACTATGCATGGAAAAAGGGTGATGGGTACGGTACATCGACAAGGCACTTACAAAGGAAGCATTCAGAGTGTACAGTATTGATAAGTTGTAACAGCAAATTGTATGTGGTGGTAGTTTCTAATCCTCAATATTGTTCAAGCATAATGTGGAGAAGCAAAAAATGGCATTGGCATAACACATCACCAACGTGCATCTCTCTTTTAACTCAAGTGAGTGCAGGTCTTGTCTTTGGTATAAACAGGAGGTGTTAAACCCAAATGTGCATTCGTTTGATACCAACATAATGCACAAGGCTAACCAACAGCTGTATTACAAAGGTAAGAGAGAGCTAGCTGCAATCTTCAGCTCCTTAAACATACAAGTATTAATATGTACGGATATATGAACCAATAGATGATAAGAAAATTTATACATGTGAATAACTTATCACTGGATAGATAATAAAATGGCAACTAAATAAAAGGTTGTTGGCCCTTAGGCTCCTTAATGAACAATATATAGCATAGGCAATATATAGAATACTATATATCATTCTAGAGGAGTATCATTTGTTACGTAAAATATTTTCAATTGGTTTTGATAATATTAGTGCAAATATTGCATTTATAAGTAAACTCCAAAATCTTTGCCAATTTGATTTGGGTAAAAAACTTTTCCACATAAGATGTGCATGCCACATTTTAAATTTGTGTAAAAAAAGGTATGGAAACTCTAGAATATAAAGTGACTCCAATAAGGTATGCAATTAAAACTATTACATAAAAACCTTCTCTACATGTCATAGAATATAGAGGGAATTTTGCATAAAAAATGGTAAAAGGTATAAAATTTTTTAAAAAGATGTAAAATGTTGCTAGAATTCAACATATGATATGTTGTAAAGTATAATTACATATAAAGAATTGCTGTGTAGGTTTTGTATGCATCATATTTAAAAAGTTGTAATTCATATAAGAGATTAAGATATTTGTGATAAGTTACTATAAGTACTCAAAGTCTTTCACATTGCTACTAACACTTTTCCCCAAGTGTACAGGCCTAACATTCATTATTTTATAATGGAGGCTATCAACATTGTTGTGGCTATGCTTGATGCGCGTTAGTACTCAATATTGCAAATGTGTGTCATTGAGATGGTAGAGAAGTGGTTATAATATTACAGGAAAATTTCCCCCATTTATCTTATTGCTACTATTTTAGACCCTCAATACATAATAGAAGTTTTTAAAAACTATTTGAATATGTAGATTATTGACAATCTTTCTGATATGCAATATATATATGCTATAAGCGTAGCAAATAAGCTTTGTTGAGCAATGGACAAAATGAATGTGTTGTTCTAACATTTCTCTTACACATATGGTGGGCAAACTGTGGTTACTCCATCTCCTCCCTTAACAACAAGCAATTACTTCTTTGCAAGGGAGAAGTTGCTAGCATTAAAGTTAAAGTGTTGTAGGTTTGGAGGACAATAGTTAGAGCTATAGCACTATCTAAATATCGACTTTAAGTTTGCTGACAATATTAGTATCCAAGACTTCGGCATTCTTGAATGGTGAAAATTGCATAAAAAAACATATACAATCCTATGTTGCATAGCTCGACATGTTCTTGCTGCCCCAGCCTCAACAATAGCAATAGAGCAAGCATTTAGTACCACTGGACTTATCTTCAATGAATATCATGCCTTATTGAGTCCCGTTAACGTGGAAGCTACAGCCTGCAATGAAGATTGGTGGAAAGCGGCCAATAAAAAACAAGAGCCAATGGGAACTTCCACTAAGAAAAATGAATACTTTAGTGACTTTAACTCCTTTAGAGGAAGTCGTGGATCTACTATAGAAGGAAGTGGCCCACAAGGTGATAGTGATTAGTATTTGCAATTTTTTTCTTTTTATTTTACATATTCGACACTTAGACTAGATTAATCTTTTTTAAAAAAGAAAACAATATTTAGCATTTTTTTTCAAATTTAAGGGTTAGCGATATAGATTATATTTTACAAAATGAAAGTGCTGGAATAAATACTAGTTTGTACTGTAGGACTTTATACAAAAAAAAAAAAAATGAAATGACTAATCACATAAACATAACGGGTTTTTTGGAATATAAAAACCAATCATCAAACTAAAGTTTTTTTTTCTTAAATAAAAATTATTCTAGAACTATGATGATTTGATTTTGTGTAACGCATACATAAGCAATTGTTAGAGTAGCCTAACCAAAAAAATTTAATTTTATATGTCATTGGAAATATAATAAGAATAGCCTTATTATATCTCTTGTACAACATAATTTGTTAATGTATCATACAATACCAATATGTGATGTAATATTGTACAAATGTTAATTATTAAATGCAAGGTTTTTTTCCATATTTTAAATTCGAATGGGTTAATACACAAATTTTAAGATATGAAAAAAAGCTTTCATTTGATAATTAATATTTGTACAATATTACGTCACATATTGGTAATGTATTGTACATTAACAAATTATGTTGTAAAGAGATGTAATGAGGATGTGCTTATTATATTTTGAACAACGTGCAAAATTAAATATTTTTGGTTGTGCTATGTTAGTAGTTGCCTATGCATCTGTTATAAGGAATCAGACTATCGTAGTTCTAGTATAATTTTTATATATTTTTTTAAAATTTTAGCTTGTTGATCAGTTTTTACATTTGAGAAAACCCATTATGTTTATGTGATTAGCTATTTCAATTTTTTTTATTTTTTTGTCAAAAAGTCCTACAGTACAAACTAATTTTTATTTCAACACTTTCAATTTGCAAAATATAACTTATATCGCTAACTCCTAAATTTGAAAAAATGCCGATTATGGTTTTTTTTTTTTAAAGATTAATCTAGTTTAAATGTCAAACACATAAAATAGAAAGAAAAAAAATTGCAAGTACCAATCACTATCACCTTATGGCCACTTCGTTTTGGAGTGGACTTGTGACTTTTTTCGAAGGAGTTAAAGTTGCCAAAGTATTCATCTTCCTTAGTGGTAGTCCCCATTGACTCCTATTCTTTATTAGCTGCTTTCCACCAATCTTTGTTTGTAGGCTGTAACTTCTACATTAACAAGGTTTAATAGAGTACGACAGTCATCAAGAATAAGTCTAGCGGTATTAAATGCTTGCTCTATTGCCTATTGAGACGGGTGGCAAGAACATGTTGAGTTATGCAAGATAAGATTTGATATATTTTTTTGTACAATTTCCACCACTTAAGAATGTCAAAGTCGTTGATATCGATATTGTCAGTAAATTCAAAGTTGGTATTCAGATAGTGCTGTAGTTCTGACTGTTGTCATCTAAACCTATGATGCATTAACTTTTGTGTTAGCAACTTTCCCCCTGTAAAGGAGTAGTTACTTGTTGTTGGGGGTAGAGATGGAGTGAAAGGAGCTTGCCCACTGTATGTATAGGAGAAATGTTGGAACAACGCGTTCATTTCATCCATCACTTGACAAAGCTCATTTGCTGTACTTATAGCATCTATATCTTGCGTATCGAAAAGGTTATCAATAATCTAATAGTATATATTCAAATAGTTTTGAAGAACTTTTATTTTATATCGAGGATCTAAAATAGTAGCAATAAGGTAGATGGAGAGAATTTTCTTATAATACTGTAACTACTTCTCTGCTATCTCAATGACACATATTTGCAATATTGGGTATTGATGCACATCAAGTAAAGCTGCAATAATGTTAATGGCCTCTATTATGAAATAATGCATGCTAGGCTTGTACACTTAGGAAAAAGTATTAGTAGTATTGTGAAAAACTTTGAGTAATTGTAGTAATTTATTACAAATATCTCAATCTTTTATATGAATTTCTATTTCATGAATATGATGCATCCAAAATCTATACAGTAATTCTTTATATGTAATTGTACTTTGCAACATATCATATATTGAATTCTAGCGATGTTTTGCATCTTTTAAAATTTTTTTATACCTTTTACAATTTTCTATGCAAAAGTCCTTCCACATTCTATGTAAAGAAGGTTTTTTTTTTTTTTTGTAATAGTTTTAATTGCATACTTTAACAAAGTCACTTTATATTCCAAATTTTTCATATCTTTTTTGATACACAAATTTAAAATGTAGCATGTATATCTTATGTGGAAAAATGTTTTGGCTAGATTGGGTTGGCAAAGATTTTAGAGTTCACCTATGTATGTAGTGTTTGCACTAGCATTATCAGAATTGATTGAAAATATTGTACATGGCAAATGATACTCCTCTAAAATGATAGATATTATTCTATATATTACCTATTCCGTGTGTTGCTCATTGAAGAGCCTAAAGGTCAACGGCCTCTTATTTAATTGTCATTTATTATCTATTTAATGACAAGTTACTTCCATGTATGAATTTTCTTACCACCTATTGGTCCATATATCTGTACATATTGATACTTGTATATCTAAGGAGCTGAACATTGTATCTAGCTCTCTTTTACCTTTGTGATACAACTGTTGATTGACCTTGCACATTGTTTTGGTATTGAACAAAGGTGTGTTTTGGTTTAACACCTTCTGTTTGTACCAAAGATGAGACTTGTACTTACCTGAGTTGAGAGAGGGATGCCATTGGCGATGTATTATGCCGATGCTATTTTTAGCTTCTCCACATCATACTTGAACAATGTTGAGGATTGAGAACTGCCATTGCGTGCCATTTGCTATTGTGACTTATCAACACTGTACTCTCCTAAATGCTTCTTTTGTAAGTGCCTTATTAATGTACCATTCCCATCGCCCTTTTTCCATGCATAGTTTGTCGTGCAGTAATTGCATTATGTGCATGAATTCCTATGTTCATTTGCAATTTAGTGAAATGTTTCGAAAATATGTTGGATTTTTCGAGTCTCGAGAGCTTACTTAGATTGCCTTGTGGTAACTCCTCGACATTGTTTCCACCTGTAATCATACTGTCCTCACTCTCCTCAGGTTCTTCCCACTAGTATAGAGTTTGATACTTAAAACTAGGAGGAATTATAGGAGACTCCAACAAATCCTCAAATCATTTGCTAGTGAAGTTGTTGTGGACATCATAGTCGTCAACATCGAGGGGATGCTCATTTTGGGTTTTTTTTTTCTTTTCCACTAGATTCTTTCTTGCTAGAAGATCTATGCAAAAAACAATCCATTTGTATTTCTGGTGTTTCATGTGAAATTGTAATTGAAAAAAAATAAAAAGGGAAAGCAGAGCGCAAAGTATTATACATGTATAGGTTGAAAATTTTTATATTATGTGTAGTGGAAATTATGGTTTCTAAAAACAATATTTTTAGTAGAGTTTAACAAAAAATATTGTTGTAAACAAAAAAAAAGTATATTGTTCGGAGTATGTGCATTTTTGTAAATAAGTATAGCAAACATAAATAAACTTTAATAGAGAAAATTTCAACTATTGTGAAAAATATTGTTGCTTAAGAAATGAGTGTAAATCGAATGAGATGCGTATAGTCTATAGTATGATTTTTTTTTTGTGAGAGTCGAATAAATGTTGCTACCAATATATAGTCCGTGTGTTTAGATTTAAAATTTTGAAATCAATTTTTCAAAACGTTCATTCTATTTTTTTCAAAATGATTGAAAGTTTGCATATTTTTAGAACGGTCTTCTCTTCTTTTCAGAATTGATAAAATAATTTCAATTTCATTTGTCTATATACCGTCTGATACGCTAAAAAGTTATATTGAGTGTTTGAAAAAATCCGATTCATTTATTGTGTCTATGTTCAAATGCAATGCATTAAATACATTGAATGTCATGAATTTAAACAAATATGCCCATTCTCACTCATTTTTCAACAAAGTGGACGGATATGGTTCACATCAATGTCCCATCAAACAAGTTTTTCTTTCTTTTCTTTTTTTTTTTAATGACTTGACTGGTTGAACCGTTGGTTCACAACTCGACTTGTCGACCTGTTAGTTTAGGCAAATTGGCATTTAAGATATGTATGGACTGGCAAGTCTAATATTGAGTCGGACTCAGCCCTTACAGTTCTGGTTTGGTTCTCGAGTAGGATCCAACCCTTCTTCAAGTCTAGGCTAAACAACTTCTCTTGTCAACCTAGATCATACACCGGCTATATTTGAGTGGAGCTAGTGCGTGTAAAAAGCACAGAATAAATTGATTAAAATTATTAGTTTATTATAGTAAACAATTACACAATAGTCAATTTGTCAATTTAACGCATCGGTCGAGTAATATCTTTCCATGTATATTATTTTTCTAAAATGTAAGTAGTTAAAAAGGTAAAAAGTTTCTTTTAAGTCCTTGCCAAGCACCAACATGTCGGAACAGACAATGTATGCTGTCAAGTATTTAATTCGACGTACAATATTTTGAAAGTTAGGCCATTTTACAAAGCGGTTGAGCGTTGACTAGGGTTATCATTTCTTCCCTCGGTCTGCGGGTTTCAAGTTTGCCCCAACTTAGCCTATCTGGTCGGCGGCATTTGGCAATATGACGAACTCGCTTGCAGTTCTTATGTATGGGTTTGTGTATATAATTTTAATCGATTGAGTTACGGTGGGTTTGTCTTCATCTTTCAAGCTAATAAGTGAAAATGAAATTGAGATGTTCACGTTCCTTTTTAGCTTTTGTCCGCTATCTCTAGAGCTTTCACCTATTGGTTAATGCAAATTTTTGTTAGACCCAATGATGGATACCTATTGGTTATTGCATCGAATTTCTTAAAATTAGAGAAAACTTCAAAGGAATGGATATAAGAACAACTTAAGACTATAAAATTATATTATATGGAGCTGACCAAGTATACCTGTTTTCGTTGAGTATAATGTACAAAATAAGGACAAATGGGCGATGAAGGCTTTCTGACATCCAATTATCAACTGAAGGAACTGAATATACAATGGTGGCTGTAACATACAGCATGTATATGAACCAATTCATTCTTGTATGCCTGTCGAATCACAACACTGATAAGAACGTGGAAGCAGTTTTAAGAACAAGCTGTGTTTTGTCTTCACAATAAAGGCAAAGATGCCATAGCATGGTACATGGAGCAATCCCAAAGAAAAGTACCTGCATATGCATTTCAGTAGTTCTTCTATCAATTAGAAATAGGATGAACATGACACTCTCCAGATCAAATACTAAAAAGTTTCGGCATCGTTTCTTTCATCCAATGTGTAGACACAATTCCATTCGTGCTTGCACCCTATTGTTCACGTTTTCTACATATCATATTGCCTATGATGGGATGGGGATAGCAAAATGAAACTTACCTAAAAGCTAGAAACATATGCACCGGAATAAGAGATGCCAAGGAGCATTTGCAATGTCCAAGAGCGTCAATTGATGAATTAGGATCCAAGTGATTGTTGACAATAGGTGAAATCAACAGTTTTTAAGAATTTTTCTTAAGTTTTTCAGTCAAACTAATTTACTCAAAGTAGAAGTTTTACTGGTTTTATTTTCCTCCTCTTATATCCGTCAGCTAAAGACGTGTTATCTGGTAAAGCCATGTAGCCATCAATTGAATTACTAAGATGCCACGTAAATTATTTCATCATTGCTTCACTGTAGCTATCCCAGTCCCTTTTTCTGATTCTAGGTAACTTGTAAAACAACAGATTCCAGATACCAACTATCAATGCACATATCGCCTGCTTTTGATCTGACTATATATTTAGTCTGACCAGATAAGTAATGACTCTTAATTATTTATTTACCTTACCCACTACCAAATAAATTATGCACCATTAAGTTACCATAGTAAATAACAAGTAAGACGAGATGTACCATAATGGAGCATATGGAGAGGACAAATCAAGAAATGGGTACGGCCACCTGCAAATAGGCTGACATTGTCAAGAAAAGAACCACAGTGATCTAAATACTGAATGAATAAGGGTCAACACTAACTGGATTGAGATGTACGCATGAAGAGTCCATTGGAAGATCACAAAAGCACTAGTCCACAAAATAAAGAATGAAATTCTGTACCAGGGCACCATCTGAGGAGCAGAAATATAAGAACTTGAAATAAACATCGAGGATGCTTAATGTATGTTGAAACAAAACAAGGTCAAGCGTAACAGATGAAGACATTTACCAAGCAATTCAAGGTTGCATCACCAAGCAATAAAATTGCATTGACAGTATGCATATTTACGGTCATCTGAAAAGGATAAGCAAATCCTTGAAATGTACTAAATAATATGCAATTGATGATGACATGCAATTAAATAAAACCTTGAATGAGAGGAGAAAGAAAAATGGCTTAAACAAAGCTGAGTCTTCAGATTTTATGGCTGCCATCACAGAAAGTCTACTCAACTAGTGAGAGGAAATAATTGCTGAGCTATCTGAAATTATACTGGTTTCCAAGAATAATGTGGAAATTGTATCTGTGCATCATTTTGGTGGTGCATCTATCCTGCCACCTAATCTTATAACAAAGTAGATATGGCATATCTACGTTTCTCAAATCTGGAGAATTGGCATGAGGATATGTCAAGAAAGACAAAATCATCACATTCCAGCACAACCAGGGAAAAGGAAGCGATAAGAAGACTCATTACTATCAAAGTAAAGCATGTACATATTCTTCCTGGTATAAGGTCCTAAAATCCATGCAATAAGTTAGGACACTTAGGAATTAACTATTTGTAACTTACAGAAGCTGATCCTTACCCAATAATATCATCAAAATCCTTCCAGATGAAGGATATTTTATCAAAAGATTCTCCTGGTAGATGTAGGAAGTTACTACCTATTATAACTTGCAAGGAAAAAATGCAGCTACTGGTCCACTAAACTTGGCTACAGCAAATTATGAAACTGTGTCCAAACCTATGTGCCGAACAAATTAGACATCCAAGATGGAAAAATAACAGTTTTCAGATATAAAGACAAGATATAATGCATATATAGAAAAGAAGCTGGATTTCAAACTTACAAAATTGAGTGGGTAATCTTTGATGGTCAGGAATGGGAAAATCACGGACCAGTATATACTGTCTGTGAGCATCACTGCCCCACAATTTATCTGCTATTATGACATTATTTACGGAGGAAAAATCAGAGAAAGATGTTAGATGATAGAAGTGGCAATGACATTATATTCTTCCTATTTGCTGATGAAACTTTTAACTGCCATTGCCAACAAAATGCAAAATATGAACCACATCAATAGCATTGTCAGATTGTTTTTGGATGATAGGTCATAACGAAAGAAACTCTACATGAAAGTACATGATATCTCATTTTGAACTCTAATTATGTATGGGAGAGACAGAAATGTTTAGAAGATGAAGAGAGACTGCAAAACCCCCAAAGAATGGCCCACTTCAGACTGCACTTGCAAGGTAGAGTGTACCAATCCTACTCCTGATATATATTGATATATTACCACATAAGAAAGGTCCATTTCCTAATCCACAGTTTCAATTTCAAGCGATGGTTGATGCAGTTGAATGTGCACACTTCCTAGATAAAACCTAAGAAACTTAAGCAACATGCCACTCAAATAAAATTCACTTAAGAATAGATATTTGCCAAGTGATTTACCAAGAAGGCATCTATGATCTAACAACTCTTGCAACATCAACAGTACATTTCCAGAGAATGTACCTGCCTGAAATATAATTTCAAGGAGGTGGCATAATCCTGCATCTTGGGATAAATATGTTGGTGCATCATGACAGGATTTCTCTTTCATCCGAATGGCATTTGTAGGGAGAGTTACATAGGATCCCTGTTCTTCATCTATTCTGACTTGAGAAACATAACCATCGCCATACTTGTGATACAGGTAACATCCTTTAATGGAGAGAATTGATGCGAGCTACAATAAGAGATATTGCAACATAATCGGCATGAACATTTAGTACCAAACATATTGGAGGCTGGAACAAAATGGAAGATGTCTTTGACCACTAAATAGCAGATCATATCTATTGAAGTAATATATAAATATGTACATGAATGCTTAAGAAAAGGATGAGGAGGCTACCCCAAAATATATTGTCACCAAAGTAAATGTCCACCTGCAGTCACCAACAAGGTTCTTTTAGTTTTGATAACTGTAGTCTGGACTTGACAGGGAAAACAAAGATTAAGAACAACAGCATAAGACAGGACTAATGATGATAAGACATTGAACGGCACTTTAAACTTCAGCTAGCCAAACATCTATTCCTCACTGGGTGGTATTCAATTCCCAGCAGATTTCCAATAAATTCTATTCTAACATAGTATTCCATGATTCTCTAGTTATGAAAATAAAGAGAGGTGTAGTTTATAGAAAATCAGATTGTCTTAAGCCACAAAAGCAAGGACTGAGTCTCAGTGTCTCAATTGAAGCAGGCCCTTGATGAAACATATGGAGAAAAACATTTACTGCTTATTGTAAGTATGAACCTTACCCACCTATGAGAAGGCTTAATTTTGTTATACCAGAGAGACAGGCTCCTTACCAATGTGAGAAGTAGTTAGGAAATGAGACCTACATTTTAAGGTTGGATAGGATCGACTAATCAGGGATTTCTGCATTTATATGTCCTAATGGTGCAATCCCAGCTATATAGACCTTTGCCTCATTGGCTTTTTCCAATTAATACGTTGGAATGCATATGTCCCAAATAACAGTGATATTTGGAGATGAAGTTTTGACAGACCTACTTACGTTGTTTAAAGACAAGCAGCTGAACTTTTGGGCATTGTTTGGTTGATTCCATATAATAGGAAATTCAAATGAAATTTAAACTACTTTTTTTTACCCCCCCACAAGAACTCAATAAGAATCAGGATATTGTGATTAGAAAATGCACTTTGTGGCTCTCAATTACTTGAAATTATAGTAACTAATGGGAAAGATGAATCAAATTCCAACAATCGAAAGCTTTGAGTTACTTTCTTACCCCTTATTCTCACCAAGTTTTCATAAAAAACAATAGGAATTGTAATACAATGTAACCTTATATATGAAACTAACCAAGCGATGATGCCTTAGTTCATAGAATACTGCTTAGTACTAGCAGATGGAATGATTCAAGTTGGATCTAAATATATAAAAATACCATCTAGCTTCATTTTAGAATCCAAGCATGCAAAAACTACTCTAGGTTAATTGAATTTAAAGCTACAGATCCCATATCTATTTGTGTGCTCCGGAAACAAATAAGCTGGCATATGAAGAAAGGAATTCATCATGAATGCCTTTCAACAATCAGTCTAAAAAGTATTTTCTATGACTTAAAAGATCAACAAGCATGAAATAAAATTAGAAAACCAATTACATACTGTGTATAAAAGAAAAATATGCGAACTCCATGCTGCAGAATTTTTATGACAAGCGTGGTAAGTAGTACAGAGAAGGAAACCATCCGGAAGGCCAATAACCAGAGAGGATGTATCTGCTCAAGACATGGTTTCCATGCTTTATCACAACAATCAAAATGAGTTATCTCTGGAGTTCCTCCTCCCTTAGAATCTGGATCATTTTGACTTTCATACTTCCACATAAGAAACACCGCAAAAGCTAAAGAAATTGTCACCCAAATTGCACACATCAGAAACCTCCAATTTAACCAATAACTCAAGTTGGTACTATCAACATCCACAACAATCTCCATTGTTATTTATTCCTGCCAATAAAACCAAGAATATTATTTGCAATGCACTTGTATACTTGTTAGTTCAGTTTCACACACCAGGAATAGCAAACCGTAAAGATAGTTTACCATGATAATATACATCAAAATGTGCTTTTGTTGCATTTTGAAGACCAATGTAAGCTTTTTAGTAGAATTTAGCATTCAAAATATATATATTAGCAATCATTTTCATTTTATGCCAAACATGATAAAAAATCAGTGTGTGCGTCCTTTTCATGAAATTGTTTTCTAGTTAGTGCAAACTGAAGTTTGGACAACCTTTTGATTGCTCAAAGGAAGACTCATTAACAACCATTGTTGGTGTTACATACTAACTTAAGCATAATATGTTTGTTTTGCTAATAATGTTCTTCTGGACTTTTTTCAACATTTATCACAATCAAAACTTTGTAGTTGTCAAATATCATTGTAATAGTTCCAAGAAGTTGTGGATATCGGTGATATTTACAGCCACTAGTTGTGTTAGTTAACAACTACAAAAACACTCGCCAAAATGAGGAAAATGACTTCTTTTTTTTCAAGCGTGGAAACTTTTGTTCCCTCTTTTATTGATATTTTCATGATGGTTAATCACCGCTAGCAATCATTGGCTACAACCTTCAACTCCCACCATCACTTGCCATCGGAAGCCACTGTTAACAGCTACCTCTTAAGATTATTATAACAACATTTGACAATTCTAAGGTTTTAATTATAACAAAGTTTTCTATAACTAAAAAAAAAAAGTCTTTATCCAAAATTAAATAATGTTAAAAAAAGTCTAGAAGGTTTCTTTATACTTTGCTTATCACTCCTTCCCATGCATGTGCATGCTTGAAATCACCTATGACTATGGTTCAACAAACTCTTTCATGCTTCAATTCAACATGATTTTTTATCCACTTCCCTTTCTCGCCACCCTCCACCCATTTGGGGCTTGAGGAAAGAGATTTATACTATGCCTCCTATGTCACAAATCTTGTACCTCTAAGATATGGAATATAGGTTCTCTACCAAGACCATCCAAGCAATAAGCAGTTTTGTGAATCCTAGCTCGATGGCAAACCCTTTCTAGCTGCTAACACCTTATTGTTTTCCAATCTGCTTCCAGGATTCATTATTTGGCTACCAAGTAAAAGAATATGATTATGTGAGATGAGGGGTCCCTTTCTTCATCTTTTTTCCTTTTTATGGCCAAAGAAATCTTTTCCATCAAGAAACTCTACATAAAAAAAGACATTTGATCGCATCAAGTCTGTTTTTCAGAAAGATTTTTTGATCAGTTATAATT
Source organism: Lumnitzera littorea (assembly GCA_024138015.1). Classification (NCBI taxonomy): domain Eukaryota; kingdom Viridiplantae; phylum Streptophyta; class Magnoliopsida; order Myrtales; family Combretaceae; genus Lumnitzera; species Lumnitzera littorea. Next base: position 68,303,856 of record JAMXBB010000011.1, on the reverse strand, counting down.
ATGGCCATGAAAGGATCATCAAAGTCAGCCTTCTTCTCTGAAACTGTTCAAAAAGGTGGTAAAGCCCTGGAGTTCTTTCTCTACTATGTCCTTCCTGACCTTATGATAGAGGATGTTTCAATCATTCCATGGTTTTGAAAAAGTTGTTGACTTAGATGTACGGAGCTCAGTGGAATTGAGCTAATGATTTCTTTTCTTTACCTCTCAAGGTGAGCCACTCCCACAGATCATGGGAAGGACAAGAATAATCAGGTAAAACTCTCATGACATCATCCACTAAAATGTCCACACGAGCAGTATTCACTCACATAAAAGGGAGTAAGTTCAATCCAGTGATAAAAGTTGAACCAGACAATCAAGAGGAAGCTCTTTATTTACAAAAGGGACGGACTAAAAAAACCACCTGCATATACAGAAAGCATCCCTAGCCTACAGCATGAAGAAGAGGACCGCTAATTCTGCCAACCTCAAGCGCAGAGGAAGGACACTCATTGAGAGGCTAGAGGAAGAGTTTTCAGGGTTCCATTTTTATTTTTCCTACTCAATCCCCTGCTCGCTGTTCCACCTATGCTTTTCATCTTATAGTGGGACAAAAGATGACGCCATACAGAATTCCATTACCATAGTCCGAGGAGCAGAAAACATTTGAAAGAGCGTCCCATTAGAAATGATAATGTCCAGTTAGAAATCAACGATTCACGATTGATAGCTACCACAATAGCTCTTAGTTGCCGTTGTAACATATTCCCATTATAAATACTGTTTTAATCTGCATGACAAGCACAACCTAATATGAAAACCGATGCTTCATCTCTTGTATTCCCCATCTCCAAAGAGCAAAGCAAAACAAAAGTCAAAGGTAGCATAATAGCAATAGAAATCAAGAAGACGGGTCTTGCCTTTGGTTGGGTGTTCAAGCATTAGCAAATCCAATAACGTGCCTGCCGTGTTTGGGGTTTGAATTGAGGAGGATCATCATAATACTTGGCCTTGCACTTGCACTTGATGCTGCAGCTGCAATTTTCCAAGCAGAGGCGGTGATGCGACGTGTGCCTCTTCGCTTCGTTTTACCTTAAGCTGAAATTCCACTCACCTTTCGGTTTTACGATAAAACAACCAGTGGCGCAATCCCTCGTGGCTCATAATTCATTTTCGCTAAAATTCCTCGTATAAGTACTTTGAATTTCGACTTAGCATAAATTGTACATGGGGCTTCAGCACCTACCTTACTAGATTCACAATGAAATTGCCTCGATTTCAGTTTTTAATATAATTCACCTCTTAGAGGCGATTTCATCATTTTATAGTAAACAACCCAAATACACATAATTTAGGTTTAGGTGAATGCCTATAAAGTGAAGCTATGTTTAACTTGAAGAAATCCAAAACTGTCGAGTTTTACAACCACACTCAACCTCCTTCAAAAGATCCCTACATAATCCTTACTTATCAATCTTAACACTAGTAAACATAATCTTTGATGAATAAAAAGTTGTATAAATAAAAGTTAACAATATTTATAAAATATGCATAAAGTCAATAACAGTCTAAATGTTCAATAACTACGAATAATCAAAATTTATTATTACCTACATCATCTACATACATAGGCGAGCATCTCTCATATATCTATATCAAGTTGGGGCTTCACCATCTAACTTATGTCTAGTTGTGTGATCCATACTCCATCCCTTAAGGTACTGGAGTGGATATAGTGCATATGGATTGGAGTAAGGTTGACTTGCGTGGTCTCTTTGCCTATATTTGCATTACAATCTCTAGGTTGTCTCTTAAATTGAGCAATAGAAGCTTGAATCTAATTACTAGAGGTTTGCTTAGACAGTGTATGAAACTAGAAAGGAAGTGTTGCAAGAGATGCAAGGGGCGAGTAGTGTGTAAGGGACTAATTGTCTTGAATCTCCAAACCGGCTTATCTATGTCCTCAGCTTCTACCACGCCCACATCTTTGACATCGCCGTCCATGTTGTGGCTCATGCGATGGGGTGAGTTGCTTAAATGAATGGCCCTAAGCTGTTGGATGACATCATCTACCTCCGATTACTCGACTATAATATTCTTGTATGATATTTGGGGTAGCCTATGTATGAAATTTGCCTGCAAGTAAAGAATAATGATGCGATTAGCAAATAACAAGATAAATGAAGGAGTAACAGCAAGAAGTAGGGATGGATGTGTACCATATATTAAGAGGCTTTGAATTTGTCAATATATCAATGAGTGACTTGATTGTACTAAGGCACGAAAATGAAGGGCACCTACCTTACTTGTTGGTATGGAAGTGAAATGTACGTGTCTCATCGCTATAACTATCCACTAGGGCAGTAATTAAGTACTAGTCGAGCTGTATGAAGGGCACTTACCTTGTGTCGATAAAACCTAACCGCTTGAAGTAGGAGATCATCCGTAGATCTATTGGGATCTCCTCCCCATTCCTCTATCTAAAGATTACCTCCCGCCTACGATACTTGAGCCAATAGTTCTCCTGCAATTTAGGAAAAGGAAATCATATTACAAGAAACATAGCAAATGAACATATAGTTGTTAAACAATCCATCTGTCGTTACTTGACCATCCCTACACCGGCTTAGACCTATGGGATAACTGCCACTGAAGTAGTGACCTATTAATCGGTCTTAGATCCATATGCACATACATGTTTACCAAAAAACAGTAAGGATTACTTTAGTACAAGACTATTGAGAAATGCAAATAACACGTAAGGAAATAAAGAAATTGCAAACAAAAGATAACTATTAACAGATTATTTGTAAAAACTATAAAGTGTACTAGTAGATCCACTTGATGTTGGCTAACAATCTCTTTATGGACATCTTCTCCTATTATGTCTATCTCCATCACATAGTCCATAAGTATACGCCAAAGGCTTCTCTCGAATGTCAATCCCATTTTGAAATTGTTTCTCTTGAGGCTTCTCATGTTTCTTAATCCTATCTACAATTTTAACTGGGTACCATACAGGAATATCAAGCAAAGGCCAATTGGCCTTGCCACCTCAAGGCATAAAAGAACATACATACATACGTAGCTAAGTTTGCCATGTGTACTAATGACTAACATGTGCTACACAATCCATGCTTATTTTCCCCATAACTACTATTGCATGAGAGTATGAAATCTTGTATGTTTGCCACTTATGACAAGTATGTTGGCGAGTCCTAAGTGCAACAGTATGACTGTTTTCCCTTTTTTTTTTCCATTATGACAAGTATGTTGGCGAGTCCTAAGTGCAATAGTATGATTGTTTTCCCCCTTTTTTCCCATGTACATTAGGGAACAAAGTAGTTATAATCTTGAATATCTGCTAATTATAGTTGAAAATGACAACACAGTAGCCACTGCTTATTTTGTGCTACTTATCAAACTTTCTCTCAGCATCTTCAATCAACACCTTGCCTATGCCTATCTGATTCAATATCTCAATCTTACATAGATTGAAGTAGTCATTGCAATTATAAGAGGTCTTCTTCATTAGTGCTGCAGTGGGTAAGTCCCTAGCATCCCTCAATGCACTTATATGGATCTTAGCAATATTTGTGGTCCCTTGACCAAAATGAGCTCCATCATCATATGTCAAGGTTCATATCTTAGGATGTAATTCTTTAAAGTATACTTTAGTGTAAGGGTTCATCATCTTAGGCTTACGTAGTATGTACAAAATTTGCCAAGTTGCAATTGGTACATTACTTTTTTTTATTAGTTCCTTGCATTCCTTACTCTTGTCTTAGGAATTGAAGTTACTAGTGGCGTAGTGGATACACCAGTACCATAACCAACCATTTAGCTACATTGCATTCTATCCTTCAATTGCGAACCATCTATTAGCATGATGGTTAGAGATTAAACATATATTTGTATGGTCCTTTATCATGTACATGAGAACATTCTTCAAGAACCAAACTTGATTATCCTAACATTCCTCATTGACTAGTGCAAATGCTAAAGGGATGATATGATTTTCACCATCAACTTCAATCGCTACGAATAACTTATGCTTATACTTTTCATATAGAAATATACCATCAATGGTAACGACGGGCCTGAAAAGAACAAATTAGTTATTTTAACTATTTACAAAGGATATAAGCAACTAGTTAACTAATACCACAAGTGTGAGTAGCTGTATTGCAGCTACAATATATAAAAGCTTTGATACATGGTTTAAAGGCCCATAACACTATCAAAGAACACATGGCCTACAATATCACTATCTCGATATTTTCACTCAATCATGGTACCTAGATTAGCCTCTTGCATTGCATATAATAGATGTGAAAGCACTACATATGATTCCTTATACTTTTTATAAGTTTGTTCAATTGCTTTGCACTTAGCTTCTTGAGCTCTCTTTATATGTATACTATGTCCATACTGCTTGCAAATGGTGGCTTGAAGATGTTTCAGTTTAATGCTCAGTGATTCTTGAATTTCCTTAATAATATAGTGAGACAAGGTAGTTGAATCCAATTGAAGATGCTCCTAGCTAATAGTAAGATCAAGCACGTGTGCGAACCTATAAACCTAGTTATCACAAAACACCCAACATGCTTCTTCTAGTATGTTCGTAACATCCATTTGCAATCCTTTTCTCAATTAGCATATCTAATAGACCAGATTTTCTTATTGAACTCCTTTACTACAAAGTTGTAATGGTTCAAAACATGATGCATCTTCACAATTGTTTGTAAATGTTCTTTCTTTTAAAATTGCATGCCCACCTTAAGTTTATCATTGAAACTCCATTCACCATTGTTCATGCTCTCTTCGGACGATACGAGTCCATCTTCAACACTTGTCGTGCAGAATGGTACAAGTTCCAAACTTCCAATTGTGTCCACATCTATAGTCAACCCATGCCTCAAATCTTTTCTTCTATTCGACCTTTGAGCTTCATCTATAGACTAGAGCTACCCTTTGTTGGCAGCAATACCATCATCTAAATCAGTGTCATTAGAGTTTTCGGTAATGTCCTCATAAGCTAATTCATTTTCTACGTTTATATCCCTATTCGATTCATTTGTGATCAATACATTAGCTTGATGGAGCATGCAAGTGCTACTCGATATGTTATTGTGAAGAATCGACTGAGATTCAAACACTTGACTTTCAACTTGAACCCCAATATTGCTATCATATCCTCTAAAATCGTACTTCATTGTTTGGGAGATGTTGATTTCATGAATTTTAACATACATTTTTCCTAAGCCGCTAACTCCACCATGTCATTGAGAAGATGCCAACAACCATTAAACATCATAGTTGTCATTTTTAGGCATAGCATAAAACAAGTCCCTACTTCCTCCTATGAAGGGACATTTGTGAATCAACCTAATCTTCGGCAATGTCCTTACAAGCTAATTCATTTTTCACATTTGTATTGTTGTTCGATTTGCTTGTCATCAATATGTTAACTTGATGGGGCATGCAACTATTACTTGGTATGTTACTAGGTAGAGTCGATTAAGGTTTAAACACTTGAATTTTAACTTGAACCCCAACATTGCTACCATGTTCTCCAAAATCACGCTTAGCTAGTTAAGGGATGTTGATTTCATGAATTTCAACATACATTTTTGCTGAGTTGTTAACCCCACCATCTCCTTGAGAAGATGCTAATAGCTGTTGAAAATCATATTCGTCATTTATAGACAGAGTATAAAACAAGTCCCTACTCCCTCTTATAAGGGGACATTCGTGAATCAACCCGACCTAGTGAATTATCATGTCAATACGAAGACAATACATATCATGCTTATCAAATGATTATAAGTTACTCCAATTGGAAGCCTGACTATTGTTGTCGGGTGCCTATCATAACGTACTCCATCCTTTGTTTCTACAATATTTTCTCCAATATAGTAAATCAGCCTCATATTATCCATTCTCATCTGTTTGTTGTAATAACATCATAAAATTCACAACATAGATAAAACCATGTCTTCAATTTACAAGCACACATTCATTGATACCACTAACACAATCAACTAAATTGAATTCACAAACATATGCATGTAACGATAGTTGATTAAGTACTAAGTATTTTTGCATAGAAAATATACTAGCTCAACTAGTTGATTCAACGATAAATAAATATGTCTATATCACCTATTACACATACATATATAATATATTAATGCGAACAAATTGGTACGTAAAAAGAAAAATTGACATAACCAACAATGGACCATAATATATTCAACAACAAAGCTATTTCTTACGATTACATGTATGTAGAATTGATCAAAACAAGAAAAAAGGTACCTTTTCCTTTCTTAGTGTGTAAAGAGAGAAAGTGATGAAATTGTGTGTATTCCATAATGTTTTCTTTCAAAATTTTTGCTGATATGTGTTATACATTGCATTCGAATCTCAAATCCGCAATCAATTTGAGAAAAAAATGGAGAGAAATGGTAATCTATGTGAGATATGGCGTGTATGAGGTTTTAGAGAGAGAGAGTTTATTGTTAGTGAAGAAAATGAACTTCTTACTAATCTTATAATCATTTTCTTTATTAATAATAAACTTAATTAAAAACAGTAGCTTTCACCTTTCTTTAGAATATTTAGATTATTAATACTTACAAATCTTTTAATTAAAATTGCTCATTGATAAAAAAGAAGTTCATCAATTAATTAGGATAATTGATTTCATAAAATACAGAGAGATCTAAATCTAATTTATTTTTCATTGTTTTATCTTATTTAACAATTTCCACCTTGAACATTTTGATATACATAATATATGTTTAAAGATATTGGGGGGGGAAAAAAAATTAAAAAATAAAAGAAAATTATTTCGTCAAAGAAATTAAAAAAAAAAGAACGAAGAAGCAGTTCACGGGTTAGTTACAATTCAACGTAAAGTTGAACTACGGCACAATGGTATTAGGCCAAGCTCGAATTGGCCTCAAGTCTAGCCACATATATCTTTACCAGAGTTATGGGTGTTGGATCTAATACTCTTATTCAAGGTCATGGAAAATGGATGAGGTCATAGATGGTTTGATTAAAGAATAGTAAGAGCCATACTGTAGATACCTTTGTCTTTCAAGAATTTGGAAGATCAGTTCATGAGAGAATGGGAAATGCGTGGTGTGAGATCGATATAACTTTATTAGGTGTAACTCATTTGCTATTGATGAGTTCCTATTTGCACATATTTTATGATTTTCGATGATTTTCTTTGATATTTGAGTTTTTTTTTAGATAATAATACTTAATTGAGTAAAATTTTATTTTCTAGGTTTTAAAACGATCTATGCAAGAAAATGAGAATATAGAAATAAATTTCACTCAAATCAGAGTTAAAATGATAAGTTATGAATGTTTGAAGTTCAGGCAAAATTGGAGTTGTTTGTCAACTTTTACAACCTAGGACATGATCAAAAGACATGATTATATGTCGATCATATCATTTCTAGTTTTTATTTAAAAAAAGATAAACATGAAGCATGGTTCCAGTTGACTATTTTTTATTTATTTCTTATATAAAGCCTTATTAGGGTTTATTTTGAGACAACTTTTTGGCACTACTTTTAGGAAGTTTTTAAAGCCAAGAACAATTAAGAAAGCGAGGAGAATAGAAGATTTCAAAATTTAATTTTATTTCATGATGCTTTTTTTTTTTTTACTCTTTTCTATACTTTGTTTTTAGATTTTTATTTTGTGATGTATAGAGAGTAGATTTTTAATATTTCGGTCTTGTAGAACCTAGATCTATTCATATGATATTATTATTGTTTGATTAATTTAGTTCTTTATTATTTTCTTGATTTAATTATGTTTGCTTCATGATTTAGGTTATTATTTTCATGAGTAATAATCTAGAGTTTGATATCTTATAAAAGAATCAAGAAAGTTTTTATAAAATTAGATCTAGGCATAGTTGATGAGAATTATTGCAAGATTAGAGATAATTTACAAGATTTTTCCAGATTTTAATTTAAAGTGTAGAGAATTCATTATTTAATAATGCAATTTTAGGTTATGCTATTAAGAAGAGATTATAATAGGTGATTTTAAGGTTAGGGTTAATTGGCTTCAAAAAGTGATTAACTTTAGTAGAGAATTCTTCTGGTTAAGAAAGATTAAATAATAAATTAAATTATCTTTAGGAAAATCACATGTTAGATTTAGGGAAAATAAGATGTAGGTACAACATTGAATCTTGAATTAATTTTCAATTGAATTGTTTTTTCTTGTTAATTTTTGAATTGTATCTTAGTTAATCTTTAATTTAGTTTTATTAATAATTTATATTTACTTCTTTAAGTTTCTTGAAATTTAATTTGTCTGTTAGATATTCGAGATATTGTGAATATTAGTAATTGTATTAGTTCATGAGGGATTGACATTCGGATTTGTATTCGCTATATTATAAACTAATAGGTATACTTGCCTATATCATCTACAAACATGAGTGCATCTTCATTGCACTAGATAGCGAAGGTTATATGGAGCATGGTATGAAACTATCCTTGTCTACCAAAAGTGAAGCATTTACAAGGAGAGCTCTATATAATGTTCATTTGATATTGTAAAGCAACAAATTATTGATTCTATAAGCTGTAAAATGTGTAATAAAGATGAATCAACTAAAAACTTATCCTTATGTCAGACATGATTGGAATTTGGGCTAAGAAAGAAAGCGTCACATCATTAGATTGCTACTTATTATCTTGCATTGAAGGAGTACTTAGAAGTAAGAGAGAATGTGCTAAACTTTTTGCTAAACAAAGCACGATTTGTTGGTGTATTTGGGAAGCATGTTGTAATGTTGTGCTTGATTCCAAGAATTTGGATGTTAATGTAATTATTGAAATATGTAAGAAAGGTTTTGAGAAAGGCAGAAGCGTTAAGAAGCAAATCTCGCTGTTAGCAGGGCTTTAAAGAGCTGACTTTGCCTGCTTTTTTCTATCGCCAAAGCATTAGGTTAGCAACAAGATCCTACGTCTTCATTTATGATCAAGCAGTGACATCTTTCTCCCCCTTTCCCGCTATTGATGAGATACGCTAATAGCATGCATCTACATCTCCTTGTTTGTCCAATAAGTGACATCAACACATCCTTCACACAAGTAACAATAGGGTAATGACTATTGTAAGAGATGGTTTTTTCCTTGACACTTAGTAGCTTAATGAGGATAGTATCGTATGTTGGAATCTCCAACAGGTAAGAGTATCAAGTTAAATTTAGATGGTTCTTTTGAACATTTTTTGGAGAAGCAGCATTAGCCTTCATAGCTAGGAATTCTAAAGGTCTAACATGTAGAGAAGCTTCTTGAATAAGTTTTGTTGGTAAGCTTGAATTGGCGAAAGTTGTGGCTATGTTACATGTAGTTAGGTACATGCTCTTAAATGGATGGGATGATGTTATCTTTGAGATGGATTATGCTATTGTCTTTAGAGCTCTAAGATCTCCTTTATCCTCCCCTTTAGAACCTTGCTACCGTTGTCGATGATTTATAAGTTCTCTTGCTAAAGTTCAAGATTGTTAATGGCTCGAACTAGATGTTAAGCCAATAGAGCTATGGATTAGATAGTCGTTTATTCTAGATTGAAGATATGTCTAATAAAATAAGTTTTTCTGCTTGCATCTTCACTTGAAGAGATTTTAATTTTTGATATTATAATGTTTGTAGTAATTGTTGTTGTTAAGAAATTGCTGATGTATTTGACTCTTTATCTATTTAATATAAGTATCTCCTTGGACTAAAATGTCACACCTCGAAAGTGGTAAGGTCATAATAGCCTTGCACGTATCCACCAACACATGACAAAAGTTGCCATTTAATTGCTATCATAGACTTAGTATACATAAGACACATATGACTAAACAATTCGGAAGCATCTTCAACTCAGTATCTAAAGTAAAGTAAAGACATTTGATTTATATATTTCTTTTGAAAAGTAAAAATTTGATTCGTATGTTTATTTTAAAAAATAGAAATCTATGTGGAGTTTTTATATAAGAAAACCTATAAAAGAAATTCAAATTGTTGTTTACACTAAATAAAATACTACAAGTTAGTTTAGGTCATATAAATGACTCGGTTGATTCTTAAAAAAAAAAAAAAGACAAATAAAATGTTTAAATCCATTTTTTCTTTACTCTAGACCCATTTCCCATGTTTTATATGTTCGGGGGTTGGTTGATATTGGTTTTTATCTTCTTAGACTTGCAAAAGATCTATAGAGATATGAGCGAGTATTACTGAGTAGGGGGACGGAAATGGAAACATACACAATACAACAATAAGTAGGGTAGTCAATTAGTTAGTTAGATGCAACGTAATAAAATCAAACATATGCTATTTATATAGTGTTGTTGATAGTAGGATTTCATCCATTACATTCACTCAGCTATTTGGTTGCTATCATGCAGAACAACTTACTCCTCAGCTAATGTCGATTAGCATAAAATTTGTATTTGATTTGAATTTAAGGACAATGATGCAAACAGTTATCACTTAGTACGGTTATATTATATAATTGCTCACTCTTCTTACATTTCAAGAATGTACCTAATCGAGAGGTCTCCACATATCCTAATAATCATGCAATTAATTGCAATTTTAGATACTTAACATTTGCCTATAAATATGGAGAAGAAGCATTGTAAGAACTATCCGACAACACACAACTACTTGTTTTATCTTCTTTGATATTCACTTATTGACTTAGGCATTGGAGTGGCCGCATTAGACTGGCCTTAGTATCTTTAGCTCTTTGCACTTTGTAGGAAGGAAATCATCTAAGAACAGTATAGAAACAAATGTCGTTTGGTTCATTATGAAATTAGAGAAATTAGAGAAATTTCACCTAATTTAATTCAAGTTGAGGAGTTTTAATGCAATGGAGGTTTGCATCCAAGCAGCTCGTGACTAAACCTAGAATTGTGCAATGGAGCTTACTCCTCTCGAGACCTCTTTGAATCAATGTCCCTAATCTTATCATGACTTCTTCTCTTATCACTTAATTCAACCTTAAGGGTGGGAAAGGCTAATTTTAATTGCCTCATCAAAAGGTTGGTATTTGATTAGATATTCCTAATTGTTCCTCCTAATAGGTTACAATACATATTTGGTTAGTGTTTAAGTCCTAGTTTAATTTAGTCCATTTAAGGGTGACCAACCAGTTGTAGATACTTAAATGAAGATAAAAAGCACAACAATTCAATTACAACATGTAACATAGCTACCAGAACAACACAACAGTTTCCGAGTATACGCATTGCATACACATGGTTAACTACTTTACAAGCTATTTCAAGAAAGAAGAGCTCAAAAGTTGACTTAGAGAGTGAAACCTAATTTCAACATCGACTTTTATTAGATTTTTCATTAAGGATTTGAGTTAGACATTTGATTAGAAATGGAGGTCTAACTTCACTTTATTGGATGTATTTGGATAATACATTTAATGTTGTTTCCATGAGGATTTTACTTAAGGAGGATTAATTTATAATTTTTGAAGGATTGACTTTTCAAGTTTTTGTAGATTATGTTTTGCATCAATTATTGCAAGTGAAATTAAAGGTAAATAATGGATCTTGAAGATGATGGTAAGAAGTTAATGTAATTTCTTCAAGGAGATATTTCAAAAGATTACTAGATAAGGTCAGGTTATTCAAATCTATCAAAAGCATTAGATATTTCCTATTAATAGAGACATACTCCAGATTTTGTGCACAATCTTCTAAAGATATCTATACAAATTGTTCCAAGCACTATGGACAAATTCATTTAGAAGATTTTAAAGAAGAACAATATCAATCAAAGTGAGTTATTCAAGTTTTAAAAATCAAATTTATCAAGTTTCAAAAATAATTCAAAGAATAAAAGAAAATCAAGGTTTAAAATTTCAAAAATTCTTTCAATAAAGAAGTATCAAGAATTCATCAAAGAAATAACATTTAAGTGATCAAGAGATGTTTTACAAGTTCAAAATTTTCAAAATACAAATTAGAGAGATTTGTGCTCCTTTTTTCAAGGTTACTTTTCCTTAATGACATTAAAGGGATAATATTAAGAGCAAATCTCAAAGAATATTAAAGTTTACTAATTGTTATCTTGTCGTTATTGCAGGATTATTCATTATATTTTCAAGATTGAAGTAGAATAAGATATACATAAACTAATCAATTTTAATTTGCTCTTACTCATGAACAACAAGTGAACACAAAAACTACCTTAGAGACTTGCTTGAAGATTAACTATGCCAAGGCTTTCATTATTTATTGTTCTTATTTAGTATGCTAATCTTGTATAGAGGATTATTACTATTTGTTTCCTCTTTCATTTGTATACTTTGTGAGAGTTAGCTAGTTAATATTATGAGAGAGTTTAAGGATTTCTTCGTAGTCTGGAAAGTTAACCTAGGGATAAGCTAAGTAAACGGTTAGAGAGTGACTAAAGCCTAATGATGGCTATTTCTTGATTAACCTCTTTAATCATGTTTTGGATATTATACAATAACACTAGTGTAGATGACCAGATCCTTAGTAGTAGAGTTGGAAAGGGTAAATCACGATGAATTCTCTTGCTTGATCTTCTTTTCCCTTCTCTAATTTCAATTTACTATATATTTTATTTTCATTTATGCTTAAATGATAAATAATTAAACTACTATACGCCTTTAATAAGTATTAAGAGCAAACTTGCTTTGATTCGAAAAAGATTAAATTTTCAATTAAAAATATCAATTTATCCCCTCTTGATATCTTATTTAGGACCTAAGATTGGTATCTGAGCCTTACTCTAATATCATCTAAAGTTTAAAGATCAAATGGTGCTAGCATAGAATAATGGTTTAACTATTCAATCAGAAAAGACTTCATTTCTCAATGGCGCTAATGTTCCCTGTTGTAAAAGCAAGATGGAAACTTATGTAAAAACTATAGATTATCAAACATTATAGCTCATTGCAAATGGAGATGTTAAACTCTCGAAAATAGTTATTTTATCAAATGATATTGCCAAAGCTGAACTCAATTCATAGGCTAAGAATCTCCTTTTAACCATTATTGCACCTTTTGAATTTTATTTAGTCTCGTTTTGGAACATGGCCTAGGAGATTTGAAAAACCATAGATTATCAAACATTATAGCTCATTGCAAATGGAGATGTTAAACTCTCGAAAATAGTCATTTCATCAAATGATATTGCTAAAGTTGAACTCAATTCGTAGGCTAAGAATCTCTTTTTAACCATTATTGCACCTTCTAAATTTTATCTAATCTCATTTTAGAGCATAGCTTAGGAGCATAGCCCAGGAGATTTGAGACACATTGATTCAAACGTACGAAGGCATAAGGACAGTCAAGGAGATGAGAATCAACTCCTTGATGTAGCAATATGAGACATTTTGCATTGACTTTAATAAGATTGAAGTTTATTTTCTAACACTTTTAGAATAATTTTACAAGAATAATTGCATAAACTTAAGAGTCTAAAATAAGAAATGACTTTTGTACTAGAGGATTGAGGAATTCAAATAAGGTACAAAACATTAAGAAGGGGAAAGAAAGAGGGGAAAATACGTTATTCAAGGAAATTTCCTGACCACATAAGAATGAACCATTGGTGCTTCAGTGAGATTGGTAAAAGAGGCCATTGAAACCACTTGAACCCGATGTCTCTATTCTGCCTAGCTAAAAAATAGATGTCTTAACTTCATCATATGATGCTTCTTTGATTTGACTCCTATTTTCTTCTATTATAATTATTATTTTAATATAACTTAAAACTTGATTTTGCTTTGCTAGTCCCTAGGTTTGAAAGAGTTGTTGATAAAACTTCAAGAGCTTTATTAAAATAGCATCCTTTCTTGTCAACTAAACATACCTCTCATTTTTTTTCTAAACTTTTTGTTTCTAACTCTCTTATAAGAGTTATTTGGTGGAAAAATTTAGTGTTCTTATCTCTAAACCTTAACCTATTAGCTCAGTCCCAAAGGTTATTTTGCCAAGAAAAAACATATTACTCTAAAAGAAATTCTAGTAGTTTCAATTTTCCTTTTCATTATATTTAATGTTCTTTTTTGCTCCCTTTTAGTTTAAGGATGTGACCTTCGACTTATTTCCTTTTCTCTTATATAATCGAAATGAGACAAGGAAAAAAAAATTATGCACTTTCTTTCTTTTTCATTGTCTCCTTATAAAGTTAGTATTAAAAATATAGGTTCTTTCTCCTCTCTCTCCCCTTACTCACCCTACCCACCCCCTTGAAAGTAAAATCAAAACAACAATATATCAAGGAGGAAAGTTTGTATTTCTTATATATATATATATATAAGCAAGTTCTTATCTTTCCATTGTTTTTCATGTTTTATCTTGGAAAGATTTTTTCTTTTTTTTTTGTGAAGAACTGATCTAGGATTGTGATAAGTTCTTTTAGTTTTCTTTTAAATAGTGGAAATGTTCAGAAATCTTAAGTACAATTTTATTTTTTAAGAGCTATGAATTGTTGTTTGAGATATTGGGCATGACTTTATGAGTAGGGTGTTTAGAATTGCATGCTAAGGGTCAAGTAAAGGAATGTTCTTGATATTTTTATTGTTTTGTAACATAAGAATATTTTGTTTCTGCTTAGGGCCAAATCATGTAAGATTAAGGGCATTGAAGTAAACTTATGGATATGGGAAATGGTGTAGTGAACATTTATTTCTTTCAAATAGATTGTTGATTATACATAATGACGTAGCAATCTGCTAAAATATAAATGATTTTTTTTTTCTAATTTTTTAAATATACATGATAGGTTAAGCAGGTTATCTATACTTATGATAGGTTGAACTTGCTTTCTAACTCATGGTAGAGCATACTAGGTAAGAAACTTGTTTATTGAACAGATTAAATCAATCTAATTTGTTATTTTTAATTGGTTAAATAGGTATACTTGCCAAGGCCAAACCATGCACATAGCTATACCATTGGCAAAATGTTGAGCTCGTGGCTCATTTATAGAAGAGAGGATAACTTAGAGGTAAACAATTGGCATTGTTAATTAGTAGGAGCTATAAATAAGTGGAAGTGGAACTTAAGCATATGTGCATGTTTTTTTTTTTTTTTTTATGAAAGAAGGGTGCATTACATTAATAGAGTAGACCATGCATTACTTTAGTTTACTTCACATTAGAATACTAAGAGACTTAAACTCGATTATGTCTAACACTTCTTTTCGACATATTGATACAATTTGGAATACGGTTTAGACACGAACTAAGAATGGGTATTCGAAGTTCAAATGGAAATGAGGAATAGGAAGTAGAATGGGGTTTTGAATGTGAATGTAGATGGATATTACCCACTAAAACATAAATATAATCAAGATTGAACTCGAAATAGGGTTCGATATGACTTACGAACACTAAATCAACACTCAGGTTTTAAATGGGACATTAGATACGACTTATTAACTCACTCAAATGAAGGTTCACTACAATTTCAAGAATAAGATTGATAAGAACACAAGAGAATTAAAGAGTAAAACACATTCAATAACCATTCACTAAGGAGACAAGCTTGAAGCTAGGTCGCAAGACAAGATTTTTGATAAATGCGCTTAATGATTGATGATAATTTGTTGCCTGTTACTTATAAGTGGTTACTATTTATAGTATATCCTAAAACCCTAGTGGCAAAACCGTAATGATATACAAGGCCTTAAACCCTAAAGTAGGCCTATAACTAAAGTTAGGGAAAATATTTACAAGTAAACAAAACTTTGTTAAACCATGCGTTTAATAAGGTGGTTAGTATTTAAGGTATTCAAGCTATCCTAGGGTATGTTAAGGCTTAGTTAGATCAGGTTGGCAGCTGGTTGTCTGAGTTGGTGTAGGAGTTCTTGAAGTCCTTTTGTGTTAGTTGAGCTCTTAATGAGGTTGGCCTACAGTTGCTGAATTCGTACGTTGGTTGGCACTGGATCCTTAGTATTATGCTGAGTTAATCGTTAAACTCGAGACTTCGACTATTTGGTCCAATGGCTTTTGCTAGGTCAACAAAGACATTGCGAAGCTATTTTTCTTCTTCTTCTTCCTCTTCTAAGTCTTTTGGTATTTGCTTGAGCTTGAGTGGTGTAGGTCAGCTTTGGCTTGGAATAGGTTAGCCTCAGCTTAGAGATGGTCATAAGCTGATTCTTATCATTACGGTAAGGTTGAAAAGAAGTCGTCCTCGACTTTAAGTAATGAGCATGGCCCTGCATACCGAACAAGCTCCTCTTCCCTTTTCTTTTACCCATAGGTGTCGGGCTGCTCTAAATCTCCTCAACACCCATAGAGGTTAAGTAGTAGTTCTTCTTGCCATTTTGAATTGCGTAAATGTTGAAGAAGCCATCATTGATCACTCTCTAGTTGTACTCCCAAGGTTGGCCCAAAATTAGATTGGCAGCATTCATAGACACTACATCAAAATCTAATTCATCCTCATACTTCTTTACCTTGAATGCTATTTGAGCTCTCTTATGTACATGAACTATACCCTTATCATTAAATCACTTTAGTTCATAAGGTCGGGGATACGGGTAGGTTACAATTTCATCCTTATAACCAACTCAATAGAAATGATATTGGTGCAACAACCCCCTTTAACAACTAAGGAACATATCTTCCCATTCACTAAACATCGGATCTAGAATAAGTTCTCTCTTTAACTTAGTCTTCTTTCAGGTTAGCATGATGACTCATCATGGCTAAGAGTCTGTCCATATTTGGATAGATATTCACCTCTTCCATCTCACTTCCGAGCTCTTACCACTCTCGCTTTCTAATTGAGCATCTAGTCCTTTGCCTTTCAAAATCATGACCCTCTTGTTTGGATACTAGGAGGCAATATGTCTGTATCATAAATACTTGAAGCATTTAACTTCTTGGGCCTTAGTGTTGGGTACTCTTTCCTTCTCTACTTTCTCTATCTTAGCCTGGTTAGCTAGGCTAGACTCTCCTTTCTCCATTTTCTCCTCTTTCTTCTTATCTTTATACCTCTTAAGCTTAGGGATGCATTGTTGAGGTTGACTAGTCGGCCTCTAGTGCCTTCTTCTCCTTTGTCGTTCTACTCTCAATGCCAAATTAATCAGCCTGTCCAATGAGTTGAATGGTTATAACTTAACTATGTTGGCAATACCATCTTAGAGTCTACTCAAGAACCTAGCAATAATACAGCCTTGGGGCTCGATAATCTCACATTTAGTCATCAAGGTCTTAAAATCTTGCAAGTACTCTTCAATAGTATTTCGACTTTGCCTCAAGTGTTGGAAAGCATGGAGCATCTCTTACTTAAAATAGGTCAGCACAAATCGTTGATTCATCAAACGTTTCATTAGCCTCCAAGTTTTGACCGACTCTTCTCCTTTGACATTTCACTTAGTAATTAACTTGTCCCACTAAAGACTTGCATATTCAACAAGGGATAGTGAGGCTAACTTAACTTTTGTCTGATCATCGTATTCATAACACTTAAATAACTTTTCTACTTGGGGAACCTAGTCAAGGAACTCTTCAGGTCGGCTTCTTCCACCAAAGGTTGACAGCTTAAGCTTGATGTTGTCAAGTCTTCGACTATGTGTTCAGGGCTTATCCCTTGCATTTTGAGCTGGTTGGTTCACCTTAGATTGGCTACTTTTGTTGGAGCTTTATTTGGCCAAATCTCTTTGCTTTGGCTCTCTCCTTTCACCTTGGCCAACATGTCGGCGGCCTCTAACAAAACCAATAAGCTTCTGGATAGAGTTAGTGAGGTTTTGAATTTGATACTCCAAGTTATCAGCATATCTCCTTAAGCTACCATGAGGACTATCTCTACTAATATTGACACTATCTTTAGAAATTCTATTCTTTACAATAATTTCCATAGAGAGATTTTAACAAACATGTAATACATTTAACTCAATCAACTCGGAGTCACCACAACTTTGATTTCTATAGCTACCTATGATTGATAAATACTATTATAGCTACTATAACACTACTAGGAATATATTACAACTAGAAACAATTACTAAAACTATTGCTATATGACTTAACAACCTAATACAAATGATATAATACTACAACTACTATGAACGTGAACAATATACCACACTACAGAATGATAATTAACAGAGATGTTCAAACTATGAATCAAACTTCAAAAAACACTAATACGTGTGTCTCCCTAAAGCTCTAATACCAAAATGATATGATTCGGAGTACGCGGTGAACAAGAACCACGAATGGGTATTTGAAGTTCAAATGGAAATGAGGAATATGAAGTGGAATGAGGTTTTGAATGTGAATGTGGATGGATATGATGCACTAAAACATAAATACAATCAGGATTGAGCTCGAAATAGTGTTCGATATGACTCATGAACACTAAATTAGCACCCGGGGTTTCAAATGGGAGGTTAGATATGACTTACTAACTCGCTTAAGTGAAGGTTTACTATAATCTCAAGAATAAGATCGATAAGAACACAAGAAAAATTAAAGTGTAAAACACACTCAATAACCATTTAAAAAGGAGACAAGCTTGAAGCTAGGTCACAAGAGAAGATCTTTGAGAAATACGCTTAATGATTGATGGTAATTCGTTGTCTGTTACTTATAGATAGTTACTATTTATAGTATATTCTAAAACCTTAATAGCAAAACTGTAATGATATATAAGGCCTTAAACCCTAAAGTAGGCTTATAGCTAAAGTTAAGGAAAATATTTATAAGTAAACAAAATTGTGTTAAACAGTGCATTTAATAAGGTAGTTAGTGTATAGAGTATCTAAATTGTCTTAAGACAGGTCAGGGCCTAATTAGATCAGGTTGGTAGCTGGTTGTTTGAGTTGGTGTTGGAGTTCTTAAAGTCCTTTTGTGCTTGGCCAAGCTTCCAATGAGGTTGACCTATGGTTGTTCAACTTGTGGGTTGGTCGGCACTGGATCCCTAGTATTATACCAAGCTGAGCTGATCTTTGAACTTGAGACCTTGACTGTTTGGTCTCATGGCTTTTGTTAGGTTGGTAGAGATGTTGTTGAGATGTTTTTCTTCCTCTTCTAGGTCTTGTGGTATTTGCTTAACCTTGAGTAATGTAGGTCGACCTTAACTTAAAATAAGTTGGCTTTAGCTTGGAGATGGTTGTAGGCCGATTCTTATCACAAATAGCAAATACAAAAATATACACACGACTTTATTATGTGCAAACTATAATCTAAACTACTTTCCTATTACATTTTTATCCTTTGTTTACCTGCTCCCTAATATTTACACAAGAACTGTTGCCCTTCAAAACCTATAGCAGGTGAAGCAAGGGAACAAAAGCCACCATTTCCACTACATCCATGTTGTAACTAAAATGAGTAGGGGTGTCTGCTAGTTGATTAGACTCCCTAGGTTGATACTCAATGTGAATGCCATCAAATTGGGTTATTAAGGACTTGCAAAAACATAACAAATTATGAAATTTCCATTGATAGTTAGTAGAATTATATTTTTGAAGAAGATTAACCACTAGTAGAGAATCAGACGAGATCTCAATGAATCTCATGTTTATTTACCTTACATATACCAAGGCATAATGTATGGCCTATAATTCTGTAGCTAATATGTCAATATAACCTATTTCTTTTGCCACCCCTAGTATCCATTATCCATTCTCATCCTTAAATACAACTGGTATAGAGGCTTAGCATGATGATCCAAGCCTTGACGCATCTATGTTGATCTTAATCCAACCTTCCTATGGGACTCTCCACTTGACTAATTGAACATAGATTTTTTTAACCTACTTTTTCTTTTAATTTAGTACCCAAAATTTGTTTGCCTTACAGCTAATAGCTTGTAATAAATTCTAATTCCTCTGTGGTTGATTTTTGCATATTAAATTACGCTTATGCTAAATCATCTAGAGAGCGAAAGCAAAAGCAATTGGCTATGGCGCTTCTGTAAGTTTCCCTATTGATCTCTTTTGTTTTACCAATTGAATTATCTAATTGTGAAAAGATAGATTAGTCAAAGACTTAATGATTGCATTTAACTTTAATTGTTCCTAAACATTTTGCATTGTGGAGCATAATCTTAGGACATGTTCTATGTCTTCTTTCTATTATCATCCCCTAAGATATAAATTGGAAAGATTCAGGAATATTAATTGTAATCTTTTTGCTGTTGGTAGGCCTGGGTAACACCCTCCCAATGACCAATTTAACCTTTGGACTCAATATTAAATTCTACAACTAGTTTAAGTCCTCAATCAATAAACTTTTAGATCTCTTTGTTAAATGGTATAGTTACTTGATTGAGGGGCTGATGTGTGCTTTAGAATTTGCAATGAATGTATCCTTCCTTTTAGGTTATAATAAAATTGGCCCTATATGTCTCTGTAATATTTCAGTTAATTCAAAACCAACTTTGTTGTCTCTTTATTGTGATTTTGATTGCCAAACTTCCTTAACTGTTATGTGTTTTGAGTTTTCTACCATTGATCCCTCCACTAATTTCCTTATTGTTTCTCCTCTACAACACTCTATCTAGAAATTTGTAGAAGCTACAACTCCTAAAATGATTGCTTTTCTCTTTCTTAACCAATTGAAAGCCTCAACCAATTCCTTCCATATTGAAGAAGACTTTGGTTGTAGTTAGTATTTCATCTCTCAAATGTTTCCTATATATATGCTTGCATACTTCAATCTATGGAGCATTTTTTGATTGAAAGCAGTAGAATCTTTTAACTAAACAAACCTTATTTTGTATATGCATATCCTGTATCCCCAATCCTCCTAAGTTTTTTAGCTTATCCATTTGACTTTAGTTTACCCACCCTTAGCTTTATTATCTCGTTTAGTCTTCCATACAAAACTCCTCACTAATTGTTCTATTTGATCCACTAAATTCTTTAGAAGCTTACTGCTTGCATATAATAGTTTGGTACTGCACTTAAGACTGTATTTGCTAGTATTACCTTACCTACCATACTAAGCATTCGCCTCTTCTAACCATTCAATTTTTGATTTAATTAATCCAAGATAAAGTCAAAATCAGCTTTCTTCAACTTGAGACCATTTCCAAGAGGATATCCACTATATTTTCCTAAAGCATCTATTTCCTTAAACCTTAGGTAGTCCTCAATTTGACTTCTATAGAATCTTTCCACATTTAGGGAAAAAAAATTTGTCGATTTGCAAAGGTTTACCTTAAGTCCTTACCACTTTTGGAAGGTACTCAGCACTACATCAATTTGTCTTGCCATTTCCGTATTAGCTTGAGTAAAGAGGATAATATCATCAGCATATAATGAGTAAGATAATTGTATGTTAGTTCCTTTAAACTTTAATGTTTCCAATTCCTTTCATTGACCTCCTTATTAATAAGCCTTGTAAGCAATTCCATCCTTATTATGAATAAGTAGGGGGATAGTAGATTCGCTTATCTCACTTCTCTTGAGCGAGAGAAAGGCTTAAAAGTCATTCCATTCATAAGAACTTCAATTGTAGCATTTGATATACAACTAGTATTCATGTGTTGCCACTCAACAGGAAATCTTAGGCAATCTAAAGCTCACTCAATGAAACTCCATTCAATCCTATCTAAGGCTTTCTTAAGATTGGTAATCAAAGTCATGAAACCCTTTTTGCCTTCATGCGTACCTTCTCTCATAATCAATATATGATCAACTGCCCTCTTATTTGGGATAAAACTGCCTTGTGTTGGGAAAATTAGTTGATCTAAGTATGGTTGAATTCTCAGCACTAGAATTTTTGTGAACAACTTGTAAATCCGATTACAAAGACTAATCGACCTATATTGAGATAAAGTGTTTGATCGTAGTTGCTTTGTAATGATTGCTAGCAAGATTTGGCACAAAGTCTCTAGCATGTACCTTTCATTAAATATTTGCTTTATAAGATTCTTTATAGAATCTCCTACTATTCCCTAACATGAGTAATAAAACATGGCATGAAACCCATCCTTTCCTAATGCCTTCCATAGATTCATTATTTTTAAAGCAAATTCAATTTCTTAATCCTCAATTGGCTTAAGTAAACTGATAAGTTGATTTTCTCGCAATCCACCTCTTAATTCAATAGGTAATGGATTAACTCTTTAGCTATGCTCATGGGCTGTTGAAAAAGATTTGCATAGAATCCTCGAGTGTATATTTTCAATTGTTCCACATCAATAATCCAGTTTCCAACCAAATCCATTAACCTTATTATGCAATTTTTAGTAGCCTGGCAACAACTAGTGAACAATAATATCAAGTGTTATGTTCCCCATCTTTTATTCACCTTGCCTTTGATTTAGCTTTCCATAAGATTTCCTCCTTAGTGTGTAGTACCATTAAGTAATTTCTTAATTGGTTTTCTAAAGGTAACAAGAAATTGGAAGGTTTATTTGCCAATGCTCTTTCTACCCCAGCTAACCTTGCTAAAGTTCTTTTCTTCTCTTTGGGTATTAAGCTAAAAATATCCACATTCCATTTCCTTGATGTCTCTTGAAATTCAAAAATAGCTCTCATATAGGAATTTTTACAAGTTTGCCATACACCATGAACTAGTGAGTTAAAAGTTGGGTGCATGTTGATGCGTGAAAAGTCAAAGAAACATAAATATTTGTTAGAGTATATTTTAGATTTACATGGTAATTTTTCCTTTTTGTAGTTGGTTGCAGACCAAATTATTTCTTTTATCATCTTTATATGTATACAAATGTGCTTACATAGTATATTAGTGGAATTATGCAATCTCAGTTTGATTGTGAGAATAGATATTCCAAACAAAAGGTATTTATGTCATTAATAGATTCGTTCTATCTTAGTGGTAACTGTTTACTAATGAGTACTTATTTTTGTCTTGTCACTTCAGCATCTATTAAGAAAAATTCTATGTTCCTATCTACTTTTTTGATAAGATCGATCCAAATCCAACTCATGATCTTATCATTTAAAATTTTATTATATGAACCCACGTATTTATCTAAACGGTCAAATTGGGTTGAATAGCTCCACTGGTGGGATTGTAGAAGTTCTTAAAGGAAAGAAAAAAAGAAAAAAACAAAACAAAACAAAAACTCGATCTGGTCACGCAGATTTCCACAACAATTACGATATGAACCAAAGTGATTATAGACAAGAAAGAATAATATAAAACGGTATAAGTTACAAAAGTAGATTAATTAGCTTATAAGAAATGAAAAACGACAGTATAATTCAAAAGTACTTCTTTCTAATACACTGCCACACTCATTTGTCATGTGTCATAACAACATGGTTGGTTAGACCTTCCTCCTATTCAGCATCGGTGGTCCATGCTTCTCTGCACCATGTATATAGCGAAAAAATGAGCCCTCGATGCGGATAAAGTATGCCAATAGATGTAAACAATATTGAACTTTCGAATTACTTCCACATTTAGCACAACTCCCTAATTTTTAACAACTATACTACAATAAGCTTAATTGTGGAAACCTAACTATAAATTCAACCACTTTATTCATTGGCCATTCGAATATAGTATCCATGTGGACATTTCAAAGCATATTGGGATTTGTCCAACAGGGAACTGATTTCCATAACTTCACTTTTTTCCCCTTAAAAATAAAATCTTGTCATGGATTATAATCAAAAACTTAAGAAAGTTGTTGAACCAACAACGAAAATGGATATGATAATCGCATGTTTAATTATGATGTAACAGTAGCCCGTTGACATGCCTAATACAATCGGAGTAAACTTACATTATATGAAATATGTTGTGATTGCTTAAATTAGCCTTATGTTGGATTCCATTGGATTTTTATTTATACGATAAACTAATGGTGTAAGCATTGATATTTTGGAACAATGTGCATTTGATTCCCTTTTTCTCAAACAGTTGTAACAAATGTAACAGTTAGAAAAAAGAAAAATAATAGTATTTACAGTACGGGGAGAAAGTACGAAAAGTAATGCAAAAGGCCAACAGCCACATTGATGCAATCACCCAAATATCACATTAATGTCCTATAGTGCATTTTCTCAGATTATTATGATCACAACATAATCTGTACATTTTAATAAATATAATAGTTGTAATAAATGTAATGGTTAGAAAAAGGAAAAATAATAGTATTTACAGTATGGTGAGAAAGCATGAAAAGTAATGCAAAAGGTCAATAGCCACACTGATGCAATCACCCAAAATCACATTAATGTCCTATGGTGCATTTCTCAGATTATTATGATCGCAACATCATCTATACATTGCAAAATTTTCTGGGACGCGGATAAAACTCGCATGCAACCAACTTTACAGCTCAGATATTCATTACCTAAAAATTATTGGTATTTTTGTTATTATATTTATCATTACTGTTATTATTAGAGGAAACTGAAAATATTATTAATAACAAAACATAGTTAATCTTAATATAGCATGTGCTATGTAACAATATTTGCAATAAATATAGTAGCATTATTGCCGTCTATTATTATATATATATATTTTGCAATTCGGAAAAAAAAAGAATGAGAATAATTACTATCAAATCTCGAACATAATTTTTTTTTTTTTTTTATCACAATTATATATGAGATACGAGGTCAGTCTTGAACTAAGTAAAAACATATATTCGACACGACATATAATTCTTTTTTTTTTTTGGTATTATTATCTATTGAAAATGAATTGAGAGCTCACTCTGGAGTTGATGCTGGCGAAGAGAAAGAGCACGAGAGTAATTATAGGCTTGAAAGAAACTTCTATTTTCCTTCATTAGCTCTTTCCAAACTGCATTTATTTTATTCAAGGATTAGATGGTCAAATATCATGCTATCTCCTAATTGTCTTTGCTTCGTGTGTGTATGAGAGTTGAGAGGGAAGAGTGGGAGACTAAAGAGAGAGAGAGGACCTGTAAGGGTGACAATGGGCTGAATGCTTGCATGTTTGGCGAGAGCATGAATGCAGTCATCTCTAGTCATGTGAAACAAAAGGCACCTCTCTATCAAGCTCTGAACCTGTAATATCCAATAACACTATATTAAATCGATAACTTGACCAGTACTAATTTCGTAAATTTTGGTCTCGTTGTCATGTACCGGGTTAGTTAAAACATTGGATTAGGGGATTCGCCAGAGGATACGATTCTTTTGTTGTGTTAATCATGAAGATCGAGTTTTAATTGCTTAATCATTTAGGTAAATGCGTCAAGCATTGAGATAGATACTCACAAATACTACTTTTTATTGTTTTAAGTACAGAAAATTAAGAGAATTAGAACACATAAACATACCATTCTTATGTAGCTATGTGGCTGGCAATGTAGACAAGGAACTTGGTTATGCTCATGGTATACCATTTGTGCTTCTAAGCTCAAAACAGATAAAAAATAAATAAATAAATAAAAATGGAGAGAGGAAGAGAGAGAGAGAAAGAGAGAGGGAGTGAAAAGGTGCAAGAAATGAGATATTTATGCGTGAGATATTTTTGTTACTGTTATATATAGTACTAGTAGAAATTGCAAAATATAATAGCACAAAGGTATGGTAGGGCTGAAGGAAAGAAAATAAAATATGGGTTGATGCATTATCCACAAGAGATCCGAGTGAAGGGCCAAAAGAGCATGAGATTTCTCGAGTCGAATCAACGCCTTACCTCATCCAAATAGGAAAGCGATAGGACGCTTCCATTACGACACAACATTTGAAGTTACCATGTGACTAAACCTGGGTCACAGTTGAAGATTGGACAGCCAGGCCCAATAAATTTTTGCGCTATGTAAGCCTTACGCGATAAATTCCTCGAATGGGCCTTCAGTATGTCTATTTAGTATGACCACATGGAGTATTGTTTTTTTGGTGTGCATAATTAAAAGCGAACTCCACAATCACTGTCCAAATTCAAAAGTAACTTTGCTTGGTTTACACGGAAGGAAATCAAGTGAATTGGCTCAAAACAATAGAAAATTTTATGTTTGATAAGTAGAGTGGAAATGTCGCGTGTGATATAAGGAATGCAATTAGTGTGCCACGTATTTTCACCTCAATATGTGAAGGCTTAGATTGCTAAATAACAAAAATATTTGATAGGGTTGGTTATTCATGTTACCATGTTATGTCTTATTTTCATATTTAAATGGGTTTATATTTGAAAAATCTCAACCTATAATATGGCTTGTTTATTAATTGTTATGTGAAAATATAAACCTATAAATCGACTTGTTTAATAAGCGTATCTCGTATTTGGTTTTGATTCATTTATGAATAAAAAAGTTATAAATAAATCTATAAGATCATTATAAGTAAAATATAAAAGAAAAGGATGGTATACTTAATATAAAATAATATTTAAGTTTTACAAATACTAGATTGTGTTGCAAAACAAACTATAGGCAAAAGAATTTACTCTTAAATTTACATAATAAAATTGTAAAATTGCTTATTGTTTGGTTTTTCACACCATTAGTAACATGTCAATTTCCACAATAATAAACAAATACTTAATGTAAAATAAGTCAAGATGATTTTAGACTATTTAGCGATAAAATTTTCGAAACTGGCATTCGGATTATAGTGATTAACTATTACATGTGAAATACTACACTAGGAACTCAAGAGAGAGAGTGAATTAAGTTTAATACCCAAATTTTACTTTAATATCAATTTCTTGATTTAGACAACTAAAATAATGCAATATTGAAATAAACCAACAATAAGTCTAATCAAGATAATAATAAAATAATAATAAGTATAAAAAATAAAAAAGATAGGGATAGAGAAATCAAGTCTGGAATTTTAAAGAGTTTCGACTGCCTCCTACTCTTTACGATCACCTAATGTCTCAACCAAAGTCTTCACACACAATTTTTATTGATGACAATCTCAAAGGTACAAGTGGCTACACCCAATCTCTAACACCAATGATCTCTTAATCATAACAACTCACAATTACTTAGCATAGTACTCTCTTGAGTAAAAATTACAAATATAAAGCTTAGCACTATACTAGGATTTACAAAAAATTACAAATAATGAGTACAAGACAATTGAAATTAAATTAAAGTAGACAAGAGGAATAATTACAGGAATATAGCTCTATTGATTATCCCTCAACTGTCCATAAACTCGCATTTATATCCTCTACAAAAATCTAACCATTGGTCCTATTCATTTTGCATTAAATGTACTGTAATGGCTAATTTTTGTGTGGACCAGTCGAACAGTCTATTTAAATAATGTAACCACTTGGATGGTCTTCAAGTCACTAGTCGTATAGTTCAACAAAACTTACTAGCCTTCATCAACCAGCTGAACAGTCCATGTACGACTAACCATATGGTCTAACACACTATACTAATTTTCATCAACTAGTTGTACTGTTTAGAGTCAACTAGCTGTACGGTCCTTATCTTGCCATTGATCATAGAATACCTAAAGCAATTAGTTTGCCAGTTCCAACACAATCAGTCGGACAATTCATACTAGAGTAGCTAAAATGCAAGCTTAGATAGTGCTTGATTACTTTTTCTTCTTTTAACAACATTAGAATTAATTTAATAAGTTGTAAAGATATTTCCAAGTTAAATTGTATTTCCTTAAAAGATATAGTTAATAGAGTTCTTGTGACAAATATTTGATTAACCACGACTTGCATAAGTTTGTTCTCATTAAAATCACAAATAAGAATTTCTAGGTTTAACAACATGAAAAGCAACAATTATAGTAAACAAAAAATAAAAATTGAAACAAACTTACTTATCCAAGATGGGTTTTTCGATTCTCATCTTCATCTAAGAGAAAAGGGGGAAAAAAAAAATCAAAGAAGAAGACTTAAACTTAGGTTTTAGCATTGTGCTTATGTTGTTGGAACAAAGTGAAAAGGACTTTTGATGATTATGCTTAAGTAAATGAACCTTACTTTTGTCACCATGTTTTTGTTTTGGACTTCTGATGGGAAAAAAGAAAAACTTAGAAATATTATTAATATTAAATGGGTTCATTGGTTGAACCTAAACCTATCTAAGAAACCTGTTTAATAAATTGGTTTGTAAATGGGTTTATGACCTAGACATGAACCTTAACACGATATTGAATGTGTTTAAACGGGTTTGACCTATTTATATCTCATGTCAACTTTTTTCTATACACAAATCTATTTAAATCTTATCATGTTGTGTCGACATGAACTCTTAAACACTAATGCCCCTAAATTATAAAGTTCATCTATTTTAACCTTTCACTATTTAACAACTAAACCAAAATATTTTCTTTAGCTTGAAAAAATAACACTAAGTGTCATCATATTTAATCTAAACCAAAATATCAAATCACATCATTATATCGCTTCAATATGACTAAGACAAATCACAACCATCTTCATTGTATTGATGATAAATATATTGATGTTCATCTTCAATGAAGTCATAACCTAAAATTTAAAAATTCCATTTGAGTAAGCCATGAAACCTTATATAAGCTACCATGCTAGCATACTTATGCAACATTCATGCATGAGCCTATAAATACTAAATGCAACACATGCCAATGCAATTCTCTCATTATAACTAATCTTGCTAAATCAAGATAATCTTGACAACAATAATTCGGAATAGCAGATACTACTTAGTTTAAAATATAGGACCGCTAGCTTAATAGAAATTTTTAAACTAATGTATAGTTTTACCAATAATAGCTCATCGATAACCTTAGATGAGAATCCATTACCTACCAATAATAAATAATACCTGAGTTGTAGCTGGGTGTCTAATATATTTACACTTTGGATTGTAGGTAAGTATAGATGTAGTGTCCAATTAGAGTAGTCACGTGCGTGCTGCGTGAGTGATGTGCTACATGTGGCTTCAAAGAAGTAAAGAGAAACTATCATTTGAAGGGATGATTAGGTGAGGACAAGGTAGGGAGGAGGAACATGCAATCTCAGTATCTCAAATGCATAAGTGATAGATAAGGTAACCTTTTATAGCTTAAGCAAATGAGACCAATTATTTACCTGAACGCTATTTGATCTTACATTGTAGAGTTTTCACAGTGAAATATCGTTTCTTTAATCTTTCTAAGAGTTCTAAATGATGAGGAAATGTTGAGTATTTATAAGCTCTTGGGCATGATGGTATCCATTAGATAGATGGAGCTTGCTCAATTCATGATTATCTAGAATAAGTTAGCTAATAAGCCTTAGGCCAATAGTTTTCCTTATAAGTGCATAAGCTCGCTTAAGAAATGTTGGAGGTGGACTGACTGGTTCAACGATCTTTGTTCCGAGCCTACTAAGCTAAATTTTCCTAAATCATCCAAAATATAAATCAAACTTCTCAAGCCTTGTTACCTAGCCTAAAGGGTCAAGCTTAAATAAATAATATAGCAATTTTCAACATTCTACATTTTGCTCCTTAACCAAAATTCTTAGACGGTGTGTAAGTATTTTAGGCATCAATTATTTACTTTGAATAGTTAGGCCGCTACTTGGCATGTGTGCATTGTAAAGAGTCTTGCTATTACTAAGTGTGCTGACATAACTGAAGACTTCATTTAGTTTAGTGCTAGCACTGCAAATTTATTTGTTATATATTTTAGTGCACATATTTGCGGCACCATCTAATTGTATGCGTTGCTTTAGATATGCTGGAGTAATATTGCCCCCTTAAGGCAATATATTGAATATTAGCTTTCTTTATATAAGTTGGTTCCACATCATCATTTGAAGTAACTATCTCATTAAGTAGAATTTTACATGTCAAAATTGTTTTGCCTTTCTTCAGTCTTGTTTCATATGGGGGAGAAATTTCCTAATGAAATATCCACAAGTATAGGTGACTTGAATTAGCATGGCTTGACCTATATATATATATATATATATAAAATAAGCTTCTAGGCTTTCAATCTATACTCCATATTGGAATAAGCCGCATATGTTAAATACAAGAACTAGCATATTCCAAGGCTCTATTGGCTTGGTGGAATAAAATATCCGTCGTGCCGTTTCGAAACATGCATTTAATATGCCCACAACAGCTTCCCTTTGTTTTAGCTGAGAAAAATGTGACCTAGTTTACGTCTCCCTATTCATGCTTCGAGTCATCCACTCTTGAGATCATGATGCCCCTACAACTTTTCCATGCACAAGTGCTGCAATGACCAATAGATTCTTTAAAATCTTTTCAACATCCTTCCAAATCTTCATTTGCCATATTTATTTTTATCCATATCACCTCTCATATCTCTTCATAAGATTAGATTTAACTTAGTATATCTTTTCCAAATCAATCAAAATCCTCTAAATAAATCTCAAATCTTCTTCCATATCTTCTTTATATCAACTATATCTCCTTGTATATGATCTTGAAATCATTAGTAACATAATAGAAGAAACATCTTGCTTTATTGATGGTCTAAGTTCCATGTCCAAGGATTGCCTATACCTCTTCTTCATTTTTTTTTTCATAATGAATTTTCACTCGTAATAGCTTACATATTACCTTTTGTAGGAGATATTTCGAGACGGTAGGACATGCAACTTGTTCTTTGAAAGCATGTACTAGAAACACGCTAAGTCTTGTGCTCTGCTATTATATCCTTAGGAGCTCTAAAGAATAGAAAGTAATAAACCACATCTTCTTGTATCCTTTCTAAATGTTCAATTCAGTATCTTTCTAACCGATATTATCCTCATATCACAACTTGAAACATAGATTTGTTCCAATAAGTATCATTAAATTAGTTCAAATCCATCAAATCTTTTGAACAATTCTTTAACTTTTATCCTTTAAACTCTTCATGTCTACTATAAATATACATACATGTGGTTGATTCCTTTTACTACTCACAACAATAACAAGCTCCAGTGGTAAGTCTCTTCTTCATCTTTCTCAGCTTATTTATTTGTTCTTTTTTTTTTTTTTCTCTAAGCAGCACATAACTTTTTAACAATATCAACTCTTTCCATTGCTAAGTAATGATAAAATCAATCGAGTTTGGCTTCATGTCTCATAATGTGGTAATAAAAGGTGTCTTTTTGTTCTTTGTCTATTCTTCCTTTCTTTTCACTCCTCGAAACACTTCTTGGTAGATGTATTTGTACTTGATCGGGATTTCACAACATCTGCCTTGTGATCTTTTAATATTTTGGTTGTCATTATCTGCTCCTAAATCTATGGTTGTGGAGTCTTCATAAATCTAAACATTTATATGAGCTTTGTTATGCCTTACATATATCGAATAAATGACCTTGATTCATTTCGAGCATCATGAGAACAGGAATATATTTCTCCGTAATATGATAAAGTGTGCATGCAATGATTTACTCAAGTTCTAGTTATTTCAATATTTGCTAAGTCAATTGGTGCTTGAAATTAATCTTCGTTCGTGTTTGGCATTGTGAAAAATTGGTTGACATCGAGAAGAATTTTTCCATTTTGCCATGATCATGATTTGCAATTAATAGATGTAGTCTCTTATGATGACGCATCATTAAACTTTGATTCTTGATCACATTTGCTTTTTTTTTTTTTTTACATGTGGTGAGCTTTATGATTGTTTATATATACGACCTTTAGCTCTTTTTCTTTTTTCTTTTTTTCTTTTAATCTATATCGTCAACATACTAGACTTCCATGACTTCTCTTCTTGACTAAATAATTTTGAAACCTAACTTGTTCTACAGAATTTGCAACCAACTTAAGTGAATTCAATTTCTCGACAAATCTTACTTGTCTAATTCAAGAAATTGCTTTCAATTTATATAAATCACTTTGCTTTCCTAAATCATCACCCTTGGATTAGGTAACCATAACATCATGCTGAGCTTCTTCTAAAATAAATAAATATGTCTTATGAAAGACCATGATGAGAACATTTCCCATGATGTCCTACATTTTCCATGAAAGACCATAATAAGATCAAATCCGTAACAAACTTTATTATCTCCTATGCAAATATTCTTCCTTTTGAAGCATTTCTTCAACAATATTCAGTATATCTATAAATAATCTTTCTTCATATGCAAAGCTTTATGCATATCTCATCCAAACATTTGTACGTATATCTTTTTTTTTTCTTCTTTTTTTTCTTGGCTATTTTTCTTGTAAATAGATATTTCTGTATGAAAAAATGTCATATAATATCATATTCCAATTTCCATTATACAAGAATTGCACCCTCATAACATACGTATAGCACACACCCATTATATGACCTATTGATGGTCTCTATATTTGTATTTTCTCCATACCTTCTTAAGCAGCATATACCTATTGTCTATCACCCTAGTGGAGTCACCAAAATGTAGATGTAGGGTCCAATTAGAGTAGTCACGTGCATGGTGCGTAAGTTGCATGGTGCGTAAGTTACATGCTGCGTGAGTAACTTGTTACATGTATCTTCAAAGAAGTGAAGTGAGACTGTCACCTAAAGGGATGATTAGGTGAGAATAAGGTAAGGAGGAGGAATAGGTAATCTCAATGTCTCAAGTGCACAAGTGACAGATAAGGCAACTTTGGGTGTTCACCTTGTAGCTTGAGTGAATGAGATTAATTCTTTGCTTAAACGCTATTTGATCTTAGAGAGTAGAGTTTTCATAGTGGAGCATCGTTTCTTTGATCTCTTTAAGAGTTCTAAATTGTGAGGAAATGCTGGGTATTTATAGGCACTTGGGTATGATGGCATTTGTTGGATCATCTAGGTGATCAACGGATAAGATAGAGTTTGCTTAATTCATGGTTATCCAGAATAAGCTAATGAGCCTAAAGCCAATAGCCTTCCTTATAAGTGTATGAGCTTGCTTGAGAAAGGTAAGAACCGGACGAACTTGTCCAACAATCCCTATTCCAAGCCTACCAAGCTAAATCTCCTTAAATTATTCCAAATATGAATCGAACTCCTTATGCCCTATTATTTAGCCCAAATAGTTAAACCTAAATAAATAATATAGCAATTTTCAACCCTTTATAGTCAGTATCCTCCCAAATCATCTCATCCCATGTTAATGACATGGACATTAGGAAAACAAACACACGGCGATTGATATCATGTACACTATGGGGTGGGTCCGAATAACTAAATGATAGTCAAAAGTTGAGTAGAGATTCTCGTGCATCGATGATGGCTATGATGCGCCAACACCTTACATGAGCTCGAGTTATATTTAATATAATGCACAAGTACAGCAAGAGGTTGCTTGCCACTAGTCCATGTTTAAATGGCCTAAATAAGAGCACTTTAAGGTCTCGGCTCTCCAGGAAGGGAAGAATAAAAGCTTGAGAAAGAAAACAAAGAAGTTTCTATTATTGCTGATTGATCATGTGGCTATTACAATCGAGAGTATATATATAGCCCAATTAGGGCAAGTCTTAGGTTACTAAAAATTACAAGAAAAGATATTTACTAGAAATGGGAAACAAATATTATATAAGGGTAAATTTGTAAAATAGAGAAAAGAATATTCTAGCACAAATGATAGCATGGATGTTAGAAGATGGGATGTGTGTCGGTTGCTTAATCCATAGTCATGGGTATGCATATGGTTTCGAGTTGAACTATTGAGGTTGTCATTAAAGAAACAACTCGATAGCTCGGAGACTGTTTGCTCAAACTTTGGGATCTAGGCAATTTGGCATAAGAAGGTTGGTTGGGCATTAGGTTGGTCACTTCTTTATTGGCTTTTTCAAAGGGGTCTTGTGATGAGTGAGAGAGAGATTAGAGTGAAAGGGCTTGAGAGGTTTGGTAGATCGAATTAGAGGAATTACTACTCTTCATATGTCTACTTCCTTAAAATAGCTAAGCATACTAAGTTGGTAAGCCTAAGAGCTCAGGATCGAGTGATTGAGCCTTGATCCTTATTGATAGGGATCATAGGTCAATCACATACTCTCGAGCTCCAAGACTCGCTAGTTCTGTTTACTGAGCTATCTTAGGGAAGTTAAACCTTAAAGAGAAATGCTTTATCTATCTCGACTTGCCGAGCTATCCCATCCTAACCTCTCTTTATCTCATTGTTAGAACCTTTAATGTGTCTAACCTGTTGTTGAGCCTACCTCTCTATGTCACATCAATCTAAATTTGAGCAATGAATTTTCTTACTGTCGAGTTGACAAACAACAGAGGCTAAGTTGCCCCACTTTCGAGTAGACTAGTCAAGATTGATTAGAAGAATGGCTGCCCACTAGACCAACCCTTCCTAAGCCCAAAATAACCGATCTATCGTGCTACTAAGCTGACTTACTTTACTCAAAATTAGCTCTGCTCGACAAAGCAGTATCATTGGGACTACAGAATGGACAAGTTGATACATGCCCTATTTTCTAGCATCCGTATTGTCCCTTTTTGTACTCAAATATCCTTTTTGTTTGTTTAAGACTTTACCCTTGCAATCTATTTCTCTTTCCTTTTCTAGTATGAATCCTTTTTTTAATTTACGCTAACTTAAGACTTGCCTTAATTGAGCCATATAAATACTGATAACATGTAACAGCTACAAGTAAGTAACATTGAATTTTTGGACATATTCCCCTCTTTTACTTCCTTCTTGAGCTTGTGTTTTCTTGTGAGAATCGAGAACTTTAAGAGCTCATATCTAGACCATTGAGTGTGGACTAGTGGCGAGCAACCTCACATTATACTTATGCATCATGTTAAGTATAATTTGAGTTTTTATGAGGCATTAGTGCATCATATTCATTGTTAGTGTATGAAACCCTTACTTAACCCTTGACTTCCATTTATCTTTTGTGTTGTCTTGAGCTTAAGACCTACCTTGATTTATGTGATATTGGTAGCTGTGTTTTAACCTTCCTAATGACCCATATCACCTAGCATCCCCTCAGAGTAGTTTGAGATTTGGGATCGAATCTTACTCAAGTTTGGGTTGCTTATCCTCATGGATATATGGTAAAAGAACGGCAATGTTGAAAGAGTCTAAAACTCCATGCCCTTTGGGAAGCTCTACTTTATAAGCATTTTGATTTATCTTCTTGACTACTTTAAAAGGTCCATAAGCCTTTGGAGACAACTTGCTCTTCCTTAAGCCTATGAACTAGTCTTTACTAAGATGGACCCAAACTAGATCCTTGGGCTGGAACTCTCTAATCTTTCATCCTTAGCCTCGCTTTTTGTGCTTCGAAGTAGGTCAGATTAGATGCTATATTATCTTTTGGTTCATTGCCTTGATGGCCCTTGATCGTTGATAGCTTGCTCATCCTTGGACTAGTTTGGGGGCAGTACCTAATCAAGTGGAAGCTTAGGGTTGAAACTGAAGGTGACCTCAAATGGTGATTGACTCATGACATTATGTGTAGCCAACTCAATTATGGGTAGACACAAATCCCAATTAGTCTGGTTTCGTCTAACAGTAACCTAGAGCAACATCCCTAATATTTGATTATAGCTTCTGTCTATTCATTTGTCCGAGGATGGTAAGATGTACTAAACATCAACTTGGTGCCTAATCGCTTCTGTAGTGTCTTCTAGAAATGACTTAAGAACTTTAGATCCTGGTCAAACAATATAGTTTAAGGTACTCCATGTAGCTTGAACACTTCCTATAAAAAGAGAATAGAAATAGTCGAAGCATTGTTAGTTCGAGCTCATGGCACAAACTGTGCTATCTTATTGAATTGATTCATGACCACTATGATAGAGTCCTTCTTACGAGACGTCCTTGGTAAACCCATATAAAATCTATACTTAGCTTTGACCATGGTTTGGTTAGAATAGGTAATGGTAGATATTGTCCTTACTTAGCTCGACTCCTAGCCTTTTTATAGGTAGTATACCTCTCTAGCATAGCTGATACATCTTCCATTATCCTTGGCTAAAGAAACCTAGAAGCCAATACTTCATGGGTCTTGTGCTTGCTAAAATGGCTAGATTGTCCTCCTCCATACGCCTCATGCACCAATAGTTCACTTATAGAATAGGTCGAGATATACAACTTTCCTTTTTTGATTAAGTATCTATCCTCCCTTTGACAATCATCAATAGCTTAGCCCTTTTTACATCTAGTATAGATTGGACCGAAGTGTGGATCCTCAGCATATGAGCTCTTGATTATTGAGAAACCAAGGAGTTTCGTTTAGAGCTTAGTTAAGAGGGCATGTCATCGTAACAGGGTGTTAGCTACTATATTGTTCTTGCCATTTTTATAATTGACGACATAAGAAAATCCCTCCATAAATTCAACCCATTTAGCATGTCTTTTGCATAACTTGGGTTGGATCTTTAGATACCTCAATGACTTGTGGTCAGTGTAGATCACAAATTCCTTTAGCAGAAAGTAATGTTGCCAAATTGTTTGAGCTCGGATTAAGGAATAGAACTCCTTGTAATATACTGAGTAGTTGAGCGTAGCTCCTCAAAGCTTTTTGCTAAAGTAAGCAACAGGTCGGCTTTCTTGCATTAGTACGACACCTATGCCTAATCTAAATGCATCGCATTTTACCTCAAACGCTTTGTTGAAGCTTGGGAGAGCTAGGACAGGAGCAGTAGTCAACTTCTCTTTCACCTCTTTGAAACTTTGCTACTCCTTCTCTTCCTATCTAAACTCTGCATTCTTCTTAGATAACTTAGTAAGAGGGAGCACAATGGTATTGAGATTCTTTATTAAGTGACAATAAAATGACACTAAGCCATTGAAGCTTTAGACGTCAGTAAAACAGGTTGGCACTAACCATTCAGTAATCTCTCTTACCTTCTCCTCATCAACTTGTATTCCTCCTCCACTTACAACAAAACCCAAGAAAATTACTTCAATTTTGCAAAAGTTACACTTCTTTAAGTTAGCGTATAGCTTTTTAGCTCGGATCCTAGAGAAAATAGTTTCGAGATGTTGATAATGCGTCTCCAGGTCAGGGTTGTAAACAAGAATATCATTAGAGTAAACAACAACAAACTTTCCGATTAGTTCTCAAAGCACATGGTTCATGAGCCTCATGAATGTGCTTAGTGCATTTGATAATCTGGATGGCATCATGAGCCATTCATACAAACCATGGCAAGTTTTAAATGCGGTCTTCCACTTATCTCCATCTTACATTTTGATATGATGATATTTGGATTTGAGATCAATCTTGGAGAAAATCCTTGCTTGGTGCAACTCATTAAGCATGTCATCAAGTTGGGGTATAGGATGTCTGTACTTGATAGTGATTCGGTTGATAGCTTGGTTATCTATACACATTCATCATGTGCCATCTTTTTTTGGCACTAATAAAGCTGAAACTATATAAGGACTTAAGGATTCGTAGACATATCCTCTCTCCATCAATTGTTAATTTACCTTTGAAGCTTAGCATCTTGCTTAGGGTTTAATCGATATGCTAGTTTGTTTGGAAGTGTGGCCCCTTGGTTGTTGGTTTATCACATGCTCAATCCTTCGGATTGAGGGTAGCCCCTTAGATAGTTCTTTGGGGAACAACTTGACAAAATCGTCAAGGAGACAATTCACCTCGGTAGGAAGTTCAACATTCAATGCCTTCAATTTGAGCAACCTCTTGACCAATAGGAAGTTCAGATCTTCATGCTTCATCTCCCTTGACAGCTTTACACGTGCATTGCTAGGGTCTCCTTCTTTAGAGTTCGGCTAAGTTGAGCTTTCATAATCTTGACTTGCTCTGAAGACATGAGACTCAATCTCACCCATCTCCTCTCATGCCCAAAAGAACAAGTATTCCTCTTCCCATCATAGATCACATGTAGGTCAAACATCCATGGTCTTCTAAGAAGAATATGTGAAGAACTCATGGGTAACACATAACAGAGAACCTCATCTTGATACTTTCCAATGCAGATCTATACTGTAACTTGCTTAGTCACTTATAAGGCTTCCTTATCATTGAGTCAATGTAGCTTGTAAGGTTTAAGGTGAGATGTGGTCGACAACTTTAATTGTTGAACCATAAATGTAGACGTTGTGTTGGTACAATTGTTGTTGTCAACTATGAGTGCGCACAACATCCCCTTAACCTTACACTCAATGTGAAAAAAGTTCTTACCTTGATCGTCCTTAGGTGTTAGACTTACACTCATTACTCGTCTTAGTACCATGGTTGCAAGCATGAAATTACCTTCTTCAATGTATATGACTTCCTCCTCCTTGAATAGGTTGGCTTGTCTAGTTTCTTTCGATTCTTCCACCTCCTTGTCAATATTATTGACCTCGATGTTTGGTACCTCTCCCTCACTATCATTATCCTTTGATTTGAGCACTAACTTGCCATATGTCAAAATCCTTAACACTTGAAACACTTAATCTCACTCATTATTTGATTTGAAATCTATCCCTCCTCAATTTCCCTTAGGACTTCCTTTTCTTCTGCTTGGATAGTTGAAATAAGCCATATTTCACTAGTCTTGCTTAGCTCTGAATGTAAAGGTTTACTCAGAACAAGTTAGCTTAGAGTCGCTCAACTAACAGGAGCTTAGAGTCAATTCATTCATCGTTGTTCTATCCTCTAGGTAGCTTAGATCACTTCATTTAAGGACCCAATATCTCTCTCATCCAAAATATCACCAATCTCATATAGTTTGGTCTTCGGGTTCCATAACTTTACAACAAATCATTAGCATTTGAAATTCTTTCATATAAGCATCAACACTTGAGCCTTCTTACCTCAACCCTTGTAACCACTTAAACATATACTACAAATAATAACTTAGGACAAACCTTTTTTTCATCTCTCTCTTCATCTCATCTCAGTCCCTTCTCTCCTTCTCTTCACTAGGTAGCTTGTAAATTGTTCCATTATAGGGTGGCATATCCTGTGAATTCTAAAATGATAAGTCTCACCTTAGCATTCTGAGGAACTTTGTGACACTCAAATTGCTTCTCAATTTTATCTATCTAATCTAAGTAATCCTTAGCATCACCACTACTAGAAAATCTTATAACCTGCATATTTAGGCCTTCTACTTTAGGAGTTTGGACATTTTTCTCTTTTACCTCATATAATTCTTCTTCCTCATTGCCTAATACCTCACCTTCCTCTTTTATCTCATCCATGGCAAGTCTTTGTTGAGCAATTTTATCTACTCCTCCAGCTCGATGGGGTCAAATTGGGAAATTAACTCGATTAGGCTGGTCATTTCCCTGTACCAGTGTTATATTCATTCGACCTCTATTCGAGCCTCCCTTAGGTCGCTGCCTATCTTCATGTATGGAAGTCACCAGGTTAGTTACTAGATTGGTAAGCCTATATCGCCTTTCATCTGTTGACTGGGATGAATAATCCCCTTGTTGGCCTTAACCATTTTGAGTGTCACTCTCCTAATTTCCAAGAGTTCCTTGAACACTAGAATCTGATATTTTTTAGGACTTTAATGAACCACCATGTCTAATCAAAATCTCATCTAAATCACACAAAACCTTCATTGAAGTCTAACCTCAAACTTCAACTTAACAACACTTGCTTCAATTAAGACCAAATGCTATCAATAATACTTAAGATGGTTGTAGATCAACTACACACACTCTTTCGTAAGTACAGAAACAGGGG
Organism: Lumnitzera littorea; assembly: GCA_024138015.1. Classification (NCBI taxonomy): domain Eukaryota; kingdom Viridiplantae; phylum Streptophyta; class Magnoliopsida; order Myrtales; family Combretaceae; genus Lumnitzera; species Lumnitzera littorea. The sequence continues at coordinate 68,264,381 of JAMXBB010000011.1, read as the reverse complement.
AAAATAGAGCAATCTTACATTAACTCCCCAATATTTAAAACATCACACTAAAACCTACTACGTACGACCATAATAGTCTAGTCCTAAATACAATATACTTCACACAACAACATTATAGCATAAACACATAAGAACATACAATGCTAAAAACTTATATGAATATAGTTAAGCTTTGATACCAAGATAATACGGATATTAGGGAAAGAAACACATGGTAACCTATATCATGTAAACTAGGGGGTGAGTTGGAACTGCAAGATGGTTTGGATAATAAAATGATAGTCGAGAGTTAAGTAGGGGTTCTAGTGTACTGATAATAGATATGACGTACCAACGCCTCATATGAGCTCAAGTTATACTTGATATGATTTATAAGTACAAGAAGAGGTGGCCCGCCACTAGTCCACACTCAAATGGCCTAGATAAGAGCGCTTCAAGGTCTTGGCTCTCTAGGAAGGGAAGAATACAAGCTTAAGAAAGAAAATAAAGAAGTTTCTATTACTACTGATTGATCATGCGGCTATAATAATGGAGAGTATATATATGGCTCAAATAAGGCAAGTTCTAGGTTACTAAAAATTACAAGAACAGATACCTACTAGAAATTGGAAACAAATACTATATAAAGGTAAATCTGTAAAATAGAGAGAGAATATTTTGGCACAAAAGATAGTATGAATGTCAAAAGATGTGACGTGTGTCAATTGCTTAATCTGTGGTCCTAAGTGTACGTATGGTTTCAAGTTGAATTGTTGAGGTCGTCATCAAGGAAATAACTCGGTAGCTTAGAGACTGTTTGCTCAAACTTTGGGAGCTAGGGAAATTGGCATAGGAAGGTTAGCTTAGCATTAAGTCGGTCACTTCTTCATTGGCTTCTTCAAGGGGTCTTGTAACGACAAAGAGAGAGATTAGAGTGAAAGTGCTTGGGAAGTCTAGCAAATTGTATCGGAGGAATTGCTGCTCTTTATGTGTCTATTCCCCCAAAATAGGTCTATGGACCAAGTTGGCAAGCCCATGAGCTCGGACCAAGTGATTGGGCCTAATCCCTATCAGTTAATTGCTCATTCCCTAACATTAGTAGTTAAGTCAATTACAATTGTTTAATTGATCTCTTGTTACACTAGTTAGTAGCTTCATTGTAACATTGTCCCCTTTTACTAACCATTTCAAACACAATTTTCTCATATTGACAACACATTAAGTCGCCATGATGAGCTTAGTACCTAACTCTATCCAAAGTTAAGAAATATTGTGCACCATATGCTTGCTTAACATGTACATCACAACATAATAATTATTTAAGCTAAATAATAATTAATGAACTTCTCACTATCCTGATAAATGCCCTCCAACAAATAGTAGCAGCTAAGTATCTGTTGTCTAGCTTAACTGCTTAACAGAAATGGAAATTATTCAACACCTATAACTAACAGAGAAAGTTAGCCTCAAATTCACTTATCAATTAATAACTTTAACTTTAGAAGCAACTCCATCTTTAATGCTTTTAGTCTTGACCTACGGAAGTTCATAAATTCTCTAAATAACTCAATATAGGAAAAAAAGGAAACGAACCATATTAGGTTAGTCTATTGATTGCCAGCTATACATTGACTAATCATAACCTCTACAAAGATTAGCTTCCTTCTCTCTCAAGGTTATAAAAACTCATACTTTTTGGGTTTCTCTCTTAGGGTTCTAATCTTGGGTGATTTCAAGCAATTTTAGGTGTCTCAATCACTTACTGTTGAATAAAACCACTCCTTTATTCATAAAAACTAATATTTTTATAAAACTTCTTATTCAAATCACATATCAATTGTTGAATTCACTAAAACTAAAATCAATCAACTCCTAAGGTTTCTAGGTTAGGGATTTAATTTATGAAGAAAAGAAAAGAACTTCAATTATTGAATATCTTATTGTGAATTTTCATAAAATTGAAATCTTCTTGAGATATTAGTGAACTTTGAAATTGTCTCCTAAAACTCTTGTCTAAGTTAGTTTCAATGGAAAGATATGTGATTACGATAAAGAACTTGATTACAACTTACCTTTTTATTAACCATTCTTGTCATGTATCCTCTTTTGGATCTCTAAAAAGATAAAGCAATTTACTTGGCTGAGGAAGTGTCTCTAAGGTTTCTTTAAGAAGATTGATAAAAATGATAGGAAGGACCAATCACCAGGATTCTTAGGAGTATCTTTCTTCACCATTAATCATAAACCCTAGTTAAGAAAGTGTCTTTAAGGTTTCTTCAATGTTAGTGGCTAACGTATCAGAGTAAGGGACTTCGAGTTTAGATCGTATTTAGTGAAAAGCTCTAAACACAGGGAAAAGAAGACTACCACTTCTCTTTCATTTTGAAGTATTTTTAGAGGCATTTCATCATACTATTTAAAATAAATTTTTCCATCAAAATTTACTTGAAGTATGAAGTACTTGTTTTTCATCTCTTGTTTCAACTCCTAAGTAACTTCTCTCTTAGAATGATTGCTTTACTATACCTTTACATACTTGATTATGTGTTGTCTTAGAAATTGTTATTATGCGTCTACTATCCTTATTGGATACTTAACATGAGTCAAGTTCAGCTAAGTATTAGGTTGCTCCAATTGTGCCAACTACTTAAGATTTAGGTTGTACATTGTAATAAGGATACATGAAACCTGTTATGCACTTTGGTGATGTTGAGTGAAAAGTTTAACCTTTAGGTCATTGTATCAACTCTTTCCAATATCTCAATTGGTCTAATATACCTAAGGCTTAACTTGCCTTTTATGCTAAAATGCATTGTTTTCTTTAATAGGCGATATCTTTCAGGAGACATAATAATCTACATAGAAATTCTAAGTAAATTATTATACATAGCAAATATATTACTATCAAACTCTTTAAGCTCCCAAAATAAGCTACAAATGAATTCTTACGATTATGCACATTAAGCTTAAAACTATCCAATAACTTATAAACCAAGTTAGAAATTCCTTATGCTCTTGCTCATTGTTGGGGCTTAAAGACATGGGATCATTATCATACTATGAATATGTGGCAAATTATTATGTCCTAGATTTGACAAAAATGGATTCTCAAGATCATACATTTTTTTGTTGTCCTTTTACTCATTTAATTTAGGCTAAGATTGCATCAAATTCTTTAATATCATTAATCTCTTTAATATAGAGCTTTTAGTAGCTATTCATCTAATAGTCTAATCTCCCATGCATCTAAAGCCAAAGAACATTAGTAATAATATCAATTCTTTTCTAGGAAATATGCAATTCTTAGTTGACAGTAAAAAATGATGGTTTTTTAGACATGACAACAACAAAAATTAACAATGTTTGATTTTAAGTAAAATTTTCTTTTGTGCTTTTAATCTCTTTAAGCCAATCGATTTTAAATATAATACCAAAAACACAAATTCATGTCTCAAATTGTTACTTACTTCACTAGGAAGATTTAAATTAAATGCAAATTGGATAATGGTGAGTTGGAAATCAATTAGTACAGGTATTCTTCAGGATCTAGCAGAACACTTGGTATTTTCTTTTGGGAATAAATTTAATTGTAAATCAACTAAAAATGTGGAGTTAAAAAGGCGATAGAACTCAAATAATTTAATATAACAAATGTTAACATTGAAGTGGATTTTCCTTCTTATTAGAATGGCTACGTAATAAGGTGTACCTTAGATGGGATGTGTTCTAAAATGTACGAATGATGCGAAAGCTAATAAATAAGTTAAAGACATTAGTAAGTTACATCTACAATGAAGCTAATAGATCAATTAATCATTTGATAAATCAAATCAAGAATTTGAAGCCGATCATTTCTTTTTATATAATTTTTCCCATTTAGATAGTTCAAGCCCAAAATTTCACCTTTTCTCATTCAACTTTAGCTCACTTAGAATTTCTTTGATTTCGGATGCCACATACCTATTCTAAGGTACCACAATTCTATGCTCCCTAAAAATGTGGAAGCATTGATTTGTATACGTAATTGGTTGCAAGGATATACTTATGAAGGTGGTTTTTTACTTTAGTAAAATTTCATTTAAATGTATAATTTTAAGCTTTTAATATTTGTATTTAAGTACATGTCTTATTTGGTGAATTGTAGATAATGAAGAAGAAACTGACACAACTTCATCAAATGGAGACTCAAATTTGGTTGTTGATGAATGATAATTGATGGACATAGAGAATGAGGAGGAGGATGAATGATGAGTTGATGATGGTAGTACGTTTAGAAGTTTTAGTGTTGATTTGAATTTGATTGTTGAAAGCTTTGTAATGATTATTGGTAATTGGCATTCTTCTAACTAAATTAATATCTTTTGGCTTTATATTTTTTATATGGTATTCTTTATAAGTTTTTTTTTAATTGAATTCAATTTTACAACTAATCTTTTATATTTAAACCCCATATTGGTATCGAGATTTTATAATTTATATTTAATACTCTACTGTTTGTAAATTGGAATGCCTTTGATTTAAAATAATCAAGTAGACCATAAAATAAGGATATAATAAAAATGAAAGTATATACAACTCATCAACCTTAGCTTTTGATGAATTATGATGAGGCCTATGTAGAAAGCTTTAAATGAATTATAAAATAGTACATATAAAGGAAGATGACAAATGTTGCATGTTTGCAAGTTAGCTTGCTTAGCTCACCAATCTACGGTAGGCAAGTTGGGTTGGAAATTTTAACTCGTATATGTAAATGGGCTAATCCACTTAACTTACGAGTCAATGTTGGTTGGGGTGAATTGGCTCGTTTAACTCGCTTATACAACTCTACTTTTGACATCATTATATAATTTACAAATGAATGTTCTTAAGAAAACTCCCTTTATTTTATTTTTTAACTATTATTGATCCCTTCAGCAAAATTGTGGTGAGTAACCCTAATTATTGCTTTGTGCGTCATATCAATATAGTAATTAGGTTATGTAGTGTTTTTTTGATGTGTCATATTGTCATGGAGAACTCATGAATATGCTAGAATTGCTAAACCCTATCTAAATCCATCAAAACCCTAAAAATCACATGTATTAAAATATCCACAAATTATTATTATTTTTTTTATCAATGACCTAATGATAACTTAGCTCCTTTAGGTCTCCATTAGTTCGAATTGAAACTTTTTGAATTCAATACTGGCCAAACATTCATCCATGATCTTTAGTTGTAGTTAGTCTTTAGCAATGGTAATCTCCTCTTCCATCTCTCCCATTTGCTCATTTTGCAAGCTAATTTACCTATTCAACTCACTAATACAAGCCTTGAAAATCTTCTCCTCCTCCACTATCTTGTCACTAATAGGCTTCATTATATTCAACTTGCCTTGAACCTTAAGTATCTTGACCCTAACCTCCATAACCTCCTTTGATGTTCTCTCCTTTATTTGTAAGCTACCTTTAGATTAGATGAAAACTTCTCTATTCCTTAATTAGTTGCTTGTAAGTCTCTTCGTAGGTGATTAGCTTTACCTTCAATAGCCTTTAAGTGCTCTTATTTTGCCTTAGGCTCCTTAACGATACGCCAATCATCCTTGGCCTAAGTAAACCTTACTTACTCATGAAGCTTATAGTTTTGTATTAGAATCTTATTTACCCTTTTTTGTAACCGTTGTATATGGCTTATTTTGGACCGCAAAACCTCGTGCCAATGCGTATATACCATTGGGCACTTGCAAACATATAACCGAAAGTGAAACTAAGGCGCAATCAGTCCTTTAAAAGAAGACTAAGCCAAGCTTTAACACTTATATTATAAAGGCTTGAATAAAGGCGCTCGTTGATCTCTACATCCTAGTTGTTTGTAGAAAGCATTACCTTTGACAGCAATCCATCACACATTGCCCCATCTCCAAAAGCTACATGTCCAAGGCGAATATTCTTGTTTAGAAACAAACTAAGGGCCCTTAATGGGCTTAGAAGAGGGGGAAGAAGGCTCCTTAAACTTGATGCTCCTTCTGCCTTCCCACCCTTCCCCATTGTTATGCTTTTCTCTTCTCATGCTTTTTTACATTAGACCAAATGGAAGCATTATCCCTTAAGGAAGTAAGAGTACAAACTCGATCGTTCAATACAACGATAACCTTGGCTCAAGCAAAGGAAGTAGTTTGTTAAACCCCGAGCCATCTTATTGACCTCTACCTTTTTAGGCTTCGAAACCCTTTTTTGTTTGTCTATCATCATAGAAGAGGGAGAAGTTAATCACATACCTTGAGTAGCTTAACCTCACACCCCTTATGAATTAGCCTAAAGAGATAAAGGAGCTACACCTTCCACTTCTTCTTATAGAAAGCCTGGGCCTTCTAAGCCCCTTTGTGCTCATAATCTTTAGAGCCATCTCTATAAAAAAGTTAGGCCACTATGAGTTTGTAACAATACTGGAAGTAAGACAACACATTGTTTCGAAAGAAGTATCTTAGGGTTTTTAAGAGATACACTCTTATTACTTTCTTGTGGGTCTCCAGTGGCACAATGCTAAAAATAGGACATTTGTTCTGCTTGCTTATTACTTCACTGTTCAACACTTTTGAAGTGGAAGACCTTAAAGGTGATAAGTAAGCATGCAACTCTCAATAGCTATATCAATGTTGAAGCCTACTCTTGCCACTTAAACCTTAACCTTCAGAGAATCTATACCAGATGGGGGGTGGGTGGGGAGGAGGTGGGGTATGGTGTAGGGTAGGAACTTAAGGATCTCTTAGGTTAATGGCATTAGTCCTATACCTTACCCAATATGGAAGAAAGTATTAAAATGACAAAGAAAGTTTAAAAGTTCCTTTAGAAGAGGAAAAACTTCAATTTCAAAGAATGAAAGTTTATAAATTGCAAAATAAAGAAAATACATTGCTATAAGTTCCTTTTTATAGAGAATAAAGGTCTTAAAAATGCAAAATATGTGAATGTGTGGTTAGAGTATAATAGAGCTCAAGGAGTACTACTACCTTTACAACCATCATGTCTTTTAGCATATAGTGCATATAGTCAAGATTGCTTACACTACTACAAGCACCATTATGGTAGTATCTGTAAAGTCATGCTCAATCTTGATTAGCACATGTTCATTGGGAGAACTGTAATGGAACAGATTAATGCTTGGAGATAAGTTAAATTAAGGGATCGGCATTTCAAAAAGTTCAAATAAGGGATTAACACTTCAAAAAGTTCAAATAAAGAATCAACATTTACAAAGCAGTTTGGACAATAGATTCATAATAATCAATCCATAAAATTGTTTGAATTACTTTAACAAACATTAATCTCTTATTTGAACTCTTCAAAATGTTGATTTTTTGTTTGAACCACTTTGTGAAATATTGATCACTTATTTGAATTTTTCCAAATATTAATCTTCTATTTGAACTTATCCTTAAATATTGATCTCCTCCATTGTGATTCTCCGTATTCATTACATTTAATGAGCATAGTAATGCTTGTAGAATAAAATCGAGTTGGGCATCATGGTATAAGCTAAATAATTGGAATGTTAGAAATAACAATAGGCAATTAATAGATAATACACAATTGTTGTGCAAAACGTACTCTATATGGCTCTACCCTTACACTTGAATGGGGTCCAAAGCAAGGTTTGGATTGGTCAACTTAACTACATGACAATACCTCTCCCTAACTACAATGTGTTACTCCTATTCTAAAATAGTTTGACTTAGTTACTGCCTAAGCACTCTCACATTGGATGAGTACCTTGAATGGCAAATGGTAATTTTACACTATTTCAAGTCAGTTTTCTTTGAAACGACTGAGCCTTGAAACCCAAACATGCTTAACTCTATATCTATGCCTCACTTGGGTTTAGTGCTATAAAGTACTCATAAGAATCGTAGTTGATAACTCATATTAAGAAACAGTCACTTTGGGTTAACTTATCACCTCTTGACTGAGCACCCTCTCAACCATATCATGCAACGGCTTCACTTAAGGGCTTAGATACCCGACCTAAGTTACTTCTCCTTGCTGATACCTAGTGGCAACGAAAGTGGAACGTAAGTGCTAATAGCGCATTTTGCCCTAGGCCTCTAAGCTTAGGCTCAGACTATAGCCATGTTGCTATAAGGATAATGGGAGCACATTGAATAGATTAAGCAACTAGATCATATCATAAAATCTTCTCTAATGGTATATCTAGAGATATGAAGAACTAACTAAAGCCCTTAAGGAAAGAAAGGAAAACCCTAGTCATTTCCTATAATTCTGTTGTTGATATTCTTAATCACCTCAGTAACTTAAGTGTCATAGTGTAGATGCTAGAGCCGCTTTTAGTGCCTCCAATCGTTCATGCTTGTTCCTTATGTAGGCATAATGCACAAGCATTAGTTCATCTGCAAGCCCATGCTTCCCCTTGTCGAGAATTCAGTAATAACACACCCCATTAGTCATCACTTGCTCAATTCCTTAGAAATATACAACATATACATGTAGTGCCTGCACAAATTGCAAAGCCATTTAAATATGAGAACGTCACATATTTCAATGACATCATTTGCAATATTTATCATTCGTGCTATAGCTTTATTTTTTGCCCCGCCCTTCACATTCTTTTTCCCTCAAGAAGCCCATATTACTAATTTAATTACTAAGAAATCATAAAATAGCTAAAAAAAAACATAGATAAGGATAAGCTTTTGAATACTAGATCCGCAATATTAAGTTTCCATTAACTCAAGTCGCTAATTGGAATATGTTATATATCAAAAGCAGACTTTAAAAACATATACCTATATGAACTATTACAACCCATTACTAATATAAAGTACGGAACTTACATATTATAAACCAAAGACAAAGCTAACAAGTTCTTTTTCACCACATGACTTTATTTATCTCATAAGGACAACTAAATGTATACTAGGGCTTCCACCAGACTAGCCAAACCTAAAGTTGGATGACCACGATTACTTTGGGACGTTATACTTCCCTAAACACATCGGTATTTGTTCCATCTTCTTCTTCTCCTCCTTGGATGGCAGCTTGACGAAATCACTATTTGCTTCCATCGTCGGCTCCAAGTTGATAGTGCTCCGATCATAATTACATCCCATTTGATTATGATGGTCATAAGTATCAATCAAATATCCAGTCCCATTATTGCTCTCACCAAAAGCATTTGGATTTAAATAATAGGCAATAGGGTCTTCATAATATTTAGGACTGTCATTTTGGAAAATCCAGTTATTTGTAGAAGGAAAGGTGTTAGAGAAATTTGGCATGTTTACGGTTGGACTATTGAACGTTTGGATATTATAGGATTCAAATAGCGATGGTTCTTTCTTATTAACATTTTCTTTCTGATGAGACGAAGTTATGTTATTAATGTAATTCTGCAAAAGATCGGAGCTTTTTGAATTTGGATTGGCGATTTTTCTCTTGGAGAATTGCTTTCTTTTTGTTGCATTCCAGTGATTCTTGATGGCGTTCTCGGTCCTACCAAGCAACCTCTTTGTGATATCCGCCCATTTGTTGCCCAACTCTTTGTGAGCTTCAATTAGAATTTTATCTTCCTTCTCACTCCATGCATCCTTCTACGATTGGAAATATCAAAAAAGTTCTCATTTACATATTTAGAATGGTCATGCAACGAATACCGGCAAATTTCACCCACATCTCTTTAACTCTTGCGCTATCTACTTATGCTAAATTTCAGAAGTTTGAATTTACATGCCTTCTAGATTATACTTTTATTATAGTCATTAATGACATTGTTTAAAATCATTATATAGTCTTACATATGAAGAAGGAAGTAGATTTGGTGGGTTGCATTTATTTTTAGATGTCCTTTCAATTAAATTATCAGGATATAGGATTTTAGGATCTACCAACAAAAAGGATGGCGTATACATGGGTCTGACTTTTCTATATGCACATAATAAATAAATATATATATATATATATAGAGAGAGAGAGAATGCAATTATTTCTAGACACAATCTATGATACTATTTTTTCCCTTGCGCATGTCCCTAGAGTATGTTTACTAGTTATCCTCAAAAAAGAAATTAATGGTAAGATTTACGTTTTCTTTGCTTTTGTATCCAAAAGATATAATTTAATTTGGTATATTAGGGGATCCTAACATGCCTTCATCAAAAGTACAACATGAATAAAACAAGGAAGTACAGTTCACTTCCCTTATTACGGTCAAATACTATTATTACTAATATAAGTAATGGAGATACAACAATAAAACTGCAATATAGAAAAGAAAAAAGGGACAAGAATAAAGGCAACACATGCGTATACTTTATACAAGGAATGTGGCATTAAAATTTGAACGTAAGGCCCTAATATCCTATAAACAAGCATGAGATTTAAGCTGAATGCATATACTTGTGAAGGGAAAAAAAAAAGAAAAAAGGTAATGGCAATGCAAAAGTCCACTTTATCCGACAAGGACAAAAGCACGATATTCGGAGTTCATGTCTTCCGCAACGATTGATCTAGTGTTAAAAATATTGAAGGAACATATCATGACTGTATATTCGGATAGTATCCTTTGGAGTTGTGATGTCTTAACAAGATGATTGGATGTATTTTTAATCATTTATGGCCACTTAGTAATGAGGCATGGTGGTAGAAATCAAGGTCTACTTTAGCGCTCATGGCTAAACATATAGTTGTATTTTCGCAAATGCAATTACACTACAAAAAGGGTTTTGATGGTTAGCTAAATAGTGATAGAAAAACGTAAAAGATCAAAATGCAATGTTTTCACTTAAACTTGGACATCGGATTCAACTAGTTTGGAACTGGTCCTGAACCACTAGTTTACCGATCGGTAATACAATGAATCGTAACCGGCCCATGAGCTAGTGATTTCAGGTTAATTCATTAAGTACGGCGGTTCAAGAGTCGGTTCGAAATCTTTGAACCGTTTTTTTTTAATATTTAAATTTTTTATTAATTTTTTAATACATTAATAATTTTTAATAATATGATCTCATTTCTCCTTTTTTTTTAAAGTATATTAATTTATTAATAATTTCTAATTTTTTTTATTAATTTTCGATTTAATGTGATTCCAACTTTTTTTTTATATTTTCCCCTCAAATTTTATTTTATTTTTTCATATTCAAGTCTTTAACATTTGATAAATTTTACAAAAAATGACTTATATTAATTAAAATTTAATTTTCTATCTATCATTAACACATAATTAACTTATAATTAGTCATTTATCATTAGTTTAATGATATTATTGTTAAAAAAAATTGTTCTTTACAATTGTAAATAAAGTAGTTTTGTCATGCAATAATTTATTAAATATTATCAAATTATTTTTTTCGACTTAATGATATCTCTTTTCTTTTTCTCTCTTTTTTTTTTTAAGAGGGTGAATTGGCTCGGCCGGGTTGACTCGCCGGTTTAATGGTGGGTCAGCTTGGTAATTTACGACTCACCAGTTTAGGCGATTCTGCCCTCTTGAACCGCTTGGGCTCTTAAAGCCTGGCGCTTCGCCAAAGCAGTTTGGCTAGCCTACTTTAAAGCCGGGTTGTTTCACGATTTGAAACCGGCCCTTGCCTAGGTCTACTCTCACTATTTCCACTTATTAGGTTTTTAAGAGATACATAGCACGTAAATTTCAAATGCGATTTGTTACGATTTAATCTAGTTAAGCTCAATATACAATAAAGTTACAAAACATGTAAGACATATTATATAAAAACTAAAAATATTAGAATTTATAGTGAATTATCCATAAGATTATATGGTAGTAGAACAATATAATTTCTTCTATATATATATTTATGGATCTACACACACACATATATCTCAACAGATACATGTATATTGAAAAAAGATAACAATTCTTAAAAGGTTAGAATAGTATACGAATATAGTTGTTAGAATCGTGATTTTATCTATGCAATTCTACGAATTTAGGATTTTAGAAAGTTTTTTCAAAAGAACTCATATATAAAATTATTTTTATGTAGAAATTTACCTTATTAACTGAGTTTATTTTTAAACTCGGTAAAAACTTATATTTTAAATAAAATTTATTGATTCTACATAAATGGGTTGAATGGGCTAGAAAATAAAAAAAATACAATTAAGGTTTTATAAGTCATCAGCTATTAGGTCATTACTTTATCTTCTCTATTCTATTTTAATTTTTTCTTTTTTTTTTCTTTCATTTTTAGTCCATTATTTTATATTCATTGCCTTAGTCTAGGTTTTAGCTCTAATGGCAAGATTATGAGGAAAACTATATATTTTAATTTATACATTAATAATTTAAAATAAATTGAAATATTTTGTTCTCTTTACTTTGTTACTCTTTAAAAAAAAATTGGAAAAAGTCTAGTTTCAACTTTATTTGTCCTTCTTTCATACTTATTAAATTATATATTATTAAGAATTTTTTTTATGAAAAAAAAACTTAATTTCTTTATTTCCATAATATATTTTAAGTTTTGAATAATTACTATAAATATATCAATAGTTTTCTTAAACTATTGTGTATATGTTGTAGAAACTCGTATGTTTCAACTTGAAGTTTTGATTCTACTAACTCTCCACTAGTTATAGGTAGAATTGTGAGTTTGACAACCTTATATATGAATATGAAGCTAATTATCTCTATATATTCATAAGCATACAAACATATGAATGCAATGTATGATTAAAAGAAAAAGACGTACATGTACACATATTATCCTTTGAGATCAAATATTTTTGGAATATACTTTGCTTGAAAAATTGTATTCTTATACCCATAAGTTCAAAAATAGATAATGATAAGAACAATAGACATGTAAGGTAGTAAAAGCGTATTGATATATTACATGTATATATTTAGTCACCTTTATGTATTCATTTATATGCATCAATAAATAATTTTTTTATACATAAATAGTTGACTAAATAAATTAATTTACCAAAAAATTTGTAATGATCCAACCAAAACTCCTTCCACTAAGGTATTATTCGTTTTGATATAGAATGTTATACGGTTATATCCCTTGGTTTAGCATTTTCTTAGGAGGTCACCCATCATGACTTAACTTGAGTACACTTTACTTTGGAATTTCAACGTACTCTAAATCATTATACCAAAAGACGTCTCGATGATTAAAGTTTTTTCACCTAGCATTTAAGGAGTACTATAGTTCACCTCCTACATAATTAACATCATCGTCAGTTTTGTTACACAGGTTTAGGATGACCATTAAGCAACTCCTCTTATTGAGTATTATTTACTTTGGCGTGGAACACCACACAACTTCACATATTGGTGTAATTGTTTCCCAAAACGTAACCTATACCGAGATTGACTTAATTTGAGCACACTTAACTTTGAGATTTCGACGTATCATAAACTGCTAAAAGGCACTTCGATGATTAGAGTTCTATCACTTAGCATTTAAGGGATATTACAAAATTGTACTTTATTATTACATATGGTAGCATGTACATGATAAGTATACATATCGGATATAGGAAACTTTATCTCCCATAGCAAGCTGGACAAATTATGCTAATTAAATGGTATGTTGATGTAAGATATGTTTTGAGAGCAAGACATAAAGAATAAAACTATCTAGATACGTTATAGGTGCGTAATTAATTACTTCCATATATCCATTGCCACACATAATAAAATATTACTATATAGAAATTCTGAATGAACAAAAAAGTTGTATGGTCCAACTCATAGAAATATTACTCAATTAAGGCATGCAATCTGTTAATATGCACTATTCATGTTTGTTTTCCAAGGAAGATAAAAGATATTTAATCATGCCATATATAATATGTGCAATTATGCAAGAGTATTTAGTCTTTAGAGTTAATGTAAGCACGGAAGATATTAGCGAAAGGGAAATAGGTAAATTAGAGGGAACCTTTATGTTAGGCTTCAAATGGTTATGCCACCTTTCTCTACACTGCTTCCCAATCCTCCCATTCAGTAATTCAGCGATACGCGACCACTTTTTCACTCCATGCTCCTCAACTAATTGAATAAGGAGCCTAAAAGATACATTTAAAAATTATTAATAACAATTAAAAGAACCATAAATAAACCCAAGATGGAAACCATCATTTGAAAAAAAAAAAGCCGCAAAATTATTAAGAGGGGCTTTTCTACAATGACGTTGCATTACTGTAATATCATAGTAAATTATATTTGATTTTAGTATATTATGCCATGAATAATAAAATAGAATCTATTGATAGATTTATGTTTGCTAAATTTTAGTAAATCATGTCATAAATAATAAAATGAAAGCCGTTAATAGTTTTGTTTTTATTGTGATGACTATGATTTACTAAAATTGAAATGATAACATGACCGTAGAATTACCATGATTACGAGCCTTTAATTTGCTAATGGAATGAATGAAGTATAGATGTAGAAAACATTGTTTGTAACATATTGGTCCTCTTGAGGCGTCCACTGGCCTTTGATAATGTTGATATTCGGATTTTTGGTTTCCTTTTTCGAAGAAACCCTTTTCTTCCTTTTTTGATTATCATCCTCCCTTTGATTCATGTTATCCACTATAAGGAAAGAGTCATCATTAGATAACTTAAGTTCATTAAACTAAGATAACAGTTATTCAATAGAGGAATAATTTGATTCATCAGCAATTGATGTTGAATTGAATAGTGTAGCCATAATTAAAGTTATTAGTGTTGCATGTACCTTGTAAACCCTGTATGGCTTCATTTTGACTGTCTTTTGGTTGTGACACAACGGTTGTGCTGTGCAAATAGTTGACACTATCGTTGAAAAATTCATTGAGATTCTGACTTGTTATTGGACCAACATGGGGTTGAAACCCTTGCAAAAGGGTTTGATGAAGACCCTTCAATGTTGATACGATGATCTAAATGATTAGACGAATTGAATAAACTTGCTTCATTGATAGAAAAGTTGAAATCAATGTTGGAACTTTCTTGTCTATAAATTTTTTCAAACAAGCCTTCATTATTAGGAACATCATAATTTTCTTTGGAAAATACATTTCCATTGAAGGAATCGTCATAGAGAAAGCTTGAAAGAAAGCACAAATCTTCTTTGTAGTTGGTGTCAAAATCCATACAAAAAATTGGAAGAGAGGATAAATAAGAGAGTTCAAACTAATGAATCATAAGAAAGAAAGGATTTTTTATGAGTGTAATGAGGGATCTATGGCTTTTATTAAAGAGAAAAAGATCACAGGACATTTACAACTCATCCCATATAATCAATGGAAGAGATTTATTATTGAAAAACAAAAAGTGGAGATTTCAAGTGACTAGTAAGCATACATCCTCACCCAAATACTAAATGCAATTATGCATACACAAAGGGCAAAATGGACCATAAGTAATAATTAGTTTGTTGCTTTGGGGAAATTCTTGGACAAATATATGATACGTGTATCACATGTAAAGGACTACCATTAAGATTTTTTCTTTCCAATTATATATTATGATTTCAAAGGAAAGGAAAGTTGAACCTAGTTACATTAGTAGATCGGTGTTTATACTATTAGACTACCATGACCTTGACGACCACCATTAAGATTAATGTTGTTAACTTTTCCTTTATAGTGTTGATCATGTATATAAATCATGGTAGAATAGGCTAAATTATAACTAATAATGAAAACTAAAATTACTTCATATTTTGTTAAATTACCAATAGATATGATAATAGATAAATTTTGCAACATTATTCATTAATTAAGGAATATATGAAATAAAAATAAATTCTTTGTTTTAAAATTATTTTTAAGCAATAATTTTTTTTTTCATTTTAAATCCTTACAAATTAAAAAAAAAAAAATCATAGATTTTACATCTATAAATTTTTCCCCCTTTAATTATATTACAACTTAGGAAGGGGAGATTTAAACTTGATCTATCTTGATAAGAGGTCAAAGTTCATGCCACTAATTAGGTAGAAGTTTATTTTTTTCTCCTTATCTAAATTAGGTAAAATTAAAAAAAAAATGTGGCATATATTTTAATGTTTTTGTAATTTATTGACATGCATTTTCTTCTTAATAAATCCATAACATGTATTGTTCTCTATTAAATGATTTATTGAATGATATATAAATGTTACATGTCATTTTTTAACTAAAAGTTGATGATTACTTAACGAAGAATAATAAAGGAGATACATTTGCAAAAAAATAAAACATATGTTTATAAATTGCAAACGTTTTTATAATCTTTTATTTAATTAATTTTTATTGATTTAGTAAATACATGAAAAAAAAAGTGAGGGAGGAAATCCTAAGATAATGATGAAATAGAAATATGGCAAGGGTGGTCATTTTTGTTAGTTTGATATAATTAAGTGAAATGAGTTAAATTGATTATGATTTTTTTGAAAAAAAATAATAATTTGTAATTGTTTGAGATTTTCCATATATTATCCAAAGCTAATTTGGATTTGTCTCTAAAAACGAATTTCAAATTAGATATTCTCATTGTTTATCACATTACAAAAAATTCAATAACGATAATGAAATATTGCATCGAAATACTTTTTTATTATGGCGATTTATTTTTTCCTAATGCAATGAGTTAGTCATTGCAAAAAAGTATGTGAATTGGTTGTTTTTTTTTTTTTTACACTATTGTAATGACATGACGTGGAAACACAGAAATGAAATTCCGTACATTATGTTGCTTAAATATAAAATTGAAAAAAATATAATTTATAAACAAAAGGTATTAACGACAAAATAGTATATATAATGAATAAATAATCATAAATTCTCAAAAGAATCACTAATAAAAAGAAGGTGTTGTAAAAGAGAGGAAAAAGGAAAAAAAAAAAAAAAAACAGAACAACGTATATGCTAATGGTTATTTTGTTGCATTAGAAATACAAAATTGTTGCATGAAAAGTATTTTGACACAATATTTCACTACTAAAACTTAAATTTCTTGTGTGTCAACTGATGCACTTAAATAGAGTTATGAAATTTTTATTTTTTGATTTCCATTTTTCAGGTATCAAACGTGATACAAGTGTAAATAATATTCTAGCTAAATTTTGATTTCTTATATATATTCATTAGGAATGAGTGACATGACATGGTCAATAAGAATATATTCTTAGTTATCTAAAATTTTAAATTTAAACCTCCTATTAAATATAGCTTTAAATGCTAGTTTCTTTTATGTATATAAAAATTCAAATAAGGTTGAAAAAATTTATTATATAACCAAGTTGGGGTATAATTAGGACTTATCTATTATTTATTGAATGCACATTCACTTTATTGGAAGATATTTTAATGGTGTTAGTAATATGGTATTATTATTTCTAAAAGAGATAAGTCTTTTGTCCAAACAATTTCAAATTTAAAAAAAAAAAAATCAATATAAATAAAAAACTTGGTAAAAACCCTTGAAAATCTACTATGTATATCTTGCAAGTCCTTTGTTTTTCCATTTTATTTTAGCATGTAGCCATATGTATTACTATAGAAATATGTTAGGCTCCTTATTTTTTTTTTGTTTTGGTCAATTATTATATCACAATTTTGGGGAGGGAGGAATTAAACTTGGTTTATTCAATTGGGATACCAATGTTCATACTACTAATCTTGAGCCATCTAGCTTGTTATTCAAATTAATTAACTAATTAATATATGTATTTATTTGTTTACCTTTTTGGTGTTGGAGGAGCATTTAATCTTTGAATCCCATAATAATATAGTTGCAATAAAATCCATTTCACTTATGATTTTTAAATTTTTCTAATGAGTTATCATTAATCACATCTTTATTTAGTTATTGTATGAATTTTTTTCCCTAAATTAAAGCTAAATATTTTTATTATATCAAACATGCATAATATCATTGTAATTAATAACTAAATTTGAGTTATCATACTTTTATGTTTTATTATGTGATACTCAAGGTTCTTTAAGCCACTAATTTTGACGTCATAAAAAAATGTTCTTCGTTTTAATTCTTATTATATGATGAGGTAACAATTAGATGAAATAATCAAATAGTTTGTACTTCAAGTAACCATTATAAAAGTTCAATTTACCCATACTTTATTGCTATAGTTCGGTATTGATTGAAAACATGAAATTTAAGCTTAGAGAAATGACAGAAAGTTAGAGATATATTATATTAGATATAGATTATTTCACTTGATCAAATATAGTTTAAATCACCTCCTACAACTAATAATTTTGTTAAACAAACAAAAAGATTAGAAAAGATGATGCCATGAATAAGCGAGATCAACAATGGATATGGCAATATTCCTTAGACATGTAAAATGATACACATCCCTTTATGTGTCAATTTGCATGCATCATTAGTAGCCATAATTAACACCTAGTATAAATGCATGTTCTAATAGAATATTAGTAGTGATGTCACTAAGTTATAACAGCCTTAACAAACTAGCTAAGTTAAATCATTCAAAATCTAGAGAGTGAAGGAAAAAATTTTCTATGGAAAATCAATCCAAAGAAAAAATTTAGAAAAATTTAAGGAAATTATTCACCAAATTCCTACAAAATTTAAAGGAAATTAGAAAAGGGGTCAAACCTCACACATAAAATGCAAGCTTCTGGAGGTTGAAGGCTTAGTAGAGCATTTTTTATAACCACTTGTTATTAATGCATGGCCGAAACTCTGATTAATGGCTTGATTATCAAATTTCAGCTTAGATGTTCATTTATATTTGAAAAAATTAAATGAATGAGATTATTTCTCAAAAATTTAACTTAACCATTATTTTAAATTATTTTTATATGTACTACTTATTATGCCCTAAAACCTAAAAGAGACATGACCACTTGCCATAGATTTTATTTAAATAATGTATGCTAAGACTTCCTAATCAATTCCTTACATAATCCAATTTTACTTTGTGGAAATGTTCATTAGCTTTATAAGACATTTATTTACACGATTAATTTATAGTAGATGATGGATGTTACACTTGCATATCTGATTGATTCTAATTTTAAATTTTGAAAATCCATTAGTTATTGAGTTTAAACACATGATGCAAATCGAAGCTAAAAGCAAATAAGATTGGTCGTAGGGATGAGTTCAAGCTTACTGAAAGCTTGAAATGAGTGATGGGAAATGTGCGAGAGAACAGAAAAGAAAGAAAACGAGCAAACCTACGAATAACTCAAAAGGATATGATGTATCAGTGAAACTACTAAGGACTCATGGCACAACTTAATATGATGCACGAGTTGATTCGGTGAGGTTACTTACTCCCTAGTCTTATTTAAGGGTTAGGATAAGAGTGAAGAAAGAGCAAACAAGCTAACGATAGCAATATTCATAAGGGGAAATATTTAGTATATGATGTGTGGCTACACGTATAGTAGGTATTCATACCTAAATAATTAGGGAAACTTATCTAAAAAATGGAAAAGACAAAAAGGGTATTATCCCAAGAAATAATGTACAAGGAATACAAAAGCATAGAAACGAATATTTAAGGAAAACTAATGATTAAGTACAGTAAATTCTCTAAGCGGGCTTGAACACATGGCAACAATGTACTAGTGATGCCCTTAAAAGATGTAAACAAATCAGTATGATCTGGATTGGTGACCAAGTAGGGGTACCGGGCAACTTTGGACTCGTCCAAGAAGGAGTGGCTAAGGACTCATATGGGATCTCTTAGCTTATTGGTATTAATGTTTTCGAGCTAGTAATTAGCTCGACCATAACTAGGTAGGGGTGTGTGAAGGGTTGGGCTGCAAGTAGAGTATTTGTCAAGTCGGCACATAATTTTCGAAAGATGTGAAGTCACTCAGTGTGCGAAGGGAATTGGTGGGCAGTAAGGAGTAACTCAGCTTTAGTGAGGGTCGGTTAGAGCAGGAGGATTCGCTTCATTAGTCCTTCTAAACTTAAGGCTTTACTGTAGGTTAAAGGCTCAGTAGTTTAATTCTCATCATTCCCTCCTAATTGATTAGGATTTGGGATCAAATCCTATTAGTTCTCGTTTAGTGTTCCTTTATGATGATAGGGACTAAGGTTAACAACGTTGAAAGTTTCGGAAACCCCATAATCTTCAGGTAGTTTTAGTCTGTAGGCATTGTCGTTTACCTTCTGAAGGATTTTAAAGGTTCCTTCAGCTCGAGTGGGTAGCTTGTTGTTTCTTCTGTTCGAGAACCTCTCCTTGCTCAAGTATAACTACACTAGGTCTCTAGGCTGAAACTGTGTTGACTTCCTCCCCTTGGCTCTTTCTCGTATTTTCTTGGTGGCTTGATCAATCTACCGAGTAACTTTCTCGTAGATGTATTGTAAGGATTGGGCTTAGGCTCTTGTATCAGAATCCTCTTGTTTAGACAGGGGTATATGGGTATGATTAAGAGGCAGTTTGAGATTAAAGCCATAGACGACCTCAAAGGGGGTCTACTTAGTCATGTCATGCTTCGTTCGGTTGTAAGTGAATTTTATCATGGGCAGATAGATACCCTTATTGGTTAAGTTCTTCTCTATTTTAGCTTAGAGTAGTGATCTCAAAGTACGATTGACCACCTTTGTTTTGCCATCAATTTGGAGGTGATAGGAAGTGCTGAATAGTAGTTTAGTCCCTATTTGTCACTATAGAGTTCTCTAGAAATGGTTCAAGAACTTTAGATCTTTGTCCAAGACTGCACTTCATGGCACACCGTATAATCAAATAATTTCCTACAAAAAGAGAGAAGTAATAGCCGAAGCATCGTTAGTCTTAGAGTAGGGCACAAAGTGTACCATCTTACTAAATCTATCCACAATTACCATTATAGAATCTTTGCCTTGAGCAGTTCTAGGTAATCTAAGAACAAAGTCCGTGCTTAATTTGGTCCAGGGTTTGGTCGGGATAGGTAAAGGTATTGCTTTCTCTTGTTCGGCTTGACATTTTGCCCTTTTGCATATAGTATAACGCTTAATAATTTGGTGCATGTTTTGCCTCATTTTCGGCTAAAAGAATTGTCTACTTAGCAGTTCATATGTTCTTCTCTCCCCAAAATGTTCGAAGAGTACTCTATTGTGGGCTTCCCTAATAAAAAACTCTCTTATTGAATAGGTTGGTATACATAACTTTCCACTTTAGAATACATAACCATCTTCTACATAATAATCATCCACTACTCTTCCATCTGTACATTGCCTAAGTATGGGTTTGAAATGTGAGTCCTGGGAATATTGTTCTTTCATACTTACAAACCCAAATAACTTGGTTTATAGTTCTGTCAAGAACGCATGTCTTCTTAAAAGAGTATCTACAACTATGTTACTCTTTACTTATTTATAATTAATCACAAAATTGAATCCCTCAAGGAATTCAATCCACCTTGCTTGCCACTTCGATAATTTGGTCTAACTTCAAAGGTATCTTAGAGACTTATGGTCGAATGACAAACTTTCTCGCTAATAGGTAATGCTGCCACACTTAGAGCACTCGAATAAGAGCTAAGAGTTCTTTATCATATACGAAGTAGTTTAGTTAAGGTCCTTTAAGCTTCTCATTGTAGTAGGCAATTGTTCGGCCTTCTTGCATTAAGACAGCGCCTATACCAATGCTTGACATGTCATATTCTAGCTCAAATATCTTCTTAAAGTGAGGTAAAGCTAGTATTGGTGCGAAAGTCAATCTTTCCTTCACTTCAGCAAAAATTCTTTCCTCTTTTTCTCCCCATTTAAATTCAATATTCTTCTTTGTCAACTTGGTAAGGGGCATGGCTATGGTATTGAAATTCTTGATAAACTGTCTATAAAAAGAAGTCAATCCATGGAAACTTCTTACCTCAACACAAGTGGTTGGAGTTGACCACTTGACAATTGCTTAGATATCCTCAACATTTACTTACAAGCCTCCTCTACCTACTATATAACCCAAAGATACCACTTCCTCCTAGTGGAAACAACACTTCTTTAGGTTGCTAAATAACCTCTTAGCTTAGAGTACATTTAATATAGTACGAAGATGATTGCGGTGACTTAACATGTTGGTACTGTACACTAGGATGTCATTAAAGTACATTACGACACACTTCCCAATCAGATCTCTTAACGTGTGGTTCATCAGTCACATGAAAGTGGTTGGTACATTCGATAAGCCAAATGGCATTACCCTTCACTTGTAGAGCCCGTGTTGAGTTTTGAAAGCAGTCTTCTATTCATCTCCTAGCTTCTTTCCAATCTGATGCTAGCTAAACTTTAAATCAATCTTGTTGAAGACCTTAGCTTTATGTAGTTCATCTAGTACGTCATCTAATTTAGGGATAGGATATTGAGACTTAATCGTGATCTTGTTTATGGCTTTACTATCAATACACTTTCACTAGGTACCATCCTTTTCCGGTACTAGTAGTGCTGGAACAGCATAGGGACTTAGACTTTCCCTCACATACCCTTTCTCTATTAGTTCATTGACTTATTGTTAGAGCTTAGTAGCTTGTTTGGGATTCATTCGATAAGCTAGTTTATTCGGTAAGGTAGTGTTAGGAATCAAATCAATATAATGTTCAATGCCTCTAAATGGTGATAAACCTTCCGACAATTGTTTTGGAAACAGGTCAGTATATTCATTTAACAGCTCCTTAACCTTTAGGGGTAGTTCACCTTATTCCTTTAACCCTATTAATCCCTTAACTAACAAGAAGGTTAGCACCCAAAGCTTTCTTTGATTCGCGAGCAAGTTTAGCATGCAAATCGCTAACTTAACTTGGTATCATAGGGTTCAACATAATCTTCCTCTCATCTTTCTCAAGCCAATATGTGTTCTTGTAGCCAATATGTGTTCTTGTATCCATCATGGATAACTCTTCGATCATAAAGCTAAGGTTGGCTTAGTAATACATGTGAGGTGCACATGAGCAGTATATCACAAAGAATTTTATCGAAATAATTTCTAATTGAGATTGATAGCAATACTTATTGTGTGACATGTAGTGCTCCTTTCTTATTCAGTTAGTGCAACTTGTACTGTTTTGGATGTAAGATAGTTGGCAACTTTAGCTTCTTGATTAGGTCGACAAATGTTATATTGATGTAGCTACCACTATCTATATTGAGTGCGCACAATTGATCATTCACCTTGCACGTGATATAGAATAAGTTCTCTCTCTACTCTTCCTCGTACGAGGGTTCCAAACTCATTGTACGTTGAATGACTAGGATCAATTGATCCAAGTCCTCAGCAAACACATCTTTCTTGACCAATTTATTCTCTTGAGTGGTCTCTTTTTTGGGAACAGTCTCTTCTTCATGTTCCTCATCAATACTATCCACTTTAAGCTTCGAGATGTCACCTTTGATGACCATAGTTCGTTGATTCGGATACTGAGTAGCCATATGCCTAAACCCTTAGCATTTGAAACATTTGATTTGGCTCGTTTTCCTTCCAAATCCCTGTTCTTTATCATATGTTCGGGTCAGTCCATCATTATCAGCTTAGCCCTTCTATTTGGCTCAGACATCTACCTTCTTGGTCAGTTCGGTACTTAATTGGGTTTAGTAACTTCCCTGTCTAAGTTAGCTCATCGGGGGTTAGATCGGCATTTTACTCCTTCTCTGTCTTTCCACTTGCTGGGCTATTCATATAGCCTTATCCATTGTGGTAAATTGCTGAAGTTCCACAATGTCTTAGATATCACTCCTTAAACCAATAAGGAACTTAGAGATTGTTCATGCTGATGGCTCCTTTACTTTATAGTGAATCATAAGCATTTGGAATGCTTGAATATACTTATCAATAGCTTGGCCTCCTTGTCACAGTTCTTGAAGCTAAGCAAAAGTAATGCGCATTATAGCCAAGAACATACATGGCCGGTTACAAGGATAGGTCCAAGCTTGCCGAAAGCTTGAAAAAATGATGGGGAAACACATAAAAGAACAAAAATGAAAAGAAAGTAAGCAAACCTAAAAAACAGCTCTAAAGGATATGATACACTAATGGAACTTCTGAGAACTCACAGTACAACTCAATATGATGTATAAATTGGTCTGATGAGGTTACTTGCTACCTAGCCTTACTTAAGGGTTAGGATAAGAGTGAAATGAAAGTAAACAATTAGTGTTTGCGAGAGGAAGAATATTTAGTGTATTAATAGTATTTTGATCATTTGTGGCTACATATACAAGGGGTATTTATACCTAAGAATTTAGGGCAACTTGCCTAAAAAGGAAAAGATAAAAAGGATATTATCCTAAAGAAGTAATGTACAAGAATAAAAAAGGGTAAAAATGAATATTAAAAAAAAACAATGATTATTGTAGCAAATTTTACACGTGGTTCTGTATACGTGGTAGAGATGCATTGGTGATACCGTTGGAGGATGTAGACAAAAGAGTACAATCAGGTTGTTTGTCTGAGCAAGGGTAACTAAGGATTAGTCTAGGGTCTATCTCTTGTCCTTTCGGTAAGGGTGATGCTAAGCAATTGGTTAGTCCAAACATGAGTAAGTGAGCATATAAGGCCTGATTGCTATCTCGCAGTCTACTTTTTGGCACAAAGCTTTCAAGAGATAGGTAGTCATTTGGCTCGACATGTAGAGTGGCTTGGCAAAGAGATACTTGGCTTCAGCAGGAGTTGGTTAGAGCAGGAGGATCCGCCTTGCTAGCCCCTCCAGCCCTCAAGCTCGACTGTAGGTCAAAGGCCTAGTAGCCTAATTCCTATCTAAAAGTATCTTACAGATAAGTATCTAGTACAAACCTATTCCTAAGTATTCTCTTTATCTTAAGCTAAGTATTAATCTCTTGGTATCCCTCTTGTCTTCTCATGACCTAAAAGTTCTTTCACTACATGGCGGCATATTTTGAGAATTTAATAGCAATAGTCCTTACTTTCTTGTAATCGTCATATTGGTAATACTCAAAAACACCCTCTACCTTTTCCTCCTAATCTAAATAATCATCCATACTTCCAGAGCCACTGAAACTCGAAATCTGAAGCTTCACATAGTTGGCAGCTCGAGGCACTCTAACTCACTCTTCTTCTTTATACTCCTCTTCTTTAACATCATCTATATCTCACAAGTTAATCCTTCTTCTCACTCATCTGCCAACTCCTCTACCTTAAACTTGCTGAATGGGATTCTCACCTCTTTCAGGGTGAGTATCATAGGGGTATTATACATGGCCTTTGTAGGTCAATATGCCAATGCAAGAACAGCTTGAGTTAGATCTACTAAGAGGGTAGCCATCTCATCAAGCTTAACATTCGTACTTTTTGGGGTGCCCTGGGATTATCGGCCATGGTAGACAACACTACTGTTGTCATCCTCAATATTGGCATTAACACTTAGCTTTGTTATTTTCCTCAACAAATTTGATTTCAATCTTTAACTCTGAGCTATAACTGACACTATTTCTCCAAATTTAACAACATAGCATACTCTTCACACTAACGGTTGGCTATGTCATAGCACAATAACAACACTGACGAATAAATTGCTGACATAGAATTTGGTTTGTTTTTAGATGTTTGAAACAGGGTAAAGTAGAGTAAACATGAAAACAACCACTTCCATTCTCTTACTTACTAGAACACTTCCACGGAACCTTTACACAATTTTGACACTTTACTACTAGAAGCACTACTTCACAAATAACAAACATAACTTACCTAAATGAAACCTTCACTCTAATACCAAGATGATGCAAATTGAAGCCAAAAGCAAAAAAGGTCAATCACAGGGATGGGTCTAAGCTTACTAAAGCTTGAAATGAGTAATGGGAAATGATTGAGAGAATAGAAAAGAAAGAAAATAAGCAAACCTACAAACAACTCCAAAGGATACGATGCATAAGTAAAACTATTGAGGACTCACAACACAACTTGATATAACGTATGAGTTGGTCTGGTGAGGTTACTTGCCACTTAGCTTTGCTTAAGCATTAGGATAAAAGTAAAGAAAGAGCAAACAAGCTAATGAGAGCAATGTTTGCAAGAGAAAATATTTAGTATATTAATGTTGATAAGATGATGTGCAGCTATACATACAGTAGGTATTCATACCTAAGAAATTAGGGAAACTTACCTAAAAAATGGAAAATACAAAAGGTTATTGTCCTAAGAAGTAATGTACAAGGAATACAAAAAGGTAAAAATGAATATTGAAGAAAAAGTAATGATTAAGTGCAATAGATTCTCTAAGCAGGCTTGGACACATGGCAACAATGTATTGGCGATGCCCTTGGAAGATGCAAACAAATTAGTATGATCAGGATGGGTGGCCAAGCAAATGTGGACTCGTTTGAGAAGGAGTGGCTAAGGATTCGTGCGGGATCTCTCGACCTATTAGTATCAATGTTGCTGAGTTGGTAGTCGGCTTGGCGATAACTAGGCAGGGGCATATGAAGGGTTAGGTTATAAGTAGAGTATTTGTCGAGTTGGCACATAATTTTCGAAAGATGTGAAGTTACTTAGTGCGACGAGGGGAGTTGGTCGGTAGTAAGGAGTAGCTTAGCCTCATCGAAGGTCAATTGAAGTAAGAGGATTCACCTTATTAGTCCTTTTAGTTCTCGGGTTAGCTATGGATTAAAGGCCTAGTAGTCTAATTGTCATCAAAATGTGATGTATGCAAAATACATCATACTATCAACATCATATTTAGATAAAGTCTAGGGCTTAGAAGGTTGAAGATAGCAAAGTATCAACAATATTAAAAGTTTAAAATTTTGTACAATCCAAAATATTGAAATATCAAAATCTTAAGAGTCAAGAAAAAGGTCCATTCAAGTCGATTCGTAACTAGCTATTTAAGTGTAATTAAAAGCACTCTCATCATTAACCTAATCCTTAGCTCAAGACTAAAGCCAAACTCATCATATGTAAAATCAATAGAAACATAATCACCTAAAATGATAAAAGTAGTGGAGTAAGCCACAAGAACTCGATACTTAACATCCACAAACATACATTGTGCCTATAGCGTGCAAGCATGTTTTAGTGCAATAAGTAAGATTCATTTAGGTTATAGTTTAAACAAAGAAATAAGCAACATATTGCTAATGCTCTACAAGTTAGAGTGACTCATGACTCCTTAACATGATGGGAAACCAAGGGGTCTAAATCCCACCATAATAGGCAATTGATGGTTGATAAGGGAGGTTAGACCACCATGTCTTTGAAACCAAATCCATTAAGTAGTCTCATATGGAGCATATTGCTTGCCTCTAATGACTACTGTCCACATGTAACATACTATAGGTGAGTCTTATACGTTCATATAACATCTACTCTAACTTCTTCTCATCCTCATATTTTGTATAAGTTGCTATTCCTTCTTATTGATTACACACCATACTATCATTTGTGGCTTAAGCACTTAACTACTGTATCTTCCTAGTATCTATGACCATAGTCATAAGCCCAGCTTAAGGTTTTTATCTTCTAATCTGATACGACCACACAAAGACATAGGTCCATCCAGATTATGGCTCATGGCTCTCTACTAATTTGCTACATTGCTCTTGATAAGTGTAAATTACTTTATACTTTCAAGATATGTTTAGGCATAGAATTGATCATAATTGTGATTTAATTCTTAAGTTTTGGTATTTAATTATATAATGTATTGATTTCAGGTAAATCACAAGCAAAGGGATGAAATTTATACAAGAACAACGACTTTTAAGTCAATCACAGTCGTAAGGAGAAGAAAACTTTAAAGTAGAAACAAAAATTGTTCAATCATGGGTATTATGAAGAATGATTGCGTTGACTAGCACTAATCATGCCCTTCATCATGGGTCTGATTAAGGAAGCGCTAATGATCCCCTTGTCAATCACGGAGGGTGATCACATAGTAAGAGGGTGATCATGCCTTAATTACGAGCATGATGAGTGATAATGAAGCAACGAGGAGTTTATGTCTACCATCACAGCCGTGATTGGTGAAGAATCTTGTTTTTTAAGACATTCATGCCCCAAGTCACGAGTATGATGGAAGATAACAACTACTCTTTTTCAACCTTTTCAAACGAATCAGTACATGAAAAATGTCAGGCAGTGTCTTGAAGAGGTAGATTCAAGTCTTTTGATGGGAAGGGTATAAATATATCGTGACTTTTGAAAAGAAGAAGAAGAGATCAAGAAGAAAGGAAAACATTAGAACAAATACCATTAAGAAACACATGAGATCATAGAATTACGACCATTAAGTTTTTCTTATTTGTATTTCTAGAGTAATGATACTATGATGAGATTGTGTAACATTCTTCATTAAATTCAAGAGAATTGTGAAGAATCGAGTGTTTGCATATCGTTGTACTAGAATACTTCAAGTGAATTAAAAAGGGGTTTTATTCTTTTCTCTTCTTTTATGTTGTGTTTTAATTTCTTTTTCTTATTTCTCTGCATTTGTCTTTCTTTTATCATGTGTGAGTGATAAAAACAGGGTTCATAAAGTCATTTTAACATGAAAGTATTGTAAATTGTTACTATTCCTAATAATTACGAATTTTTAATGATTAAAACTTCATATAAGTTGGGATAGTGTAGTACACGATAAAATCTTACAGTAGATCTCAACGGAATAAGTTGAGAGACAATCTCTTTGAGTAGATCTTAATCACTAGAATGATTTACTCCTATTAATAGAGATATTATTAGGAAGTTCACTGCATGTTTAGGGAATTCAAGGATTAGTAAGATTTTAATGCAATCTTAACTTATTCATTCTTTGAGAAGAGATTCTAAGGAATGCAATCGGGGTTAGAATTAAGTAATTTTGAGAAGAATATTCATGAATAGAGAATTCCTGCAGATAAGTAATTATTAGGATGGATAGCTCATAAGTCATGTTAATATGATGGAGTAACCCTGCTTTGTAAATTGTTGTTTTCGTGTCATAATTTTATTTGTTGTGTTTTCTTGGTGTTATCTTAGAATTAGTATAGTTTAGTTGTAAAGATTAGTTAAATTACTTCATTAAATCATTTGGTAGCTAGTTAATAGGAAGAATATGTAGTACTAGCATTTGAATCCTTTTTTCGATAGAGATGACCTTATACTTATCTTATTGACAAATGATAGGTATACTTGCTTATTTAACCGAGTAAAGGATAAAATATAAGAATATAATTTGTAAAACTCGGAAGCTCTATTTAGAGGCGATTGGCTTCTCAACATAAATGCTACATAATTCAATCTCTTATTAGCAGGCATTCGATAAGCTACAAAAGGCCTTCTATAAATCTTGGATCCAACTCTTAATAACAATGGGATCCACTATACTCACATCATAATAACTAACTAAACTCACAAAATTAGGAAGTCTGATTGTACCTGTAAAATGAGCCTCAATTGGTTATTTTGGATGATAGCTGATTTGGCTCTTTGGTTATCTCCAGCATATGATTCACAAGATTTACTTACTAAGCGATATCTTGAGGTATGGTTAGAGGAGATGTGGGTAGTAGGTTTCCCTCTCAAGAGGATAGAGGAATAAGATGTTGCTCTTAACCATCTATTTAATGCAGCTATAAGAAGTATGCAACGATTAAATAAACAGAATAACGAAGAGATATAAGATTCAAGCATACACAACAAACCCTAAACTAAATAGGTTTCATAGCAATTTTAGTTTCCAATTTCAAGATAACAACATAAATTAAAACTAGCCATTTTAAATTATTTAAGACTCACGATCTAGTTTGTTGATCATTATTAATAAGTTTAATTTAAAACCAAACAAGCATAAGTTCAAGCATTAAAATTTACATAACAAACTGATTGATTCCCACTCTCATTTTCATCATTCTAATGATATAGATCCTTAGTCAATTTAAACTTATGCTTTGATAAGTGATACCACCTAAATTGCCACACCTCAAATTTGCTAAAGTACAACACTTTGCTACGTATCCTACTAAAGTAGTACATGCTAGGTTTTCCCGATCTAAAGTAGGTTTGTAACAAATTTTAGAATTTTGAAAAATCATTATTCAATTTAAAAAAGGTCATTATGTAGAGCTTCCTTTGTAAAATTGATTAAAACTATATTTCTCAAAATACCACCATTGTTAGATATCAAATATCAAGGAGTCTCATCATGCTCTATGAAACATATGAGATTATAGGTATACTAAACCAAGTATTAATATAACAGCTAAAAACCTAAAAGAAAGCTCCATAACCCCATAAGCACAGTCATCCAAAAAGGTACCATAGTAGTCCTCAAATTAGCTTATGATAGTACGAAGACAATAATACCATAATGTAAGTCCCGATAAAGTAGAGAGTAACGAAAATGACAATCACATCATTAATCCTCCAATTTGAGAGCATCTCCATTATCCTTAAAACATCAGGATATGTCTAACTATTGGAATCGATGTACAGTCTATGTAATGGTCATTCTCACTTGAAAAATTTTAAAGATTAAGCTCCTAAGAACCTAGTACATTGGCAACTAGAACAAACATATCACACATTACACAAGCCTAATACTAATGAAAGAAGTGATTTCATGTAACTATATAATTAAGCGTGAAAGTAAATAAGCAATATAAGAGTACCCATGACTTTGAACGTCACAATGGCTAATGAAGGGTCTAACTCTACTACAGTAAGTGTTAAGGGTTGACTAGTTGTATTTAGCTACCACATCATTGAAACTAAATAGAATAAATAGTTTGGACAAGCACAAGCATTTCATTGACATCATGGTCATAGTCATCTGCTCAACATTATTCAAGGTGTAACCCTTATCTCTCAAGGTGTACGCTTAAAATTTCTTTCCACATTTATTACCTAATAGACAGTTTGTTATGCCATTCCTAAATTACAGATAAGGCTAATCGATAATTTACCTGTCAACCTAACTTTCAAAACCACATAAAATTTTCAAAACTTTACTTTATAAACATAATAAATCATAGTGGAAACTTGCAATAGAGGGCTACATCTAGAGTATCATAATTCATTTTCCTTTACGATATGTAATCCAACTACGAACTACATTTTTACATTGTTAACTTTTATATGAGATCTTTACTACACCATTCTAAGATGTTCTTGTATAGTAACATCCTTGAAACTGATGATGGACTCTGTAGCTAATCACTCTATCACAAAGAACTAGCCCTAACTAGCATTCTTAAAGACTATTTCCCTTTGTAGCGGTAAAGTTTTGTTTACGCTTCTCCTTACCTAAGGATAAGAAAACTTATCCTCTCATCTTATTATAAGTTGAGTATAAATAGATAACAACATAAGCATAAACTAATACAATAATCACACTAGCAAGTGGTTATTCAAGTTGTGTCATCATACATCTCAACCAAGAAGTTTATGTAAATGCTATGTGCTATACTTGTGTACATGATATGTATTAGTACTAGTATCCTTACCTAGCTTTGGGCAATAAATAGTTGTTAGAGAGTAGCAATCCCAAAGTAAACTTTTCCTAGGGCTACAATGAGTGGCCAAAACATAGCCTAAGGTTATAAGGAACAGCTAAACCCAACTTAGTAGATAGCTTTGGTGACAATAGCTTGTTAAGTAATGCAATTCTATATGCTCAAAAATCCAACCTAACATCATCTTAACTTTTGAAAAGCTTGACCCGTAGGTTCTTTGTTGTTTTATGTCATGAATGCACCAAGTAATGTACAACATAATATCAATCAAAACATTTTTAGTTTCATATTTGTATCTTTTAGATTAACCTAACCTTTATTTGAATGTCTTAGTCCTTTCTTTTCTGGAAACCACATTATCAGGTTCACCTAAGAGGAATACTTTAGATAGTTTGGTTAGTTCTTGGTTTTTTTTTTTTTAAATCTAAGTTTGTGTGAACCCTAACAAATGTCACATAATCATTCAATAACACAACCAATTAACAAAATCCAACATCAAAGCATGTTTTAGCCAACATCACATATACAGAAGGTAGCATTGCATAACTCATCATGAAGCATATCTAAAGCTCATAACTAAGCTCAACCAAGTTAGCCATAGCAAAATAAGTTAGAAAATTCACATGACAATGAGTAGATAAAATCCACTTATCATAGCTTATTGATAGCTTAAGCCTATGCTTCAACACAAAGTTCTTTTTCACTTAGCTCTCTTTTGAATTGCCCTCTAAGTCATCCTTTGAGTGGAGTTCTCCTCAAACTTTCTAACAAAATAGCCTCTAGCGTTTTCTTTACATTATCAATTGTTATAGTGTATTTCTACATTGTCAATCATTAAAGTATATTTAGTATCTTTAGTAGTAATATAAGTTATGAAAGTATAATAGAGTTCGTTATTACTATATTTGTTATTGTCAGCTTGATAAATTATTGAAGGATTTGTTCATTTCATGCTTAGTCCCTACTTCTTTTACCTTCTAACCTAGGTTTTGAGTTGATGCATTCTCTTAGCTCCTAGCTATGGCAGTCTTTGGGCTAAGTTCTAAGTCACATCAAGTTTAAAATTCTTTAAAAATACATGTTCTAATCTAACTTCTTACCCTCAGTTTAGTTAGAATTTCACTTCTCGATAGCTTTTGAACCAACTTCTAATTTAAGCTTTCAAGTAAATGTGTTTACATAAATCAAGTTCGGAATCACCTTCTATAGTTCTACTCAGCTAATTTATCATTACCACACTAATTCTTGTGACTCCACCTTAACTTGCAATTACGATAAGCAACTCACATGCCTCTAATCTACTGCTTAGTTAGCTATTCTTGGTTAGAAAACAAGGAAAAATTCATCAACTTGCTATTTAGGTTGGAAACATCAAAATAGGTTAATAATAAAACTATAATTTTACTTCAAAACTTGTATTTTTGCAAAATCTACACTTCAACTTATAAAAGTTCCACTTCGAAACCACTTTACATTGGTAGATATGTTGAGACACCAATAAATCAAAATCAAATCCACTTCTTTAGGAAAAGAAGGATATATTGAATAGAAGCTTAAGTAGACACTTTTAGGACTAGAAAAATTAATAAAATATATACAAATAGTTTTGATGAAAATTTTAACACAACATCAAACTATGTATCTTAGCTAGCTTGAAGAAAATTTTCAAAGTTGAAATTACATTGTTCTAGGTTTTGAATTCAAAATAAAAATTTTGTCTAAATTGGCTATTTCTTAAGAGCGATATACAAGATTACTTGATTTCATCAAAATGATAATTTCTTATGAATCTATGCAAAAGTAATGCTGAAAATATTTTTCTAGAATTTTACACTCTAATTTAGTATTTTAAGGAATTAATAGAAAATAAGAGTGAAAATTGATATTACTAGTATAAGCTTTTCCGTTCACTGCCGACAAGTAGCCAAGAGAATGTTGAAACTTCTAGATGAGTGATGATCCTTTGGCCAGTTGTGCTGGTCATATGTCACGACACTCATTGCAACAAGTTAAAAAATTCAATTTTGAAATTTTTATAATACAAAAAGAAAAAGTAAATTTTTAGAATTTTGCGAATAATTTAGTCTTATTGAGATTATTAGTATTCTTGGAAAATGAAACCATACGTTCGTTTTAATTAAATTCCAATGAAGATGACTTTTGATGAAGAGAAAGGTCAAAGTCACAAGTTTTGGGTGTTGGTTTCGAACAAATGGTGGTCGACTATGGCGAAAACTAGTTGAATTCTCTTTGCATGGTTAAGTTTTCAAGTGAGTCAGAGTGGGATACTCCTACAGTTGATTGCCACTATTCTCCAAAGGATTGGTGCTCGAATAGATTGGCTTGGCTATTGGTGCCATTCTTCACAACTAGAAAAGCAAACGCACTAATACATGACTTGCAAGGTCATATATCTTTGGAGAACAAGAATTAAGTACAAGATTATATTGGTCCTAATCTAATCTAAGCAATCAAATCCATGTATTGTTGATTAATCTGCTGAACCATGGGTTATATTTATTTTACGATTGCTCCTACATTTTCTACTAAACTAGAATAACAGTAGAGATGCTCTTTGACAAAAGCATGGTCTTGCGCATGACTATCTTATGGTGACCAGTTTTCATGCTTTGCAATTTTGTTTGGGGTTATTTCATGGATTTTGACTAAACTCATGAGAACTTTCTTTCCTTGTCCAGTTGCTAATTCAGTCATGTAGCAGGGACATTCACCTTAGATAATAATCCATCAGTACACTCTTTTGGTAAACAGCTAAATTCTCTTATAATATTAGCTCCTCTTGTTGGATTTGTGGTTAGGGTACAACCACATCCAAAACCACATCATCAACTGTATAAACAATGTGATTTCTAATGTTTCTACTTAAACTCGAATGTGGTGTTCATATCAAGAAGGCGATGATAGTCTCGGGACATAATCAATTCCGATTAGCAACCTACACAAGGAACCCAAGACATAATCATTATTTAGCAATCTCTATGCATAAGTTGCATCAATTGATCCATAGAAATAGTCAAAAACACATATAAATAGCGAACTTGACTTATGACTATACATTCGAGCCTTTAAACCCATCAACCTTTATGCAATTTAATTGAAATTCATTGCAAGATAAAAACACAAATCACCGCATAAAAACAATCTCAATCCATTAATGGTAAGTGACTTAAAAGAAAAAGAGTTGGGGATGAGAACACAAGTAAACAACGGACCCAAATCTACAAGAATTACGATTGAAAATTGATCCTGCAGCCATGCTTTAGCTAAAAACCACGTCAAAACTAATTACCCTAAGCCCTATAATGGCATCCTGCTGTAACTACAAAAGAGAGGAAATGAAAATAGATAAAATGCATCTGCCAAGAAAAAAAAAGATGGAAATAGTAGAGTTTTTACAATAGGGTCATGTCGTTCAGATGGCATGACCAACAACCTCTCCATCCCAATGGAAACTACATATAGACAAACCTTGGACTAGAGTTTTAGGTGGTGATTGGATGCTGGTTTGGGGCTTTAGCAGCCACAAACTTTTATCACTCTAGTAATGTTTCCAAAATTATAATACTTATAAAAAAAAAAATACTGGATTTTAATTTTAAAAAAATATTTTAATAATATTAATATATCACGTGAATCGATTAATAGTATATAAATATTAATAAAATTTTAATATGTAAAAATATAATTGATATTTTTTTAGAAAAATATATTTAGCCAGGGAGATGGTTGCGGGCACCCTAACCTCCTTGTCTAATACTGCTCATGCATGACATGTGTGGTGAGCAAGAAAAGCAACGTTATTGGTTTTGTTTAGAAGAAAGCAGTAAATAAATGCACTATCTAACATTTGAAGAATTTTTGCAATCCAAGCCATTTGTCAATAAAGATGGTTTATCTTTTCCCGATGTTACTACCCATGTTTGTAGCTGTCGCTGCGGTATTTGTTTACCATTGTATTTGTCGGTTCATGGAAGAACGACTAGAGGGATAAATACAATTGAAAAAGAGTGGCGATTACCTTTGGATCCGGGAAACAAGTAAATCTGCTGCATCTATCAGGGTTTAAAAATAAAAATTATATATCTATTTTTACTATTAATTAAATATTTTATAAGAAAAAAAATATATACAAAGGCAAATTTCCTTTTTGATTGACGTTTTCATAACTGTTCCAAAAAAATCCCTTCTAAAATTTTTCTATATAATTTTATCGTACTAATTAATTATCTCATCTTCCCTAAGTTGTTTTCCGTGATCCATATAGCAAGGGTTCTCTCCCCATCTATATCTTTCTTTGTATAATTGAAGATCATCATTTTATTTACGTTTGTAATTTCTCTCTGTATGGCCCTTTTAATGTTTATTTAATGGAGAAGTATGGCAAGATTAGACCAATTATATCACGTGTCCGGAACTCTCTTATATATTAAATTGCCTATTATTTCTCAATTGCTTAATTCCTTAAAAATATACAACGTATTTTGCCTGCACAAATTTTGAAAAAGCCGAAATATTCGCAAATATTGTATTCTTCGCAATATTCATCTTCCGCGCTATTGTACCATTTTTTTTTTTAAATTTTTTGATCGTCATTCACATTTCAATATGACTAGTTTAATTACTAGTAGTTCGTAAAACAATTACGCTGTAGAAAACAAACAAAAATCATAGATAAGGATAAGCTTTTGAATACTAATTAATTCCACACAATTTCAAATATTCATTTAAGATGTATAAGTTTCGATTACCGAAAGCCACTAATTGGTACATCTTATCTATCGAAAGCAGACTTTTAAAACATACACTTATGTGAACTGCAACGAAAAGACAGTCTGATAACCCCTTAGCTATATGATAAAGTACCAAACATGCATGTTTTAAGTCGAAGGAAAAGCTAATGGAGTCCTTTTCACCACACGACTTAGTTTATTTATATCACAAGGACAACTAACTATATATTAGGGCTTCTATGGAAGCAACCAAAACCAAGGTGCATGAACACTTCTTCATTAACTCCATCTCCTTCTTATCCTACTCTGATGGTAGCATGATGAAATCACTATCCGCTTCCATTGCCGGGTCCAGGTCCATGGTGCTCTGATCAGAATTACATTCCATCTGATTATGATCATTATAATTATCAACCGAATGCCCAGTCCCATTATTGCTCTCCCTAGAAGCATTTGGATCTAAATAATATGCAGCAGCGTCTCCGTAATATCCAGGATTATCATTTCGGAGGAGCCAGTTATTTGCAGACGAAAAGATATTAGAGAAATTTGGCACATTGACGATAGGATTGTCGAAAATCTGGATATTACTGGATCCAAATAGCGGTGGTTCTTTCTTGTTATCATTTTCTTTCCCAGGACTTGAAGTCACATTATTGATGTAGTTCTGCAAAAGATTGGAGCTCCTTGAATTCACATTGGATGTTTTCCTCTTGGAGAATTGCCTTCTTTTGGTTGCATTCCAATGATTCTTAATGGTATTCTCGGTCCTACCAGGCAACCTCTTTGCAATTTCTGCCCATTTGTTACCTAGCTGTTTATGAGCCTCAATTAGAATTCTATCCTCATTCTCGCTCCATGCATCCTTCTGCGATTGGAAATATCAATCTAATTCTTAAATACACATATATTTATTTAAGAATAGTCATACAATGGGATAACAGCACCTGCATCTCTTAAAATTTCAAGGCGCTATGTACTTGCACCAAATTTGAGAAGTTTGAATTTATATTGCTTCTCGGGTATTCTTTTATTAAAGTCATCTAAAGACATTGTCAAAATTATTTTACCATTTTAAACAAAAACAAAAAAAAAGAAAAGAAAACCCACGTGTTTTAATGAGTCGTATGTAAATATTAATGATATTTAAACGTGTATTAATGATAGTGGGTTCATATTCTTATATGTTAGGATTTTATTAGATAAGTACTAAGTATGTATATTTCAAATTTTATAGCATTTAGTTTTGATTTAATCTATTTAAGCTCAATATATAACAAAGTTAAAATACACGCACATATATACATATATAAACATACCATATGTAAGAACTACAAATATTATAATTTCTAATCAATAATCTATATGATTGCATGTTCATTTCAACACAATAATTTCTTATATATAATTTTTTGTTGAGTTTTCCAGTATATATATATATATATTGCAATATGTTTGAAAATTGATAATGATAAAAGGGATGTACATGTAAAGCAGTAAAACGGTAGAGCTATATTATAAATACATAATTAATCACCTTTATCGTTTCATTTATAACCGTTGGTAAACAATTTCCTAATAAATAAATGAGAACTTGAATAAACTAATTAACTCACCTAAAAATTACGCTTTGTTATTATACATGATAGTATGTTCATCATAGGTATACATATTGGACATAGGAAATCTTGTCTCCAATGGCGATACCGACAAATTAAGCTGACTCAATGGTATGTTGATTATAGATAAGTTTGAGGGTTAGTCATATAAAAAGCAACACTATGTAGATACGTTATAAGTATGTAATTAATCACCTCTATATATTCGTTGCCACGCGTAAAAAATTATTACTATATTATAAATTCTGGATGAACAAAAAGTTGAATAGTCCAACTCATAAAAGGAGAAAAAAAAAAAAAAAAGACAAATAAGGCATGCAATTTGATAATATGCACAATTCATGCTTTTTTTTTTAAAGAAATATATAGACATCTAGTAATGGGTATATCATATTATATGAATATGCAAGATTATATTTTCTTTGATTTTGATGTAAAACATGGAAGGTAATGATGAAAGAAAAAGCATAGAAATAAGAGTAAACCTTTATGTCAGGCCTCAGATGGTTATGCCACCTTTCCCTACATTGCTTTCCAATCCTTCCATTCAACAATTCAGCAATGTGCGACCATTTCTTGACTCCATGCTCCTCGACCAACTGAATAAGGAGCCTATATATATACATTAGTAATCAAAAGAACCAGAAATGAACCTAAGATGGAAAATATCAATAAAAAATTAAAAATTGAGCAGAAAAATGACCTAAGAGCCCTTGATTTTCTAATTGGAATGAATAAATTAATAGATTGAAAAAACATTGATTTCAACATACTGGTCTTCTTGAGGAGTCCACTGGCCTTTGATAATGTTGATATTGTCTTGATTTTTGGATTCTTTTTTAGAGTAAACCCTTTTCTTCCTTTTGTGTTTGTCAACCTTCCTTTCATTCACGTTGTCTGCTGTAATGCAAGACACCTCGTCCGACAACCTCAAGTTCATTGCACCAAGATCATTGATGTTCAACACTAGATCAACCTGATTTGCTGGTAGTTGATGTTGAATTGAAGTATTATGACTTTGAAGAAAATCCACGAGGCCACTTGTACTTTGTAATTCTTGCATAGCCTTATTCTCACTCTCTTGTGTTTGTGGCCCAAAAGTTGTGCCATACAAGTTGTCAATATTGTTATTGAAAAATTCACTAGGATCATGATTTGTTAGTGGATCAACATATTGAGATAGCACCGAAACCCTTGCAAAAGGGTTTGATGAAGACCCTTCGATATTGGTAAAATGATCAAAATGGTCAAGAGAATTGAATAAGCTTGTTTCATGGCTAGAAAAGTTATAATCAACATTGAGATTTTCTTGTTCATAACTATTTTGGAACAAACCTTTATTATTCAAGAGACCATAATTTTCTCGATGAAATTCATTTCCATTCGAGGAATTGTCATAGAGAAAGCTTGAAAGAAAGTACAAATCCTCTTTGTAGTTAGTACCAAAATCCATGTAAAAAAAGGGGGGAGAGAGAGAGTGTGTGTGTATAAGAAAGAAAACCAACAAGAAAGTGAGAGAGGGAGAGAGAGAGAAAGTGATGAAACACAAGAAAGGAAGGATGCTTGAATTTTTCAAGTAGAATGAAGAGAGGCCCTTATGGCTTTTATCAAGCAAAACAAGGGCACAAGAGATGCTATAACTCATTTCCATATAATCAACGGTAGAAATGTTAAGTTTAAGTGACTATTGATCTTGTACCCTTACTCTTCAAACGATATATGCATCACTAAGGGGCAAAATGGACCATTAGTAATGATTAGATCGTTAATTTTGGAAAATTTTTGGACAAACATATGATACGTGTATGACATGTAGAAGACCACCATTATGATTTTTAAGGACATGAACTTCCCTAATATTATGCTAATCATGTATGTAAATTATGATAAATAAGCTAAAATATAATTTAAATTAAAAACTAAAATTATTTAACATTTTCTTAAATGACCAATATATATGATAATGTAAAAATTTTTGCAATATTATTCATTACTTATAAGGCCTTTGGAGCTATTAAATTAAGAAATCTACGAAATTTATAAAAAAATGTTCTTTGTCTTACAATAATTTTTAAGCAATAAATTTTTGTCATTTAATTCCTTACAAATTTTTCTTTTATAAAAAAGTTCATATTTTTTAATCTAGGTTGAAGTTCATTTTTTTGTCCATATCCAATTTTTTTTCTTTTATATTAGGGTAAATTATAGAAAACTTGGTATCACAACAAAAAATTTAAACTTTGGCAATGAAATATTACTCATTTTATGGTGATTTTATTTTTCTAATATGTTAGCTATGGCAAAGGTATCTGCATTGTTTTCTTTTTCTCTATTGCATGACATTTTTTACTTTTTTTCATTAGTGATACCTTTTTATAATTTATAATTATTTATTTATCATACCTACTACTTTATTGTTAATACCTTTGGTTATAAAATATGTGTTTTTGTTTTCAAAATAACAAAATACACAGATATTCAAGTAATAAAATGCATAGAATTTTATCTATATATTTTTATTTCATGTCATTACAATAATATTAAAAAAAATGATTTATATACCTTTTTTGCAATGACTAATTCCTTGCATTAAGAAAAAAAAAAAATATCGCTAAAAAAAAATGCTTTTGTCGCAATATGTCATTGCTATAGCTTAAATTTCTTATTATGCATGTTTTTTTCATATTTGTAATATATTGACATGTGTTTTGTTTTTAATACATGCATGTGTATTGTTCTTGATTAAACAATCTACTAAGGAGCACATTCATGCTATGTGCCATTTGACACTAAAGATCGATGATTGGTTAACAAAATGCTTTTGTAAAGAAATAAAACATGGGTCTATAACTTGTAAAAGAGTGAAATTGTAGCTAAATTTATTTTGTAATTATCCCTTTAAATTATCTTTCATGAATTCATAAGTTATATATATATATATATATATGAAAGAATGAAGAGAAAATCCCTTAAACAATGATGGAAGCAAAAAAATTTGCACTAAGCAGAACCAATAGAAATTAGAGCTTGCAAAACCTTATATGGTTGAGTAGTTTCTAAGATTAGTAATTTAAGATTAGTAAATACTAGTAGGTTAGAGTTCCTACCATTTGCCTTTATAGGTAGAGACCATTTTAGAAAGATGTTAAATAGAGGTTTTCAAAAAATTACAAGATAGATTTTGATTCTAAATTCTCCTAACATGTAGTCATAGAGCAATTCAAGAATGAAGTAAACAAAATGGAGATAATGGTCTAATAAATTGTGATTTATGCGTATTCATTTATACTAAGGAACGTGGCATGACCAATGTAAGAATATATTCTTAGTGGTCTAAAGTTTTAAATCTAAACTTCCCATTAATTACCGCTTTAAATGTTATTTTATGTTCAAATAAAGTTGAAAAGCTTTTATTATAAAGCCAAATTTAAGGGTAATTATGTTTTATCTGTCATTTACTGAGTGGACATTAACTTTGGTGGAAAATATTTGAATGGAGTGAAAAATGTTATTAGATGTTCAAATGAAGTTGAAAAGCTTTTATTATATAACCAAATTTAGGAGTAATTATGTTTTATCTTTCATTTACTGAGTGCACATTAACTTTACTGGAAAATATTTATTGAGTATGTGTTACAAGTCCTTTGTGCTTTGAAGAGCATATATATTAATAGATGTAATGTACCACAAATAATAAACCTCCGAAATACATATATGGATTGCTTATCAAAATATTTTTATTTATTTACCTTTTTAGTTTTGGCGAGAGTAACATATCAATGTATCATATAATAATATAGTTGTAAGGAAATCCATTTCATCCAAAAAGTTTATGATCTTTAGACTTTACTAAGGAGCTATCATTAATCACATCTATACATATCTAGCCATTAGATTCTTCTTTCGTTTCCTACTAAAAACCTAAATGTTTTCAAGAATTTAAACATGCATATTATCATTAGAATTAAGAACTAAGACCATGTCCTTTGAGTTTGTAGATTGGTTTAATTAGAGTGGTTACGTATGTGTTACGCAAGTGATAAATAAGGTAACCTTAAGAGACCTCAAGTGTTCACCTTATAACTTGAGCAAATGAGATCAATTATTTGCCTGAACGCTATTTGATCTTAAAGAGCAAAGTTTTCACAGTGGAATACCGTTTTCTCTGATCTCTGGAAGAATTCCAAAATGAGGAGAAAATACTGGGTATTTATAGGCTCTTGAGCATGATGACATATATTCGATCATCTAAGTGATCAACGAATGAGATGAAGCTGCTCAACTCATGAGATGAAGCTGCTCAACTCATGGTTATCCAAAATGAGATAGCTAATGGGCCTAAGGCCAGTAGCCTTCTTTAGTGCATGAGTTTTCTTGAGAAAGATTGGAGGTGGATGGATCAATTTAACGATCCCTATTCCAAGCCCAACAAGCCAAATCTTCCTAAATTATCCAAATATATGGATCGGACTCCTTAAACCTTATCACCTAGCTCAAAGAGTCAAGCTTAAATAAATAATGCAATAATTTTTAGCACTCTACATTTTACCCTTGACTAAAATTCTTAGATGGAGTGCAAGTATTTTGGGCATCAATTGCTTATTTTGAATAGCTAGGTCGCTAATCAGTGCATGTGCATCATAAAATGTTACATTGTTGCCAAGTACACTCACACGGCTGAAGACTTTGTTTAGTTTAGCACTAGCGCTTCAAATTTTCATTCATGGTGACAAGTGCACTCATACGGCTCACAACTTCGTTTAATTGCTTACGTTGTTTTTGGTATGTTAAAATGGTATTGCCTCCATGGCAATATATTATATAAGCCTTCTATAACATATGAGCTTTCTTTATATAAGATGATTTCTTCCTTTCTATATAAATTATCCATCTCATCGAATTGCATTCCATGTACTAGCTCTACCTTATGACTTACACCATCCTATTAGCGTTAAATTCTACCTTTTTTCCGTGATCTCTCTTGTTATTATTGTTATTATTATTATTATTGGTTAGGCCATTCTTCAAATTCAATCCCAAAATTGAGATTCCAACGATGTTACAATATCTTGATGAGCCATTGTTTTCAACCATATGATTCTAAGTATATAATTTTATTTTTCACATAGTTCTAGATACATCTTTTATAGGAAGAATATTCACTACGAATCAAAGGATGGTATACTTCAACCATCTTCAATGTTGATTAAATAGTTCCATATCAATTTATCATGAAAAGTTTGTTGGCAAAATAAAAGGAACTAGAGCAATGCATAATTCAAGTTATGTGCTCAAATTTCGAGGCTCGCGTATGAATTAACGATCAATGTGTAGATATAGTCACATGCCATTGTACATATAGATAAAAAATATCAATTTGAATTAATGTATTAAAGAGGATAGTTTTGACCTTTCTTCATTTGGTCTTTGTTATTAAACATATCTTCATCTTAACCATATCGAGTCCTAACCGCAAGATACACATCTTCAATTGTACTTTTTCCATGCTAAACATATCTCCTTTAAACTCGATATCATCCAAATTCATGACACTTCATGTTCAAATCTTAATATTCATCTTCAAATCTCTTTATGTTTACTATAAATACCCATTTACCCATGTCGACGTTTCTTCCATCTAAGTTTGACTTCGTCCCAACCATGACAACGAGAGATCTCAGTAGTATGTTCTCTTTCTTCTATCCCCTTTATTTTTTATTTTTCTTTTTCTCACAATTAACATGGCCAAGATTTCCCATTATCGGTATATCGCAATCTTATGTTAGTAAAAACTCCATGAATCAAGTACGGTAATAACAGTAGAGATCATCTCCTGTCGCAACAGTAACACATTTCAACCATTGATTATCGCTTGAATATCCCTCATCTTTTTTTCGGCAAGCTTCAAATTATAAGTTCTCTTTCTAATCCATGTTCAAATTGCTTGCTTCTAGTTATCTATTGTAGTGAGTGTCTTGAACTTCCATTAAGTTTTGCTGACTTGACTTTCTCCATTTTCTTTTATTCTTGGTTTTCTCTTCTTCTTCTTTTTTTTTTTTTCAAAACTTTTAGTTACCAAATATTTCACCAACCATATTTTATTTCCAATTCAAAAATGCTCCAATGCATATCAAATCCAACTTCAAATGTTTACTTGCCAAGGAAATCTTTGTCGATAATATTTCAATTTCTAATTGATGAATTGCCGACTAGTGATCCTATTACTTATGCATGGCTCTGAGGACTGCAATCCCTCACTCGAATAATTCTCTCTTGGCAACTTGCTGGTGATGAGAAAGTTTAAATCGAAGGAAGGTAGCTGAACTTCTTAAGCTCCTCACATTGTCATATTATGATCTATGCTCTCAGTAATGATGATGCCAACCACTCCCTTACTAAGGACCCTATGCTGAGTAATTCGACCAGCTGCTGTCGAGAGGTTCTTACCGAGTGATAAGAGACTCACTTACCGGTTGAGTAATTTTTTCTCGGCATACTACCATCTCTCTCATCCCAGCCCCTTTATTATCGCAACATCTTGATCTCTCTTACCTGTTGTGCTTAGAGAATATTCATACGGGACCAATTTTGCACCGCCATTTGTCCACCTTGTCTAACATTGTACCACTTTTTCATCTTTGTCTTTT
This sequence comes from Lumnitzera littorea, assembly GCA_024138015.1. Classification (NCBI taxonomy): domain Eukaryota; kingdom Viridiplantae; phylum Streptophyta; class Magnoliopsida; order Myrtales; family Combretaceae; genus Lumnitzera; species Lumnitzera littorea. The sequence continues at coordinate 68,220,024 of JAMXBB010000011.1, read as the reverse complement.
GCCTTTTTTACTCTTTTTCGTATGTATTAGGAATCTCCTTTTTGTATATCTTTTCTTATACTTTCTTGTAATTTCTTTATTTGTAATGTTTCCTTAGGAACTTATTCTATTCTTGTGAGACAATACTCTCCAAGTCCATCTTTCATACACTCTTATCTAATCTTGTCGAGTAGCTCAAGATTAGTGGCAGATAGACCTTGATATTAACTTGTATGTCATATCAAGTGAGGTGTCAAGTCGTGTTGTGTTTATTGGTGAGTCTATTGATGAGTCACATCCTCCAAAGAGCTTCATGTCAGCTACTCTTGTTCGTCTGTGGACTATTTCCCTCTCATTTTCTTCAATATTTCAAAGGACCCATTTTAGTTAGATTTGCCATGGTAAGTTCTAGTAATAACTAAGCTCTTAGGCACACCATATAATTTCTTGGTATCAGAGCTTAAGATAGAGGTGGAGACCAAGAGCTATGTAGTGATAGTTAGTCTACTATTTAATATATTTGTGTATGTGTTGAAATCATCTGAGTGAAGTGTCTTTACTAAAGCTTTATATTGAGAATGTTGAACCTTAATATATAAGGAGAGATTAACGATGTCGAGAGTGATGCTTATGGTCGTGGTCGAGTTACCCAACAAACACCACGTATTATTGATGAGCAAATACAAGATATTGCTGCTATCGTAGCAAACTTAGCTATCTCAGTAAATAGGGTCTTAGAGACTGAACCACGTGAGAAAGTGACTGAGTAGGGCTGAGAAATGAGAGATAGATCAAGGAGGCAGATGAACGAGTGAGCTTTGGAAGCCTTTCCAGTAAACCAAGCACCACCATGACTTGTCGATAGAGTCACGAGGAGAAGTTAGAGTTAGACAAAGTGGAAGAGTACAAAAAAGAAGAAGACCAATATGTTAGGATTGATGAACGTGAGTTTATAGCGCCAAGAGGTGCCAAACATTTTAAGGTACAAATTTTCAACTTCAATGGGTCGGTAACACTGATGACTACCTGGACTGGGAAGAGAAGATCGAAAAGATATTCGACTTCTATGATTATGAAGATACTATCTACATTAGAGTGGCCGCATTAGAATTTTTTGGATATGCGGTAATGTGGTTGAAGAAGCTATAAAATGTTTGCATGAGGACCCGACGCAAGGTTTGAACATGGAACAAGATGAAGAGAGTTCTGAGAAGTAGGTTCGTTCTTAAATACTATGAATAAGACACTTTTTGATGACTCCAAGACTTGAGGCAAGGTAACAAATTCATAGACGACTATGTTCGAGAGTTTCAATTGCTCATAATATGATGCAATGTTGACAAGCCTGAGACCCGAACTATAGTACGGCTCATCTCTAGACTATGGGATGAGATTGGTATCCTTGTAGAGCTGCAGAACCTCATAACTTTAGATGAAACCATTCGTATGGCCTAGAGAGTTGAAAGGCAATAGTGAAACTAGGTTAGCCGAATGTTGAGTAGCCGAACATTGATACCGAACAGGAGCTACCTACTGAGCCGACCAATGAATGACAAAGTTTCAAATAGTTTCAAGGTAGAATGCCGAGGTCACATGCTGAGCCAACCAAATAAGGGTCGTAGTAAGAGCAAGACCGAGGAGCTTGAGATTCGAAGAGACTAGGCTCAGAGTTAAAGGAGGAAAACCTGAGAAATCAAATGTCTTGGTTATGGATACGTGGTTAGTCAATGTCCGAACTGCTGAGTTATGACCATAAAGGGAGACAAGCTTCAGTTTGAAGTAGAAAGTATGAGAAAAGGAAAGGAAGAAGTAGCGACCGATCAGATGCTAGGAGAATTTAAGGAAGATCCTAATGTCGAGATACCTCCTGAAGGCAAAGCCGAGTATTGCTTTGTAGTTTAATGATCTCTTAGTACTTTTGTGGCTAACAAGAATGAGCAAAGAGAGAACCTCTTTCATACGAATTGTCGAGTAAATGGCAAGTTATGCGCTATGATCATTGATGGAAGGAGCTATACCAACATCATTATGCAAGGGGTAGTTAAGGCCATGAAATTGCCAACTCTTCCATACCTTAAGCCGTAGAAGATTCACTGGCTGAACGAAAAAGGAGGACTATACGTCTCAAAGCAAGTCAGAGTGCCGATTACCATTAGTAATAGGTACAGGGACGAGGTATTGTGTGATGTCCTTCCCATGTGTACATCTCACATATTACTCGACTGACCATGGCTATTTGACTTGAGAGTATTACATGATGGGTATAGAAACTACATGTTTCAAAAGGATGGGAACATAATTATATTCACACCTATGAGTCCTAAGGAAGTGCAAGAAGTCGAGAAAAAGATTGCTAGATCTCTATAGCAGAAGTCCTTAGTGATTTCCTAAGCTTAGTTTGTACAAGAAGTCAAGGCTGAGGAATATGTACTCTTTTAGTCAAGAGATGCTTAGAGGTTAAAGAGACCATGAACTTACCCACTAAAGTACAATAGCTACTTTAGGAATTTGCCGACCTCTTCCTTGACGAGATGCTGAAAGGTTTACCTCCCTTGAGAGGAATTGAGCATTGGATCGACCTCCAACTAAGGGTTGCTTTACTAAACCAACCTGCTTACAGGCTCAATCTAGAGTAGGCAGCTAAATTGAAGAAGTAGGTGGATGAGTTAGTAGATCGCAAATATGTCTGTAAGAGCATGAATCCTTGTATTGTACCTACTGTACTCATATCGAAAAAGGATGGAACATGGCGAATGTGCATTGACAGCTAAGTTATAAATAAGATCACTATCAAATACCGATACTTGATCCTATGGCTTGATGATATGCTTGACGAGTTACACGGCGCTTGCATCTTTTCTAAGATTGACCTAAAGAGCGGCTACCACTAGATACGGATGAGACCTGGGGATGAATGGAAGATGGCCTTCAAGACAAGGGAAGGTCTATTCGAATGGTTGGTGATGTCGTTCAGACTAACTAATGCACAAAGTACATTTATGTGGTTGATGAATCATGCACTAAGATTGTTAATTGGCAAATGCATTGTGGTTTATTTTGATGACATTTTAGTCTACAATGCCGACCTCCTTATACATGTTGAACATTTGAGATTGGTGTTTAACATACTCCACATTGAGAAATTATTTGACACTTGAAGAAATGTACATTCTGTCAAAGCGAGGTTGTGTTCCTTGGATATGTTGTTTCGGGGAATGGAGTTTGAGTTGATGAGGACAAAGTCGAACCTATTAATGAGTGGCCTATGTCGACTAATGCTGCCGAAGTCAGAAGCTTTCATGGTTTACCTTCATTCTATCAAAGATTTATCCGGAACTTTAGCTCTATAACTGTACCATTGATTGAATTGACCAAGAAGAATGTTGAGTTTAGATGGACAGAAAAGCCTCAGAAGAGTTTTGAAGACATGAAGACTAAATTGACGCTTGCTCCAATACTCACCCTACCAGATTTTGAAAAGGTTTTTGAGGTTGAATGTGATACATCTGGTGTCGGCATTGGTGTTGTTCTTATGTAAGAGTGCCGACCTATTGCCTACTTCAGCGAAAAACTCTAAGGTACTACCTTGAATTACTTAACCTACGACAAGGAATTCTATGCCCTTGTTCGAATACTCTAGAACTAGTAGCATTATCTGTTGCCAAGAGAATTCATCATCTATTTGGATCATGAAACTCTTAAGTATCTTCGTGAGCAACAAAAGCTTTCTCGGTGTCACGCCAAGTGGGTTGAGTTCTTGGAGACCTTTTATTATGTCATCAGATATAAGAAGAGAAGCACCAATACAGTGGCTAACGAACTTTCTTGCCGTCATACCCTTATCACAACGTTGCAAGCTAAGGTGCTCGGATTTAGCACTTTACCTAATCAGTATGAGCATGACCCACATTTTGGACCCTTGGTAGCCAGGTGCAGTGTTAGAGGAGCTGTAAAAGGGTTCTACTTAAGTGGGGTTCTTGATGAAGGGCAAGTAGATTTGTATGTTGAGTGGTTCTATAAGGGAGCTATTGGTTCAAGAGGCTCATGTCGGAGGTCTGGCCGGCCATTTTGGGGAAAAGAGGATGATTGAGATATTGAAAGAGCACTTTTACTGGCTTGGGATGATGAAAGATGTGCATCAAATACTTGAAAGGTGTAAGGTGTATAAGTATGTAAAAGGGAGGAGAAAGCCCTATGGAGAATATACACCCCTACCAATTCTTGAGTGGCCATGGACTAATCTAAGCATGGATTTCATGCTCAGCCCTCCCCACATGCCAAGAAGACATGATTCAATCATGGTAGTAGTCGACTAGTTCAGTAAGATAGGCTACTTTATTCCTAACCACAGAACTAATGATACTTTATTTATCGTTAACCTCTTTTTGCAGGAAATTATGAGACTACATGGAGTGCCAAGAAGTATTGTGTCCAATCATGATTCGAAATTCACGAGCTTCTTTTGGAAGACCCTATGGGAAAACTCGGCACTAAGCTCCTATTCAGTACCTTTTGCTATCCTCAGATAGACAGCCAAACTAAAGTAGTTAACAAAACCGTCAGTAATTTCCTGTGCGCCACTATTGGAAAGAACTCTTGTGACTAGGATTTATGCCTGCCCATCATTGAATTTGCCTACAATCACTCAACTCATAGCTCAATTGAAACATCACCATTTGAGGTTGTTTATGGACTTAACTTGACTTACCCTTGGATTTAATTAACAGCTCGATTACACAAGGGGAAAGTTAATCTAAGGAGTTCCAAAGGTTACATTGGAAGATTGCCAAGCAATTGGCCAAAACTGTAGCCTAACAAAAGGGAATGGGAACCGCGGAAGGAAGTGAGTCGTTTATACCCTTGGGGACCTTATTTAGGTCTATCTTAACAAGGAATGCTTTCCTAGTAGAAGGACTAACAAACTATCTTCTAGAATGGATGGACCTTATAGGATCTTGTGGCACATTAATGATAATGCCTATGAGATTAAGCTACCTAAAGGTTTTAGCATGTCTACCTCCTTCAACATCGCCGATTTGACTTCTATGTGCTTGATGATGACGAAGACCAAGATTTGAGGGAAAATCTTTAGCAACCCTAAGGAACTGATGAATTGCCGACCAACAATCCCATTACTCGCATACGGCTTCGAGGACTGCAATCCCTTACCTAAAGAATTCTCTCTCGATAACCTACTGATGATGAGAAAGTTTACATTGAAGGAAGGTGGCTGAACTCCTTAAGCTCCCTACATTGTCATACTATGATCTATGCTCTCGGTAGTGATGATGCCAACCACTCCCTTGCTGAGGACCCTATGCCTAGTAATTTGACCAGTTGCTGTCGAGAGGTTCTTATCAAGTGACGGGAGACTCACTTACCGGTCAAGTAGTTTTCTCTTGGCATGCTACCATCTATCTTGTCCCGACCCTTTTATCGTCGCAACATCTTAATCCCACTTTCTTGCTGTGCTCAAAGAATATTCCTATGGGACTAATGTTGTACTGCTACCTATTCATCTCGTCTGACATTGTACTACTTTTCAATTTTTATCTTTTGTCCATTTTACCCTTTTTCATATGTACTAGAAATCTCCTTTTTGTATATACTTTCTTGTAATTTCTTTATTTGTAATATTGCCATAGAGATTTACTATAAATAGTCCTTTTCTCTTGTAAGTTGGAAATAAGATTTACTATAAATAGTCCTTTTCTCTTGTAAGTTGGAAATAACTTAGATATTAATACTGAATATTCTGTTCTTATGAGACAACCCTCTCCAAGTCCATCTTTCATACACTCTTATCTAATCTTACCAAGTAGCTCAAGATTAGTGGTGGGTGGACCTTGACATCAACTTATGCGTCATATCAAGTGAGGTGTTAAGTTGTGTTGTATTTGTTGGTGAGTCACATACTCTGAGCAGCTTCACATCAACTACTCTTGTTCATCTGTAGATAATTTCTCTCTTCCTTTCTTCAATATTTCAAAGGACCCATTTTAGTCAAATTTGCTATGGTAAGTCCTAGTGATAACTAAGCTCCTAGGTACACTACCAATCCAAATATGCTTTCAATGAGTACCATATCTAACTCTACTTGTTTAAGGATCATGAAAAATCCTTTAACTTTTAGATTTGAACTTCCTTAATGTCTTAGAATAATATCATTCAAGTAAGCTAAGATTTATTAGATCTTTTATCAAATCTTTTAATATCCATCCTTAAAATGCCTTCTTAGAGGCTTTATATACTTATGGGCAACCATCAATATTTTCTAGTCTATGGTATCATTCATTGTACGAACTTTAGTTTTTGACTAATAAGCTCAAGCAAATAAATATCAAGTGACTTAAGCTCGAGTTGCAATATTCTTTCGGAGGAAGTACCGAGCAATTTCAACACTCATCAAGTCGTGTTTAGTGATTACTGGTAACTCTTATTTTGAACATATTTCATATGGTGATTTTATAGTATTTCCCTTACATCTTTGGTTTTCTTTAAAGAAATTGATACTTAATTGAGTAAAATTTTGATTTCAAGGGTTAAACGCGTTTTTAGATTGAAAATGAAGAAAAGGAATCAAGTTTCACTCAATTTGGAGTTCAAATGAATGATTTATGAAGTTTTGAAGTTACACAGTCTGGGACACAATCGTGTCCTCAGGCTGTGTCCATCCAGGAAAATTTGCCAAGGTCAAAAAGTTATACGACCTAAGGACACAACTGTATCCTAGGCCGTGTTTGGTGACGAAAATGGAAACCTTACAATATATTATAAAAGGACATACTAGGGTTTTGCACAGAAGAGGGAACACTCGAAAAGTGAAGAGACTTGAAGAGAAGGAGAAGAAAAAGGCGAAAGCAACACCTACTTCAAGATTGGAGAGATTTTGCATCAACCAAAAGGGTTTTTCATGTTTTATTTCATGCTTTTGTTGGGATTTATTTTTAGTTTCATTATGATAGCTTAAGATTCTTATATTTGAGATTATGGAACCTAAGGTTTTATGTGACTATTAGATTGATTTATAATTTTCAATAAAGTTTCTATCTTTTCTTGATTCAATTATGTTGTTTAATTGTTAATTGATATTTCTAGAGTATCAATATATGATATTGTGCATGATAATTGAGAAATCACATGAATAATGAGATCTTGATATAATTGGAGAGAATTACATATATACTTAGAGATAAGATACATGTTTCTTCCGGAAACATTAATGCGATTCTAAATTATATTACTAAGTGAAGAAATTTCGGTAAATAATTTAGGAATATGGTTAATATGCTTGAGAAAGGTATTAACTTTAATTGTGAATCCCTCCAGTTAAGAATAATAGAGATTGAATTAGATACATTTTAAGCGATCACATGTTAAACATTAAGGGAAATAATTCCTAAATACGTTATTTGTTTTCTTGAAGTCGTTCTTAATTTTATCGCTTTCTAAATTGCTTAATCAAGTCTCATAATTAGGTTATTTTGTTAATTTTAGTATTTTTAATTCATTCAACTCATCACAATTTTCCGATTAGATAATAGAGCTAAGGTTAATATTAGTACTCGAAGTCTTTAAGGGATCGACTCGGACTCACATCCGCTATATTAAAACTGATAGGTGCACTTACCTGATATTAATTGCGTTTCATCAAACCACTGTGCGTAAGTGCTTTCTCGTTTTTTTGTTAGTACCTTACTGACTCTCTCTCTCTCTTTTTCTTTTCGTTCACCATCTTGATTTGTTTCTTTATTCTCGTAAATGAAGTATAATTCTAATATGGTATAATCCAATTCTTCCTATATCAACAACACTCGGTTGTACATCAACAATGGCTTTTGATTGTTGTAATCTTAAGAACTTCAATTTCTTTTTTTTTTTTTTATTTCCTCTCTTTCTTGTTTTATATTCGGTTTCCTTGCTTGCGATTCCATCCTCCTCTCTTATACTAAGTATATATATTCAGCTGTCATGTTTTTTACTTTTTCTTCTCATATATAACATTAACTTATGCTCTAACATGAAAAGAGATGAAGAATATTCCAAGTCAAAACATGGAAGCAATGAAGCTAAAATACTTATTGGTGCATCAAAACAAACGTTCACCACCAGTCCTAGGTCCCCTAAGACAAGTGGTTGGACGAGACCATCTTCGAAGACATATTCGGGAGAAGACTAAACATTGAAAAGCTTGTACAACACCTCGCATTGATGATGAGCTCTAGTTTATCAAGTGTGAGTCTCATGTTGATTCTAGAAATATTATTAGGGGAGATTCAGTATTGTACCTCAAAACGAGAGGAGAGAGAGCTACCTAATTTGCATTCTTGAAGGAGCTACCTTCTAGATGGGATGATTGGATATCATACATTGCAAAGAAGTTGGAGTACATGACCTTATTAAAGAAGGCTAAAGTCCTCTATTCTATTACCACTTCCACTTGATTGTGGTTCCTACATACAAGTGGAATTGAAGTATGCTAAACCATTATTTTTCAATGGAGTATCTAAAGTATCTAGTGACATCATCCACAAATATTCAAAATTCATCACTGTTGCAAATATGGTAGGACTTCTCCTATTACTTGGATGTTTCACTTCAATTGTTCTTTTCTTTGACTACCATGTATGTCTTATCTTGCTAAATTCTTCTATTATTCTTGTAGGAACAATATCATAATTAATTTCCCCCAATTAACCTCAAAATCTTCTTCAAGAGCCAAAGTTGGCTAAGTAGTTCCCTGGCAAGGAACTATCTTCCAACGAGCAAGCTTCAAGCGTAGCAAGTCTTACTAGGCTTTAAGTGTAGTAGGCCTTAAGAACATCAGGCTTTACATAGAGGAGCCTTGAGCAAGAAAGCTTCAAGCATAGCAAGTCCTAGTAGGCCTCAAGCACAATGAGCATCTTGCTCAATAGGCCTTGAATGAAGCAAGTGCCAATAGGCTTCAAGTACAACAAAACTTGTACACAGTAAGCCCTAATAGGCTTTATGCATAGCAAGCTTGTTCTATAGTGAGTCTTGGCGGGATTGTAGGATCAACAGCATTATATTAATGTTCTAATTCAAAATCAAGAGGAGAAAGCTGCCTTTCCCTCATCCCCTATTTTCCTTCCTTCAAGTTTTGTCATGTTCATCCTATGTTTGTAATTGTGACTCACTCCTAAGTGGAGAAAAATTTCTCCAAGAAGAGCTTGCACATAGTCTCCCATGAATCAACCGATCTTGAAGGGAGGTTAACATATCGGGTGTATGCCTTCTTTGTCAATAATTTAGAGAATTCTCTAAACTTTAGGTCATCATCAAGATAAATTTCAATAGGTATTCCTTCGTACTTTTCTTCTTGTCATTGAACACCATGAACTTAGGACTTACATAGTCCGTAGGATATGGCTTCACTGCGATGCATTGATGATATAGGAGTTTTAGCTTTAATACTCCCATATACGACTTAGCTTATATTTCCCTCATATAAACGTCTAAGTCTTCCTTTGTTATAAAGGAAGTCCTTGGAGTAGGGGCTGTAAACACAGGTAGCGAAGTAAGAGTAACATTGGGATGAGAAGTAAATCTACTTAAGATTAGGATGATAGGATTGGATGGAAGAGTAGGCACATGTGAAGATGAAGAGCTACTTAACTAGAATCTTACATTATTTGTTGTAGGGATTGGTTGTTGTACAGGTTCTGGTAGGAGGTTTTCGTCACCTCTTCTTTATTGGAGATCTTCCTCAAGAGTTGGAGGATCAATTAGTTAAGCTAAGGTAATAGCATCTAGCTGTACAAAAACCATAGGATTTAGCCAAAGCCATGCCTTATTGCATAATAGCAGTGGCTGCCATTTCGGTAAGAATGGGTTGGAACATAGCCATAAATTGGTTTAAAGCTTCCATGGCTTCCTGCATTGTTCACATTGTCTGTATGGGATCTAGATGAGCCTCAGGCACCGGATGGTCTTAAGTAGTATTCTCAAGTGGTGGGAGTAGATTCTACTTAATAGGCTCCACATTATTGTCAAGCTCTTGGGTTATGGTATCAAACGTACCGGTTGCTCTCTTCTTAAGAGGAGTCATGTCTCTACAATCACTCCTTTCTAATAGAGTCACAAAAAATGTAGATGTAGGGGTCCAATTAGAGCGATCATGTACATACTACATAAGTAACGTATTGCATAAGTAATATACTATACGTGGCTTCAAAAAAGTGAAGTGAGACTGTCACTTAAAGGGATGATTAGGTGAGAATAAGGTAGGAAAGAGGAATAGGCAATCTCAGTGTCTCAAATGCATAAGTGACAAACAAGGTAGCCTTAGGGGACCTTAGGTGTTTACCTTGTAGCTTGAGCAAATGAGATCTTTGCCTGAGTACTATTTGATCTTAGAGAGCGAAGTTTTCATAGTAGAACACCATTTTCTCCAATCTCTCTAAGAGTTTCAAATGAGGAGAAAATGTTAAGTATTTATAGGCTTTTGGGTATGATAACATCCGTTTGATCATCTAAGTGATCAATGAATGAGATGAAGCCTACTCAACTCATGGTTATCTAAAATGAGATAGCTAATGGGCCTAAGGCTAGCAGTCTTCTTTAGTGCATAAGCCTACTTAAGAAATATTAGAGGTAGACAGACTAGTCTAACGATCCTTGTTCCAAGCCTATCAAGCTAAATCTTCCCAACTCATCCTAATATATGGATCGAACTCCTTAGACCCTATCGCCTAGCTTAAGGAGTTAAGCTTAAATAAATAATATAGTAAGTTTTAGCCTTCTACAAAGTCAACGTACATATCTAGGGTTTTGGCATACCATACTACAGCATATTTTTGTTTTAAGTACAATGTGGAACAAACTTTTGTAACAAAATGTATTATCTTAAGTCAATGGAAAAACTTGATGGGCATATTTGATGCCATGATGTTCGACCTCATTGTATTATTAAAACTACCTTGTTATAATTGATCATTTATGCTCTCCTTTAATTGGTTTCTAATTGAATGACTAACCATAATTTCCTCATTCAATTAGGCCAAGGAATGAGCCGTGAAAAATATCGTACATCTGGGGCTATAATGTACCATGCACCATTGCCTGATCATAAAAAATATCCTTTTTTGGTAGCATTTTTATTTAATATTATTTGTAAGAGTAGGCCCGTATAGAATGTAAAATGTAAAATTTTCAATACATACTCCATGCTATAGACTTATAATTAAACAATTTGGACTTGGAACCTATATGATCTAAAGTAACCATGGTAGAAGTTATACCCTGTATATCTAAAATTATGGTAATAAAATTATTCAATAATATACAAACTAATAACAATATACAATAATGTAAACCATGAAAGTAACTTAAATTGGGGACTTCAAATATACTTAACTCTCTGATTGAATATTGGCCATAAATAATAAGTCATAACTTAAGCCAACATGGTTAAATTTTTATTATATTTATCAACATAAATTATATGTATTAGCAACATTTTACAAGTTTAGGTTTATGGTAATATGCATATCATATATTCATAAATCATAAGATATCCTATAATTAAAAATCTATAATATACAAAGAATAAGTCTCAAATAAGTTTTAAGTATGTAAGTATTCATATCCTAAATCTAGTCTATTGATGGTTAATTATCGATTGGGGTATCAAAGCCTAAAAAGTCTTATACGATGGCCTAAGCTTAGCATGAAGAAAGGATATACCCTCTAACTAAAGAGGCACTCGGTGCTTGAGCATCTTACGCTAGTCAAAACTCCCCATTCCTTAGAGGCTCATGGAGTTAGCATGTATTAAATGTAAAGGGATGACCATGGAGCAAGATGCAAGCAAGCCCATCACTAGACTATCACGTTAGGCCCATGCCTTACCAATGGCAACCATTTAGGCCCTATGCTTAGTCACTTAAGCCAATCAAGACCTCACAGACCACAAGTATAAATAGCAACACTCAAGTAGCTGTAATGTAGGTGATTACACACTGACTCTACCTTATGGACTTCTTCTTACTTCAAAATGGTTAGCGACCAATTAAAGGATCAACGTAGCCATGCCTAAGGAAACTTCAATGCCCATTCCATCAATTTTACTATTTTGCAGGCCTATGGAAGTCCAATATTGAGCTAGATGAAAAATCACCATCAATATTTCATACCCTTTGTATAAGTGGCATGTGAAAGCCACTTACAAAATCCTAAATATGGCCTTTGGAACCACTTGCTAATGGTTGGTAATACTTGTAATTCTAAAAACAAGAGGGAAGGTGATCTTGCCTTGCTACTTGCTTCTTTAAACAATACCAAAGAAACTCTTCCCCCCTCCACTTATAGGAGATATCGAACAACCTATTTATACCCCTGTTAAGGCCCTAAGACAGGGGGATCGCTTTGCTTGTGTTGAGTAACTACTCTATGGCTTGCTTACATGCCTTGATAGTTTAGAAAAACATTGGCTATAGCCTTTTACCCTTCCAACCGAGTAAGTGGTAGGCTACGTAGAGTTGACAATTGCTGACACGATATGATAACATGGAACATGACATGATATGGCATGATTCAATTATTTGCACATTTGTAGAGAGAAAATATGAGACACGACATGGTACATGATAAGAGGACATGATTAGAACATGAATAAACACGATTACATTTGTAACTTAATTATTTATGATCTCTACTCAATTTCACAAGTTTTTAGCACTAACATGAATTCTATATGATTAGGGACACGAGACACAACCCGCTAACACGAATTGCTAACCTCAGGCCATACCTCTATACACTTACCTTAGGACGAAGCCCTACCACAAATTGATGTTCTATGGGGCAATGAACATCCCATGGTCTTGAGCAGTTAAGATGAGCCCTAGGTAAATGATAAGGTTGAGCACTTCGAGGTTTACTCACTAAACATCATGCTAAATATCAATCTCAACGATCATAACCAAGATATCAAGTGACTCACCTATCATTGGAATCTATAGAAATGTATCTCATAAGAATCATCATCCTTGGGTCAAATTCCATTCACTAGAGACATTTAGAAAGAGACATTACCCTACCTCATCACATTCATATCCTGACGTTAGACTTATTCCCTCTATACAAGGTATAAAAAATTCAAATAATATCACCGTAATAACTTATTAACATGACTAAATCAAAGAGGATCCATTGTTCGGATGCTATGCCTCTTAGTGTTTGGATGCTGGCACCTGCACCATAAAAAGTTGCATTTTCCTCTTCATTTGTAGAACATAGCCATTAGTGTAAGGTTTTAGTAGTAGAAAACTGCATCTTTTCTTAGGGTTTAGTAGTTTTAGGTTTAGAGATAGTGCTTTATCAAACCTAATGTTTATAGGTTATGAGCCTCGTAGTTTCATGTAGTTATTTCGAGCTAATAATTTATAGTGCATATGGAAGTTAACCGATTAGGGTAATGCTTTACGTGTGAGTCCTAGAAGTTAAACAATGATATGTCATGAGTTCGAAATATGGGAATATAATAAAATAATATTATTATAGCTAAAACTAGATAATTTTACCAAATTATACTATATTGTAATTTACCATGTGTAAACATGTAAATTAGGTAACGAAAAATAATCAAACATTAGAGATAAATTATTTGGATAGAAAAATTATAAAGTGACCTAAAATAACATATAAATATAGTATGAATGCTTTGGTTATAATTATTATATATATTTGTATACCTAAGAAATGCTTAAAATACTCTAAACTAAGTATAATTAACCAATTAATTATAAGAAAAATCATAAAAATTGATAAAAAATAACAAAACAGGTGAAATCATCTTGATACAGGCATGGACATAGCAAGGATAGGTGTGGATTCAAGAAATTAGCATTAAGACACCTAGCATTTGGGAGATTAGGAGTATTTAAGTCTAAAATCGAGTGAGAGAAATCATTTTGGACCTTAAAAACTTTGGAATCATCACCAATTTCTCCCAAAACATCAAAAAGTTCTTAATAAAGCTAGGAAAAATCTAGGAAAGGGAAAAACATGGAAAGAAAATTCTAGGAAAAATCAAGAATCAGCACTATATGAACCGAGCAAGAATCTAGGGCACGGGTCTAGGCCATATCTAGAAGAGAACCACCACCATTGGGAGATAGAGGTGCTAACACCCAAGGTTGCTGATAAGGTGGTGGTAGTGGGATGGTAGTTTTCCAGTAAGTCAAGATTTTAGTCCAATTTTACTAAATTTTGTAAAAATAATAAATTAATTCCAAAAATTATGAAAAAATTTATTTTGAAGTATTTTTATATGTACTTTTAGGGAAAAATATTAGATTGTAAAAATTTTAAATGGATTTATGACCTCCTTAAGAGATTGCACAAAATCGATCAATTTTTGAAGTTGTTTTAAATAACCCTGATGTTGTTGTTTTGAAACCAAATTTTTTATGGAACTTTCCTATACTGCATGTATGAATCCTATGAAAATTTTTCGGCCAAAAATATTTTCTATGATTTTTTGTAATTATTAAGCCTATAAATTTGATAAAAAATTGCTATTTTCGGACATTTTGTGCAATTAAATCTAAAGAAACCTACTTGTACCATTTCTAGAGCTTATTGGTGTTATATATTACTGGGGAAAGTGATCTGGTTAATTGGACCGAAAGGAATCTAAGATATACATAAATCATTAATTGTGGACTACATACATCAAGGGGAAAATATGAGGACTTAGGGAGTTTAAGTGATGTAGTGATCATGGGTCTAATGAACCTGCTGTGTGATTATGAGTTATCATGCTTGTAATCTGAAAAGAGATACTAAAGTGAGTCACTTAGAGCGAACATGCATATAAATCCTATTCAAAGAGTTCTTTAGATAGTTGATCTGAAAAAAGAATGACTTAAATTCTTGGTTCATATACTTGACTAAAAGGTTGGTTGGCTGGCATAAGGATCTTGATTATGACCATGTTAGAGTCTTGATTAGGACAATATTTGGTAAAAGAAACATGGTTGTGATAATTTTAGAGATATGTTTAGAAGATTGGTGAACAAAAGGACTTTCACTCTAAATATGTTGGAGCCTTGTTTAAAGAGTTGTTTGGCAAAAGAAGGATGATTATATTGATTTTAGAGACTTGACTAGAGGGTTGGTCGATTTAAAAGGCTTGGATGAAATCACTTTAGAGATATCTTTAGAGAGTTAGAGAGAGCTAATAAGAAATGTAGTCAAAATAACTTCGGAACTTAATTCAAGGATTGGTTGGTATAAAATGCTTGGTGGAAATGACTTTAGAGTCTTATTTAGAGAGTTAGTTGGAGCAAGGGTATAATAGGAATAATCTCAGAAACTTGATTAGAAGGTTCTAAGATCAAAACTTGGTATTAGGTAAGCTTTCAAAACTTTGTTCAGAGACTTGAACAGCAAGTTGGAACTTAATACAAAGCTTACACCACTCACTAGAGATAAGTCATACCAATACTTAAATTATTAAAATGAACTTATTTAACTTTATATTTAATAAAATTAAAGTAACTATATTGAATATGTAGGGAACAATTGAAGTGGACAAAATCAACCATTAATATTGTTAAGCATGACATGTCCAAGTAAGTAGGGTCAGTGCTTCACCACACTTTCAAGTATTATTTAAGGACACTTGGAGGCCTTAGTATATGTCTTAGCTGTGATAGTAAGTATAGACACCTAATTTTTGCTCTTTTGTAATCCTATTTTTTTTATTTGATTTGATTTTATTTTATTTTACAAAAAGGGTCTTAATTCAAAAAAATAAAATAAAATTAAAAATGATGAAAATACAAAAAAAAAATAATAATAATAATGAAAGGAAAAATTATAAAAATTTTGTAGATTAAGAACAAATAGTTTTAGTTTTAGTTTTACTTTTAGCTTTAGCTTAGTTCAAAAAATTACTTTAGTGAATCAGGTAGTTTAAGTACAATTTAATTATACTGAATGTCAAGGCATAGGCCAACAGCCTAACGAATAAGTATTGGAGTATTGGATTAAATTTAATTTGAGGTTTTAGGTTCGAGTTTCAGCAGGCACGTATGTCTTTTGTTTTTCTATATTTTAGAAAAGTGAGAGAAAACGGGATTCATATTTAATTAAAATCATTTAAATCTAGTTTGATTTTATTAAATCAGATTTGAATTAATTTGGATCTAGTTTAATTATTTAATTAGACACAATAGATATGATTTGATATGATTTTGTTTGGATTATATAAATACACACATACAATAAAAAAAAAAAAGTTGCAATCCACTTTCACAACTTCCCAGCATCCAATTCCCAAATCCGAAGTCATCTATCCAAATTTTCGAACTCAATTCCACAATCCGAAGTCCACGCAAGTCTTTCGTCTGACATTCCAAGCTGATCCACAATCCAACAATTCCCCAACAGCCTCCTATCTGAAGCTCCATCCACAATCTGACAAACAACAATCCAACTTCACCTGATCCAATTCCCTAAACGTCTGACACAATGAAGTCCCCTACCATACAAGCCTGACGCTAACTCCACAACCAAATCTCTAGCAATTCCCAAACGTGATTCCACGTGAGACCAATACCCTAAACGAAGCCAATCCAAAATCCAATCTCGATTCGAAGTCAAGCCCCTTCGTCGACCAGATGACCAATCTGCACCGAATACGCCCAAACACTCCAACTTGTGCAGGACCTGACGCCATCCCAGTTTACGGCAGCACTTTACGTCACCACGCATACTGATCGCCACTGTTTTCTTCAACAACTGCTGCTACTCTTTGACTATACTCCACGCCACAATTAGTCCACCAACAACAACGACATAACTCCGGCGAATCTTCAGCTTGACCAACGTCACACTGCTGCAGATTGCACAAAGACCGAGTACAGAACACTCTCGCACACACCTGATTGCAAGCAGTATCACGCTCGACAAAAGTTCATCACTTCATTGCTCAACATACGTCCAAATTCCTTTGTCCATGACTAATACTATCGTAACCCTACAGTAGGCCCCCTTGAACAAATACGTCGTAAATCCAATCGCATTGAGGATGCAAACATGAAGTCCAAGTATTTTCTTACAATTTTGATTCCTTTTATTTGTTTGTTCATATTGCTATTATCATTTAGATTTTTAGTTTTAAGAGATTTTTATTATTTTATGTGAATAGTTGTTAACTAAAGCGTCTTAGTTTTATTGATTATGTAGATTGAGGATTAATTAGATTATATTGATTTAATTGAAGGTTTATTTAATAAATAGTGATATATTTTAGTATTAGTTATTATATAGGGGTATCATATGGATTATTTTTTAGTAGAAAGTTATATATATATTAGTTTAGAAATTGTTAGGATTGGTTATTTTTGTTAGAATTTGATCTTATTTAAGGGTTCATCATATAGAAAGTAGTTTTTTTAAAAAATAAAAAATTAATAAAATAAATCCCTTTAAAAATTTTAGGACTTTTAGTGAATTTTTTTATAAAGTAACAACACTCAAGAGTTAGGACCTTTTTTAGATTTTTTTTTTTATAAATTGAATAAATTAAAACGTAAACTTGGGCAGTTTTCAAAATTAAAATCAATTAATACACTAAAATTATTTTAAAAAACTACGATTGTCTGATCCCGACTAGTGGTTATGTAGGCACCTTCGGGGCGACGATAAAATATGTAGAAACTTAGTTTTATTTTTCTTTTGATTTTTATTTATTTATTTATTTTTTTAATATTATAAAAAAATAAATAATCCTGATTTCGGTAAATAAATAGTGGTAGCCGTTAGGGTTTAATAGATTAGCCTTCGAATTTGGAACACTCTGGTTCTTCATTAAAATTGAAATAAAAGACCGGTAGCTAAATCATAATCAATCCACCTAATTGATTATGGTTTCTTTCCTTTTTCCCGACTCCAGTTGGGTGGCGACTCCAAGAATTATTTTCAAATAAAAAAAAAACCAGAATTTCTCAATTTCTTTAGTTAAAGATTAATATTAAATGAGTTAGGGTTTAATATTAATCAGGAAATGAGAAATTAATTTTAAATAAAAGAAAATCGAAATATCAGGCTCGACAGTAAGTTAATTGCTTGTGCATATATAATGTATGTGCTTGAATAATGTTTTGCTATTTGGAGTCCTAGACTTATGTATTTGATTGTTTCATGATATTATTTACTTTGGACTATTTGAAATTGCTTGATTACCCCAAAAGCAATCTAATACAAACTTGATTTAACTATTAACTGTACTTGTATCACAACCTAATAGGGGAAATGATTAGGATTCTTGGGCCAAACACGGACTTTTTGATAAGAATAGCAGAAATGGTCATTTCTCTACCCTTAGTCAAATAAAGTGACAGGAGAGGAGGTTATGGCAATGTTGGGCACCGTAGTTTGAAGGTAGTCTCAGGTGGAGCGTATTTCTCCATTGCACAAGTACCGATTTGGTTCTAATATGCGAAGTACGCGTCATCAAATTCCTTAAAACTAGGATTAAAGCGAGCATAATTTCTCTGATCTCACGACGATTGGTCAATGTCATACAATGACATTTGCTTACACATGCATTGTATCTAAATAACCTTTCCTGAAAAACTTGGTTGCTTGATGTTAGATATGTGCTATTATCTTCATCTTACTTATTGAGTAAGTTATCGCTTATCCCCTTATAGCTATTTTATAGGTTTTGATAAATACACCAGTTTTACTCTAAGTTTTAGAAGTGTAGAGAATGGGGTCAAGGAGTGAGATTCAAGACCAATTGACTAGATTCCTATTTTGTTTATTGACTTTATTAACCTTTAGAAAAACTAATAAAGTCTCTTTAGGTGACCCTTTAGTTTTTAGTTACTATTACCGGTACTATGTTATGTAAACATATGGACTTTTATAAATCCTTATTATTTCATTTTTCTAAAGTTATTTATAAAACTTGTTTTCTTCTCAAGCTTTTATACAACAAATTCTCTTTCAATAGTTATTTTAGAAAGTTGCACTATAGGTTGATACCAAACAAGCATTAAATTAGATGACTTAAAGCTGTAGAGTAGTAAAGGCTTAGTGTAAACCGTACCTATGTTAGAGGCTAAAGTAGCTAGCTTCTAACTTAAGTTGGTTTGCATATCAAGGTTGTTCTGACTCCCTAGTTTGGAGTGTGACATAGGTTATTCTTATAATGCTCTTATGTGTTTCTTGGGTTTTTTTTTTTTATAGATATTTTGGTACTTAATTGAGTTATATTTTGATTTCAAGCTTTATATGAAGGATTTGATCAAGTTTTAGATGATTTAAAGTTGATTTGGATGAGTTTTGAAGCATAAAAAAGGATCACCTATGAGAATTTACCATAAACTAAGATCATAGGGAAAAATAAGGAAAAAAATTGACGTACAAAAGGACCACGGTTAGGACCATAATTATGATCCTTGATTGTTAACCCTTTTTTTTTTTTTTTTTTTACAAACTTGTGATCTTTGAGAAGAGAAAGATCACACCTAGAAGCATGGCCGTGAACACGCCTCTTTCATAGTAATTTTATCAGTGAGGAGATTTAAGGTTCTAAAGATTCTCTATACATTAAAAAGAGAAAGGCATTGCAAATAAGGAGAGGAGTTCATTATTCCAATCATTTAATTAGGTTAGGGTTTAGGAAAACATCTTTTAAAGTAGTTCTACTTTTTTGTGGAATTCAACATTGGAAGTGATAAGAAATGATATTTAAGTGTGAATTAGGGCTTAGGAACCTCTTTTAAAGGTTATTTCCATTCCTCTCTTTATATTCTTGTTTTGGATATTGTCAACCTTACTATTTCTTCTGTACTTAATTAAGGTTATAAATTGGACATTTGGATTACTAGTTAATGGATTTTGTTCCTTTGTAATAATTTTCTTTAGTTGAACCTTTAATTCCAATATCACTAAACATATATTTTAATTAGTTGGAATATTAGGATTGAGTTTGAGAAAATCTTTTCTAACTATATATATGATTTGGTTAATTTAGATTAAAGGACATAATGCACTTTAATTTAATCAGGGGTTAGGAATTGAAAAGAGTTAATTAAATTTATTTCTTGTTTAGAGATAGAAAGGGTAAATTGATTAATCCTAAGTAATTAATTACTTTGAAGAAGGACTCTTTAGCTAATGCTTCATTGTTTTAAAATTAAACTAATTGAAGATTTAATATCAACATTACTTGGTTTATGATTGAATCTAATGGACACGTTGAATATCTCAATCAAATTTCATATAAGAGATTAGTTTTTAGAATTTAATAACTCTTTAATTTGATTTGCCCAGTTTTAGAGGGGACTAATATAGTTAAGAGCTAGTATAGCACTCCCAATAGGTTCAACAAAGTATTCACTAGTATTATATTGCAAACTCAACCTATTACACTTGCTAGTATTATATATGCTTTTACTTATGGAAGTAGTGGTTAGAGTATCAGTTGGTTTAATGAGTTTCTATTATTTTTGTAGCACTTTCATAAGGATTGGAACAAGAATTTAAGGATTTCTTCAACATCTACTTTGCCCTTCTTCATTGATGCTTTCTAAACCCAATCTTAATGATGTATAATGCTATGACCTTGTTGGTTTTTGTATTTTTCTTTAATATAATGAGTAGATAGATTGAGTTTTGTGGGTTTGTGATGTGTTGATGGAGTAGTTGGTATTTTGTGATATGTGGAAATGGGTTTAGTGCTTAAATGGAGTTTTGATGAAGAATGTTCTTGTTTTATCATTGAAATACATTACCCATGATTTTAATATGTTAAGAATGTTCTTTAGTGTTTCTATTATTTATGTTAACCACTAATAGTTGGAAACCACTTAAACTCACTCCTGCATAATGTGGTTGTAAATGTGATTGATGAGGTTTACCTAGCAAATAACCTACAATTATAACTGAAACATGTAGTTAGTGTAAGTAATCAAATGTTTAGTTGATCTTATGGGAAAATAGAATCAAAAGGTTGTTTTTGCTATATAGAAATTCATTATCTTAATTGAAAATGAGTTCAAGCGAGTTCCATCAACATTTGTTTAAAGATTCTCTATTACCTATGTAACATTAGCATCATGAACTAGAGAATGTAGATCATAAGCCCACGCCTTTCATGAATTGTGTTGTGTCCTTACCTTTAGTATATTTGCTTAGTTTAATTGAATATTTTTCAAACATCCCTGAATTAGGATCGCTTAAATTAGAGTAAAAAAATCACATTTAGCACTTAGCTTTAAGCCTCTCCTTATGGAAATCAGCCTGGTGAATACTCTCTGGTTTATCACTACAAATGACTTAACACACTACTCGGTTAAGCAACACATTTTCAAAACTTTCATTTCCAAAATTTAGTGTTTTTACCATTATTTGTACATATCGTATTAGTTTTTAGCACCATTATTAGGGAGAAGAGAAGTCAAGCTAATATGAGATAAATTGAGAAGTCTCAGACTAGATTTAGTTTTTAGTGATAGTTAATAATATATTTTAGTGTTAGTTGATTGATGAAATTTGAGTCTTTATTTGTTTCTATAAACATTTTTGCTATTTTGGCAAATTCTTGGTAGTTTCAAGCTTTTTATTAATAAAGTTTCAAACTTCTTAGGAGTATTGTGTGTCTATTTGCTTAGATTACCCCTAGCCAATTAGAGATTGAGCAAAGATTTTACTAGATGTATCTATTGTTTTCTTCACAAGTTGTAGTTTAGAGGTTCAGTTAGTTTGGCAAGGAATAGACATTAGGATTGTCTGGTTGTTAATACTTAGTAGTTTATGCAAAGAAAGGTAAGGAGATTATTGAGCAATTAAATCCTAAAACTTATAAAACCTATTTTCGGAGATCAAGAAAGAAGATGAGAAAAGAATAAGAAAGAGAAATGGAGAATCCATAAGATAACACTATTGTGAAAATGAAAACAAGTATAACAAGAATCATGCAAATGAAAATGGTGTAAATGGGAATGGGAAATATCAACCATTATGGGAATATTCTATCCCAAACATGCATGGAGTTGCACTACTAATAGTCCAACTAGCTATGCAAGCACATAGTTTTGAATTAAAGCCAACATTGATTCAAATGGTGTATCATATCTAAAACTTTGTACATTTATATTCTACTTTGAAATGAGTGGTGTATCTTATGATGTAATCTACTTATGCTTATTCCCATTTTCACTGAAAGACTAAGCAAGAAACTAGCTAAGTTCCCTACCACCTAACTCCATTACTACTTAGGATTAGTTGGTGCAAAAATTCTTGTCATACTTCTTCCCACTAGGTATGATGGATAAGCTAAGAAATGACATTATAATGTTTAAGTAAATTGATGGGAAATCACTGTTTAAGTGTTAAGAGAGATTTAAAGAGCTACTAAGGAAATGTCCTCATCATGATCTATCTATGTGGAGTCTTGTGAGCACCTTTTATAATGGAATGGGATATCGGTAAAGAATAATGGTCAATGCAAATTCAATAATACTATTATAAATAAAAGTGCTAAGGATGCTTATGAAATGCTGGAGCAAATGCTGATGTATATACATGGGTGGCAAATTAAGAGAGTACACCTAGGGAGTAGTGAATGCACAAGGTAGTGACGAAATCAATTGGTTAAGAGAGCATGTTACACTACTTACTTCTTAACTCTCACAATTAGGAAAGATTACCCAACTAAGTGAGCCCAACACTAGTAAGAATCTCATCAAGTACTATTGTATTGTATGCAAGGAAGATTAGGACATGCTAGTTTAAGTTGCTAAGTAGGAAATCCTTTTGCTCCATCTAGTGAGGTACATAATGAATAAGTGAATTCTATAGGTGATTACGACTAGGGAGTAAGGAAAATCCTCATTCCAACACAAATAACTAAAAGGAAGAGAGTATGGAAGATTTGATGAACTTTATTAGAAAGTGTGATATGAGAACAAGTAACTAAGAGGCATCATTTCAAAACTTAGAAAAAATGATGGGCTAATTGAGTGAGAATTTGCTTAAAAGGCCAAAGGAGTCTTACTAAGCAACATAAAAAGAAACCTTAAGACCTAAGATGGCTCATCTCATGGAAAGGAAACAGAAGCTAATATGGTTAAGAAGGAATGTTGCAACATTGGGGAAGTCGTTGCTAAATATGACCCTAAAATAGTTGAAGAATTGGAAGAAGAGTTTGAGTTTATGGAAGAACAAATGTGAAGAGAACCTAAGGAAGAACTAATCATAGAGTATAATGGAGAATCATGTGGAGAATATGAGGAGGAGTCAAAAGATGAAGTTGATAGCATGGAAGAAGAGGCCTCTAACTATGATAAGGTCTATGACTTCGTGGTAAAAGAAGAGAGATTCAAGACAGCTAAAGGAGAAGAGGATCCGAGTGAGTGTGAGGAAATGGAAAATAAAGAAGAAGAAGAGGGAGCTCATGAAGAGGGATGAAGGTTAAATATCCTTAGAGACTAAGTGTTGATCTCTTTGAGCTTGTAAGGAATACTAAGGAACAATCTTTCTCCCTACCTTCAAAAATAGAAGATCCTAGACGTTTTACACTTCTGTGTACTATTCTTGGGATGTATTTCCCTAGAGTTTTCATAAATCTTATGTATTGGATAACTTTATATCTAGTATACTAATGAGAGAGTTTAGTTTAGAGAAAGAATTGGAGGAAGTCAGGTATCGTATTAAGTCATGTTGATAAATCTGTAAGGATACCTCTTAGGATTGTTGCTGATATCATAAAAAGAAAGGCGGTTGTCTTTTCCTCACAGACTTTATTGTTATAGACATATGAGATGATGAATATCACTTGATTCTAGGGAAACCATTCCTAACCATAGCTAGAGCGTTGATTAATGCAAGACATCATGTTGTCATTTTAAGAAGTGGAGACAAGAGAATCATGCTACAAATTAAGGAACAATAGAGTCAAGTTAGGATGATGACAACTGTTTGGATCTGGAGGTAGAATTTAAGAAGGGAGCTCATTCTAAGAAGAAGAGCTTGAGGTCTGTAAGTAGTGGTTAAGTTACTACAAGAGAAGAACCTAAGAAGATGACCCATCTTGATGAGATTGTAGGAAAGCCTAGCTAAAGGCTTTAAAACAAGCACTTAGCAAGAGGTAACTTAGTCCATATTCCATTCCTATTTATGCTATTTTGTGTTTGAGTTCAATTTATGTTTGTCTTTTTCAATCAAGAGCTAATTCTAGGTTTTTTTTTTTTTTCTCTCGTTTAAGTTGGTGTTGTGTATATAAATAATAGAAGGATAGGATTTGTATACAAAACTCAATCTTCACAAACAAAAAAAAAAAGGTATGACCCAAGGGAATCAAGAAGTACCAGATACACTACACCCCAAGGGACTAAAGTGATAACCATGTTTTGCTTACTTACTCTTTATTAAGTCAAATTGTACCATTAAATTTGAGCTTAAGTTGGGGGTGAGGAAGGTAGAATATCTAGTGGTAGAGTTAGTCTAATCCTAATTATGTTGAATTGTATGTAGTATATGTATGCATGTTTAAGGAGTATGACAAACTCATTGTTGCATGCTTATACAAATTTTTTGTGATAAAAATTTCCTTTTAACACTTGAAATGATCATTTTCATGTTGGTTTCATTTTCTTTTAAACCTTATGATTTTTAATGAAAAGTGTGTCATAGTTATGTGTTAAGTTCATATCCATCATAAAGAAGTGATTTGTGTTGATATTTTCGAATTTATTCCCTCTAGATCAAGTAATGAATATTCTTCAATTCTTTATAATTAGGTCATAAAATCCATACTTTGTTTAGTTATGCTTAATTTAGGCTTTGTTTGACATTTGAAGTTAAAGCAATATTTTGTTCGTAGGTCAAGTGAGAATATTTTTGGAAGTTGACCAGTACATATACAATTTCCTAGATGGTTTGTGTAGTCTTTTAATGTTTAGCAAACTATAATACAAACCTTATTTTGTCTAAAAGTTTGCCCGAGCAAAACCTAAATCAAGGCCCCAAAAAATTAAAATAGAAAACGAAAAGAAAGAAAAAGGAAAACAATAGGCCTTGTTGACTCAAGTAAGTAAGCCTGTGGAATGCCTTCGAAACCCGAGGAATAATGTTCATTAACGTAGGTGATGAACGTGGAATCATCAGCTAAACACCTTGTTACATGAGAAAGTCCATCAATGATAAATAAGAAGAAGAAGAAGAAGAAGAAGGAAAGAGAGAGATTTTGGGTAGGGGGAGTTTGGTTAGGGTAAGGGGGAGCAAAAGAGAAGAAAAGGAGCCAACAATCAAATCAAAAACCAAAAATTCGAGAAAACAGAGTAAGATGGGAACTTAGAATTACTCTTTTCACTCTACACTACTATACTTAAAGACCTAATAATGGAGGTTATGTATATGGTTAATCATTTAAATGCTCATAGCTCTCCTCGGATCTAAAATGTTACACTTGAACTTAAATTTCCTAAACTCAACTTAAATGAGAGAGCTAACTTTTCTAAGCATCAATTAGTGGTCTTACAATGTTGTTGAATCATATACATTTGATTGATCATAGTTAGGGGATAAACTCATAATCACTTATAGAACTTAAGTTGAAAAAGAATACAAATGCAAACTTTAGCTTTTGATGGGATAATATACTTTTAGTTTACAAAATGTGTAAAAGAAGTGTTTCTTTTCCTTGTACTCTTTAACTATTCACTTTTTTAAAGCTTGCTTAAGGACAAGTAAGGTTCTTAAGTTAGAGGTGGTGATAATGCTAAAAAATTCACAAATTTTCCCAACTTAAGAACTATACTTGTGTGCAAATTAAGTTAGAATTTGGTTAATTATTACATGAAAGTGATATTGGATACAAAATGGACCAATTACACTAAAATTGCTTAATTTAACAAAAAAGATCAAAACTTTACGTGAATTTTATAATTTGAGACATCCCATGTAGGTGAACATTGGAGGGCTAAAAAGTGAAGATTGAACTGTCCAAATAGCATATGCTACCACTATCCAGATGGTAGGTCCTTGAAGTATTAGGGAATTAGTAATCATTAGTTGGAGGAAAAAAAGGTGAAGTAAATCTCTCTCCTACCATCTAACTGCTGGAACCAATATAGCCCAAATGGTATATAAAACCCTAACTAAGGTTTTTCATCAGAATGCACCATTGTTAGTCAATATAGAGTTGACACTTGTCCACTATGTATACACCATGCTTGTTAAGATGCAACCACCTGCACTACAAAGGTTACATTTTCCTCTTCATTTGTAGAACACAACCATTAGTATAGGGTTTTAGTAGTAGATTCAACGTTGAAGTGTTGCCAACCATGATGGATTTGGTTTCCCTAAGGAAGAGGCACAATGAATCTTTCAAAGAGTATACCCAAAGGTGGAGGTCCTTAGCTATAAGAGTATCTATCCCTATGATTAAGAAAGAGCAAATTGCAACTTTTATTAACACTCTTAAGAGACCATACTTTGCTCACCTGATTAGACAAGCCTCTTTTAGCTTTGCAGAAGTAATGGCAACAAGGTATCAAATTGAAAGTGCTACCTCCTTCGGTAAGCTACAAGAGACATCAAATAGAAGACTACCCTCTATTAAACCCACCACCTACAAGCCTAGAGTAGCTACTGTTAGCATGGTCAATTCGAATCCCAGGCCTAATGCTCAGGTCTCTTTTAGGGCAAATCCTCCACCAACTCGACAACAGTATAGAAGCCAACCATAGGTTAGCAGAGTCCCAAGGCAGTTCACCAAAATACTTGTTCCACTTAGTCAGGTACTTGAAAAGTTAAGGAGAGATGATTGGCTCCATTCTGAGGGTCCTAGTGAAAGGTATAAGCCAAGATTTTTTTTATCCCAGTGCAAGATGTCAGTATCATCTAAGGTAAGTAGGCCATTCAACTGACTCGTGCTGGAGGTTAAAGAATAAAATTCAAGACTTAATTGATGAAGGTATAGTACAATTGGATATCTGACCACTTAGAGCCTACCATCAACATGATCGATACCAATTGAGAACCTAAGGTTTTTAGATTCTACAAACAAGAAGAGAATAAAATTTCA
This sequence comes from Lumnitzera littorea, assembly GCA_024138015.1. Taxonomy (NCBI): domain Eukaryota; kingdom Viridiplantae; phylum Streptophyta; class Magnoliopsida; order Myrtales; family Combretaceae; genus Lumnitzera; species Lumnitzera littorea. Next base: position 68,192,969 of record JAMXBB010000011.1, on the reverse strand, counting down.
CAAACTAAATGGTACACCTTCCATGTGCCTGTAGCCTTTGAAAATTATAAAACTGCCCCTCTCAACTACCAGACAATAAATTAGGGGCAGTTAAGCTCACTTGTAGAGGAGGATTACCCACTTTGGTAGAGTGCATGATCCAAAGGAAGACTTGAAAAAGAAGGTCATGCTGGAAATGCCAAAAAATGAACAAGTTGAGCATGAAGAAGGATTGATTGCCTTTACCAAAATGATAAAGTCTAGCGAGTATAAAATAATGGATTAGCTTGCTAAGACTCTAGCATAAATATCCCTCATGAGTCTATTGATGGTATTAGACCTACACTGAGAAGCTTTGTTCAAAACACTCAAGGAAGTTAAGGTCCCTCATGACATCTCAGCTGAAAGGATTGGCTTTGTCACCAATTCCATCCTCACTATGGATTAAATTCTTTCTCTACCGAAGAACTGGACGTGGAAGGTAACTAGCACCTAAAGCCTCTATTCATAATAATGAGGATAAATAACATCATCACAATGAGAGTCCTCATCAACAACAGCTCATCATTGAATGTCTACCCTCTCACCACCCTAGATCTATTGGGCATCGATGGGATTACAATTAAACCAAGCTCAACAATGCTTCAGGCTTTTGACGGATCTAGGAGAGAAATTATAGGGGAGATCAACTTACCAGTTGATATCGGCCCACAACGTTCCAATTCCAAGTTTTGGACATCCTAAAGACCTTCAATCTATTATTAAGAAGACCATGGATACATTTAATAGGGGTCGTACCTTTGAGTCCTCATTAGAAGGTTAAGTTCATCTCCAATGGCCAAGTCATTACAATTCTGGGTGACCAAGATTATAAAATTTACAAAGATACAGCCATACACTATATTGGCACCGAGGAGTAAGAGGACTTTAGGCTTCAAATGTTTGAAGAGGTATATACGATCACTAACCAGGAGAAAGATAAGAGGCCAAAGTTTAAAGAAGGCTAGTTTGGAACCTATGAGCTAGGTTACATCTTAACTCTAATGGATGAGTTGGAAAATAGGCAAGCGAGGGGCAAAAGAGGAGATAGATTGTATCATGCCTCGATGACCTTCTCACCATTGTTAGAAACTTTCATCCAAGACAATGCTTAGAATTTAAAGCCAACCAAAGAGGACAACTTCAGTAGAAATAAAGTAACCGACCCATTTAATAAGTCTCAACACCTAAATAACTAGTTCTCCATCCCTATGAATAGCAATAAGTCTTCCCTATTGATACGAACCGTGTCAAGGATAGATAAGGCTGGTTGTCAAGGTAGGTCCGATCTTGTTAAAGGAACGAAAATAGAATGGGTTTAATGAGGGTTTTAGCGAATCCGTGAGCTACCTAACAGAATATGACACACTAACTAGACTCTATACAGCTTAAGATTCATTAGATGTGACGCATTAGTCCAAGTGATAAGATTGCCTACTACAATCCTTGCTAAAGGGATTGCTAAGATCTGGTAGGAGAGAGCTTTTTGAGAGAAAAGACTCAAAGGGGGTTTTTCATTGATTTCCTATATTATTTCCTTATTGTTACAAATGTTGCTATTTATAGTACGTTCTAAACCCTAGTGGCAAAACTGTAAATAATGTATAAAGGCTTAAACCTTAAAGAATTGGGCCCATAAATAAAATAAAGACAAGCATATATAAAAATACAAAACTATACATTTTACAGGGAAGTTGTCATATGGTCATTCGGTGTGTCCTAGAAGTAACTTTGCATTGCTTGGCAGAGATACTAGAGAGGACGGCCTATAATTGCCAAGTTTTGAAGTTAGTAGGCATTAGTCTTTCCGTGTCTTGCCGAGTGGATCCAACTCTCAGAAACGTAAGTTAGTTGATACTAGTCTCCCTGTGTCTTGCCGAGTGGTTCGCTCTCAAAAACATGATATCTCGGCATATCGGTAAACGTGAAGCCAAGTAAATAATTTGTTAAGCATAGGTAAGGATTAGGCCTTCTACTTCTTAGCACTATAGTTGTGAGAAATAGGGTCATTTGGCTCGATAGACAAAATGAGTTAGCAAGTAAGTGAGATCAACTTTGGCAGTTGGGTTGGGTCGGTACCCCAAAGCCTATCATTCCCTCTCCCTTAGAGAAGTTTCGGCCTGAAACTTAGTGATTGGCAACTTCAAATCCCATCAGGATCAAACATCAACCTACAAAAATGAAAGATAAATGTAGAAAAGTACTCAAGCCCCTTTCATTCATCATTAGCTCGATCAATCAAACTCTTCATCATATATCCCTCCTTCCACTCATCATGAATTCGATCAACCATATCTTGGTAGTCTCAACAACTATTAAGTATGGGAAGTAACACGATCTCTGGGTCATACAAAAGATTATGGGCGCGTGAGTCCGGTACTGATAGGAAGTAAGATGGCTCGTCAGTCATAAGTACTTCCAACTCTTCAAGCTTAGCTAGCTCGAATCTCACACTCTTCTCATTCATTGAAATCAGTATTCCCTCTGCTTCCTCGCAAATCGATTCTTCTTCCTCCTTCCATCTGAGGTCATGTTCATTAGTTTAGATGGTCGATAATGGGAGCACATCAGGAATATAGGGGTTTAACTTCAACTCAACGTGGTCCTTTTCCTCTCTACTACTCGCTTCTCCAGCAACCTCTACCTCCTTAACTCCTCCTTCAATACTCTCTAATTTGGCATTCCTCTGTTGTCTTATTTTATCCCTGAACACTTCAAGCTGTCTTTCAATCTCCTTCAATTGATCTTACACTTCCGAGAGGTTAGCTTCATAGGTGGGTTTTCTCCTATATAATTTGTCGTGATGATCTCGGGGTATGAATTTTCTTTGCGTCAAACGTCCTATCTAGTCCCATGTAATGATCTCAATGTTTCCTCTATCAATTCTTTGATTTATCATTCTCTTCCACCAAGTAGCTACAAAGCCAATCATCAAATTCTTTATAACATATGCTCTTTTATTTTTATGCTCGGGGTAAGAATAATTTTCAAAAATCCGATTAACTAGAAATTCGCAATTGAAATATTCTTTCGGAGTTCCATATCAATCAAATTCTAGAATTTGTGACATCATGTCCTCATGATAATAATATTTATAATTGTATCCAGCTTCATATGCCATGTTGAGGATATTGAATTCAATAGCACGGTACTTAAGCTTATATGTGAGAGAATTGCTTAGCAGCACTAAAGAAACATGGCACAAACAATCAATTGTGCAACTCGATAATTCTTTTCTTTTCAGAGTTTGGCAAGTCATTTTTCAGCTCGGATAAATTTCACAATCGCAGTTCGATAGCCTTCAAATGGTATAGCTCGATAAGTGTTTAAATAAGACAGTTTGGTTTGGAAATCAGTCCGGCTATTAGAATTACTCAGTTCGGCATACTAAGTAGTGCGGTACAACTTCAATTTAGCAATTCGGATCTGCAATTCAACGTAGAAGCTCGATAAAGTTCAAATTTTGCACAGCAACTATTCTTGTCAAATCAGCTCAGACATACACAATCTCAACTAAACACTTGGTCTTTTCAATTTGGTAAACACGACAGTACTTTCTTGGCCACTATCGCAATACCAAGACGATAATACATTGAACAACTTGAAAAATCATATCTCAGCAAACAACCTAAATTAGAATTCCCAACCTTTTCTTTAATATATATATTCAATATGGGATTTATGATGTAAAGAAATTGCAATCCAAATTTTCACTAACCCCACTTAAAGAAAATCAATTGAAACCAAACTAAACCCAGTAAGCAAATCCTCGATATCACAAACAAACCCAATAAGCAAGCACTTCCTCAAACACAAAATATAACAGATATAATGCTTAAAACTCTTGGCCCTATCTGGAACCTCGAGCGTTGATACCAAGATAATACGAACCATGTTAAGGACAGATAAGGCTGGCCATCAAGGTGGGTTTGATCCTGCTAAAGGAACAAAAATAAAGTGGGTTTAGTGAGGGTTTTAGCAAATTCGTGAGCCACCTAATCGGATATGACACACCAACTAGACTCTACACGACCTAAGATTCACCGAATGTGATGCATCGGTCCGAGTGATAGGGTTGCCGGCTACAATCCTTGCTAAAGGGATTGATAAAAGCTGGTATGAGAGAGTTTTTTGAGAGAAAAGACTCAAAGGGGGTTTTTCATTGATTTCCTATATTATTTCCTTATTATTATAAATGTTGCTATTTATAATACGTCCTAAACCCTAGTAGTAAAATTGTAAATAATGTATAAGGGTTTAAACCCTAAAGAATTGGGCCCATGAATAAAATAAAAACAAGCATATACAAAAATACAAAACTGTACGTTTTACCGGGAAGTCGTTACACGGTCATTCGGTATGTCCTGGAAGTAACCTTGCATTGCTTAGCTGAGACACCAGAGAGGAAGACCCATAATTGCCGAGTTCTAAATTTAGTCGACATTAGTCTCTCCGTGTCTTACCGAGTGGATCCAACTCTCGAAAATGTAAGTTAGTCGGCACTAGTTTCCTTATGTCTTGCCGAGTGGATCACTCTCGGAAACGTGATATCTCGGGATACTGGTAGACGTGAAGCCGAGTAAATAATTTGTCAAGCATGGGTGAGGATTATGCCTTCTACTTTCTCGGTACCTTAACTACGAGAAATAAGGTCATTCAGCTCGATAGATAGAATGAGTTGGCAAGTAAATGATCTTGGCCTTAGCAATTGGGTTAGGTTGGTACCCCGAAGCCTATCACCTAGGGTAAAGGATGAATCATAGCCTAGTATTTTGTAAAGTCTTGTAATAAATTACCTTTGTTCTATAAATAATTGTACTTGAAAAAAAAGATTCCTCTAAATAAAATCAGACTCTTTTCTCTTCACTTCTTCCTTACTTACACTCTTTCTTTTACACTCTTTTTCCCAAATCTAATGCTCCGAACAAAGGCTATGGATACCTCGCATAGATAGGTGATGAAAATATTGATACCACTTTCGGCCCTACTGAGTTAATCGTCAAAAGTGATGTCAATGACCATAATGACATGCAAGAAAGCTGGCAAAAATATGAAATGAGTAGAATTTCCATTGACGAGCCAACAGAGATAATTAATGTCGAGACCGATGACAACCCTAAGGTGTTGAAGATTAGGGGAAATTTGAAAGAAGACCAAAAGATAGAAATAATCACTTTACTATTTGAATACTAAGATGTATTCGTATGGTCTTATGAAGACATGCCCGAATTAGAACCATCGATCGTAGTCCACCGTTTACCCACACGAGAGGATATCAAACCTAAGAAACAAAAGTTAAGAAGGTTTTGACCAAATGTTGTGTTAAAGATCAAAGAGGAAATAAAAAATTACTAGAGGTTGGTTTTATTGAGGTATCCGATTATCCTGAATGAGTAGCTAGCATCATGCCCATAACAAAGAAGAATGAAAAAGTCAGAGTATGTGTAGATTTTCGAAACCTTAATCAAGCAACCCCTAAAGAATTTTCCCTTATCCCATATTGACGTCTTGGTCGATAACACAGCTGGAAACCATCTTTTCTCTTTCATGGATGGATTTTCAAAGTATAACCAAATTTAAATGGCTGAATAAGATAAAGCCAAGACAATATTCATCATAACTTAGGACACATTTTGCTACAAAGTGATGCCTTTCGGACTCAAAAATTCTAGGCTAACTAATCAAAGGGCCATGGTAGTGATCTTTCATGACATGATGCACAAAGAAGTTGAAGTATACGTTGATGATATGATTGCTAAGTCTGAGGAAGGAGAAAATCACGTAGATAATTTGAGGAGACTATTTGATAGGTTGAGAAAATTCCAGCTGAAGCTCAACCCAAAGAAATGTACTTTTTAAGTAACTTCAGGGAAATTATTGGGTTTTATAATTAGCCAAAGGGGTATTGTAGTGGACCCTGATAATGTCAAAGCGATCGTTAATTTGCCCCTGCCATGTACACTTAAAGAAATCAAAGGCCTGTTGGGCCGTTTAAACTATATAGCTCGGTTCATATCCCAACTCATAGACAATTGTCATCCATTGTTTAAGTTGTTCAAAAATAACGTCAATATCAATTAGGACAAAGAGTGCGATCAAGCCTTTACAACGACCAAAAAATACCTCATGAACCTTTCAATTCTGGTAACTCCAAAACTTGGGAAGCCTTTATTCCTATATTTGACAATATTACTAGAGTTCATAGGGTGCATGCTTGGCCAGAAAGATAAGAAAGGAAAAGAATGGGTTGTATACTATTTGAGCAAGAAATTCACTGAAGGGGAGCATAAATATTCAGAAATTGAAAGAACTTATTGTACTTTGGTCTAGGTAATGCATCGGCTCAAACAAGATACACTCTACTACCAAGGTGAATTGTTGACTCGGTATGATCCCTTGAAGTATTTAGCAGACAAACCGACCCTAATTGGTAGAATCTCCAAGTGGCAAATGTTACTATTAGAGTTTAACATTATGTACGTAAACTGGAATTCAATCATAGGGCAAGCTTTAGTAAATCAATTAGCAGAAAATCCTTCCAATAGCACTCCCTAAGAGGTACAAGTCTATTTCCCCAATGAAGATATCTTAGTAGTTGAGGGAAGCTCTAATAAAGGAGAAGATGATGAGCTACCAAAATGGAAGATGTTCTTTGATGAGGCAGTTAACATGTTTGGGTGTGGAATTAGGGCAATACTAATATTCCCTGAAGTTACTCAATACCCTATAGCTATAAGGCTTGTTTTCCTATATACTAATAATATCGCTGAGTATGAAGCATGCATCATAGGACTCAAGATGGCCTTAGATAAGGACATTCGAGAATTAGAAGTGTATGGGGACTCTTCACTCATTATTGGCTAAGCTTGGGGGGAGTACAAGACTAAATATTCTAAATTGGTACCTTATCACAGGCATTTGACTGAATTGAAAAGGAAATTCAAAGAAATCACTTTCAATCATGTACTGAAAATTCAGAATCAATTTGCTGATGCCTTAGCCACTTTAGGATCTATGATCCAGATATCTAGTAAAATTGAGATTCAACCCCTTACTATTGAAATTGAAGACAAGCTTGCTTTCTGCCTGGTAATTGAGGATACTAATAACTGAATGTTGTGGTACCATGCTGTTAGGACGTTCCTACAATAAGGCACATACCTTGAAGGGGCTAAGAAAAAGGACGAAAAGACAATTAAGAGATTGGCCACTCAATTCTCATTAAGCGAGTCCACTTTATACAGGCACTCTTTTGACAGTATACTTTTAAGGTGTGTAGACGATAAGGAGGCTAAGAAGTTAATGTAAGAAGTACATGAAAGAGTATGTGGCCTTCACATAAATGGTTACATGCTGGTGAAGAAAATTATGAGGCTAGGGTATTATTGGTCAACAATGGAAAATGATTGCATTAAACACGTTAGGCATTATCATTTATGCCAAGTTTATGCAAATAAGATAAACTCCTCGCCTTAGGAACTACGCGCCCTCTTAGTACCATAACATTTCTCAATGTAGAGCATAGATATCATTGGCCTGATCACTCCAAAAGCATCCATGGGCATCACTTCATACTAGTCGCCATCGACTACTTCAGTAAATGGGTTTAGGCCTCATCTTACTCAAGCGTTACTAAAGGAGTTGTAGTTAAATTTATTAAGAGAGACATCTTGGGCCGATACGGGACTCCAAAAACAATCATCATTGACAATGGCACCAATCTCAACAACAAGCTCATGTCATAATTGTGCCAACAATTCTAGATCATCCATAAGAACTCTACTCCTTATTGACCCCAAATGAATAGAGCCGTTGAAGCAACTAACAAAAATCTCAAAAGAATCATTGGAAAATGCTTGTCACATATAAAGACTGGCATGAGATGTTACTATTCGTACTCATGACCTATCGGACTTCCATCAGAATGTCAACTAAGGCAATACTGTACTCTTTAGTATACGATACCGAAGCAGTGTTACCAGTAGAGGTTAGGATCCTGTCACTTAGGGTACTATTAGAAACTCAGTTGGATAAAGCCGATTGGGTAAAGAAATGCATTGAGCAATTGAATCTGATTGATGAGAGGAGATTGACAGCCTTATGTTATAATAAATGTTATCAACAAAGAATGACTTAGGCCTTCAACAAAAGGGTACGACCCCGGAACTTCAAAGAAGGAGATATGGTGTTGAGAAAAGCTCTCCTTAATGCACAAGACTCTAAAGGGAAGTTTTCTCTCAATTACGGAGGCCCTTATGTTGTAAAGTGAATACTACCGAGAGGGGCTTTGATTTTGTCCCAAATGGATGGTCCAAATTTAAGAGACCCTATAAATGTTAATGCTGTAAAATTGTACTATCCATGATAAGTCAGTAGAAATTTTTACTTGAAACACGAAAATGCCAATCATTTTGAATGTCATTTTAGTCTAATTTTCGTTATCTACAAGCAATGTTAGTATCCATGGCCGTTGTCGACGTTTGAATAATCACCCTCTCCATTGAATGGTTTAACTCCCTTTACTCCATTTAATCAAACCCATATACTGAAAACACGGGAGAAGTTAAGAAGTGAGATATAGGACATTGGTAATTAACAAAACTCTTTGAAATACTTTATTATGGATTGACCCCCTTCGATGGGGAGTTTTATTGTCTGTTTTTTAGGGGAATGCAAAATCCAAGTAAGGAATCACCTCACAACAGATGTTTGTTAGTCAAGAATGAAGCTTTTAGGTTCATAAAAATTCCAAAGAGATAAAAGCAGTGGTTGACTTTCTATATCGGGTTAATTTCCATGTTTCCTCTAAAAGAGCTAGTGGAGTCTCAAATGTTTTGCATTAAGAACATTCCAATTGATAACAAAAGACCAAAACATGAGCCAGTTATTTCTGATGGGGCTTTTCAAAAAGGTTTGACAATTTAGGCGCTATAGACAAAGACCGGGTAAGTATTTCCAAACAATGTTAGCACATCGATTTTTGAATCTTGCACTTACATTTAGACCATTTTTTTACTCCCCACAGTCTTTTTGAACTAACTCATAAGGCATTCACTTTCTGCATTCAATATTTAGCTAGCCTTCGAAGACACAATCTTAACTCGGTTTTTCTTCCAAGTTTTTCCTCCATCACATTCTTCTTAGCAAGCCCATAGGATCACTCTCCTTCACAATATTTTCTCAAGCAAGCCTATAGGGCATTTCCCTTCTATTCACTAAGTTTCGTAGGGCACTTCTCCTCATCGGTTCCTTTTGGCATAACATTAATACTAAGTTTATGGTTGCTAGTTCCCAAGAGACGCTCCCACCTAGATTAGTGAGCTTAGTAAGGCATGACTAAGTCCTTTAAATCAATACCAAATTAAGGTTGCTAGTTTCTTAGAGACGTTCTTGCTTAGGTTAGTGAGCTTAGTGAGGCACGATCAGATTTTAGATCGATCTCAAATTAGGGTTGCTAGTCCTTGAGAGACGCTCTGACCTAAGTTAGTGAGCCTAGTGAGGTACAACTAGGTTTTGGATCGATCCCAGTTTAGGGTTTCTAGTCCTCGAGAGACGCTCTGGCCTAAGTTAGTGGGCATGTGCATAGATTTGAATCTAGCCTAGATTGACCTGATCCATATGTGCAATTTAATTAATTACACATATAGACAAAGCATAAGCCAACAGTCTAACGGATAAGCATATGAACTTGATATTGGGTACGAGCATGAGGTCTTAGGTTCAAATCTTGGTGGGAACACACAAAAGTTTTTTTATTTTTTATTTATTTTTTTCAGCACATTAAGAACCGTCACGTATTAGGACTTGATTGTACTACGTATCTTGACACATGGCATCTTGAGATTAGACAATATGTTGATGTGGCGCTACATGTCAACTACATGGTATGCCACGTCAATTACCACATGTCACATGATGACACGTAGCAAATCAAGTTGGCTGACATGACACCATGTCAACACTTTCCCTCTCTTTCTCTCAGTTTTCCCTCATTTTCTCTAGAATTTCCTCTTCTTTCCCAATCAAGAGTAGCCTACCCCCTTTACTTTAGCTCTAATTTTCATATGAATTACACATACATACACGCAATTTTCTACTTTGATCTTGTTGAACACTTAACTACTTTGAATCGAACCCATTAACATGTCCAAATTCGATCAAAAACACATTCAAATCAAGCTTCAAAAGTTGGAAAAAAACTTAAATTTCAACCATTTGCATTCAAGTCCGATTTTAAGTTTCCTTAGTTTCTAAGTTAAATTCATGTACCATGAACACACACAACCTTGTACGAACAGTAGAAAACACCATCTCCCTCTTTCGCGATCACTTTCTCTCTCTAGCTTAACCACCAAACTCCCTCTCTCCTCAACTCTCTCTCTCTCTCTAGCCACCTTTGAGCTACACCACCACCACCCTCACTAGCTTCCTCACCTCGCAAGCTTACCATTCTACCCCTTCTCGACCGCTGCCATACTCCCTAGCTACCTTATCGAACCACCATCTCAAAACCTTAATTACCGCACTACTGCTACCTTTCAAATCACCACCTCTGACTACCTTAGCCCCAAACTAGGTCTATAGCCAAGCTCTCTACACTTCAAAACCCCTACCCTAACTACCTATTCGAACCCAGCAGTCGCCACTATAAGCACACCTCCACTACTACTGACCACCACTTCCAAAACCACCTAAATAAGCTCTATTAACCATAGCATTGAACCTACCCCCTTAAACCCAATTAGAAAACCATAAAAATCCCCTTTCCCAATTGATTTGGAGCTTCTAGCAAGCAAAACCACACCACCTTGCTACTACCATTAGAGAACTTAGAGACGACTCGACTTAATCCAAAGATCCGACTCTCGATTTGACCCAAACCCAGCCAACCGACCCAAAGTTCGACTTGTTTCCTGACTCGCATCCTAATCCATTATTCGATCCAACCTTATTTTCTATTTGATTTTTTTTCTTTTATTTTTTTTGCTCGATTTAGTTTTTTTTTATTAATTTAATTTATCCATTTATTTTCTTATGTAAATGTAAACGAAAAAAAAAAAGAGAAAGGGAAAAAGAAAAAGAAGAAAAAAAAAAGAGAGGAAGAAAATGACAACAAAAAGAAGAAAAAAGAAAAGAGTAATTTATTTTATTTTATTTTATTTTTGCTAGTTTAGTAAAAATAGATAAAATAAAATAAGTAATAAATAAATAAATAAGATGATATAATAAAAATAAAATAAAATAAATAAAATGGAAATAAATAAGTAAATAGAAAGAATAAAGATTATTTCTTTTTGTCACTTAGAAAATAGATTTTTCAAAAATAAAAATAAATGGATCCTTTTTTTTTTTCAAATTAAGATATTTTAGAATTTTTTCAAAAGAAAATAAAGAGTCTTAAATTAGGACCTTCTTTTTTAGGAATTTTCTTAAATAAATCAAATTGAGTAAAACGTAAACTCAATCGTTTTAAAAAATTAAAATCAAATCCACCTACTAAAATTTCCATTAAAAGAATGACTTACGTCTAATCTCAAATAATGGGTACGTAAACATCTGTGGGACGACGATAAAAAAAAAAAAAAAAAAAAAAAAAAACCTAATTTTCCTTTTTATTTATTACTTCATTTAGCCAATTAAAGTAATGAATAAATTGAGCTTTACTTCATGAAATTAAAAAAAAAAAAAAAAAGGTGATTTTTAAGATTAATTTTAAATTTAGAAAGCCAATGGTATCCGTAAGGATTTAAAAACTTAACCCCCCCGAATCCAAACCTTTAGATTTCTAAAACCATTTTTTCTTTGTTAAATTGGTTTTTATTGAAAAACTGATGATTAAGTTATAATCAATCCACCCAATTGATTATAACTTAACTTTTTTTTCTCAACTTTGATCAGGTAGTGACTCCAAGATGTTTTCAAAATGTAAAAAATTGGTTTTCTTTAAATTCTAGTCAAAGGTTAGTATTAAACAGATAAGGGTTTAATACTGATTGGTTTAAAGAAAACTCAATTTTTTAAAAATACCGAGAGATGAAAAACCAGGCTCGACAATAGTAACTGAGTTGTATTGAAGTTATGGTTGCTACTAACAAATCGTACTTAAAGTTACCTAAATGAATAAAGGACAATGTTGTTCGGTAAGCCAAATGGGTAGAGCTCCGCATGTAGTGGCCTTAATTTCAGTACTCGATAGGTCAACCTCGGCACTTAAGGGGTCAACAACTGGAGAAGGGTTAGAGTAAAGCAAGGTGCGTTCGAGTTGGGACCTTAAGGAGTTCGCTCATAACTCTTCTATATATAAGAGCTCATCTTCGGCAGGTTGACATGAGAGTGTCCCCCTTAGAAGAGACTGTAAGCCTTGGAGATAGGTACGAGTGAGGGATCTTTAGTCAGCAATCCTTCAATTTCCTAAGGTTGTTGAAGATTCGCCCTTAAATCTTGGTCTTCTTATTCTTTAGGCACATAGGGTGTCAAGTCAGCAACATTGAAAGTAGGAGATACTCCATATCCTTTTAGGTAGCTTAAGCTCATAGGAGTTATAATTGATATATCGAAGGATATTAAAAGGTCCATCTAACCTTGGAGATAACTTATTTGTCCTCTTCCCTAGAAATCACTCCTTGCTAAGGTGGACCCAAACGAGGTCTCTTAGGTTGTAAATGACTCATCGTCTTCCTTGGCTTACTTGTTCTCTCTATTAGGCTGTAGTCTTGTTTGGTTGCTCAGTAACCTTCTAATGCAGTTTTTGAAACTCTTTAGCGCGCTATAGGCTTGATTGAATTTCTCTTTGGGATGTTGGGCTGATAACCATATCCAAAGTTAAGTTCGGGTTAAGTCCATAAACAACCTCAAAAGGTGACCTTCCTGTCAAGCTATGAGTAGATCAGTTGTAAGCAAACTCAATTATGGGTAGGCATAGATCCCAATCATGTAAATTCTTCCAAACAATAGCTCAAAGGAGGTTACCTACTATTATGTTCACAACTTCTATCTAGCTGTCTGTCTGTAGGTGGCAAGAAGCACTAAACATGAGCTTAGTGCCAAGCTTCTTCCATAAGGTTCTCTAGAAGAAGCTTATGAACTTCAAATCATGATCAAATACAATACTCCTTGGTACTCCATGCAGCTGCATGATCTCCGACAAAAAAAGGTTAGCAACAAATAAAGCATCATTGGTTTAGTGATAAGGGATGAAATAGCTCATCTTGCTAAATCAATCAACTACCACCATAACAGAATCATGTCTCTATTGTGTTCTAGGTAGGCTAAGCATGAAATCTATACTTAGATTAATCCATGGCTATTCAGGTATGGGCAAAGGTGTATACTCTTTAGATGGCTCCTTTCTTCCCTTGGCTTGTTTGCATACCTTGTAATGCTTAAGAATTTTGTGCACTTCATCATCCCAGGCGAATAGAAATTTTCTTTTAGCAACTTAGCCGTTCACTTCTCACCAAAGTGGCCAGCTAAGCCTCCAACATGGGCTCATTGGAAAAGTAATTCCCTAGCAGACCCACTAGGTACACAAATTTATCTTCCCTTCATTAGAAATCCTTGGCTCAAAAAGAGTCCATCTACTACTCCTCTTACGTTGCATTTGGCTACTAAGGGTCCAAAATATGGATCATACTTATATTGATCGAGTAGGGAGTTGAACCCAGGTATCCTAGCCTGCAAAGTGGCAATAAGAGCATGTTGATAAGAAAGTACGTTAGCCACCGTGTTAGTACTCCCCTTCTTATATCTAATGACATAGTAGAAAGTTTCTAGGAATTAAACCTAATTACCATAGCATTAGGAAAGCTTTTGTTATCCTTTAAGATGTTTAAGAGATTCATGGTCCATGTAGACAATGAACTCTGTCAACAATAAGTAGTGTTGCCAGTTTTGAAGTGCTTAGACAAGGGCATATAACTCCTTGTCATATGCCAAGTAATTCAATGTGGCACCTCTAAGTTTCTTGCTGAAGTATGCAACTAGTAGGCACTTTTGCATAAAAATAGCTCTAATGCCAACTCCAGATGCATCAAATTCTAGTTCAAAAACTTTCTCGAAGTCATGCAAAATGAGTATTGGGTAAAAGTCAACCTAGACTTAATCTCATCAAAGCTTCTCTAAGCTATCTTAAACCATTTGAATTCATAATTTTTCTTGGCCAACTCGATTAGTAGGCAGCTATAGAACTAAAATTTCGAATGAATCTTCGATAAAACGAAGCTAGAGCATGAAAACTTCTTATTTCAATAGCACTAGTTGGCATAAGGCATTCGAGAATAGCTCAAACTTTCTTGTCATCAACTTTGATACCTCCTTCAAAAACAACATAACCGAGGGATACTACCTCGCTTTGATAGAACATACGTTTCTTTAAATTAACAAATAAATGCTTAGTATAGAGGATATCAAATATAGATCTCAAGTGTACGACATGAGAGATAAGGTCAACATTGTATACCAGAATATCATCAAAGTAGACAACAAGACTCTTACCAATCAATGTTCTTAAAACATGATTCACAAGTCGTATAAAAGTGCTTGGCACGTTTGTTAGATCAAACAGCATCACCATCCATTTAGATAGACCATCTTTTGTTTTAAAAGTAGTCTTCCATTCATCTCTAGGTCTCATTTTGATCTGGTGGTAGCTATTGTTCAAATCAATCTTCGAAAAGACCTGCTCACCATACAACTCATTAAACATATCATCCAATTATAGGATCAGGTATCGGTACTTGATAGTGATTTTATTGATTGCTTAGCTATCAATACACATCCTCCATGAGAAGTCAATGAAAAATTTTTACTCAAAACATGAAAATGCTAGTCGTTTTGAATGTTATTATGGTCTAATTTTCATTCTCTACAAGCAAAGTTAGTATCCTTAGTAGTTGTCAACGTTAGAATCATTACACTCTCTTCCTACTCCATTAAGAGGTCCAGCTCCCTTACTCCATCTAATCAAACCCATACACTAAAAACATAAGAGAAGTTGAAAAGTGAGATATAAAACATTGGTAATTGACAAAACTTTTTAAAATTCTTTATTACGTATTGATCCCTCTCAACAGGGAGTTTTTATTATCTATTTTTCAAGGAAAGGAAAAGTCCAGATATGCAATCGCCTCATAGTAGATATTTACTAGAAAGACAACCAATCGATAGACAAAAACAATGGGTAGCACTCTATTGAGTTAATTTCTATGATTTCTCTAAAAGAGCCAGTAAAGTCTTAGAGGCTCTATACCAAGATTAGTGAGGTTAACAACAAGAGATCAAAGATTGAATTTGTTTCGAAGAATAAGTTAATCGATTTTAATAGGACTTTTCGAGGAAAGGTTTGACAATTTAGGTACTATCGGCAAGGCCAAGTAAGTATTTCTATACAATGCTAGCACATTGGTTTTTTAACATTACATTTACATTTAGACTACATGATGAGTATTTTACAATTCTTTCTCTAAACAGTCTTTTAAGTCAACCCATAAGGTGTTTGCCTACTACACTATCTATTTGGTACTTAGCCAACCTTTGAAGGTGTTGTCTTGACTCAATCTCTTTTCAATTCTTTTAGCAAGCTCATAAGACACTTCCTTCAAGCGAGCCCATTAGGGCACTTCTCTTCACCAATTTGTCAATAAGCCCATTAGGGCGCTTCCCTTACCAACATTCTTTTAGCAAGCCCACGTAACACTTCTCTTCATTAATTCCCTATAGCAAGCCCTTAGGGCACTTCTCTTTGTTAATTCCTTATAGTGAGCCCATAGGGCGCTTACTTTCATCACCGATTCCCTTCAACAAGCCCATAGGCTGCTTCTCTCAATTGATTCCAACTTAGGATTGCTAGTCCCTTAAAGATGTTCCCACCTAGGTCAGTGAGCTCAAAAGAGCACGACCAAATATTCTAAATTGATTCTAGTTAAGGGTTGATAGTCTCCTAGAAACGCTTCTACCTAGGTTAATGAGCTAAGAAGAGCACGACCAGGTTTTCCTAATCAATTCCAGCTTAAGGTTGCTAGTCCCTTAGAGATGCTTCCACTTAAGTTAGTGAGCTCATAAAAGTACGACCAAGTTTTTCCAATCGATTCTAGTTAAGGGTTGCTAGTCCCTTAGAGATGTTCCTGTCTAGGTTAGTGAGCTTAGAGGAGCACAACTAGGTTTTCCCAATCAATTCTAGTTAAGGGTTGCTAGTCCCTTAGAGACGCTCCTGCCTATATTAGTGAGCTCAGAAGAACACGACCAAGTTTTCCTAATCGATTCTAGTTAAGGTTGCTAGTCTCCTAAAGATGCTCCCTTATAGGTTAGTGAGTTCAGAAAAACACGACCAGGTTTTCCAAATCGATTCCAACTTAGGGTTATTAGTCCCCTAAAGACACTCCTGCTTAGGTTAGTGAGCTTAAAAGAGCACAACCAGGTTTCCCAATCGATTCTAGTTTAAGGTTGCTAGTGCTAAGTTAGTGAGCTTAAAGAGCACAACTAGGTATTCCAAATCGATTCCAATTTAAGGTTACCAGTCCCATAGAGATGCCCCCACCTAAGTTAGTCAACTTAAAAGGGTGCGACCAATTTTTCAAACCGATCTTTTTAGTCAGTTCTTAGAGCGTTAGACTTTTCTAAAGCTTCTTGACCAGTTCTCAGAGCACCTGTTCTCTCTCTTTTTCAATTTTCATCAAATCCCCAGTAGATCAAGCCTATAATAGCTAATTAACTGTAGTGCTTCTTAAAATAAAATTCTACCATTATGGCAAAATAGTGTCTATTTTGTCTTTATGATAAAGTTTTATTCAAACTATACCATAAAGAAGAGTAACTGTAGACACGCTATTTTACTCCCTTTTTTTAATTCAATTTTATTTATTTTTTTTAAGGGGTCCTAATTTAGGAAAAACCAAAAAATAAGAAATTTAAAAAAAAATACAAAAAATGGAAAATTTAAGAAAATTACAAAAAATAAAAAATTCAAAAAATTATTATTTTTTATTTAGTTAGTTATTTTTATTTAAAAAAATTGTGGTGATCGAACCAAGTTTTAAAACCCGGTTTGCAAAATAAACCAAATAAAGCTTAAGGCCCTAAACGCCGAGACAAGCGTGCCCCAAAATTTTTTAACCTACATTAGTGCAATGCATGCACACGTGGGGGCGCATAGCACGTACCCAATACGTAACCTATGCCCCCCTTTCTTCCTCTTCCCCAATTTTTTTTTTTTTAGAATTTCAATTTGTTTCCTTCCTCGCGTGTTCAGTTTGTGGTCATTTTTTACCCCATTTACTATACGATTTCACCAATGAAATCATGTAGCACACATGGCTTAATATTAAATTTACCCCAAAACCTGTCCAAATTCAGTTATTTACTTAGTTAAAATCAAGCATGAAAATTAGAAAAAATTTATTTCACAAGTTAAAACTCATTAATTCAAATCTTTGAATTAATTCAATTTTAAAACTTTTCAAGCTTAATCCTTGTTGGAGTAATATCAATAAAAGGTTCTAGAGCCTCTCCAAGCAGAAAAAAATGACTTCGAATCATCAAAAATACATCCTTGTGGTCTTTCCCTCTCTAGTTCAAGGCTCTCTCTCTCTCTCTAAGGATTAACCAAGCTTAATTCATACCAAGCGAAACCAACTATAGGGGAAGCTTCCCCACTTCAATAGTTATCAAAACCAACCACTAGCAAGTGATGCTACACCCTACAACGTGAACTCCAACACTTGCCCACTACGTACACCACCATCAATCGTCACGTCCCATAATGAACCTCCACCATTCATCGAGGCATAAAAAATACCCTCCATTACCTAATCAAATAATCACAAAAATTCCTTTCACTACTCATTTAGATGCCTAAAAGTGCCTAAATTGAGCTTTGCGGTGGCTGCCTAATCTTTTCCATGCATTCAACCTGAGCCAACTGAGTTAACCCAAAGTAAACTCAGTTTGCTTCCCTTTTTATTTATTTATTTGTCACTCATGTACATGTAAATATAATTGTAAAAGAAAAAAAAAAAAGAAAGGGAGAAAAACAGAGAAAGGAAAAAAGAGAAGAAGAAAAGAAAAAAGGAAATGAAAGGAGAAAAAGAGAAAAAGAGAAAAGGGATAGAAAAGTTCGGTTTTGCTTGTTTTTTTTTTTCTTTTTTTACTGTTGATTAAGATTTAAATAAGAAGAAATAAATAATAATAATAATAAATAAGATAAAAATAAGTTAGTGAATAAAAATTGTTTTGACACTTAAAAAAATTAGTTTTTTTTTTTAATAAATAAAAGTAAACGATCCTTTTTTCGAATTAGGGCCTTTTCTAGAACTTTTCAAAAATAAAACATGGATTTGGGACCTTTTAGATCTTTCCTAATAAAATAAAATCTACTTAAAAATGTAAACTTGGCATATTTTCAAAATTAAAAATGAATCCAACATAGTAAAGCTTTAGAAAAAGAACTAAGTATATTTGATCCAAATAGCAGATACGTATGAACCTATGAGGCGATGGATAAATCATTCAATCTATTTTTAGTTCAAATCATTCAATTCATTTTTAGTTTAAATCATTCAATCCTTTTTTTAGTATGAATCATTCAAGCTACTAACTAATGAAAGATGATTTTTTAAGATTAAGATTAAATTTGGAAAGTTATTGGTACTTATAAGGGTTTAAAAATCCTAACCCCCAAACTTAATTTCTGATTCTTAAAATTTTTTATAAAATTGGTTTTATAAAAAAAAAACAGTAGCTAAATTATAATCAATCCATTCAGTTAGTTCTAATTTAACTCTTTTTTCCTGACTTCGGTCAAGTAACAACTCTAATCGGGTGGTGACTTTAAAATGTTTTCAAAAGATAAAAAGAACTAGTTTTCTTAAACCCTAGTCGTAGGTTAGTATTAAATGGGTAAGGTTTAATATTGATCAATTTAAAGCAAAATTAATTTATAAAAACCAAAAAAACTCAGGCTTGACACAAATGAAAGAGGGAATTTACGTACGCAATGCAACTACTGCACTGCAAACTACGCATAGAAAAAGGGTGATGGGTATAGTACATTGATAAAACACTTGTAAAGGAAGCATTCAAGAGAGTATAGTATTGATAAATTGCAACAACAAATTGCATGTGGTGATAGTTCCTAATCCTTAACATTGTTCAGGTATGATGTGGAGAAGTAAAAAATGGTATTGGCACAACACATCACTAACGTGCATCTCTCTCTTAGCACAGGTAAATGCAAGTCTAGTTTTTGGTACAAGCAAGAGGTGTTGAACCCAAACACACATTCATTCGATACCAAAATAATGTGCAAGACCAACCAACAATTGTATCACAAAGGTAAGAGAGAACTAACCGTAATGTTCAACTCCTTAGATACACAAGTATCGATATGTGCAGATATATAAAAAAATAGTTGGTCAGAAAATTCATACATAGGAGTAACTTATCACTAGATAGATAATAAATGGCAATTTAAATAAAAGGTTGTTGGCCCTTAGGATCTTTAACAAATGACACATAACATAAGCAATATATATGATAATATCTATAATTCTCGATGAGTATTAGTTGCTACGTAAAATATTTTCAATCAGTTTTAATAATGCTAATACAAACACTACATCTATAAGTGAACTCTAAAACCTTTGCCAACTCGATCTAAGAGGAACATTTTTCCACGTAAGATGTGCATGCCAAATTTTAAATTTGTGTATTAAAAAAAGGTATGGAAGCTCTATCTAGAATATAAAATGACTCTGATAAAGTATGCGATTAAAACTATTATAGAAAAAACCCTCTCTACATAGATGTGGAGGGACTTTTGCATAGAAAATGGTAAAAGGTATAAAAAATTTTAAAAAGATGTAAAACACCGCTGGAATTTAACATAAGATATGTTGGAAAGTACAATTACATATAAAGAACTGTTATATATGTTTTGCATGCATCATATTTAAGAAGCTGAAATTTATACAAGAGATTGGGATATTTGTGATAAGTTACTACAAGTATTCAATACTACAAATGTGTGTCAACATAGTTACTACAAGTACTCAATTCATAATGGAGGTCGTCAACATAGTTACAACTCCGCTTGATGTGCATCAAGACCCAATACTACAAATGTATGTTGTTGAGATGGCAAAGAAGTAGCTACAATATTATAGGAAAATTCCCTTCATCTACCTTATTGCTACTATTTTAGACTCTTGATATAGAATGCAAGTTCTTCAAGACTATTTAAATATGTACTATTAGATTATTGATGACATTTTCAATACACAAGATATATATGCTATAAGTGCAGCAAATGAGCTTCGTTAAGCGATGGACGAAATGAATACGCTTTTCTAGCATTTCTCCTATACATACAATGAGCAAGCTATGGTCACTCCATCGATTACCCCAACAATAAGCAACTACTCTTTTGCATGAGAGAAGCTACTAGTACAAAAGCTAAAGCGCCATTGGTTTAGAGGACAATAGATAGAGCTACAACATTATTTTAATACTAACTTTAAGTTTCCTAACAATATCGGTATCCACAACTTCAACATTCTTGAGTGATGGAAATTACATAGAAAAATATATCCAATCCCTTTCGCATAGCTCAATATGTTCTCACCACCCTAACCTCAATAATGGTAGTAAACCAAGCATTTAGTATCACTGGACTCATCCTCAACGATCGTTATGCCTCGTTAAGCCCTGTCAATGTAGAAGCTACAGTCTGTAACAAAGATTAGTGGAAAGCGGCCAATAAAAAACAAGAGCTAATGGGAACTTCCACTTAAGAAGACAAATACTTTAGCAACTTCAACTCCTTGAGAGGAAGTCATGGATCCACTCCAGAACGTAGCAGCCCCCAAGGTAATAATGATTAACACTTGTAATTTTTCTCCTCTCTATTCTACGTATTCGATAATTAGACTTTATTAAATTAAAAAAAAAAAAAAAGAATCAGCATTTTTTCAAATCTAAGAGTTAGTGATATAGATTATATTTTGGAAATTGAAAGTATTGGAATAAAAATTAGTTTGTACTAAAGGACTTTTTACCAAAAAAAATAATAAAAGGGTTAATCACATAAATATGACGGGTTTTTTTTTAATATAAAAACTAACCAATACATTAAATTTTTTTTTAAAAAAATTAAAAATTATACTAGAACTACGGTGATCTTATTTCATGTAATGGATACATACACAACTACTAACGCAACTCGAATAAAAAAATTTTAATTTTTCACGTCATTTCAAATATAATAAGCATATCCTTATTACATCTAATGTACAACACAATTTGTCAGCATATAATACAATACAATTATGTGACAGAATGTTATAAAAATATTTACTATCAAATTTAAGTTTTTTTTTTCATATTTTAAATTCAGATATGTTAATCTGAAAATTTGTTGTATAGGGATCCCCTCCAAAATAATGAAAACCCCAGAAAAAGGTGAAAAAAAAAAAAGGTTTATAGGCCACTGAACCGACCTTTACTGAGTCAATCCTAGTTCAAGAACCCCTAAGCCCATGACCAGCCGGGTCTAGACTGGGTTGAACCCAGCCCCAAGTCTATCCACCACCACCGAGAGATGCTATCACAAAGTAATTGACGCCACTAAACTGGAGGCCGTCCAACAATCTCACCCCATGTGAACCACTACAAGAGCTCCACCAATGAGCTTCTCCTTTTTCATGATCGTATTGAGTTAATGTTCTTTCAGTTCGTGTGATTTTTATATATTCTAATTAATTAATTAATATTTATATCAGTTTTTTCCCCCAAAAGAAGACACCAACTTTGTCCCTTTATGTTGTCATCTAGTAATTTTCCTTAATTTATCAAAAATAATATAAGGAAAAGGCACTGATATAATAGGGTTTTTTATTGTAGTTTTTTTATTTTTATAAAACTAAGGTTTTACAAATAAAAAAATAGGGTTTTTAAATGAATTAAGGTTTTGAGAGATTTTGAGTAATTTACTAATTTTAGGATAAAAAACCAAGCTTCCGGTAAAATTAGACTTCTTGGTCAAGATTCGAGTTTTTTTTTTTTTTTTCTTTTTGGGCAAACGATTGGATTTTGAAAATAAAAAGTTTTTTAGCAAAATTAAATTTTTTTGGAAATTATCAGTTTTTCTTGTAAAAGAGAGAATAAAAATGAAAAATTGAAGTGTATATAATGTAGAAAATCTTTAAAAATAAAAAAAGATAACTATTTGAAAGTGTTTTCTGAAAAGTAATTACAGTGGTCTGATCTCTTAAGATAGCAAAAGAGACATATAGATAAAGAGTTACCCTAAAAATTTGAAAATTTTCACTAAATTAGTATAAAAATAAAAGGCCTTTTCATCTAAAAAAGGATAGAAGACAAAAGCTTTTTCTTCCTTCTTTTCCTGTGAAAAAATTTATATTTGTTAAAGTTGCTAAAATGAAATAACTCCCTTATTTAAAAAACTTTACTTGATGTCCTTTCTTGCTTTAAATTCCATCGTCCCTGAACCCTGAATTTTAAGTTTTAAAATAAAAACAGTGTCCTGAATGAAATTGGTTGGTTCAATCAACTTGGGAAAAGGAAAAGAAAATAGAAAAGAAAAAACCCGAAAATACCATTTCTAGGAAAATATTCCTAGAAAAATGGCATATGAAGAGTTGATTTCAAATGGTCCGAAATGAAATTGCTTTTGCAATAGGTTATTTTATGTGTCATATTTTTGGAAATATTTTCTTAAGATCTGTATTTTTGTAATTTTTTTCCCTTTTCCCCAATCAGCTTAAATCTTTTTAATAAGTGTTTTTTTATGTAAAAATATCTTTTCCTTAATTTTTTTAAAGCAATTTATATAAGTAAGGTCAAGCTTAGAATAAACTAAAGTCAACGAAAAAAGCGAAATTTGAGCTCGACAACAAGTTGTTTTTCCCCTATACTTCAGGAATTAAATATTGTTCTGTCATAATAACTATAGAAGAATTTAAAGAAAAAGTGAAGAATACGTATTTAAACATAGTGGCATTAATTTTTCATTGAAAGGAAGCATATCTTAATGAGAGCTAGAAGATTTAAAGAAAAATTGTCTGTATATTGATTTTTTTTTTTTTTAGAAAATGGATTATCTCAATTTCTTTTTAATTATTCTTTACTTAAATAGATTTATTTTTTTTTATTTCTTATAAAATTTATGTAGATTGATATCTTATTTCTAGGATAGCAAATCTTTTAGTTCTTCTTTTGTTGTTGTTTTTTTTTTGAAGCATGTAAATAGGTAGAACTTGAGATGATGAAGTCATTGACAAGATGAATAAAATTACTTTCTCAAGCTTCTTCTTTTTTCTTAGGTAGTGTTTGGTTATAAAAACTGAATCAAACAAAAAGAATTGGACATAATAAATATAAGAAAAACTGGATAGTATAAACTCACTATACCATGTTTAGTTTGTACAACATTAAATATAAATTTTATATTAAAAATTTAATTATTTATTATAAAATAAATAATTTTTTGTAATATTTAATAAAAATAATATTAATTACTTCAATATTATAACATTAAGCAATATTTTTAAAAATACAAAATATATATATATATTTTTTTAATGAATTTCATTTTTGTACCATTGTATAGATGGGACAAAATCTACACATTTTGTTTAGTCCATTAGTTCAATTTTTGTATAGTTACTAAGCAAAATTACAAATCAAATATAGAATAATATTTTTTATTTAGTCTAATATTATAAAAACTATACAATCAAATGCTACCTTAATACCGTGATAATGCCATTATAGGTCATGGTGTAGTATGAGGCAACACATATTACAAATAGTGTGGGGCTAATATCTAGAGATGCTAATATCTAAAGTTAGTGATGAATCTAGAGATGCTAATATCTAAAGTTAGTGATGTAAAACAATTAGACTTAAACTTTCTAGATTAAGTATTTTAATAAATTTTTGTACTTTCTTTTATATTTTTTCATATTTTCTTGCAATTCTACATATTTCTTTGCTTTAAAAAAAAAAAAAAATTTGCTTCCTTTGTCCTTTACATTTAGTGTCCAAGCTATTTCATCTCTTTTATCCCACGTCAAATATGGTATCAAAGGTGCATCTCTTTTGTCTTACATTAAAATTGGTATCAGTAACTATTGTCTCGATCTTTTAAGGACTTGACTTTTTTTTTTTTTCTTTTTTTTACAACTATGTTACGACTTGGTGGAAGAGGATTCAAGC
The DNA here is from genome assembly GCA_024138015.1 of Lumnitzera littorea. Lineage (NCBI taxonomy): Eukaryota > Viridiplantae > Streptophyta > Magnoliopsida > Myrtales > Combretaceae > Lumnitzera > Lumnitzera littorea. Next base: position 68,168,723 of record JAMXBB010000011.1, on the reverse strand, counting down.
CCTTACTCTATTCCAATGAAAGATTAGTGGGGATTTTATTAAGTTATAATGACGTTAGCTTAAGGATTTAAGAAGAAAAAATTAATTTTTAAGGACTTGACTTTAACATTCTTTCCTTATACCAAACATAATTTTCCTTTCATCTTGAGATTAAAAAATTAAAAAAAAAAAAAGAAGACATAAGTTTTAAACAAAAAAGAAATGTCAAGAGTGATGAGATCATATATCAAATGGTCAAGAGAGGAAGAGAAAATTATATTTACTAATATAAATAGGCAATGTTAGGAGACTGGTATGGATTTGAAGGCACTAATTCTGCAATTGAAGAGGAGGGGCAAAATAGTGAATGAACAAAAATATATGAGCTCGAGAGTTGAAAGTGAAAAGAAAGAGAGATTGAGAGTGTCATGACAGAGGTTAAAAATGCATGTGCAAATATAGATGTTATAGAGGATGTCATTGATGAAAGTAAAAAATTGAAGATCGTAGAGGCTTTAAAGAAAGAGGATGAAATGATTTCAGTCCAGTAGAAGTTCCAAAAGAAATCGAGAAGGACGAAGATAAGGATGTCCCATAAGATTCCATCGCTAAGATTGCCTGTGGTCATTCAAAACTAGATAGTAAGATTGAAGTGGTTAAAGAAGTTGATTTGTTCATTAAGCTAATAAAAGAAAACTAATCTTTCCACGCAATGATTAAAGCATACTCTTTTTCTACTGTTGTTTGCAAGTCATTCAATTTCTTTAGCATTATTGAGATATCATGTAAAAATCTGATGTCATTTGATGATTGATTTAGTCGGAGGCATGAAGAAATTTTTAATTGTGGAAATTGCTAAATATTCTTTAAGTTTTCGCTCCAGTGTAGATTCACTTTCTAAACTTTAAAATAAATTTGCACCTTTAGTCAAATTATCTTATCCATTGCATATTTGAAGAGATAGAGACTAGGTTACTTTGAAAAATATGGAGAGACCTAGTGGGGGAAAGATTAAAACTTTTCCAATGATCCACAAAATAATAAAAATCGAGAATAGAAAATTTGTGACAACGAAGCACTACACTCAGTTTGACACTCAACGCACCTAGTAACACCTTAGCTGAGAGAGCTATGTTACTACTGAGATTGGAAGATCACTTCCTTGTCTTGGCTACTTTTGCTACGCTTACCTTCAGCATGAATTGCATCAATAAACAAAGAAGGAAAGAAAAAATTTATGTTCTATACTCTTGGATAAAAGAAAAAATATATATTTTATTTTTTTTAAGGTTGCTCAAAGTGTCTATATACTCATTAATCAATATCAGGCCAAACGTAATTCTTTACGAAAAATTTTATTAGGTGAGTTGATTTTAAATTTAAAAACAATCGAAGTTTACGTTTTAGTGAATCCGTTTTTCTTTTAAAAAATTTTAGGAGAATATTCCTAATTTAAGGTCATTTTTGTTCTAAAAATCCTATGAGTTTAATTTTGGAAAAGGGTTCATTATTTATTTTTTTTATTTTAAGGAAAAATAATTTTTCTAAGTGAGAAAAAAATATTATTTTTATTTTTATTATATTTAAAAAAAACCCTAACCTTGGAAAAGGGTTCATAATGGAAATTTTCTAAAAAAGAAAACTTGATATTAAGAGAAATATTTTTTTTAATCCTTAACAAACAATTAGTAAAATAAAATAAACAAAGAAGGAGTAAATACCTAGTTCAAGTCGAACCAATTCAAATCAGGTTGGATTTGGATGTTCTAAAGAGGTTGAACTTAAACACCCACTTATGCCAATTCCTAAATGCGACTCCAACCAATTTCTTTACTGAAACAAATGAGAAACATTATTTTTATGTGTTTCTAATTGGATTTGGTCATATATACACTACAAACATGACCTTCATGATGGTTTTCAGTATGGAAGGCCAATAGTGGGATTATTCAGAGAGAGAAATTCCTCGTTTTAGAGAGAAAGTTTCAATTGAGTGTGTTTTTGTGAGTTTTTTTTTTTTATTATAATCTCTATACAAAGTGAATCATGGCACTTTATTTATATTATTGAAGTCTAGATCTAATCTAAGAAAGTGTAAAAAATGGAATATCACAGGTATGGTGGCCTAATATGTGCTTGCTCAATTAGGCTCTGAATTTTGAGGAAAGTATTGGTTTGAGTAATAGAAATAGGCAACAATACATCAATAATCAATGTCTACATCTTTGGTTCAGAGGAAATTGCCTAAAGAATGGAGTTTTACAAATTTCATTTGTGTGTTAATGTATTTTTTTTTTCCCTTTTCAAGTCCAAATTAATCCAATATTTAGGGAAATTAGAATATGTTTTTCTATCCCAATTTGTAGCATTCTATGTGTAGTTTCCAAAAATACAAAATTCTGATTAATTTTGCAAAATATGGATTTAGAACATAGGTTGAAAATGGAGTGGTTTGAATCAAGAAGTTTCCTTTATTATTTTGGAAACTAGAATTTGTAACAAGTGAAAAGGAGAAAGAAAGAAAGAATGGAAAGAAAAGAAAAAGGAAAAAAAAAAAAAAAGGGAAAGGAAAGCTAAGTAAGTGCGCATCATGTAGGAGCCCTCATTGAAAAAGAAATGCAGGCAATTTAGCACCTACATGCTTAAGCTTGTGATTAAGGCTTCGACCCTAATTTGCATGGACCAAGTCTTATACTTAGTCTACTTAATCCTTTTTTTTTTAAAACCAAAATATAAGGACAAAATTAAATTAAATTAAAAAATAATAAAAATAACACCACAACTAAGCTTAACTCAAATTGTACAAATCATGTACATGCTAAAAATATTTTTTTTGAAAACTCACCTATAAATAGTAATAAAAGAAATAACAAAAAGAAGAAGGTCTATTTGTGTATGTTTTAATGATGCTAAAATTATGAGGGGTAAAAATATGGTGTTTACAACTACCCTTCTTTGTGGTGGAGTTTGAGTAAAATCTCACCATAAAGATAAAAGAGACATCATTTTACCCCAAGGGTGAATTTGTCCTAAGAAATATTACAACTAGCTAACTATCCTAAGTCTGATATATAAGGGATTTGGTGAAGAAAGATAGCACTCTAAGAATTGGCAAGAATCCTAAAGTGATACTCGGATGATGGGTAAAGCCCTTGTGGGCTAATGGAAACCTTAAAATTGGTAGTGCCTTGTGTGTTGGCTAACTTAAATGGAAGTATCTCTAGAGGATTAGCAACCCTAAATAGAAGATTGATTTAGAACCTGATCATGCTCTTATGAGCTAGCTAGTCTAGACGAGAGCGTCACTAAGGGACTAGCAACCCTAAACGAAAGATTGATTTAGAACCTAGTCATGCTCCTCTAAACAAACTAACCTAGGTGAGAGTGTCTGTAAGGGACTAGCAACCCTAAATAGAATATCGATTTAGAACCCGGTCGCACTCTTTTGAGTTAACTAACCTAGGCGAGAGAGTCTCGAAGGGACTAGCAATCCTAAATGAAATATTAATTTTAAACCTAGTCATACTTTTTTAAGCTGACTAACTTAGGAGGAAGCGTCTCTAAGGAACTAGTAAGTTTAAATGGAAGATCAATTTAGAACGTTGTTGTGCTCTTCTTAGTTGACTTACCCAAGTGGGAACATCTTTAAAGGACTAGAATCCCTAAATGAAAGATCGATTTTAAACTTGGTTGTACTCTTTTAAGCTAACTAACCTAAGCGGGAGCGTTTCTAAAGGACTAGCAAACCTAAGCAGGGGGTTTAATTTAGAACCTAGTCATGCTCTTTTGAGTTGACTAACCTAAGCAGGAGTGTCTCTAAGAGACCAGCAACCCTAAATAGAATATCAATTTAGAACCTAGTCATGCTCTTATGAGCTAACTAAGGCTAAGGTTAAGTACCCCGTGGACTAGATAAGACCTAAAAAAGAATGAGGGTTGTGTTGACTAATACTCTAAGTAGGATGTTTAATGCAAATGCAGCATTTTAAAAAACTATATTTTCTTTATGATAACAAGTATGGAAGTACTTACCTAGCTTAGTTGATAGCACCCAAATGGCCAAGTCTTTCTTTAAGAAGTTTAATCAAAATGATTTCGCCTTCTGAAATTCATTTTGATCTTGAAACAATGTATACAAAGTCTTGTAATTTAAGGAAAGTGGCCCAGCACTTGAAATGTTGTGGAAAGGTTTTGTCTTAGATTTTTGACCCCATATATCTTCAAAACCTCAATTGAGCTACCTCTTAACTTTCCTTAGGCAAACCCAGGCTTTTTATATTTTGTCCATGTCATATTGATCTTTTGTAAGGTGTTTACTTCTTTTGAGTGTGGCCTCATCCTGAAAAATAGAAAATAAATCTCCGCTATCGAGTAAGGTAAATCATAATAGAGCATTTGAAGAGTTTTTATTAATTGTCATTATTCTAAAGCATGTGCTCATCTTCTCTTATGATTATAGTGTATGGGGGTTTGTTTGAGTAGGATGATACCTTTTGGAGCATTATCCAATGTCTAATAAAACCACAATAATATCAAGATTGCTAGCATTTAGTGACCCCATTGATTTTTTAAGTGTAATACAACTTCACTACATCAGCATTTACAAAGTCCCTCAAGTCCAAACCATCCATTAAAGTCCCTCTAGGCAAACTTTCTTTATAGTGTAAGGATCTCCATAGTTTGGAACAAATTTCCCTGTAGGATCTTATACATTAGGGATAAATATCTCATTGAAGATAGTTTAGTCTAAAAGGACTTTCTTGCACTCTTAGCTTAAATTTCTCTCTTGACTATGATTCCCTAAATTGTGGCTCATCTTGCAAGTGATACACTTTAATCAATCTACCAAGTCTTTTCAAACTATAATATATCAAAGGCTTTTGGTCATAGGTTTCCAAAATGGATATCAATTAAATGGCTTTTTATGATGGAATCATTCTTCAACCAAGGTCTACAAGTCAAGAACTTTAAAAGTGAAACTAAAATCATGTTTGCCTTGGTTTCAAATATAACTTTTACTAAGGATAAGTTATTTCCTTTAATCGAAAGGGGATTTTAGAAGGGTGAAAGTATAGATGGGCCATAAGCTTTATTTCAACTGCAATTTCATGTGTGGTTTGTGTATAATGTTCAAGATATAAGCAATTTTATATTTCAAAGGAAATAAGTTATTAGTGATAATAATTACAATTGAATGGATGCAACCGAAGCAATCATAGATTAGTTTTAACCTTTTCTATTGGTTAATACACCTAACATCCCGTTTACCCTATTGTAAGGTAGCTCTTGACAAGATTTGGTTTTGAAAATACTTCATTCAAAAGGCTCAACGAGATTAACGAGGGATTTTATGTTTAAGATATTGAAAATGAATGCCTAATGTCATCTTGATTTGTATATCAAATTTAAGATAGGCTTCCTTTAAGGAAGAAGTCTAATACCCTCACATTAAATGACACTCTACTCTTACGGTGTGTTTTAGGGTTAACGTTTAGAATATGATTTGCATCTTTCATTCTAAACCTTTCAATAAGATATCTTTTTGCTTGAAGTATTCGAATTCCTTATTTTCCCCATCTACATAAGATGCCTTACCAAAGAGAAATATTTATATTGTTTCAAGTTGAAAAGCGACATTAAGTGGACAATTTTATTTCATTATTGACTCTCTTCTATGGAGGACATAAAACACCAATTCTTCTTTCATTCCCCATCTCCTTTTAACTTGCTCCATTGAACTAGTTTTCAAGAAATGTGCCCAGTTGTTTTAGATGACACAATGGCTTAGAAAATCATGTTGATAACCAAACTATGATTGGGTAGGGGGTTGTCATTAACATTTGAAGCCAGAGTTTCTATGAAGTCCAATTGCACCAAGCCTTCATCTATCAAATCCTAGATCCTATTCTTCAGTCTCCAATATGTGTTAGCCAAATGCCCTACTTGCCCCATGTGATACTCACTTTTCTAATTAGGGTCATATGCTTTTAGCCTATATCTTTCACTAGGGAGCTCATATTGAATTATGTTGTCTTTTCAAAACTTCACAAAAACTTGACTTAGAGGAACTAGTATCCTGGTGAACTGCCTTAGGGTTTTGCTGGCCTAGGGTAGAGTTTTGAATTGCTGTTGAAAATGAGGCGTGTTTGTTCTAAAGGAGACTTGAGCATTAGGCCTAGTGTTTGATTCACTACGCTAACCATAGATTCTTTAGGTTTGTTGACAATGGGCCTGGAAGCTGACGATGAAGTAGGTAGCCTTTTATCAGACAACTCTTGAAGCTTGCCAGAAGAGATGGCGCTTTCATTCTTATACCTTGCCATTACTACGTCTATAAAGCTGGATGAGGTTTATCTAATCAAATGGGAGAAATAAGGCTTCTCTAGAGTATTGATAAAAGTCAAAGTCAGTTCTTTCTTTGTCATGGGAATAAATACTCTTGCAGTGAAGGATCTCCATCTTTATGCATACTCCTTGACTGACTCATTGTTCTTCTTCCACAAAGTGACTAAGTCCATCATAGTCGAAGCCGCTTTGATATTGAACCTATGCTATATGTAAAATTCCCTCCCAAGCTTCTCCCAAGTGTTCATCTAAGTCAGGTTAAGCTAGGCATACCAAGTCAAAGCCATACCTATAAAGTTATCCTAAAATGTCTACACCATGAGTTGATCATGCTGGATATACTTGCTCATCTTTCTCACATATAACCTAGTGTGAAGTTTGGGGCATCCTGTCCCATCATACTTCTCAAATTCTGGGACTTTAAACTTTTCAGGATAGGCCTTGATATCGTATGTAGAGAAGTCGGTAATTCCAACCTGTTTAAACCCATCATAGCTCCTAAGTATTTTCATCTTCTCTGCTATCTATTAGGTTAAATTTCTTTCTAGCTCCTTCAAAGTATCTTAGCTAGGCCTTGAGTTAGTTGGCTTTGTGTTAACCAATAATGAATATGTATTGGGCTCGAGGGTTAGGTTAACCTTTAGATAAACTCCTTCCAACTCAAATGCATCCTTCGAGTAGTTATCCGTTACCTTAGGGAGTAGAACCTCAACACTCTTCGCATAACGGACCTTGAAGGTCTCTTTGTTAGATGGTGCCGTGGTTCAGAGTAGGGCAATGCTGTTAGTAAGGAAACTCATTTGTTCTGCAATCCTACCCATGGTTTAGTCCAAAGAGTGAAACCTTAGCTTAGTAAGATCAATGATTTTTGAGTCGTTGTTGTTAGTGGAGTTGTTGTTGTTGTTGTTGTCATTTCCTTGAGTAGCCATTCTAGTTTAAGAGCGGATTCTAAACGGACCTCTTTAAAAGACTTGATATTTAGGAGCTACCTTGAAAGAATACTTCACAAAAGGCTAACACAAATATACATTCTCTCTTTTGTTATTTTTATTTTTATTTTTTTGCTTCTCTCTCTCGAGAGAGAGAGAGAAGGAGATAAAATGGAAAAAAAAAAAAGTAAGTAAGAAATGTAAGGATGTATGGCATACAAATGTAAAAAGAGGAAACTGGTAACTAATCAATAAGATGGCAAATATTTTATTATTTAGCAACCTCAAAAATTTCCATTATCTTATTCTGAAAAGAAAGAGATATAAAAAAAAAAGAAAAAGAAAAAGAAAAAGAAAGAAATAAGGGAGATCCACTCATTCTATCCCAAGCCCAAGTCTCCTTATTCTTCTTTTGGAGTTTGGTCAGTGTCTTCTTTGGCTTATTGCTAGGTCCTATTACTACTTCTTTCTTCTTCTTTTGGTCAAGCTCAATTACTTCTTCAAATTCTCTAAGTCTCTTCTCAATCATTTTTAATTGGTGTTCTAAGGCACAAAACTGCTGTTTAGATTCTCATAACATGTTTTTCCACATGTCACATTCATCATAAATAACTTATATATGGGCTTGCACCTGATCCATGTAGGTTCTCATCTCAAGACTCAAATCTACGAGTATAGGTTATAAGACCTTTAGTACCTGGTACTAGATTGCCTTTGCCTTGTAAAGCTAGTCATACAAGTATTCCTTAATGACCCTATACTTGTCTACTTCACTCATCCATTCTCATAAATCAATGTTAGGACCGATTGTTCCAATTCCCCATAATTTCTAGACCACTTGGAGCCTAGATATCTTTTTTGGTGTTAAGATATGTAAATCTTCATAATCAAGAGTGGTGATGTCTAATGAGGGTCTAGAGACTATATCTTGAACTCCTCCAAATTGCTTAACCATATTATTCAGGTAATAGCCTGTACACCACTTCAATCTAATTAGGGAGACTACTTGATAATTCTTACATACCGATATTACCATCTTAAAGTTACTCTACTTGGTAGTCCATAGAATATCATCAACCCTAAATTTTCATAGGACTTCCACCCCACTGTAAGTAGAGCTACTCTTTGGCAAATGGATCTTGTACACAAACTAGTCAATTAGGTTGACCTTGTAAGCAAATGCACCTTGGATCATATTAAGCTGAAAGCACTTCATTTGACTTACAAATCAAACCATTAGTTGGGCCATACCGATTTTGAGTTCAACATCATTTTTTTCTCTTCAAGATGTTCAGGCTTCTAATTTTTCAATAAGTAAGGTTGTAATGTAGGACTTTCCTGTGAGAAACTGGCTTACTAATTCTGCAACCCTAAAATGGATGTGGAAGGCCTTATCCAAAAATAAGATGGTCTCGAATGCCACCAATAGAAATGCCTTAATTCTGCACTCCCTCTAAGTTTTAGGATTGCCACAAAGGATAGTTCATTTGCTAGAATCAAGCTCACTTGTGAACCAAGTCATTAAATATAATAATTTGATGCAATTCCCATTGTAGTTTTTAGGGCCCTATCTACGTCAACCTTTCAAACCCTTAAGAATCTTGAGAAAACATTTACTGATTTCAACTTTAAGTTTAGGATGTATATGCTTTCCATGGAAGGGGCTTAAAGCAATTAAGTATACTCTTCAAGTATTGGGCTAATCAAGTGTAACCCAAAACGAAAGGCTACTTCTTCAAGCTCCCAAAAGTAAAAAGGGGCTTAAAGCAATTAAGTATACTCTTCAAGTATTGGGCTAATCAAGTGTAGCCCAAAACGAAAGGCTACTTCTTCAAGCTCCCAAAAGTAAATGAGAGCCTTAACCAAATTTATCTCAATCTTAACCTCGATTAATGACAAAATGGGCCCGATTCAATTGGTGATGGATTCTTACTCCCTTGGGTTAAAGCACTGTAACCACTGGTTCAGATAAAGTTTAGGATCAACAGGCTTAGCAACATAATTCTCTCTAAAATGTACAAAGCTAAAAGAGTTGGCCATCTTTAGAAGGATTACAAAGAGAAGGAATTACAAGAATGAAAAACTAATCACAACAAAAAAAATTATTTACATTAGATTTGTATTTAGATCTTGTTCATAAAAAATACAACAGAATTACAGGGAAAAGAGAAAGGAAACTTCGGGTTGTCATCATTTTTTTTATGCCATCTTGCTTGATTAGTTGCCAGTTTCATATATCATATATGTAAAAGGATAGGTTATAAAGGTTCTTAAGCTTTGTGACCTCACGTATTTTCAAAGAAACAATTATTTAGTCACATTGTAGCTTAAGTAGGGTAACCTAATCAATCATGAGTAGTAGTTACCCTACAGCACCTAGAGCATACACAATGGCCTGCTACCTTAGGGTCCTAATACAACCTACGTTTGACCATAGCTACCATGTGTTCATGATGCATTAAACAAACTCTAGCCATTAAACCCAAAAAGTTAGCTATAAAAAGGAGGTTAGCACTAACACTTATACAAAAAGAAAAAAAAAATAGAACATATATATTTACAAGAAAAAAAAAACTAAATGGGAAAGAAATTGAAATTGAAGGCCTTTTGAATTATTTTAGAAAATCTTCACATGACTAGCCCCCAAATTCAATATGAGGTCCTTAGTGGAGTCGCTAAGATATTGAGCTTGAAATTTTCATTTTTTCATTTTCCTTAATTTTAATTTATATTAAGCCCAATCCACTTAGCATAAATTACTTCAAAAAAAAATTAAAGAAAATATCATTTAAAAAAAAGGTTAATACAAAGTTTAAAAAAAAAAATTTTAGGAGTCACTAACCAACTAAAGTTGGTGATAAGAAAGGTGGAGGTTACATAGGTGGAATAACCCTAACCTAACTATTGGTTCGTATTTCAATGAAAAATTCCCTTTTAAAGAAAAAACTAGAGAATCTTAGACTAGGGACTAACTTATTTAAAACAAGCTATTTTCCATATAAGGACTTTTTAAAACAATTTAAAAGGCCTTAATTTTAAATTCCTTCCTTTTACAAAAAAAAAAAAATGGTAAGAAGTAAACGAACACGTTTTGCAACAACTAGGAGAATTTATTAATATTTACAAGGAAAAAATAAATAAATAAATGAAGAAGGAAAAAAAAATTATGTTCTATGCCTTTGGGGAAAATAAAAATATATATATATATATATATCTTTTTCTTAAGGGCCACCCGAAGTGTTTATGTATTGACTAGTCAAAATCAAGCCATACACAATTCTTTACGAAAAATTTTAGTGGGTAAATTAATTTTAAACTTAAAAACAATCAAGTTTATATTTTAGGGAATTCATTTTTCTTTAAGAAAATTCTAGGAGAAGATTCCTAATTTAAGGTAATTTTCTTTCTAAAAATTCTACGAGTCTAACTTTGGAAAAAGGTTCGTTATTTATTTTTTTTATTTCGAGGAAAAATAATTTTTCTAAGTGAGAAAACAAATTTAGTTTTATTTTTATTTTTTCAAAAAACTAACCTTGGAAAAGAGTTTGTCATGGAAAAATTCTATAAAAAAAAAACTTAATATTAAGAGAAATTATTTTTTTTAGAAGCCTTAACAAACAATTAGTAAAATAAAACAAATAAAGAAAAATTATATACCTAGTTCAAGTCGGATCGGTTCGAGTTGGGTTAGATCCGGATCTTCCAAAGAGGTTAAACTTGAACACCTACTTGTGCGAATTCCTAAATGCAATTCCAACCAATCTCTTCACCAAAATGAATAGGGAACACAATTTTTGTGTATTTCTAATTGGGTTTGGTAAAAAGGAGGTGGGGGGTGGTGGGTTGGGTTGGGTTGGGTTGAGGTTAGATGGTTGTGTGTAGGGGATGTGGTTATAAGTGGTGCCTCAAGTTGTTGTGGTAGTTTTCGGGTTATTCATAATTTAGAGGAGGTAGTGGATAAAAATGATGGTGGCTCTTAGTGAAGTGATTAGGGGGTGTTTGGGCACAAGAGAGTGGAGTGTTTGAGGTTTAGAGACACCACAAACATGACTTTGATGGTGGTTTTCGATGCGAAAGGCCAGTTTCGTCGTTTTAGAGAGAGAAAACTTCAATTGAGTGTATTTTTGTGAGTTTTTTTTATTGTAATCTCTACACAAAGTGAATCATGGCACCTTATTTATACTAATGGAGTCTATGTTTAATTTGAGAAAGTGTAAAAATGGAAGATCACAACTATGATGGCCTGCTATGTGCTTACCCAATCCGACTTTGAATTTTGAGGAAAGTATTGGTTTAAGTGATGGAAATGAATAAGAATACATCAATAATCAATGCCTACATCTTTAGTTCAAAGGAAATTGCCCAAAGAATAGAGTTGTGCAAATTTCATTCAGGTGTGTTAATGTATTTTTTTTTTTCCTTTTTCATGCTAGAATTAATCCAATATTTAGGAAATTAGAATGTGTTTTTTGTCCCAATTTGTAGTATTTTATGTACAATTTCCAAAAACACAAAATTCGGATTAATTTTTCAAGATATAGATTGGGAACATGGATTGAAAATGGGGTAGTTTGAATAGGGAAGTTTCCTTTATTATTCTAGAAACTGGAATTCTTAACTAGTGAAAAGGAGAAAGAAAGAAAGAAAGAAAAGAAAAAGGAAAAAAAAAAAGTGAAGGGGAAGGTTGAGCAAGCACACATCACGTAGAGGCCACGTGATTCACACTCCTGTCAAGCACTTGTGCCATATGTGCCTCATTAAAAAAAAAAGATGTTAGCGCTTTAGCGTTGCTTGCTTAGGCATCAAGGCTTTGACCCTGATTTACATGAATAAAGTCTTGTACCTAGTCTAGCTTAATCATTTAAAAAAAATAAAACAAAATAAAAGGAAAAAAATTAAATTAAATTAAAAATAACACCACGCTTACGCCTAAATTGAATTGCATAAATTATGTATGCACTAAAAACAAATTTTTTTTTTTTTAAAGCTCACCTATAGATAAAATAAAGTAAAATAACATAATAACAGAAAAGAAGAAGGCCTATTTAAGTATGTTCTAATGGCACTAAAATTGCGAGGGGTAAAAATGAGATATCTATAATAAGAGAGTAGGATATTTATGGGTTTCTAATGAAATTCTAGTGATGTACCATGGACATACTCTTTTTTTAACAAAAATTGTTAATTAGATTTTGCAGTGCAAATTGTTGAAAGTTTAAGGGGTCAAAAAACACATTTTGAAAGTATAGAAATGAATCAATACTAAAGCAAAGATTTATGGGTATTTTGCAATTTCCCCATTTATTTTTAGTATATTAATTTTTTATTCATGTGAAGTTTTTCAAGATACTAAGATGAATCTTTGTAAGAGAAGAGGAATGATGTAGGACAAAAGATTTAAATAAAAAAAGTATAGATATGATTTTTTATTATTTTCTTATTTAAATAGGATAGTTTCTTATTTATATATATTAATATCTTATTTATAGGATATCAAATCTTTTGGTTTCCTTTTTTATTTTTTCTATTTCTTATTCAATGCTTAAAGAAGGCAGTGTATCCTCCAGTCGACGCACCACAACCCACTCTTACTATAGAAGTTACTTAAGCAATCCACCGACAACCACTAAGTTCAAGACTAAGATGCCCATACCCAACCTATAATGCTAATCCTTTTCTCGAGGTTAAGAATCCATTTTGTCGACTTCCTTTGCCTATATTGTTCCATCAATTAGAGGTTGTTCACTTTAAAGACCCAATGCAATTATGAGTACAATCAAGTATAGGAAACACCCGGTCTTACAGATTTTCAAGGGTTGCCAAGGGCATATTAGACACCATGCTACGTGTGGTGCTCTTCCAATTGCAAAACCCTATCTCCAACTGAGTCGCTTGTAAGGTAAGTAAGTTATTAAACAGAAAAGATATCTCTTTTGCATATTGTCAATGTCTCTAAACTCCCTAAGGTTGATGGTAGTGGCCACATCTCGATTCAAGAATTTTAACCCAATTCCATTTTAAAGCTCATGCATAGGGTGTTGCTAGACGAGCTTCCCTTGTCTCTTAGGATCAATTAACTAATGTATAAGTGTTGATCACATGGAACCTTTCTTTTCTTTTTCCTTTAAAGTTCTCATTTGATATTTGCTACTACCACCAAGATCTCTCCACTTAGGCTCATGCCTTAGGCTTTACAGCGATAACTATACCCTCCCACTCATTAGGGCTTAGTACTTACCCCGATGACTAATTATAGGTCATGTACTCCAACAGCATCCATTTTTTAGGCTAATTGATTTAGTAGGTGAGTTGTTACACACTTCTTCACAAATTTCAACTTCCATGACCACTATCATGTTGTCTTAATTGACTAACACCTTTTATGGGATCTAGATAAGTGCATAGTTAGGTACAATAACCCAACTTTTGGATCGTCCCACATTGTTAGTTTTTCTTACCAAAAATGGCTTACTTGGAGCTCTCAATTCTATGGCATTACTCAATGAATTAGTTGTACCATCCTACCTATTTAAAGTTTAAGATCAAGTTGAAGGCATTACGCCTTTGATGCCTCTAATCATTAGCTTTTACTTGATAATACTTCCCCTTGAACTCCAACTATCTTAAGGAAACTTTGAAAGGAGCCAATTACTAGATGGTTCAATTAGTCTTTCTCCCCTATACCCAAGTTAGACAAATGACTTACACTTTAATATCGCTATAGGCCTCCATTAGAGTTTTCCCTTGCTTTACCCCACTCAGGCACAATTCACCATCTTTTGGGTCCCCATAAGCATGCCCTCACTCAAACCCTTCTCAAAACTTCAATGTTAGCTAGTAGTGCACCCATAGAAGAATCCCACAAATCAGCTTCCTTGTGCCTTATGCATTTGCCACCCGTTAACTCATATACATATAAGTCTCTTTGGTCTATGTTTTAAGATAGGCTGAATAAGGAGCCCACAAGCTAATGCCTATAGAGAATAGATGTCACAGTTCACTTAAGGGAACTTACTACCATCCATGATCATAGCAATGATGTTTCTATGTGTATATCGAAGGCTTAGGCTTAGGCCACCACTGCAATCCATGCCGATCCATGCTCTAAGCTAATTAGCAGATTAGCTTGTAGCCATTCTACACCTAATCAGGGCACATTATCAGTCACCATCCACTTCCTCTTAACAATTTTAAGCACTCTTTAACTCTCTTTTCAAAGTCCTTTTCATCTTTCCTTGGTGATACCTGTTTACTATTGGTCTCCTAACTGTATTTAGCTTTGGATGGAATTTAGTGCCCAATTAGGACAGCATTCCCGTTATGCCAAGATGCTATAACCATTGCACTCTTGATACCGCCTCAACTCTATGTATTGAACATAAAAAGTGCCTTAGAATTATATGCCTTAACTTTGCAAATCTACATCATGATATTTACTCTCACAATCTGATGGTACTCATTTTCATAAATATTGTACCAAAAAGATGGAGATAAGAGAAACAATGATGTATGACCTTAATGTTGACTCGTGAATGCTTGAATTAGTTACTTCATTTTTTTTCCTTTACTTATAAATAGAGCAAACTCTTATCCATGTATCATTTTCACTCTTTGAAGTCCAAATCTTGCTACTTCCTTCAAATCAACCACTCTCTTTCTCAAAGTTTCAACCTTTTTCTTTAATAGTTATCACTTGACCAAATATGGCAAGTATAGTATCATCTTCTTCGATTTTAGGTTTACCGTATCATCTTCTTCATCGAATACCCCCATAGAAAATGGACAACTCCAAAGGGTTGCTTCCCCCTTAGCGACAATGATAGCAAATCCTTTTGTATAGGTGCTTCGCTTGGTGGTGTGATCTAGGACGAAGGAATTTAATTGGCCGCTCATCGGTATAGACATATATCTAGCCTATGGTAAGGAGAATAAACCAACTACACCCTTATTGATAAGGATCAAAGAAGAGAAATGGCAGCGGATCTAGAAACAAACAGGAATGGATATTAAAAGAAAATGGGTATGAAGAACAGGAAAGGCCTTAATAGTGAATGTGGATAAATATAACTCACCAAGACACAAACACGATCAAGTGTTTTGAGCTTGAAATAGAGTTCAATACAACTCATGAACATTAAATGTTACTTAGGGTTCCAAATGAAGGTTAGATATGACTCACTAATTGGTTAAAATGAAAAAGGTTCACCACAATCTTAAGAATAAGATTGATAAGAACACGGGAGAGATTAAAGAGAGCAATTGATACTCAATAATCCAGCAAATGCAAGCTCTACTAGCTCAAGTACAGCCTTGCTTGAAAGAGGAAAGTTTCACTCTTTATATATCATTCTATATACAACTATATCTATCTCTATGTATGTATATCTATCTATCTGTCTCTGTTAGCAAGTCCTAAACCCTAGTTGTAAAACTATAAATAAAGTACAAGGCCTTAAACCTTAAAGAATCGGGCACATAAATAAAATAAAAGGAAAATATGTACAAGAATACAAAACTGTATGTTTTACAAAACTCGGTATGCAATCACTTGGCATGTCCTAGGAGGAGTAGTATCCGAATCGAACAAGGTTGGCAGTTGGATGTATAGGTTCGGGAAAGGGTCCTTAACATCTCTCGTAGCTTGGCTGAGCCACCAGAGCCGAGACACCAAAGAGGTCAGCCCATAATTGTTGAGTTTTAGAATTGGTCAGCGCTAGTCTTTCAGGGTCATGCCAAGTGGTTCTTTAGTCTGGAGTCCTTAGCTATATGATCTCTCGTATTCTCGGTAGACAATAGGCTTATTGCCAAGTAGCTACTTTTCTTCCCCTCTGCCTTCTATCATTTGCTCGGCCTCGGCGAAAGTTGTTTGGCCTCAAGTTAGAATAGGTCGACATCTTCTTCTAGAGGGTCGGCATCAACTTCGGACAAGTTAGCCTCGGCCTCGGCATAGTCGAAGGCTAATTCCTAGCATTACTGCAAGTTTGAAAGGAAGTTGTCCTTGACGTTAAGTGTTGAGCATGGGTCGGGATGCCGAATAAACTTCTCTTCCCTTTTCTCTTCACCATGGGTGTCGAGTGTCTTTAAATTTCCCCAACGCTCATAGGGGTTAAGCAATAGCTCTTTCCATCCTTCCAAACAGTGTAAGTGTTGAGGAAGCCGTCATGGATCATTTTTCGGGCATACTCCCAAGGTCAACTAAGAAGTAAATTCACGGCATTCATAGGGACCACATCGAACTCAATCTCGTCTTTGTACTGTCCCGTCTTAAATGCAATCCGAGCACGCTTATGTACATGGACCACACCCTTGTTGTTAAACCACTTCAATCCATAGGGTCGGGGGTGCGAGTAGGTCGACAACTTCATCTTTTCCACTAACTCAGTAGAGATAATATTGGTGCAGTTACCGCCATCGATAACCAGGGAACAGGTCTTCCCATTCACTAGGCACTGCATGTGAAATAAATTTTCCCTTTATCTGGGATCTACCTTCAAGTCAGCTTGTGTCACCATAACCAAGAGTTTATCAAGGTCCTCAGGATAGACATCTTCTTATATCAACCGGTCATCCAAGCTCTTGTCACTCTGACTCTTGATTTAAGACTCGAGCCCTTTGCCCTTCAAGACCATGACCCTTTTATTCGGCCATTGAAGCACTTTACTTCTCGAGCCTTGTTACTGGGTGCCTTTTCTTTATCAACAATCTGTTTTTAGGTATAGACTGGTCAGCTAAGCTCTTCTTTCTCTATCTTCTTTTCTTGCCTTCTCTCGACATACCTTTCAAGCTCAAGGCTACCTTATTGAGATCGGCTACTCGGCCTCTGATGCCTTTTTCTCCTCTGCCTCTCTACTCTTAATGCCAAATTAATTAGCTCATTTAGAGAGTTGAACGGCTGCAATTCAACTATATCGGCAATATTGTCTCGGAGTCCGCTTAAGAATCTAGCAATGGTGCGGTCCTGTGGCTTGGCAATCTTACATCTCGTCATCAAGGTCTTAAACTCTTGTAAATACTCGTCAATAGTATTTCAACCTTATCTCAGGTGCTAGAAAACATTGAGCATCTCTTGCTTGAAGTAAGTCAGCACAAAGCACTGATTCATCAATCACTTCATAAGTCTCCATGTTCCGATCGGCCCTTCTCCTTCAACTTCTCACTTGGCAAAACATAGGCTTAAGTTTTTTTTTTTCTTTTCCCTTTTACCTGAAACATTTTTTGACCAAAAAAATACAATATTATCATTTTTTATTTATTTAATAAAATTATTTGCTAATATTTTATTAGATGAATAAAAGGTACTGTAAAGCATGTACACTTTACGCTTAATATATAGTTTTCAAGGTACTTAAGGTAGAAAGGCTTTGTACCCATACCTTACCTTAGGGGATAGGTTTGGGAAAATTTTTATGAACCTATCCTATGACTCCTAGTACTCGTCTAGAACTCATCCGATCAAGTAGGGTATGGGTTGATACTCGCTCACTCTTACTTAAAGTTTTAAAATAATAGGTATTTCATATAATTTCATAATTATACACTGATAATTTAAGTCATATATATGGCAGTTGTATTTTTCAAAATAAAAATGGAATAAGAGAATATTAGAAGTTTTTTAATGTTGGTGCAAAAAAGTCAGTTATGTTATTTTGAATTGATCAAGTAGGGAAAAGAAAAAAACAATCTCTTTGTGAAGCAAAGTTGGCGTGAGTTGCATGAGTCTTGCACAAGTTCCATGTTCTTTCCTTTCAAACAAACGGCTTACTCATCATGATTTGTGCGTATGCATACTTATCGTTTTATGTTAAAAAAAAAAAAAAGATTACATACGAAGCGATTGGAGAATGAGGTCAAACAAAAATTGGAAATTAAAGATTGGTAATCTGACCTGTAACCACAAATGTACGATGAGGGAGAGCTGGGCGCTTTATTAGAGAAAGGCAGATGGAAATCAGGTTTAATTCAATGTTATGGGTAGATGGAAATCGGTGGAATTTAAGGAAATTAGTGGAAATCGTTAGAAATTATGTGTTTCTCTATTCTAATGAAGGACGGAAATAAAATGCAAAACATAGAAATAAGTAGATTATTTCCATTCTAGAGTCATTTTTTGTTTTTCTCCGATTTGGAAAGAAATCAAAAGAAATGAATGGAAAAGTTAAAAAAGAAAAAAGAAAAGAGAGAGAAAAATTCCAAAAATTGCCTTGAAAAAGAAATTTTATAAAAGTTCAATATATGTTTTCAAGGTTAATCATTAATCTATACTAATCAATATTCTCTTCTCTGCTTTTTTATTTCTTTTATTTTGCATTAACTAAGGAAATAGGATATATCTCCACCCATTTCCATCCATTTTCATTCTTTTATCCAAATAAGGGTAAAAGTTAAATTTTCATTGTTTTTATTTCCTTTCTTTTCTAGTCTACTATTTTCTTTGCAATTCTGTTTCCCTCCAATTTGAAAAGAAATTAAAACAAATGGATGTAAAAGTCAAAAGGCAACAAAGTCTTGAAAAGGAAAGAAAATAAAACTTCATATATATTTTTCAAGATAATCTACACTAATCAATTTTTTTTTCTTTTTCTTTTTTATTTCTTTTGTGTTGACCAAGTATAAAAATAGGAGATATTTCCAACCATTCCCTTCCATTTTTATTGTTTGTATCCAAATATAGTTAAAAGTTATCTTTCTACCAGATTAATGCTCGATAAAACTGAACTTTGAAGAAGTTAAAATGAAATATTAACGTTTTATTAAATAGTTCAAAAATCTTGTTTACTTGCCATCTAATATGGCCTTTATTTGTTACATAGTACTAATGCGGCGCTTATAAGGCCATTTTATTACAAATAAAAAAAGAATAAAAACAATATAAAATCATAAAAAAAGAGTAACACATATTTGAAAAAAGGAAATCTAATCAAGCCATGGTGGAGTTGCATTGGATTTCCTTTTATTTTTCTTTTATTTTCTAATAATAAACAATTATCAAGCCACCCATAGTCACGGCGAGTTACTCAACCGATCTCCCCCTGCCCCCCCACCCCGTAGTGGTGAGTGACCACCGATAGCTACTTAATAGGTCAAATAACTCACTTTTTTACGTAAGTTGCAACCCATAGCTTCTTTACGTCTGATCTAACGACTTAAGGTTTGTTGCCTAAAGAGGCTTGCACATCCCTAATTAGGTAGCTATCGAGCACCCCTTAACCGTAGGTTGTTTAGATATTTTCTTTAAAATTTTTTTCTCTATTTTTTTATTTTACCAATTTATTTCATATTTTTAATTAATTAAATTAATTTTATATATGTAATTGTACAATTTACTTTTTATTTCTATATTTTCCCCCTTTTTTAATCATTTTTAAATCTTTTTACTTTTTTCATAATTTCAATTTTTTTTTCCTTCCTTTTATATTTGCAATAAAATGGTCTTGTTACTGTGTGGCGGATGATGGCCACATTAGATAGTATTAACGATATTATAACGGCAGGTTAACAGGATCTTCTATTTGAACTATTCGATGTCACATAGATTGCTTGTTTTAACTTCTTAAAAATTTGATTTCCCATTTAAATTTACCCAATTAAGTTTTTCATTTCTTTACTTATTTATACTACCTTTCCATATCCAAAAATCCAATTATTATGAAAAACTCATATCTTATTTAAATTTTGATATTTAACAATTGCAAGTATAACTAAGTTTAAGAATGATAATTTAAATTTATGAAAAATACTTATGTTTTATAATTAATTAGAAATGGTAATTCTTTTACTTGTTTTATATTATATTTTTTTAGTATTAAATGTGACATTTAATCTGTTTTTATTTTCTTTGCTATGGACGAGTAAAAAATCAAATACATTTACTACAAATAGCTTCACTTTTACCGCTAGGTCATAAGGACCCCAAAGCAAGCCACAACCCACACGTGAGGGAAATGGGACACAATTTTTTAATTCGCTTGATTTTGATGTTCTAGACTAGTTTAAATTTATGATTCTTGAAATACCTTATAATGTTATTACAAGGTTATATATATATATTTTTACAATTTCAATCATTAATTATACATAAAATTTATACAAAAATATCAGGAAATAAACCTTAAGTAACTGGATTATTTGTTCAAGGAAGGACCCTTGTTATTGCCATTCAAATCTAGAGACCGAAAAAACCAACCCAAACCACATTAATCCGAACTAATGGCTTACTCATCATGATGAATGAGCGTGCATGTACTTATCATCTTATGTGAGAGAGACATTCCATGCAAAGCGATCAGGGAATGGTGTTAAAAGAAAATTGGCAATTAAAGAATGGAAATCCGACAGAGCTGGTCATTAACTAAATCGAGCGGGAAAGGAAACTTTCAACCCGCTCAGACAAAGTCAAATGAGTATTAAGTTTAATGTTGTGCTTGGATATTTGGGCAAAAAAAAAAAAAAATGTTGTGTTTGGATAGATGGAAATTGATGGAATCTAACGAAATTGGTGAAAATAGGTAGAAACTATGTGTTTGTCTATTTTACTGAAGGATGGAAATAAGATGAAATGGATAAGGATTAGTACATTATTTCCACTTTGGAATCATTTTTGTTTCTTTCCAATTTGAAAATAAATCCTTGGAAAGGAATCAGAGGAAATGAATAAAAAAGTAAAAACGTTACAAAAGTTGCCTTGAAAAAGAAAGTAAATAAAACTTCATTATACATTTTTAAGGATAATCTAGACTAAACAATTTTTTTTTTCCTTTTTTTTTTATTTCCTTTGCATTGTCAAGCAAGGCAATAGGAGATATTTCTACCTATGTCCTTCCATTTTCATTCCTTCTTTCCAAATGAGGGTAAACGTTAAATTTTTATTGTTTTTATTTCCTTTCTTTCCTAGTCTACTATTTTCGTTGCATTCTTTTCCTTTATAATTTGGAAAGAAATCAACACAAACGGATCTAAACGTTTGAAGGTTACAAAATAGCCTTGAAATGAAAAAATAAATAAATAAAACTTCATTATATGTTTTTCAAGGATAATCTAGACTAATCGTTTTTTTTTTTTTTTTTCATTAACCAAGTATGGAAATAGGAGATATTTCCATCCATTTCTTTTCATTTTTATTCTCAGTATCCAATTATGGGTAAAAGTTATATTTCCATTGTTCTTCTTTCATTTCTTTTCTAATATATTATTTTTATTCCATTTTCACTTTACTTAATATTGCCAAACACAATGCAAATTTGTGCTCCATTCCAAAGCTACATCTACATGTTTATGATTAAGTTTGGAAAACTTACATCCAAAGGGATCAACACTTGGGGTTAAGTTCAACTATGAAATCAACCTTTTTAAACGTTAGAATAAAATATCAACATTTCATTAAATAATTCAAATAGAAGATCCGATTAACTTGTTATTATAACGTCGTTAATCCCATTTGACTATTGATGGAATATCGACCTCCGAACCCTTCACCCGAACCAAACTTCAAGGCTTATAAGGCTTAGCCAGGAGAATCTTAGTTGTTCAACTAGACCTTAACGAGCTCATTTACTAATAATGCCAGATAGCAAACACTTTGAGTGCTCAACTCAGGCATACGTTGGTTTGCTCTGTCTCTCTTTTAGATGCCAAGAACTCCCGTACTGACCTGCCTAATGTGAGGTTGAGGTCCTTATATGCCTAGCTTTCCTCTCCCAACCTACCGAGCTGCAGCCTCAATTGATCACCTCGATAGCCTTCAATATAGCCTAGCAACAGCAACCCCAGCACCAACTCAATTTGGCCACAATGCTCCAAGATTCCAAATTGTTGATCCATTGATAAGCTGCCACATGTCCCCTTCTTTTTTGACATTTATACTATGTTCCCTTTTGTCCTTTATCATATTTACCCTTTTTGTTTATACCAGGAATCTTCTCCTTAGATTATCCTTTATATAATTTTCTATTATTGTATTGTTGCCCTAAAGGACTTACTATAAATAGTCCTTTTTACTATAGCCACAATCATCTTATTACACATAGTTAATGAATATTCCTCTTATTGCTCTTGTGAGACACCGTTCTCCAAGTATATCCTTTACACTCTTATCTAATCTTGTCCGTAACTTAAGGTTAGTAGTGATTAGACCTTAGTATTAGCTTTACATCATATTAAGAAAAGTACTAAGTCGTATTATGTTCGTTAATGCATCATATCCAACAAGCAGCTTCACAAAAGCTACTATGTTACTGACCCATTCCTTTCTTTATTCAATATTTTGAAGGATCCAATGTTTACCTTCTCTATAGTAAGCCCTAATGATTAACTCAGCTCCTAGGCACATCATATAATTCTAATATCAGAGCTTGAGGTTATGACGGAAAGCTAAGTGTTGTAGTGGTTGTTTCTTGAAGTAGTTCTCATGCTCTATTATACTCTTTTTTTCTATTTCAAAATCAAAGCAAGTTCTTGAAGTGCTTTATTGCATATTGTTGAGTAATGGGAGTAGGTTTCTATATTGACAGAAGTTTTTATTTAGCTTTTCTATAAGAATGTCGAATCTTAGTATTCATAGAGAGATTAATGATGCTGAGAGTGATGCTCATGCAGCGGTCGTGTTTGCCAAGGGACTCTGCGAACTACTGATGAACAATTGTGAGACCTTGCTGCTATTATAGCCAACTTGGCTATATCTATACAGAAGATAGTAGAGACTAGGCCTTAAGAGAGAGCTAATGAACTAGGCCTCCATGTGAAAGATATGCAAAGAAGGCAAGTGGTTGAGCTTACAACACTAGAAGCAGCTAATGTGAACCCAACTCCACCTCAACGTGCTAAAAGACTTATAAGGAAGTGTCGAGCTTATTTTTTCAGTTTTCTATTTAAAATTAATTTCTCATTTTTTTTATTAATACTAAACCCCAAGCCATTTAATATTAATCATCAACTAAAGAAATTAACAAATTCCGGTTTTTTATTGAAAATAATTTTTGGAGTCGCCACCCGACCAAAGTCAGAAAAAGAAAAGAAATCGTAACCAATTGGGTGAATTGATTACGATTTGGCTACCAGTTTTTTATTTCAATTTTGAATGAAGAACCAGAGAGTTCCAAGTTCGGAGGCTAACCTATTAAACCCTAACGGGTACCACTATCTATTTACCAAAATTATGATTATTCTTCTAATTATAATATTTAATAAAATTAAAAAAATCAAAATCAAAAGAAAAAGAACCTAAGTTTTTATATATTTTATCGTCGCCCCAAAGGTGTCTATGTACCAGCTAGTCGGGATCAAACGATCGTAGTTCTTTCTGAAGATTTTAGTATGTTAGTTGATTTTAATTTTTGAAAATTGACCAAATTTACATTGTTACCAAATTAGTATATTCAAATAAAATCTAAAGGGCCATAACTCTTTAGTGTTTTTGTTTTAAAAAAAAATGCTCTAACAATCCTATTTTTAAAAAGGGTCTTTTATTAGTTTCATTTAAAGAAAAAAAAAAAACAACTTTCTATGTAACAAATCCTTAAGTAAAACCAAATCTAAAAAAATAAATGCCCAATCATAATAATCCCTAAACTGATATATATAGCTATTTACCAAAAATACTATAATTCCATATAATACATTTATATAAGATCTATCACTAAAACTCTTATACTAACATATGCATATATTATATATTATTTTAACTAATAAAACATAATAATGTATATATATAATAAAACTGATCTTAAC